>CM039676.1:251651474-252851474 GCA_022496015.1 Hordeum marinum | reverse complement strand
ATTATGGAACATAACACCGGTTCACAAGTAACTAGGGCGGCAAGAGCGGAACAAAACACCGAGCAAAAGGCCAAGCCTTCCACCCTTTACCAAGTATATATGTGCATTAAATTAAATAGCAATAATATTGTGATATAACAAAATAATGTCCATGTTCACACATGGAAGCAATTGCACCTGCAACTAGAAACGCTATAAGAAGGGCTGAGCAAGCGGTAACATAGCCAAACAAAGGTTTGCTGGGATGTGGAGGGGTTAGAGACTTTTTCATGGCAATGTTGGGAGGCTTGTCAAAAGGGTGGTAGGTAGCGAGACATAACGATAAAAAGACGAGACAACTAGCATGGCAATGATAGTAATGGTATCCAGGGAAATGTGTCATCTTGCCTGAGATCCCGCTCGGAAGAAGATCGAGTCCATGAAGAAGATGAACCAACGTACTCGAACGAATCCTCACACTCCAAACGCTTTCCGAACTCTATCGGGAAGAAGCAATTCGAAACAAAGAATCAACACAAGATACACCACAACAAATGCACGACATGATGCGCAAACAAATATGATGCATGTCCGGTTTAGTATGCAATGCATGACAAGCACAACAATCAACTTCTACACATTAGGTGAAGCTCAATATGCAACGAGTTGCATATTGACGAAACTTCACATTCGAATTATTTAGTTCACTCTTGTTAGGTACACGACAATATTTAATGTTGTTAAACATGGCAAGAGGTGAAGCATAAGTATACCATCTATCTAGGCATCTTAAATGAGGTCGGAAACAACTTATAGTATTTCCGAAATGACCTCATATGTTAATTTCGAAATTGGTCCAGATCTGAACTAATCATATTTTATATTTTTTAAACAGTGAAATAAATGTCACCATGTGATTCTACACATTTTTCTAGTCAAGTTACATATATGGAACATCTCAAACGGATCTACGGCCTAAAAGATATGAGCAACACAAGATGCACATGTCATGAATGCAAATGCATGGGAAATACAATCACAAACATTTCAAATCATGAATGCAGTAAGTTATTATAAAATTACATGAGATTCTAAGCAAGTCTCATATGCTACACGTTCAAAACGGAGCTACGGTTCACCAAATACAACCAACACAAGATTTAGTTGAAATCTGCCCAAAACAACAACTTAGCATTTTGTACACATGAAAACAACAAGCTACAAGATCCTAGAATGCACAAACTAAGCATAGGGCAGTATTATATAACACACACTTCATTTCATCTTCATATATCATATTCAAAACATGCATGGATCACATGGTAGGAAGCTCACAAGGTGGCTGCTTGAAAACAGTTTCAGACTTAGTGAAAATAACAGTTTTTGACAGTGCAGTTTTTATCACGAAGGCATATTGACAGCAGTAAAACTATATGCTACAGGGCATATTATGGCATGAAACTTAACAGCACACTAAAATACATTATCAACTACAAATAACTCCATTACACCTACCACAAAAGTGTTCTAGATCACTAGCAAAACACATGGCAAGACAGAAACAAAATATTACGGATTTCAGACTTAGAAATATTTTGGACCTTCAAAACAGCAGTATTTGATAGCAAGTTGTCAACAAGAAAATAACACCTATACATGCATTTCTATGACAAAAAAAATGTCCAGGGGCTAGGACACATATCAAAGGGCACATCTTAGGTTCAAAATTATTTCAAATCATGCATGTATTAAATCACACGAAAATAACAAAAGGGCATCACATCAAAAATGACATGCACAAAATGTTCAAATGACTAAACTAAATGCACAGGTAAATTACATGGATTATTCTACCCTGAAAACATATATAATATGCATGTGTTCATGTGGGAGAATAAGTCATAATTAATTATGCAAGTTTATGGCATAATTTATTAGCAAGGTTATTTATGCAAAATAAATGCAAACACCATGCTATCATTTTTATCGTGAATGAAAATGTGATATTATGAAACCCACCAAATTCTACACATTTACATATAGGGTTCGATTAGTTCGGGGCACGGTTAAACATATATGTGCAAATGCGAAATATGGCAATTATGCAAAATAACAGAAAATGGCATGTTAAATATTTTAAGCATGGATGAAAATGGCATATTATTAATCTACACATTTTTCTAAGCACTTTTCAAATATAAAATATTTTTATACGACGTACGGTTAAATTAATTAAAACATTTAAAAAAATGAAAATTGGGCCTACACACGTAATAAAATAAAAATGCGCAGGGAGGGGCTGGCTAGGCTCACCATGGGCCTTGGCCATGGTGAGGCAGCTGGGCCGGCTGGGGCGAGCTGGGCCTTGGCCCACCCGCGGGTCAACACGAGCGGGAGCTCTCCCTGACCCAGTGCTCGCTCCCGAGCGGGGCAGAGCGCCAGCGGCGGCGACTGCGCACGGCGCCGGGGCTGGCGTTGGCGGATCCGGCGCGGAACCTCCCGGATCTGGCGGTGAAGGAGGTTGGCGGTAAAGCTCCGAGCGGCGGCGAGGCCAGGCCGCCGGCGGCGTGGATCTGCAGGGGAGGAAGAGGGGCGAGGGGTGAGAGAGAGGAAGAGGAAGGAAGGAGAAGAGGAAAGGGAGGAGAGAGAGGAGCGGCGGCAGGGTTCGGCGATGACTCCGGCGAGGCTGGCGGCGGCCTCGGGGCTCCGGCGACCCTCCGGTGGCCGGGCGGCATGGGGCCACGGAAGCTGCGGGAGGCGCGGCCACGGGCACCATGGGAGCTCAGGAGCTTCGCGATGGTGGCTGGTTCAGGCCCGGGCGGGCCTGGCGGCTGGAGGGAGAGAGGAGCTGCGGCTGGGAGGTTTGGCACGGGATTCGAGGGGAATTAGGGTTAGCTGCCAAATTAGGTAGGGGAGGGGTCTATTTATAGTTTTAGGGGCTAGGGATAGCAGTTTCTGTCCGTTTTTGGACTGTTCGATCTCGATCGGACGGCCCAGAAGCGGAGGGGGCTATGGTGGCTCTGCAGATGGGCTAGGTGGGGAAGAGAGGGAGGTTTGCGGCCCGTGACACGAAATTTGAAAACACCGAAAACATCCAATAATAAACCGATGACCGCACTGCTACGGTTGACCGACGGGATATCAAACCAACTTGGAACGCGACGAAATACTACGGGCGGTCTACCTACAATATAACAAGACCGCACGCCAAGTTTCAACCCATTCCGAGAATATTTTTAGCGCGCCTTTTAAAACATTTTTGAAACGATGCCGCAGGTGCGTGCATGTGTGGTAGGTCTCGAAACGGGCAACGGCAAGAACGGAGAGAACTGGCGACTACGAACGAATGCAAGTTTTCGAAAACGGGTGACGATGCTATGCAGATGATGTGAATGATGCGATGATGAATGCAACAACCAAACGAAACACAGACGAGAATGGAAAGAAAGGGGAATCTTCTGGAGCGTCGGTCCCGGGCTGTTACCAACCCCCAGCTTACAATATTCCTAAGGTACAAAGGTGGGGGGACCCGACTGGCAGCCACTCCGGCTGACTAGGGGGTCCTGCCCTTCAAGCCGTCTCGTCGCCCGTAGGGTCCACCGGTTGCATGGTCCCGTCGCCTGATGGGGCCCTCCACCTGACTCCACGATTGGCCCTCGCCCACCTGCCGCAGCACGGGCCGCCCGGGAGGCGTCGTCTAGTGCCAGCCGACCGAAGTCTCCGGTACGGCCAGCTACACTATAGCCATGCCAGGGAAGGTAATCGAGTGGGCGGGGGCGTGCCGACACTGTTTCCCCGCCCGGTCGCCCTCGCCAAGGTCAACGGCCTAGATGGCCGGACTGTAGCCATGCATGCCCGTACGTCAGCGGCCACTGTGGCTACAATGTCACCCATCGTGGTGGTCATGTCGTGCCGCCATACCCATACGCAGAGGGACGGGACGTTACACGTCCGCCCCGGGGTCAATGAAGGAGGCAGCCCGAAGGCAGCCGGCCGCGCCCAGCCGGCTGGGGGTTGAGCCGGCTCCTCGACCAGCCGTCCGTGGGCCAGCCGGCGATCGCTACAGCCGGCTGCGCCCCAGCCGGTCGTGGACTGTCGGTCGCATACTTTTTCTTCGAAGCGGGGAGGGGAACCCCGTTTCTTTGGCCAACCTAGGGGTAATAACCCCGTTAGTAGTCCTCGAAGCCGGCAAGGGCCCGCGTCTAGCAGACGGAGGGGAGCCGACGGCTTCCCCTAGCGGTGCCCGGTCTCCGGTATGAATCCGAAAGGCCAGCCGGGTCGGTAGTTGGACCCGACACCTTGGGTTCCGGCGCGTCGCCCCGGTACCCGAGCCGGCCTGCCACGCGCCATGTGGCGGGTAATGATGTTGCGGTCCCCGTGCATGCGGGCAGACGAAACGTCACCCTGGGCCTATCCCTCTAGGCCTCGGGTGTAGCCCAATAGGCCTCGGGGCGGAGGCCAGGATCCTCTGCGCCCTAAAGCGGCCGTTATGGCCTGAGCCGCCCACTCATGCGCGGAGTTTCCTGGGGAGTGGGCACAGTTAATCCCCTCGTCCCCCGGTAGTGGCCTCCCCATTTAAAAGGGGAGGAAGGGTAGGGGTGGAGATACCCACACCCCCTTTTCCTTCTTGCTTCTTTTCTCTTTGCCTTCCTCGCCCCCTCGCGCAACATCGCTCCCGAGCTCGCAAGCACGCCCGTATGCCGCCCTTGCGTGCAATGGACGATGGGCACAGAGAAAGCTGGGCTGGATCTGTTGTCACCGAGGAGGCCATCACGGACCTCCGCCACGCGCGCATGCTGCCGCCGGCGGGGTGTATGATCGCCCACGTGCCGGGCGACGAGGTGGTGCCGGAGTCACAACCAGGGGAGCACGTCGTCTTCCTCTAGCACTTCTCCCGTGGTTTCGGGCTCTCGGTGAGGCACTTCTTCCGGTTGCTCATGGACACCTTAGACCTTCAGCCGCACCACCTCGACCCCAACGCTATCCTCTACCTCGCCGGCTTTGTGATGCTATGCGAGGGCTACCTGGGGGTCCTCCATTTTCTCGACATCTTCAATGCCCTCTTCTACCTCAAGGCGCTGAAGAGCAGTGCCTGCGGGGGCACGATGGTGTGTTGCCGCGGCACCACGCGCTTCCCGCCCTTCTCTCTCATTGATTCGATCAAGGGGTGGCACCGAATGTTCTTCTATGTGAAGAACGCCGACCCAAACCTGGACTACACCCGGCTGCCGGTGTTTGTCAACGTGCAGTCCTTTGAGGCTAACTGGCTGGGATCCACCCCACGCGGAGTGGCTCTGGCGGAGCTTGGCCGGCTCGCGTAGCTGAAGAGTGCTGAGGGGTTGGTCGCCTCTGATCTGGTGGCGGCCTTCATCTCGCGCCGGGTGTTGCCTCTCCAGATGAGGCCGCATCGGATCTGTGACATGTCCGGCCACCGGGACCCCTGCTGGCTCATGACCATCGACCTGACGTCGGCTTAGGTGGCGACGCGGGTGAACGCCATCATGACATTCAAGCTGGCGCCAGCGTCGTGGACATTCGGCATGGAGCCGTATGACCGCATCAACCGTACCCCTGGTACGTTTCGTCGAGGCGGCTATTTTTCATTTGATTCTTTCCAGCCGGCGGCCGGCAACAGACCTTAATTCGCCATGCTGACCGCAGCTGCTCATCCGGCAGAACACACCGGACGGCCCGCACCCCCAAATCTTCGAGGCAGAGCGCGACCACTCCGACTCCGAAGACTACGAGCAGGGTGGCCCACCCGAAGACGGGGTTGACTCCTCGGGAGGAGTTGAGGAGCCAACGGAACCGTGAGCCAGCAGGCCCAGTGGAGCCAGAGGGTCTGGCTCAGCCGGAGAGCCTAGCAGAGCTAGTGAGTTCCCTATTGGTCCCACGATCAGGGACTGGACCGACGACGATGATGACGATGCTGATGATGTGAAGATCCTGAACGTGCCTCCCCCTTCAGTTCAGCAGGGCCGGCATGGGCGGAGCGAGGACCGGCCGTCTCAAGCCCCGGCGACCGGAGCCGCCAGCCGGGCGAAGATGCCGGCTCAGGAGGAGCCGGCGGCCCCGTCGCCAGTTCATAAGTGGGTGAAGGTGGCCGCTCGAAAGCTGCCGGCACGCGCCAAGCGGGCTTTGCCCGTCGTCACTGGGTAAGCATCCTTCCTTTCCTTGCGCGTGTTTCCTTCCGGGTTGCGAGCCGGTGGGCGATTGACCGTTGTGCACCATAGAGACCCATCGAGCTCCACGAAGGGGAGTCGGTGGTGGACCCGACGGACGCCACCAGCTGGCTGGCCCATGAGCACGCGGCCACCCAGCGGAAGGAGAAGAGGAGGCTTGCGGAGCTGTGAGCCTAAAAGTCCAGAATGCGAGGCGGAGCCACGCACTCCGGGACTTCGAGCGGCGGGAGGCAGAGGAGGTCCATGGACCCCGCGCGGGCGTCGGACTCGGCGACGGAATCGACCCGTTTGTCGAGGCCCCCATCGATCAAGCCACGAGGGGCGGCTATGGAGCAGCCTACACCCCCGTCCACGGAGGAGGTGGCCCGAGCGGGGCCCGCAGCCACGGAGCCCGTCCCCAAGGCGACCCGCCCGGAGGTGTCGGTCGTGACTCCGCCCACGGCCGAGATGTCCCGGGTCGACGTGCCGGAGGCTCCGGCGGCCCCGGAGGCAGCATCAGAGGCAGCGCCGGAAGCAGCGGCCATGGAGACGGAGGCGCCGTCCGTCGCAGTCATTGCATCGGATAGGCAGGAGGAGGAGGCGGTGCTGGCGCCGAGTGGTGGGCCAGTGGGGACCGACTCCCGAGCCCTTGCCGTCATCAATCCTCCCCCGGCGGCCGGCACCGTGGCAAGCACCGGGGCGGGTGGCGGCGGCGGCCGGGTCCGAAGGTCCATGCAGGACATGCTCCGGGACTGGGAGGCGTTGGCACGCGTCCTGACCCTTCCGGCTCCCCCCGCAGGCGGCCCGATCCCCGCACTCGGGGAACTGGGGAGCGTCCTGGACAGGCGCCGCCAGGAGCTGGCCCGGTTTGCAGAGGCCGTCGACACCACTCTGCGGCATGCGGAGGTAAGACTTGTTATCTTTATTGAACTTTTCAGTGGGGCACGCAAGCGCACCCACCGGGTGTAGCCCCCGAGATGCGGGCTGGCTGACCGGTTGACGGGCAGTTGGGCTGGATCTCTTTGAGCATCTTTTTAACTTGGGCGTCATGTGGTAGGAGGGGAACTCCCAGCAGCAGAAGCTGTTTGAGGATTCGGTCTCCATCCACGACCGCGGCACGCACGACTTCTACCGGCTGGAGGAGGAGCTGGCGCGGGTGCAAGGTATGTCAAGTTTTGCAGAAGGGGCACATAGCCATCGGGAGCTAGGCCGGCTGCCTGATAGCCGGGGCAGGCGTAGAATGGCCGACTGACACCTGCTTTGTCTTGCAGATGAGCTGACCGCCCTCCGGGCGGAGAAGATCAGGGCCATCTCCGAGTGGGACTGGCTGGCGCAAAGCGTCCAGGCGGTCACACACGAGAAGGACCGACTAGCCATACTGCTAGTGGACGGGGAGGCGGCCCAAGACCACCTCAAGGCCCACGTGGCGCGGGAGGTGACGACCAAGGAGATGGCCGTCAGGGAGGCGGCTGACACCGCCCGGCGGACCACCGCCCTGCAAGGCGAGGTGACCCGCCTCGAGAGGACGCTCGAGGAGCTTAAGGGTTCCCTTGCCGAGGCGCAGGCGGCGTTGGCATCGGAGAAGGATTCATCGCTCCACTTTGCCATCGAGGTGGATGAATCTATAGAACATAAGTGTGCGTTTTTTGTTTTTTTCCAGCCGGCTGCCTTTTTCTTTGATGTTTCTTGTTCTTGATTTGCCTCTCTCTCCTTCTTCCATTTCTTCTCTTAGGGCGCTTCTCGGAAACTCAGCACCGCGTTGAGCGTGCCGTCGAGGAGCACCGAGAGTATCTCCGAGCGCACAGGCACTCCATCTAGGAGGACACCATGTGGGATGTGGCAGGGCTTGGGCTCGCCATTGAAAACTAGCTGGTCCACCTTGAGCGGAGCGTGGAGCGGTTGAAGATGGCCGGCAAGGAGATCATCGCCGCCTTGTGGCCGGGCCGTGGAGGAGCTCCGTAGAATCGCGTGGCCTTGTGGCTACAGCACGCCGTGGCTCGTCTCGAGGTCTGGAAGGCGTCGGTGGTGCGAGCCGGAGCACAGATGGCGCTCTGGTTTGTAACTTCGTAGTACCGCGACATGGACTTCGATTGGCTGGCCACCATGCGGGACGAGTTGGCCGAGGAGCGGGCTGCCCATGAGCCGGTTCTTGTCCACCGTGCCAACGAGCTCGCGTCGTACATCGACCCGGACAAGCTCCTGCCGGCCCTTGGCGAGGGCGGCAAGCCGGCGGCTAAAGACTCCTTCGGCATCCCCCAAGGTCTGGAGGACGAGAAGGATGCCGACGAGAGTACTGACTCCAGCGGCAAGACGGCTAGGACTGTGGAGGCCGCCTCGAAGGTCAAGGAAGCCGACCCAGAGGCCACAACCACCTCCGAGATGGGAGTCGAGCCGCCCAGTGATGCGCCGGTTGGAGGCGCGCCGGCTGGCGACGCGCCGGTGGCCTGAGCCCCTGGGCGTCTTATCTTTTTTTTCTTTCTCCTACATGTTAGGCTTTAAGACCACCTACTGGGGGTGTAATGTAATGAACCGTGATGGCCGTGGGCCTCTTTTGTCTTAAAATTCGTATTGTGAATATTTGATGTGTTTGCCTTATTGCGCATGCTTGCTCGTCCTTACCCTTTTTTGCCCTTTTGGTTCTGTCTATTCTGCCCCTTTCCCCTTTGGTTTCGGCCCCCCTAGCCCGATAGCCAGGAGCCGTTCTGTAGCTGGGTCGGGGTGTCTGCCTCGAGGGAGCTGGTTTTGAACTTAGGAACCGTAAGAGCTTTTTAGGGTAAGTAGAGTGGCAGAGGCGAGGCGGTGATCCGGCTGGGCCTAGCCGGCATCTCCTTTGCGATCAGTCTTTCATGTGTGCTAAGCTTTGCCGCCCCGAGGCCCCGTCAGCCGGACAGCCGGGAGCTAGATCTGTAGCTGGGGAGGGGCAAAAGGGCTTGCTTGGCTCACACTACTTGGTCAATTTTTGGAAGAGGCGACCTAGTACCAGCCGACGAGCCCTCGGGCCCGGGAGCCGGGTCGGGGAGCCGGGGAGTGAGGAGACCTTCGAGGGAAACGAAAAGGGCGTGTCCCAAGAGCTGGCCTGGGGCACCCATTGCATTCATAAGACCAAAAGGGGAGGGATACATACATACACTTGTCTTTTCAGCAGTAAAACAAACGGAGGAGCGCCACGTTCCATGGGCGCTCGGTCTCCTCGCCGGAGGCATCTCTTTTGCGCTTCTGCGGCTTCTGGGCGTCTATTAGGTAGTACGCATTGTTGTGCAACACCTTGCTGATGATGAACGGGCCCTCCCATGGGGAGGACAACTTGTGTTGTCTGGCTGTCCGCTGGATCCGCCTAACCACTAGGTCCCCTTCACGAAAGGAGAGCGGTCGGATCCGCTTGCTGTGGTAGTGCCGGAGCTTCTGCTAGTAGATTGCCGTCCGGCTCAAGGCCAGTTGGCGGGCTTCTTCGAGTAAGTCAACGCCGTCTTCTCTTGCCTCCTTTGCGTCCTTCTCCGTGTATAGGGCGGCCCGAGGCGAGTCGAACTCGATGTCGGTGGGGATGATCGCCTCGGACCCATACACAAGGAAGAAGGGTGTGTAGCCATTTGATTGGTTGGGGGTGGTCCTGAGACTCCAAAGGACAGCCAGCAGCTCGTCGACCTAGCAGCCAACTGACCTTACCAGCGGTGTCACGACCCGGGGCTTGATGCCGGACAGGATGAGGCCGTTTGCCCTCTCGACCTGGCTGTTTGACTATGGATGAGCGATGGAGGCCAAGTCGAGCCAGATTCCTTGCTTGGAGCAGAAATGCGCGAGCACGCCCTTGGCGAAGTTTGTGCCGTTGTCGGTGATGATGTTGTGGGGGATGCCGTAGCGAATCATGATGTCACCGATGAACCGGACGGTCATGGGGCCGTTGAGCTTCTTGACTGGTCGTGCCTCGATCCACTTGGTGAATTTGTCGACAGCCACTAGCAAATGTGTCATGCCGCCTTGTGCGGTTTTGAAGGGACCCACCATGTCCAACCCCCAGATGGCAAAGGGCCACGAGAGGGGGATGGTCTCGAGGGCCGATGCGGCAGGTGGCTTTGCGTGCTGAAGCGCTGGCAGCTCTCGCACTCGTTGACCAATTTCTTGGCCGCCTCGAGAGCAGTGGGACAATAGAAACCGTGGCGGAAGGTCTTGGCCACCAGGGTCCTGGAGACAGCGTGATGCCCGCACTCGCCCTGGTAGATGTCAAGGAGGATCTCTAGACCCTTTTTTGGCTCGACGCACCGTTGAAAGACGCTGGTGGTGCTGCGATGGACGAGCTCGTTGTTGATGATGCTATAGGCCGAGGCCTGGCGCTGAATTTGCCTCGCCATGGCCTCGTCCTGGGGAGCTCGCCGTGTAGAAGGAATGGCAGGATAGGCCGTGCCCATGAGGGGGCCGAGACGGGGGCCGGCTCGGGATCCCCTGGGCCGAGATGTTCAGTCCTCGGGACCGGCTGGCCAGCCCCCGGGACCGACTCGTTTGCCCTCGGGTCGAGGATGGCTGTGACAGTGTCGATTGCCATCATGACAGCCACGGCGTCGGAGCCGACTGCCCCGGATGCAGCCGGCTCCACTGGTGTTGGCAAGGCAGCCAAGGTCGATGGAGCCAGAGGCGAAGACGCCGAGGGGGCAGCCGGAGCCGTTGACGGGCCGGCAGTGTCTGCCGGCACAAAGATGGATTCCAATTCTAGGGAAGGCTTGATCGATGGCTTTAGCAGCCGCTCGAGGGAGACGCCGTCTGGGATAGCCTTCTAGGTGGAGCCAATCTTTGCTAGTGCGTCGACCGCCTCATTGTCCGCCCGTGGGACGTGATGGAACTCGCAGGCCTCGAAGGAGCCAGTGAGCTATTGTATGAGGAAGCGGTAGCTGGCCATGTTGGCTTCCCTGGTGTCCCATTCGCCAGTGACCTGTTGTACCACGAGGTCGGAGTCGCCGAAGCATAGGATGCACCTGATGCCGATCTCCTTGGCGAGCCGGAGGCCATGGACGATGGCCTTGTACTCGGCCACGTTGTTGGAGGCGGCGAAGTGGATCTGGAGGGCGTACTTGAGCTGGTCACCTTTCGGGGAGGAGAGGACTATGCCGGCACCCAGGCCGGTCCTTATTTTGGATCCGTCGAAGTGCATGCGCCAATGCGTGGAGTCTAGGGGAGGCGGCATGAACTCGGTTTCCGCCCAGTCGACGAGGAAGTCAGCCAATGCCTGCGACTTGATGGCGGTGCGAGGTTTGTACCGGATCTCGTGATCGGTGAGGGCAATGACCCATTTGGCGATCCGGCCGGTGGAGTCCCGGCCGCTCATGATCTCACCGAGCGGGGCCGTGCTCACCACGGTGATGGTATGCTCCTGGAAGTACTGCATGACCTTCCTGGCAGCGAAGTATATGCCGTAGCACATCTTCTGGTAGTGGGGGTAGTTCTGCTTAGATGCGGAGAGGACCTCGCTGAGGTAGTAGACGGGGCACTGGACCAGCAGGGACTTGCCCTCCTTTGGCCGCTCGACCACCAAGACAACGCTGATGACGCGAGTGGTCGCCGGGATGTAGGCGAGCAAGGGTTCCTTCTCAGCCGGTGCGGCCAGGATGGGCACGCGGGTGAGAGCCTTCTTGAGGCCACGGAAGGCCTCGTCCGCCTCGTCAGGCCAATCGAACATGCCCGTCTTCCTGGTGTGACCCGGCTCGACCAGAGCCGTCTTGCGAAGGAGCCCGTAGAGGGGCAAGGCTTTCTCCCGTAGCCGGCTGAGCGAGGCGAGGCAGCCAGTGAACTTCTGGACGTCGCGGAGCCGGGTTGGCTTGGGCATGCGCTCGATCGTGCTGATCTTCTCCGGGTTATCTTCGATGCCGCGGACGGACACGAAGAAACCAAGGAGCTGGCCAGCGGGGATGCCGAAGACGCATTTCTCCGGGTTGAGCTTGATCTTGTATTCGCACAGGTTCACGAAGGTTTCTCGGAGGTCCTCGAGGAGGCTGAAGTGCTTCTTGGTTTTGACAACGATGTCATCGACGTAGACGTGGACATTCCTGCCTATCTGAGGCAGGAGGCACTTTTTCATGCACTGCTGGAAGGTGGCGCCTGCATTCTTCAAGCCGAAGGACAAGGTGATGTAGCAGTAGGTCCCGAAGGGCGTGATGAAGGAGGTCTTGAGCCGGTCTTCCGGATCCAGCTTGATCTGGTGGTAGTCGGAGTAGGCATCCAGGAAGGATAGCAAATCACAGCCGGCCGTGGAGTCGATGACTTGATCGATCCGCGGCAGGGCGAGTGGGTCCTTGGGGCATGCCTTGTTCATGCTGGTGTAGTCAATGCACATGCGCTAGGTCTTGTTCTTCTTCAGCACTAGGACTGGGTTGGCCAGCCAGTCCGGGTGGAAAACATCCATGATGAACCTGGATGCGAGCACCTAGGCGATCTCTTCTCCTATAGTACGCCGCTTCTCCTTGCAGAATCGGCTTAGGGGTTGTTTGACCGTCTTGCCGTCCGTCCGGACGTGTAATTTGTGCTCGATGAACTTCCTCGGAACACCCGACATGTCCTTGGGGGACCATGAAAAGACGTCCCGATTCTCACGAAGGAAGTCGACGAGATCGCCTTCCTATTTGCTGTCGAGGCGGGAGCCAATGGTGATGCACTGAGCGGGGTTGGCCGGTTTGAGCGGGATTTGCTTGGTGTCCTTGGATGGCTGGAAGGAGGCCTCGCCGACGGACTACAAGGGGGAGCCGGCATGGCCAGCTAGCTGGTAGCAAGGGCCACGAGCTGGTTGAGCTACCGCTTCTCCTCGGTGATTTCCAAAGCCTCGGCCAGCCGACTGCCATCTCGAGCGCACTCGATCGACATCTTGTAGTCACCCGCGATGGTGATGATTCCCTTTGGCCCCAACATCTTGAGCTTAAGGTAGGAGTAATGGGGGACCGCCATGAATTTGACAAGGGCCGTCCGGCCAAATAGCGCGTGGTAGGGACTTGCGAGGTCCACGACCTCGAACAGTACTGGCTCGCGGTGGAAGTGGCCGGGTCCGCCGAAGAGGACGTCGAGCGTGATCTTGCCAATAGGGGAGCAGGACTTCCCAGGCACAATGCCATGGGAGACCGTCCGGCTCGCCTATAGTGTTGGGGAACGTTGCATGGGAAACAAAAATTTTCCTACGCACACGCAAGATCTATCCATGGTGATGAGCATCTACGAGAGGGAGAGTGGATCTACATACCCTTGTAGATCACTAAGTAGGAAGCGTTAAGAAACGCGGTTGGTGTAGTCGAACGTCTTTGCGATCCAAATCACCCAGCATCCCGCGATCTCATCATGATCCGTCCCTCAATCCAATGACGATCCGTCCCGCGAACTCATCATGATCCGTCCCGCGATCTCATCACGATACGTCTCGCGATCTTGATCACGGTCCTTCCGATCTAGCGCCGAACGGACGACACCTCCGTGTTCAGCACACGTACAACTCGATGACGATCTCCGCCTTCTTGATCCAGCAAGAGGGAGCGGATAGGTAGATGAGTTCTCCGGCAGAGCGATGGCGTTGCGGCGATGGTGGTGGAGCTATTCAAGCAAGGCTTCGCCTAAGCACCGCTGAAAACCGATCTAGAGGAGAAACCGCGATCGAGAGGAGAGGTAGCACGTGGCTATTAGGGTTGGGTTTTCCCTCTAAATCCTCTAGTATATATAGGAGGGAGGGAGGGGAGGAGGCAGCCTCAAACCCTCAAGGTTTGGACGAAATTGAAGGTGGAGGAGTCCTACTCCAATCCTATTAGGAGTAGGATTCCTCCTTTCCACTTGGAAACTCTTTCCACCTCTCCACCTTTGGATTTTTTCCTTCTCAAACCATTCCAGCCGCATGGGCCCTTAGAGGAGGCTTCGTCCAGCCCACCAGGGGCTGGTTTACCTCCTCCCACAGCCCATGTAGCCTCTTGGGTCGAAATACCTCTCCCGATGGTCCCCCGGTACACTACCGGCACTCCCGGTACACTACCGATGAGCCCGAAACTTCTCCGGCGATCAAAACAGGACTTCCTATATCAATGTTTACCTCCGGACCATTCTGGAGCTCCTCGTGACGTCCGGGATCTCATCCGGGACTCCGAATAACATTCGGTCACCACCATACATAACTCTATACTACCGAAACGTCATCGAACCTTAAGTGTGCAGACCCTATGGGTTCGTGAACTATGTAGACATGACCGAGACACCTCTACGGTCAATAACCAATAGCGGGACCTGGATGCCCATATTGGTTCCTACATATTCTACGAAGATCTTTATCCATGCCAACCCAACAGACACCGTCAGAGATACCTGTAGAGCACCTTTATAGTCACCCAGTTACGTTGCGACGTTTGATACACACAAGGTACTCCTCCGGCGTCAGTGAGTTGCATGATCTTATGGTCATAGGAACATATACTTGACATGCAGAAAACAGTAGCAATAAACTGACACGATCATATGCTACGTTTGTAGTTTGGGTCTTGTCCATCACATCATTCTCCTAACGATGTGATCCCGTTATCAAATGACATCTCATGTCCATGACTAGGAAACCATAGCCATCTTTGATCAACGAGCTAGTCTATTAGAGGCATACTAGGGACATGGTGTTGTCTATGTATCCACACATGTATCTGAGTTCCTGATCAATACAATTATAGCATGGATAATAAACGATTATCATGATCAAGGAAATATGATAATAACGAAGTTATTATTTCCTCTAGGGCATATTTCCAACAGTCTTCCACTTGCACTAGGTCAATAATCTAGTTCACATCACCATGTGATCCACGTTGTTATGAATCTAACACCCAATGAGTTCTGGGGCTCGATCATGCTTTGCATGTGAGAGAGGTCTTTTAGTCAACGGGTCTGCGACATTCAGATCCGTGTGTACTTTGCAAATCTCTATGTCAAATTGTAAATACTGCTACAACACTTCACTTGTTGCTATTCCACATGCCTGCTCCACTATACGTATCCGGATTGCTACTAAGAGTCATCTGGATTGGTGTTAAAGCTTGCATCGACGTAACTCTTTACGATGAACTCTTTATCACCTCCATAATCGAGAAACATTTCCTTAGTCTTTTATTTACTAAGGATGATCTTGACCGCTGTCTAGTGATCCACTCCTGGATCAGTCTTGTACCCCTTGACGGACTCATGGCAAGGCACACATAGGTGCGGTACACAGCATGACATACTATACAGATCCTATGGCTAAGGCATAGGGGACGACATTCGTCCTTTCTCTTTCTTCTGCCGTGGTCGAGCTTTGAGTCTCACTCAACTTCACACCTTACAAAGCAGGCGAGAACACTTCTCTCTGACTGATCCATTTTGAACTCTTTCAAAATCTTTTCAAGGTATGTACTCATTCAAAGTCTCATCAAGCATCTTGATCTATCTCTATAGATCTTGATGCTCAACACTTTCAAACAACCGTTTATGCTTTCTAGAAATTCTACATCATTTCCGATCAACAATATGTCATCTAGATATACTTACCAGAAACTCTATAGTGCTCCCACTCACTTTATAGTAAATACAAGTTTCTCATAAACTTTGTATAGACTCAAAAACTTTGATCACCTCATCAAAGTATATAGTCCAACTCCGAGATGCTTGCTTCAGTCCACAGAAGGATCACTGAAGCTTGCTTACCTTTTAGCATCCTTAGGACTAACAAAACCTTCTGGTTGTATCTGATACAACCTTTCCTTAAGGAAGGAAACGATGTTTTGACATCCATCTGCCAGATTTCATAATTGAAAAATGCAGCAACTGCTAACATAATTCCAACAGACTTTAGCATCGCTACGAGTGAGAAAGTCTTATCGCAGTCAACTCCTTAAACTTGTCGGAAACTTCTTTGTGACAAGTCGATCTCTATAAATGGTGACATTTACCATCAGCGTCTATCATCATCTCAAAGGTCCATTTGTACTCGATGACCTGCCGTCCAATGAGCAAGTCTACCAAAGTCTATACTTGGCTTTCATACATGGATCCTTTCTCGGATTTCATGGCCTCTAACCAATTGTCAGAATCTGGGCCCATCATCGCTTCTCCACAGCTCGTAGGTTCATCCTTGTCCAACAACATGACCTCCAAGACAGGGTTGTCATACCACTCAGGAGCAGTACACATCCTTGTCGACCTACGAGGTTCGATAGTAACTTGATCCGAAGCTTCATGATCATCATCATTAACTTCCTCTTCAACTAACGTAGGCTTCACAGAAACATCTTCCTACGCTGCGCTACTCTCTGGTTGAACAAAGGTTCAAAAACCTCATCAAGTTCTATCTTCCTCCCACTCAATTCTTTCGAGAGAAACTCTTTCTCGAGAAAGGATCCGTTTTAGCAACAAACACTTTATGCTCAGATCTGAGATAGAAGGTTTACCCAACTGTTCTTCAGGTATTCTATGAAGATGCATTTGTTCGCTTTGGGTTCGAGCTCATTAGGTGAAAACATTTTTCCACACAAGCGTTGCAGCCCCAAACATTAAGAAATGACAGCCTGGGTTTCTATCAAACCCTAATTCACACGATGTCATCTCAACGGATTTAGATGGTGCCCTATTTAAAGTGAATGTAGCTGTCTCTAATGCATAACCCTAGAATTATAATAGCAAAACAATAAGAGACATAATAGCACGCACCATATCCAATAGAGCACGACTATGATATTTGGACACACCATCACACTATGGTGTTCCAGGTGGCGTGAGTTGTGAAACAACTTTCACATTGTCTAAAGTTGAATGCCAAACTCGTAACTCAGATATTCACCTTGATGATCATATCACAGACATCTTCATGTCACGATGATCTTTAAACTTCACTCTGAATTTGCTTGAACCTTTCAAATGATTCAAACTTGTGTTCAATTAAGTAAATATACACTATATCTACTCAAATAATCAATGAAGGTAAGAAAATAACAATATCCACCACACGCTAGAAGACTCATTGGATTGTATACATCAACATGTATCATTTCCAATAAATCACTTTCCCGCTCCATCAAACCAGAAAACGGGGTCCTTAGTCATCTTGACCAAGAGGTATGGTTCGCATGTCTCAACCGATTCGAAATCGAATGAGTCCAAAGATCCATCAGCATGGAGTTTCTTCATGCGTTTTATACCAATATGACATTTAGCGGCAGTGCCACAAGTATGTGGTACTATCATTATTAACTTTGTATCTTTTGGCATCAATGTTATGAACATGTGTATTACTATGATCAAGATGCAACAAACCATTCTCACTGGGTGCATGACCATTGAAGGTATTATTCATGTAAACAGAATAACCATTATTCTCTAACTAGAATGAATAACCGTGTTGCAATAAACACGATCTAATCACGTTCATGCTCAACGCAAGACACCAAATAACATTTATTAAGGTTCGTCACTAATCCCGAAGGTAGAGAGAGCGTGCGATGTTGATCACATCAACCTTGGAAACATTTCCAACACACATCGTCACCTCACCCTTAGATAGTTCTCCGTTCATTTTGTAGCTTTTATTTCGAGTTACTAACATTTAGCAACCAAACCGATATCCAATACCCAGGTGCTACTAGGAGTACTAGCAAGGTACACATCAATAACACGTATATCAAATATACTTCTGTTGACGTTGCCAGCCTTCTTATCTACCAAGTATCTAGGGCTATTCCGCTTCAGCGACCGCTCTCCTCACAATCGAATTACTTAGTATCGGGTTTGGGTTCAACTTTGGGTTGCTTCACTGGAGCAGCAACTGACTTTCCATCCATGAAGTTTCCCTCCTTTCCCTTGCCCTTCTCGAAACTAGTGGTTTTTACTAACCATCAACACTTGACGCTCCTTCTTGATTTCTACCTTCGCGGTGTCAAACATCGCGAATAGCTCAGGGATCATTATTTCTATCCCTGGTATTTTATAGTTCATCACCAAGTTCTAGTAGCTTAGTGATAGTGACTTGGAGAACTATATTAATCACTTTCTTATCTAGAAGATTAACTCCCACTCGATTCAAGCGATTGTAGCACCCAGACAATCTGAGCACATGCTCAACGATTGAGCTATTCTCCTTCATCTTCCAGACAAAGAATCTCGTTGGAGATCTCATATGTCGCAACACGGGCATGAGCCTGAGATCCTAATTTCAGGTATTAGAACATCTCATATGTTCCATGACATTCAAAACGTTTCGGAGCCTCAATTCTAAGCCGTAATGCATGACGCACTAAACTATCAAGTAGTCATTAGAACGTGCTTGTCACATGTTCATAACATCTATAGACGACGCTCGAGGGGTTGGCGCACCGAGCGGTGCACTAAGGACATAAGCCTTCTGTGTAGCAATGAGGACAATCCTCAGATCACGGAGCGAGTCCGCAATATTGCTACCATCATCTTTCAACTCTATTTCTCTAGGAACATAGAAAAATTCAAGGGAGCTACATCGTGAGCTAGTAATCTACAACATAATTTTACAAAGACACTACTGACTATGTTCATGATAATGAGTTTAGTTAATCAAATTACTAAAGCTCCCACTCAAATTGACATCCCTCGGGTCAATTGAGTGTCACATGATCCAAATTCACCAACTCAAGTCCGATCATCACGTGAGTTGAGGTGGTTTCAATGGTGAACATCATCATGTTGATCATATCTACTATATGACTCATGTTCGACCTTTCGGTCTCTTGTGTTTTGAGGCCATGTCTGTACATGCTAGGCTCGTCAAGTTTAACCTGAGTGTTCTGCATGTGCAACACTGGCTTGCACCCATTGTATGTGAATGTAGAGTCTATCACACTCGATCATCACGTGATGTCTCGACATGGCGAACTTTCGCAACGGTGCACACTCGGGGAGAACACAATTCATCTTGAAATTTAAGTGAGGGATCACCTTATAATGCTACCGTCGTCCTAAGAAAAACAAGGTGCATAAAAGGATTAAGATCACATGAAAATTATAAGTGACATGATATGGCCATGAACTTGTGCTTTTGATCTCCATCTTGAAAGCACCGGCATGATCTCATTCGTCATCGGCATGACACCATGATCTCCATCAACGTGTCGCCATCGGGGTTGTCACACCCATCATGCTTGTACTACTATTGCTACCGTTTAGCGATAAAGTAAAGCATTACATAGCGCTTAATGATTGACATGCAGGTCATACAATAATTAAAGACAACCCTATGGCTCCTGCCGGTTGCCGTACTCATTGACATGCAAGTCGTGATATTCTATACAACACATGATCATCTCATACATCACATATATCACATCATGTAATTGGCCATATCACATCACAACATACCCTGCAAAAACAAATTAGACGTCCTCTAATTGTTGTTGCATGTTTTATGTGGCTGCTACTGGTATCTAGCAAGAACAATTCTCACCTACGCAAAAACCACAACGGTGATGCACTAGTTGCTTTTCAACCTTCTCAAGGACCGCCTTTGTCGAATCCGATCCAACTAAAGTAGGAGAAATAGATACCCGCCAGCCATCTTTGTGCAATGAGGTTACACGTCAGTCGATGGAACCGGTCTCTCGTAAGTGTACAAGTAAGGTTGGTCCGGGCTGCGTCATCCCACAATACTGCTGAACCAAAACACGACCAAGGAAGGAAGCAATCTAAGCATCAACACCCACAAACTCTTTGTGTTCTACTCGAGATCTCATCTACACATAGACCTAGCTCTGATACCACTGTTGGGGAACGTTACATGGGAAACAAAAAATTTCCTACGCACATGCAAGATCTATCCATGGTGATGAGCATCTACGAGAGGGAGAGTGGATCTACATACCCTTGTAGATCGCTAAGCGGGAAGTGTTAAGAAACGCGGTTGGTGTCGTCGAACGTCTTCGCGATCCAAATCGCCGAAAGTCCCGCGATATCATCATGATCCGTCCCGCGATCCAATCACGATCCGTCCCACAAACTCATCACGATCCGTCCCACGATCTCATCACAATCCGTCTCGCGATCTTGATCACGGTCCTTCCAATCTAGCACCAAACGGACGGCACCTCCGCGTTCAGCACACGTACAACTTGATGACAATCTCCGCCTTCTTGATCTAGCAAGAGGGAGCGGAAAGGTAGACAAGTTCTCCGGCAGCATGATGGCGCCGCAGCAATGGTGGTGGAGCAATTCAAGTAGGGCTTCGCCTAAGCAGTGCAGAAAACCGATCTAGAGGAGAAACTATGCACTAGAGAAACAATGCAGAAATCTTGTGCCAAAACCCTAAAAACCTCTAGTATATATAGGAGGAGAGGAGGAGAAGGCCTGGCCCTCAAGGAGCCAGCCCTAGGCTTTGGACAAACCAGGAGGGAGGAGTCCTCCTCCTCCACTCCTAGTAGGATTAGTACTCCTTCCTTATCTTAGCCCTTTTGCCTTTTTCCACCTTTTTCCTATTGGACTTTTCTTCCCAGCAGCATGGGCCTTGTGTGGGACTTCCACCAGCCCACTAAGGGCTGGTATTCATCCTCCCACAGCCCATGTAGCCTCTTCGGTCGAAATACCCCTCCCGATGGTCTCCCGCTACACTACCGACACTCCCGGTACACTACCGATGAGCCCGAAACTTTTCCGGCGACCAAAATAGGACTTCCTACATACCAATATTTACCTCCGGACCATTTTGGAGCTCCTCGTGACGTCCGGGATCTCATCTGGGACTCCGAACAACCTTTGGTCACCACCATACATAACTCTATACTACCAAAACGTCACCAAACCTTAAGTGTGCAGACCCTGTGGGTTCGAGAACTATGTAGACATGACCGAGACACCTCTACGGTCAATAACCAATAGCGGGACCTGGATATCCATATTGGTTCCTACATATTCTATGAAGATCTTTATCGGTCGAACCTCTATGTCAAGGATTCAGTTAATCCCGTATGATGTTCCCTTTGTTCTACGGTATGTTACTTGCCCGAGATTCGATCGTCGGTATCTCCATACCTAGTTCAATCTCATTACTGGCAAGTCTCTTTACTCGTTCCGTAATACAAAATCCCATGAATAACACTTAGTCACATTGCTTGCAAGGCTTATTGTGATGTTTTATTACCGAGTGGGCCCTGAGATACCTCTCCGTCGCACGGAGTAACAAATCCCAGTCTTGATCCATGCCAACCCAACAGACACCCTCATAGATACATGTAGAGCACCTTTATAGTCACCTAGTTACGTTGCGATGTTTGATACACACAAGGCACTCTTCTGGTGTCCGTGAGTTGCATGATCTCATGGTCATAGAAACATATACTTGACATGCAGAAAACAGTAGCAATAAACTGACACGATCATATGCTACGTTTGTAGTTTGGGTCTTGTCCATTACATCATTCTCCTAATGATGTGATCCCGTTACCAAATGACATATCATGTCCATGACTAGGAAACCATAGCCATCTTTGATCAACGAACTAGTCTATTAGAGGCATACTAGGGACATGGTGTTGTCTATGTATCCACACATGTATCTGAGTCCGATCAACACAATTATAGCATGGATAATAAACGATCATTATGAACAAGGAAATATGATAATAACCAATTTATTATTGCCTATAGGGCATATTTCCAACACATGCATCAACAATAGGCAGGTATCCATATGAACAAGTTACAGATATCATCATAAGTAGGGGTTAATCACCTCATGTTCATTCATCATGCTCAATCATCGGACTTAGTTAATTTCCCATGCTAAGTCATCGGACTTAGCTCATGTGACCTCTCTGTCACAATCACACCCATACTCACACCAAGTTTTTACGAAAACATCTGGACGTAGTTTAAGAAGGACCTCCAACTATCCATGAACACGGACGCAGCTATTCGGATAGTTTTGCACTCTGTAGAGGTTGCACACTTTACCCACAAGACTCGGGGAACTTCCGTGTCATCCACGACTCGCGGTACTTAACATACCCAAGGTAAGCAGCCGAACATTGTCTTTCCCATGGTGATACCAAACAAAGAGTCTACTCGTTGGTGCCATCCCTCATGATATACATCACTCGTATCATCCATGGTGTCTTTACAGGCATCGGGCACATGAGTGATGTCTATCATGAGGGATGACACCAACGAGTGGACTCTTTGTTTGGTATCACCATGGGAAAGGCAATATTCGGGTGCTTACCTCGGGTATGTTAAGTACCGCGAGTCGTGGATGACACGGAAGTTCCCCGAGTCTTGTGGGTAAAGTGTGCAACCTCGCAGAGTGTAAAACTATTCGAATAGCCACGTTCGTGGTCATGGACAGTTGGAGGTCCTTCTTAAACTACGTCCAGATGTTTTCGTAAAAACTTAGTGTGAGTATGGGTGTGATAGTGACAGAGAGGTCACATGAGCTAAGTTCGATGACTTAGCATGGGAATTTAACTAAGTCCGATGACTTAGCATGATGAATGAACATGAGGTGATTAACCCCTACTTAAGATGATATCTGTAACTTGTTCATATGGATATCTGCCTATTGTTGACGCATGCTTACTAGTTACTTCATCATGTCATTGCATTCAAAATTAGCTTTCCGCAAATTACCTACTTAGTGCTATATCATGCGTCATTGTTACCTTGATCCACAACTTCGGTTGCTTGCGAGTACATTCAAAGTACTCATTGGCTTGCCACTGGTTATTTAATTGGCCAGACATGGAAGAACATGACTATGTTGAAGGGTTCGTTGGTGACGAACATGTGAACTAGGATGCTTCCCAGTCAGAATGCCTGTAGGTTAAGGCAGATGGTATGGGTTCACGCTTTCGATCAAGATTTCCGCTTCTTGTTCTATTTAATTGTTTGGCCCTCATGGCCCTATCTATGTAAGACTTGACCTTCATGGTGTTATTTCTGTAATACGCTAAATGTGGATGTAAGACTCTTGTTATTCAGCTTCTGTGTGTTCAGTGAGCATTGATCTTTGGGATCACTATACACGTGCATTCGGTGATCACGACTTATGAGTCGGGGTCCCCACACGGATAATTCAATCAAACCCCAGGCCAATACTCCTCATGAGTGTTGGTCCAAAATAGAGCACCGTGTGGGGCCAACTTCGGGAAACTTGGGAAATTTCTATTAGGCCACTATACGCGTTGCTCATCTGCCGTGCCCTAAGAACGAGATACGTGACTACTATCGGGATTTTTGGCACGTCGGGCGGCCTTGCTGGATTTGTTTTACCTTTCTCGAAAGTCTTGAGTGAGGAATTCCGATTTTCTTCGGGCTATCTCGAGGTGGCGGATTTCCTGTGGAATTGCCTAGGAAGATCACGAGATCCGTGGTCGAGGTTATTCCCGTTGCATGTGGTTAATTTGTGATGGATGAGTTGGAGCACCGCTGTAGGGTTAAATATTTCGGAAAGCCATGCCCGCGGTTATGTGGCAAACTTGGAAACTTTGTTTAACACCCGGTCATAGAAAACTTGTAGTAAACTCGAATAAAATACAACAACTGTGTGCGTAACCGTGACTGTCTCTTCTTGTGAGTCCTTATTCGAGAGAGAATATGGTGGGGTTATGTTTGACATAAGTAGGGGTTCAGGATGAGTTAGTGATCATTAATAGTTCACGTCCGTTATGCGTAGACCACCATACTTTACTTTCTGTATTCATAAGTTAGCCACTCAAATAAATGCTTAGTCGCTTGCTGCAGCCTCACCACTTAACCATACCTCTCCCAATAAGCTTTAATAGTCTTGATACCCTTTGAAATGTGATTGCTGAGTCCTTGTGGCTCACAGATTACTACAACAACAGTTGCAGGTACAAGTAATGCGATGATTTGACGTGAGCGCAATGCTTGTTTGATTTGGAGTTCTTCTTCTTCTTATTCATCGATCTAGGATGGGTTCCAGGCGGCAGAATGGGATAGCAAGGATGGATGTCATTTTTATTGTTTGATTTCGTTCGTGTCGGACCCTGCTCCTCTGTATGATGTTTGAATGTGTTGTTGTATTGATGTGACTCTAATGTAGCTTGTGGAGAGTGTAATCCAATTCCATATACTCATTTCTTTTGTACATGTACTTTTAATGATATCCATTCTTGCAACACGACGAGATGCACTTCTATCCCTGTTGAGGCCCTCGTGCCAAAATAAGGATAGGATCGCATCTTGGGCGTGACAAGAGATACCTCTTTGTCATAGGAGTGACAAATCCCAGTCTTGATCCACGCCAACCCAACAAACACCCTCGGAGATACCTGTAGAGCACCTTTATAGTCACCCAGTTACGTTGTGACATTTGATACACACAAGGAATTCCTACGGTGTCAGGGTGTTGTGTGATCTCATGGTCGTAGGAATAGATACTTGACATGGATAAATCAGTAGCAATAAACTAACATGATCATATGATATGCTTACGGTTGGGTCTTGTCCATCATGTCATTCTCCTAATGATGTGATCCCGTTATCAAATAACAACTCATGTCTATGGCCTGGAAACCTTGACCAACTTTGATCAACAAGCTAGTCAACTAGAGGCTCACTACGGACATAATGTTTGTCAATACAATTTTAGCATGGATAGTAAACAATTATCATGAACAAGGAAATATAATAATAACCACTTTATTATTGCCTCTAGGGCATATTTCGAACAATCTCCCGCTTGCACTAGAGTCAATAATCTAGCTCACATCACCATATGATTTACATTTTAATGAATCTAACACCCATAGAGTTCTAGTGTTGATCATGTTTTGCCCGTGGAAGAGGTTTTGTCAACAGTTCTACCACACTCAGATCCGTGTGTACTTTGCAAATGTTTATGTCCTCCTCCTTGATGTCATCGCAGATGGAATTGAAATGACGCTTTATGTGTCTGGTCCTTTTGTGAAACCTGGGCTCCTTGGCTAGAGCAATGGCACCAGTCTTGTCATAGAAGAGAATCATTGGGTCCAGTGCACTGGGCATAACTCCATGATCCGTCATGAACTGCTTCATCCAGACACCTTCCTTTGCTGCTTCCGAAGCATCTATGTACTCCGCTTTACATGTAGAATCTGCTAGCAAGTTTTTCGTGGAACTGCACCAGCTAACCACTCCACCATTCAAAACAAATGGGTATTTGGTTTGAGACTTAGAGTCATCCGAATCCGTGTCAAAGTTTGCATCGGCGTAACCCTTTATGACGAGCTCTTGATAACCTCCATAAACAAGAAACATGTCCTTAGTTCTTTTTAGGTACTTAAGGATATTCTTGACCGCTGCCCAGTGTTCCATTTCTCGATCACTTTGAAACCTCCCTGCCATACTTACGTCGAGCCTAACATCTGGTCTTGTGCACAACATCGCATTCATAATAGAGCCTATGGATGAAGCATAGGGGATGGCACTCATCTTTTCTCTATCCTCTGTAGTCGTCGGGCATTGAGTCTTACTAAACTTCATACCTTGCAAGACAGGCAAGAACCCCTCCTTGGACCAATCCATTTGGATGTTCTTCAAAACCTTATCAAGATATGTGCTTTGTGAAAGTCCTATTAAGAGTCTCGATCTATCTCTATAGATATTGATGCCTAATATGTAAGCAACTTCTTCGAGGTCTTTCATTGAAAAACTCTTATTCAAATATATCTTCACGCTTTCTAAAAGTTCTATATTGTTTCAAATCAGCAATATGTCATCCACATATAATATTAGAAACGCTATAGAGCTCCCACTCACTTTCTTGTGAATGCAATCTGCTCCATAAACTTGTATAAACCCGAACGCTTTGATCATCTCATCAAAGCGAAGATTCCAACTCCGAGATTCCTACACCAGTCCATAAATGGATCTCTGGAGCTTGCACATGTGATAGCATTTTTAGGATTGACAAAACCTTCTGGTTGCATCATATACAACTCTTTCTTAAGGAAACCGTTAAGGAACGCTGTGTTGACATCCATTTGCCAGATCTCGTAATCAAAAAATGCATCTATTGCTAACATGATCCTAACAGACTTAAGTTATGGGAGAGAAATTCTTATCCTAGTCAACTCCTTGAACTTGTGAAAATCCTTTTGCAACAAGTCAAGCCTAATAGACGGTCATATTACCGTCCACGTCCGTCTTTTTCATAAAGAACCATTTATTTTGTATGGCCTTATGATCAAATGGTAAGTCCTTAAAGTCCACAATTTGTTCTCATACATGGATACTATCTCGGATTTCATGGCCTCTAGCCATTTGTTGGAATCCGGGACCACCATCGCTTCTTCATAGCTCGTAGGTTCACTGTTGTCCAACAACATGACCTCTAAGACAGGACTGTCATACCACTTAGGGGCGGTACGAGTCCGTGTCGACCTACGAGGTTCGGTAGCAACTTGATCCAAAGCTTCATGATCATCATTTGCTTCCTCTTCACTTGGTGTAGGCACCACAAAAATATTTTTCTACATCGTGCTACTGTCCAACTGAAGTGACGGTTCAACAACTTCTTCAAGTTCTACCTTCCTCCCACTCAATTCTTTCGAGAGAAACTCTTCTCGAGAAAGGACTCATTTTTAGCAACAAACACTTTGCCCTCAGATTTGAGATAGAAGGTATACCCAACTGTTTCCTTTTGGTATCCTATGAATACGCACTTGTCCGCTTTGGGTTCGAGCTTATCAGGTTGAAGCCTTTTCACATAAGCGTCGCAACCCCAAACTTTAAGAAATGGCAGCTTAGGTTTCTTGCCAAGCCATAATTCATACGGTGTCGTCTCAATGGACATTGATGGTGCTCTATTTAAAGTGAATGTAGCCGTCTGTAATGCATAACCCCAAAATGATAGTGGCGGATCAGTGAGAGACATCATAGATCGCACCATATCTAATAGAGTATGATTACGACGCTCGGATACACCATTACGCTATGGTGTTCCAGGTGGCGTAAGCCGTGAAACGATTCCACTGTTTTAAATGCATGCCAAACTCATAACTAAGATATTCTCCACCATGATCAGATCGTAGAAATTTAATATTCTTGTTATGATGATTCTCTACTTCACTCTGAAATTGCTTGAACTTTTCAAACGTTTCAGACTTATGTTTTATTAAGTAAATATACCCACATCTCACTAGTGGAGAAATGGCTTGCCACAACTCTTGTTAGTGGCGCGCTATTTCTTCCCAACACCAACACAAATATTTTAAAATAGTGTTGGCATGGGCTAAATTCGTACGCCATAGCTATTTTGTTAGCGTCGGCGTTGGACATTAGGCTCGGCGTTGCATAAATTTGGCCCATTAGGCCCACGCCAGCAGTAGTCGGTCTTAACAATACCCGGGGCAGTAAAAAAAATCTTATCCTCACTCTTCACCCCAACTACACCTGCTCGTCCTCCTCTCGATCCCCCCGCCGCATAATGTATCGCATCTCCGCCCCACCCTCCGACGCCCCGCAAAAGCCACCCACGCCACTCGTCTCTACCCTATGCCGCCCCGCCAATGTTGCACGTCTCCGGCCGCCCATCGCTGTCCCGATATAGAAATAAATTCTCCCAAAACCATTTTTCAATACTTGCTATATTTAGTGTTAGTTGTATACGAAGAATTTTCTACAATGTAAAACCTTAATTAGAAGTGGTATATGAGTTGCAATGTATGAAGAATTTGCTATATTTTTCTATAGACTTGATAACCCACAAGTATAGGGGATCGCAACAGTTTTCAAGGGTAGAGTATTCAACCAAAATTTATAGATTCGACACAAGGGGAGCCAAAGAATATTTGAGAGTATTAGAGGCTGAGTTGTCAATTCAACCACACTTGGAGATAAATATCTACAAAAAAGTGATTAGTAGCACAGTAATATGATAGTTTGATACTAGTAGTAGCAGTAACAGTAGCGCTGGTAGTAGTGACTTTGTAGAAAGTGTAACAATAGCAGTAGTAGTAGTAACTTAGAAAGAACAATAAATGTAAAGCTCGTAGGCACTAGATCGGTGTATTCGTTGGATGATATTCATCATATAAAAGTAATAACCAAGGGAGACATAGATCTAGCTCCAGTTCGTCAGTGTAATGTAGGCATTTATTCCGTATACAGTCATACGTGCTTATGGAAAAGAACTTGCATGGCATCTTTTATCCTACCCTCCCATACAGCGGGGTCCATAAGGAAACTAAGGGATATTAAGGCCTCTTTTTAATAGAGAACAAGAACGAAGCATTAACGCTTAGTGAATACATGAACTCCTCAAACTATGGTCATCACTACGAAGTATCCCAAATATTGTCACTATGGGGTTGACGGATCATAACACGTTATAGGTGCATATGACTAGGCAAGATTGGATCAAGAACATGGATATAGTGATGGTAACATAAACGATTCAGATCTAAAATCATGGCACTCGGGCCCTAGTGACAAGCATTAAGCATGGCAAAGTGAAAGCAACATCAATCTTAGAACATAGTGGATACTAAGGATCAAGCCCTATCAAAACTAACTCGATTACATGATGAATATCATCCAACTCCTCACCGACCAGCAAGCCTACAAAGGAATTACTAACTCCCCATGGGGAGCATCATGGAATTGGCGATGTAGAAGGGTTAATGATGATGAAGACCGAAGATTCCCCTCTCCGAAGCCCCAAACAGACTCCAACTCTTGCCTCCCGATGAAGAACAAGAGGTGGCGGCGGCTCTGTATCGTGAAACGCGATGAAACTTTCTCTCTGTTTTTTTTGGAAATTTGTGAATTTATAGCGCTGGAATTAGGGTCGGGGGGGGGGCACGAGGTGGCCAACCTCCACCAGGCCACGCCAAGGGGGCCTTGCGCGGCCTGGTAGAGGGTGGGCACCCTGGGCCCACTCTCAGGTGGCTTATGGCTCCATAATTCCTCATATGTTCCAAAATCAATCTCCAAATACTTTCGTTCCATTCCAGGAACTTTTATTTCTGCACAAAAAACAACACCATGGTAGTTCTGCTGAAAACATCATCAATCCGGGTTAATTTCATTCAAATCATGCAAATTGGAATCCAAAATAAGAGCAAAAGTGTTAGGAAAATAGATATGTTGGAGACGTATTAACTCCCCCAAGCTTAAATCCTTGCTTGTCCTCAAGCAATTCAGTTGTCAAACTGAAAATGAGAAAGAAAAACTTTTACAAACTCTTTTGTTCTTGTTTATATACATATGCTTAAGTAGCACCCAGGTTTTCAGCAAAGATTATGACTAACCATGTCAACAATAACTCTTAAAGATTATATTAACTCATATGAATGACGCAAGGAACTAGCGAGCAATAATAATATATCTCAAGTGCAAACAATTTGTCAAAACAATCGTGATATAATATGACAATAGTGGTATCTCGCTAGCCCTTTCTGAGACCGCAAAACATAAATGCAAAGCACCTCCAAAGTTCAAGCAACGACTAAACATTGTAATTCATGGTAGAAAAGGTCCAGTCATGATGCATCCAACATTCACTATACAAAATGCATGAGGATGACAATAGTGCTCTCAGATCTGGCGCTTATTTTAGAAGGTGATGACTCAACATTAAAATAAATAGATAATACCTTCACAAAGGGAAGCAGGGATTTGCAGAGGTGCCAGAGCTTAAGGATTAAATAACCGATAAGTATAATTTTGAGAGGTACACCATTCCTATCAATGTTACAACCAAGAGCTATCAATATCTTAGATGTTAAACAAATTAGTGGCGGTTCGCAAGCGGTAAAAGTAAAGGTTTACTCCCCCTCCACCAACAAACACACTCCACAGTGAGTTGAATCCATGGGTACCGTCCAAACCAACTACATTACTAGGGGAGTCCTTTTTAATTATTTGCATTTATTTTGATTTTGGGACCGGGAATCCCTATTACCGCAATTCTCGTGCAAGGAAGAGTGAATAAACACTCATCATGACAGTAACCTGCTTAACATTGAAGAAACTGACTACCCCCTGTCGCTCCATGAGCGGTACATGCCCATAAAACAAATGTTCATTTGAAATTTTAGAGGCGGCTCATGCAAATTTACTTGGAACGACAAGGTAATACCGCATATAGGTAGATATGATGGACTCATCTGGAATAACTTTGGTTTAAGGATTTTGATGCACAAGCAGAATTCCCACTTAGTACAGGTGAAGGCTAGCAAATAGATTGAGAAGCGGCCATCTAGAGAGCGAATACGGTCATAAACATGCATTACGAATAATGAACATTGAATGCTATCATGAGTTGGATATGGACACCATGAACATATATATCATGAAGGCTATGTTTATTTTGATTCAACTACATGTGTGATCATGTGCCAAGTCAAGACACGTGAGACATTCAGAGGAGGATACCATATCATCATACTACATCACAACCAATTTAATGCATGTAGACATCCAAGATAACTCATTATCCACTCCTAGGTACTTGAGAATGGCATGAACCACTATAATCTCTAATTGTCATTGCAAACATGTTCAATCATAATAACAACAAGTTGAGTTGATACCCGCTTTTCTCTACCATAGTCAATTAATCAAATATCGTCATTATTGCCTTTCACTTGCACAAAGAATGATATGGAAATAATAATAGTGCAAGAGTGCCATGTATTAAGCTGGAATCTGCAAACATTTTATTCAAGAGGAGAAGACAAAGTAACATGGGCTTTGTGTTAGATCAATGGTAATGCATATGAGAGCCACTCAAAATTTTCATCGTGGTCTTCTCATTGGTATGACTCGATAAAAGAAAAAGAATTTCAGAGAAACACACTAAAATATTTTTGGAGTTTTTATTTTTTTCTTGAGTAGAGCAAATAAGAGAAGGAAAAACAAAAACGAGAAAAACTATTTACACAGGAGAACACCCAGCACGCAAAATAAGAAATGAGAAATATTTTTGGGTTTTCGTTTAATACTACAGCTAACTAAACTGAAAAGAAAAACCGAAAAGAAGCAAGAAGTTTTTTTGGATTTTCTCAAAGTTTTTCGAACACACAAGAATAAAATGAGAAAAATAAATTTAACATGGATAATACAATGAAAGAGTGTGAACACCGACAACTGACATGGAAAGTGGTTTTCGACACAGTAGTGAAAAGAAGGAAACTGCAAACTAGTGATAGTGGTTTTCGACACGCCTCTTTCATCTCCCACTGTTAAAGTGACGAGAAAGTCCTAAAACTGTGTTGGTCTAGACTCTCTTAATTCCCCATTAGAAGGAATCAAACGTATGTCACAAAAGTCAGTGAATGGTATTTTGTAGTTCTCAGCATATATCTAAACTACAACTCAGGAGGGTTATTCCTACTCAGGAAATTAAAACTTTGCACAAAGGAATTTGTGAGGATGTGGTACTGGTCACACTTGTCTGCGAGGAAGTTGGTCAGCCCAGCATTGTCAATAAATTGGGAAAATACTTGATAGAAACCGGCTTCCTCCATAAAGGGAATATGTGGCCATTCGCACGGCCACACTTCTTCCTTCCTCGGAATGTGTACATCACTATCAGACGACTCCCCAATAACTCCCTTAACATTCTTCTTGGAGGAGTACTTCCTAAATAAATTAATCTTATTTTCTACAAATAAAATTCTGAAAATCTTTAGTCCACAATTTTTTTAACAAAACTAAATAAGGTTGGTAGCAAGTACTCCTAGTGATGCATTCAAACTACTTAGAACTCTTAAGAATTCAACATGCAAGCTAATCTACAGCAGCACCAAGACTAGCTAATTATTCTGAAAATAAACCACTAAATCAAAAATTAATTGGAGCAACGGGGGAGTTACGTACCAATAAGGAATCCCCTAAAACAGTTTTGGAAATAGAGCTTTGAGCAAAGAGATCGAAATCCACAGGTTCTTGAGCAAGAACACGAGGGAGAGAGCAATGGTGAATCTTTTTCTAGAGGTAAGAGATGACATGTGCTAAAGGGATAAGTGGGGGCCCCACCTGGGGGCCACCCTCTACCAGGCCGCCCCAAGGGGTCTGGCGCGCCCTAGTGGAGGGTGGCCACCAGGTGCACCCACCCTCTAGTGTTATTTGTCCCAGAAATTCAAAAATAATCAGAAAAATTCATGTTAAATTTTCAAGGCATTCTGAGAAAAATTATTTTTGGGTCATTTTTTTGTTGCACGGGAAAACAGAAAACAGGATAAACTTGGCATTTTATTTTATTTCACGAGGAAAAATAGAAAAAAACTAGATACAGAGAGTTGTTGCTATTAAATTCATCAACTTCATACCACTCAAAAATGATTCATTAATAAGGTTGATCAAGTCTTATTAACAACCACTTTCAATTAGCATGAAACCAAAGAACTTTCATAAAACACTAAGTTACCTTAATGGGGATAGGTATATCCCCAACCATAATAATATCATATCTCTTTTTGACAATAGGTAGAGGTAATTGAAAGCTTCCAATATTGAGTGTCGAAGAATTTTCAATAACATTCACACCATTCACTTGGAATTGTTTCTTCGGAAAGTGCACCGTATGCTTATTACCATTGATATGAAAAGTGACCTTGCTTTAATCAATAGCAACCCCTGTAGTATTCAAAAAGGGTCTACCAAGGATAATAGACATGTTGTCATCCTTGGTGAGGGAGTCCGGTATTAAGGGGTCCTCAGACTGTCAACCTATTTCTTATGAGCCAGACTCATGGGCCGCTCGCTGAGGATTGGACTGATCGAAGGCCCCGCACTAGGGAGGAGACCTCAGGAGCCGTGGCGTGTCTCAAGTTTACGATAGTAGAATAGGCATGTTTTTCCCTTCGGTTGGCAACCGACTATGTGTATCCCTAGGGACCCATGGCTTCTATATAAGCTAGAGGGTTTTAGATTGTAGGGCAGAGAGACTCATCTAGGGTTTTAGCTATCCGATCTCGATATAGATCAACTTTGTAACCTTCATACACATCAATATAATCGAGTAGGACGTAGGGTTTTACCTCCATAGGAGGGCCCAAACCTGGGTAAACATCGTCTCCTTCGTCCCCTATTACCATCGATCCTAGACTCATAGCTCGGGACCCCATACCCGAGATCCGCTAGTTTTGACACCGACATTGGTGCTTTCATTGAGAGTTCCACTGTGATCACAAGAGGAATCAATGGCTCGCCTTGTCATCAGTAATGAGATCTGTTGCAAGGATGTCCCCATCTCGGGTCAGATCTCCGTGGGTGGTAGCGTCCCATCGCATACCGATCCGACCAGCCTTCTTGGCCAGGTCGGAAGTTTCTTCCCCGATCAGGTAATCAGATTCGGGAACCTAGAGTTCGTCGCTGATTCCCAGGGAGAACTCCTTTTTATGAAGCCCTCAGCTCTCATGAAGGAGCCCACAGATTCCGATGCTTTGACGCCAGGAGCAGCGGACAACATCGCTGAGGTGGCTTCTACCCTTGGGCTGTCTAGAACACCCAATCCAATCGATGTACCCAGATCCGCCGCGACTGAACATAACCTAGGTATGCCGTTAAGCGACCCTGAAACCATGGAACTACGAATTGGCACCGTGCGCTTCGATGGCACGGACCCCACCGAAATCTCGTCCCTAAACGAGTTGCTGGATCAGGTTCAAACCATGGGCAAGTCAGAGACCAATCCTCGGTCTATGATCCGATCGGGCTTAAACCCGACAGTAGGGAGATTCTCCCCCCCTCAATCACTCACTTAGTCGCCACCGTCGAGTGTCCGACTAGATGCTTGCCCTTGCAACAACGAAATTAAAGACAATTTATATCCTGGTGTCTAATCATCAAGATCTCTCCTGTAACATGGACTCCAGAATTCACACCGGAAACGGTTCGGAAACAATCCACGATCCGGCGCACCACCCAACGCCTGCGCAGAAGGATCTTATGGACAATACAGGATCCATCTCCGTGATACGTCTCCAACGTATCTATAATTTTTGATGATGTCATGCTATTATATTATCTATTTTTGGATGTTTTATATGCATTAATATGCTATTTTATATTATTTTTGGGACTAACTTGTTAATCTAGAGCCCAGTGCCAATTTCTGTTTTTTCCTTGTTTTTGAGTATTGCAGATATGGAATATTAATTGGAGTCCAAATGGAATAAAATCTTCGGAATCATTTTTTGGGGAAGAAAAGATATCTACCAGACTTGGAGTGCATGCCAGGGCATCTTCCAGGAGGTTACAAGCCAGGGAGGCATGACCAGGGGGCCACCCCCTGGCTGTGCCTGGCAGGCTTACCACCTCCTCGCAGGTCTCCTAATCCTAATCTTCCTCCTATAAATACCCAAATATTCCCCCAATACCAAAAAGAGACACACAAATACTTTTCCACCGCCAGAAGCCTTCATTCTTGAGAGGTCCAATCTTGGAGCCTTCCCGGTAATCTGTCGGAGGGGGATTCGATCACGGAGGGCATCTACATCAACTTGATTGCCCCTCCGATGATGCTTGAGTAGTCCACCACAGACCTACGGGTCCATAGCTAGTAGCTAGATGGCTTCTTCTCTCTATTTGTGATTCAATACCATTTTCTTCTTGATCTTCATGGAGATCTATCCGATGTAAGACTTTTTTGCGGTGTATTTGTCGAGATCCGATGAATCGTGGGTTTATGTTCAGATTATCTATGAATATTATTTGAGTCTTTTCTGAATTATTATATGGATGATTTCATATCTTTGCAAGTCTCTTCGAGTTATTGGTTTGGTTTGGCCAACTAGATTAGTAATTCTTGCAATGGGAGAAGTGCTTAGTTTTGGGTTCAATCTTGCGGTGTCCTCACCCAGTGGCAAAGTAGGGGTAGCGAGGCATGTATTGTATTGTTGCTATCAAGGGTGAAAATATGGGGTTTTCATCATATTGCTTGAATTTATCCCTCTACATCATGTCATCTTACCTAATGCGTTACTCTGTTCTTCATGAACTTAATACTCTAGATTCAGGCAGGAGTCGGTCGATGTGTGGAGTAATAGTAGTAGATGCGGAATCGTTTCAGTCTACTAGACATGGATGTGATGCCTATATGCATAATCATTGCCTTGGGTATCTTCATGATTATTTGTTTTTCTATAAATTGCTCGACAATAATTTGTTCACCCACCGTGATACTTTCCTTCAAGAGAGAAGCCTCTAGTGAAACCTATGGCCCCTGGGTCTACTTTCCATAATATATTTTCAGATCTAAAACCAAAAATACCCGAAATAGCTTGCTGCAATTTATTTCATTTTTACTTTCCGCAATCTTTCACATCTATCTCTATCAGATCTAATCCTTGCAAATAACCTTGAAGGGATTGGCAACCCCTGTATAGCGTTGGGTGGAAGAGTTTGATTGTTTGTGTAGGTGCATCCATTGGTGACTTGCTTGTTCCTCCTACTGTATTGATATCTTGGTTCTCAAGAACTAAGGGAAATACTTATTCTACTTTGCTGCATCACCCTTTCCTCTTCAAGGTAAAACCAACGCATGCTCAATAGGTAGCACTCCCCCGCGCCGAGCCCGTTGATTCTGGACTCACATCATGGCAGGGAAACCATTTTTTCCTGCCCACCACCCAAGTCGAGCATTCAAGCATCACAGGAGAGTCCAAGTCGTCGTACTTACGGGAAATTAAATAGTTGCAAGGGGAATCGGTTCATCACTTTTGGGCTAGACTCCTCCTTATAAAAGACAGAGTACCAGGCTTTGGTGACCAGGAGATAATGGAGACCTTCAATCGCAATTGTCATGATGAAGGGATCCTCAACGCTCTAGCCCATCAATAGATTCATTACTTCTCCAAGCTATCGGACTTGGTACAAAAATATTGTGCCATGGAGAGCACCTGGCAAGCTGAATGACTACTTTCAAAACCAGTATTTGCCGAATAACCTAGAGGAGATCAGATAAAGCGGATACCACTGAAGCGGCTGGCCGAGCATGAATCCGCCAAAAAAAAGAAATAGACCCCCTACGGGAATCAGAACTGTCCTCGACGGACTATTGGACAAGCCATGCCCTATACAATCTGTCTTGCTGAACATAAGCCCCACTGACAACCTTGGAGCTTGCTGGGTCGTTAGACAGGTCGCAAAGAGCAGAGAGGCCATCCTTGAGGCACCAACTCTAAGTAGGCGTTCACAAGGCCACCAGAATACAACGTGGAAGTCCTGATGATCTACGAAACATTTCCTTCTAGGAATATAAGGAAAGGAGCTCTTAGAGAACTCGAACAAGTCTATCATGTGGCTGCAACAAGTTCATGGGTAGATATGCCTATCACTTTCGGAGAAGGTGACCAACCAACCACCTACCCCAGCCGAACACCGGCCGCACTAGTCCTAAACCCCATCATTGATGGTTTCAGGTTACAATAGGTGCTAATGGACGGAGGTAGTGGTTTAAATCTCATTTACGAGGATACCATGGAAAAAAATGCAGTTCGACCGATCTCGCACCAAACATAGCAACACAACCTTCTGAGGGATCATCCCTAGTAAAGAGGCATGTTGTTTCGAGTGCATCACCCTCGACGTGGTATTCGGCATGCCCGAGAACTACTGGTCTGAAGAACTTTTCTTTCACATCGTTCCCTTCCCCAGTGGCTACCACGCTCTGTTGGGGCATGACGCCTTCACAAAATTCCAGGCTATACCACACTACGGGTATATGAAGCTCAAGATGCCAAGTCCAAATGGGGTGATCACAGTCACAAGTGACCCGAATATAGCCCTTCGAGCTGAAAACAAAACAGCAACACTCGCCCCCGAGGCACTAGGTCAGACCTTTGCTCCAGAGGAATTGACCGCACTCTGGTTAACAGTGGACAAGGAAGATGTGATCCTTAGTAAAATTCCCAAATCCACATACTTTAAACCTACATAAGAAATTGTCAAATTTCAGGTACACCCAACAGACCCCAATAAAATAACGTCCATCGGAGCTCAGCTGGACCCCATGGTGGACGAGGCACTACAAGCATTTTTACGCGAAAACTGGGACATCTTTGCCTGGCATCCTTCAGACATGCCAAGAATCCCACGACGGCTAGCAAAACATAGACCAAACATAATCACAGGCTTCAAGCAAGTCTAATAGACTCTACGTTGTTTTTCCAAACCCAAACGACAAGCTATGGGCGAAGAACTAGCAATATTGCTAGAGGCCGGATTCATAAGGAAAATCAAACACCCCGAATGGTTGACAAACCTGGTGATCGTACCAAAGAAATATAAATCCTGGTAGTTGTGTGTCGACTTTAAAGACCTTAATAAATCCTGCCCCAAGGACCCTTTCCCCTTACCATGCATTTACCGAATTATTGACTCCATAGCCGGACAAGACTCATTGTGCTTCCTCGACGCTTATTCTAGATACCATCAGATCAAAATGAAGGAATCAAATCAAGCCGCAACCACATTCATCACCCCTTATGAGCCATTCTGCTTCAACACAATGCCTTTCAGGCTAAAACACACACGGGTGAAAGTGCGTTATATCGACTAGAGGGGGAGGGTGAATAGGCAATTTGTACAAATTCATCACTTGAGGAATTTCAACTTTGAGGAATTTGATATGTGATGAATAACTAGCAGCGGAATAAGTACTCAAGTGCATGAGGAACATAGTAACAACATAGTCTTCATGATGAAATGAAACATGCACAAATAGTAAGTAGCGTGATATAGGATAAGCAGTGATGAACAAGGTAACTTGAAGAATTTGAGGTGAGGAATTTGTGAAAGTCTTCAGTCAAATTCTTCAAACAAAAACAATCAATTTCATCAACAGGTATATGAGGAATAGAGGGGTTGAGGAAATAGAACCAGATAGCTCGATGAAGACACTTGTTTGATGACCCAGTTCCAACTGTTGTGACAGTCGTACGTTTGGTTTGGAGTGGCCTGGTATTTAAAATAGAGGACACACAGTCCTTACCGTCTTCTCCTTGAGCTGAGGTCACACAGTCCTCGACCAATACTCGTGGTAAGTCTTCAGGGTAGACTTCCAAAACCCTCACAAACTGGTCAGCCGGCGATCCACAATTTACTGCTGGATGCTCTAGACTAAGGTCACTTCTTGATCCCCAATTGACTGCAGGAGCACTAGACCATGACGCCTAACCATTTGGAGGATGCACAGTCGTCAAAGGTAACAAGCGTCGGATGCACACAAGAATTTATTCAGTGATGCTCAATCACTATGGGTTTGGTTGTTTGGTTGTGGGTTTTTCCACACTGATGATTTTCTCTCAAAGTCCTCGGAGGATGGGTTGCTCTCAAATGAGAAGTGTCAGTTCTCTCTCAGAGCAGCCAACCAACTAGTGGTTGTGGGGGGTGGAAAGTTATAGCAAGGGTGCAACCCGACATGATAAGACATAAATGCCCCCAATGATATGACCGTTATGTGTATGTTATGATTGGCGACAACTGGCGCTAAGCACAACAACGGTCGGAGTTTCGAACTATGAAACTCCTCAGGCTTATCATGTTTCTCACTTGTAGGCAATTTGTACTGGCAAAATCCTAACTCCTTAGTCAGATCAAATTCCTCAGAGACCAGAAGAACTTCATCTCTGTCACTAAAGAATTTGTCTGAACCGTAACAGATTTCCAAAGGCTTCACTCGAAGGTTTGTATAGGTTGAGGATTTTGGAGTTGAGCATCAATTGGAAATTTTCCTTAGTATTACCTCGGCCCCCTTTAATAGTACGGTGTTTCCTATGACTCAAATAAGGAAATGAAACTACGAAAACAAAAGTCTTCATGCTTCATTTTCCTCGTTCATATCTTCAACGTCACATCAACTTCTTCATTTTCAAAGTCCTCACAAATTCTTCATCAAAGTCTTCACAAAGTCGTTAGCAAAGTCTTCAGTTGAAGACATATATTTTTAGGGGTCGATAATCTCCGGATATATCAAACTCCTCATCGACTTATAGAGCATGTGTACACTCACAAACACATTAGTGCCTTAACCTATAAGTCTTCAATACACCAAAATCACTAAGGGGCACTAGATGCACTAACAATCTCCCCCTTTTTGGTGATTGATGACAAATAGGTTAAGTTTTCAACGGGGATAAACATATGAAGTGAAAGTACTGAGTTTGAGGAATTCGATTGCAAGATATATAAGAACTCCCCCTGAAGATGTGCATATTTTAGGAATTTGCTTTGGACTGCAAATGCACATGGCAAGTTAAAACATGGAGAACTCCCCCTATATCTTGCAATTCATACATGCATTTGAACATATGATATGAAGAATTTGAAATGCGTGAGGAAAATGGTGTCTAACGAAATTCAGCATGTATGCATTAAGGTACTTGAGGAAATAAACATGCGAGGAAATAGTTCAAAAGTGTAAGACCACCATCGGACTTAAGTTTACAACTCAATCAACAAAAGCTTCAAAAGAGCGAGAGTTGTAACTTAAAGAAAATAGACCATATATAGGGACCCGCTCAAATTTTCTCCCCCTTTGTCATCGAAGACCAAAAGGGATGAAAAAATGAGGACTAACACCCCTTTGAAGAATTTCATCGTGTTGGTGAGGAAGGAGCGTCGGCGTTGTCGGGGTCATTTGTCGATGTAGGGACTGCCGCAGTGTCGTCAATGTCTTAATCCTCATCGTGCTCTCGAGATGAAGAATATGAACTTGTGACCATCAGAGGAACTTGGACTTTCTTGAATTTCTTCTATGGTCGACGAGCCCAGTCACGATGTTCATCAAGATCCAGCTCATTCAGTTCTTCAGAAGACTTGAGGTGAGACAATATGGCCCAAGTGCGGTTGAGGTTTTCATGCGCATAGTAGTGATTCCTCTTCACAGTGTTCTACGTCATAGTTATGTTTTGCACAATGTAACCAAGTTGACGCTTCACCCACTTGTGATTGCGATCGACCTTCTGATGAAGACTAATTAGCAGCTCGCGATCAGTCATCACACAAGGGGCAGACTCTTGAGGTTTGTGAGCTGATGCCTTTGCTTCGGAGTCCTGAGTTGCAGTGTCATCATTGGTGGAGAAGGAAGCAGCTTTGCAAAACTGTCCATCCAATGGACGAGTGCCTTCATCAATGACAACCTTGCCTTTTCCTTCCACTGAGTCAATTGTGCTCTTGATGACTTCGATTGGAGGCAGGAAGCCGAAGTGGTTCTGGAAATCAGCCTTGAAGGGAACTGAGGACTTTGCCCTAATGAATTTCATGATCGAAGGCGCATAAGGCTTCTGTTCAAATGGAGCTAAAGAAGCATTGGCCAATGTCCTCATGAAGAAATCATGTAAGTCTATGGGAATCCCATGAATGATGTTGAAGAGCATATTCTTCATGACTCCCTCCACTTCTTCTTCTTCAGAATTGTGGCCCTTCTAAGGACATAGAGTATTTGTGAGTATGCGGTGGACCGTCCTGGGCACATATAGCAAATCCTTCACAAGGAAGGTTTTCCGTTGAGGCTTTCCAGGAGGCAATGTCTTCATCAGCACTTGCATCAGCTGATTCGGAAGTGTAGGCTCATCAAACAGTCTGCGAGCTTCATCTGAGGGAATTGGAACCGGTACACACTGAAGCAATTCAGAAGCTTGAGCAGTGAAGTGTGTTGATCGTGTCATCCAGTCCAAAACCTAGGAGTTGATGTCTAAAGCATTTCCACTGATATGCAGTGTGGCATAGAACTGAAGGATGATTTCCTCATTCCAGTCGCAGATGTTGATGCAGAAAGGAAGAATGCCTACATCATGAAGAACTTGGAGCACTGGTGTGAACGATGGAAGTGTTTCCATGTCCGCATGAGGAATTTGGTGGTGCTCAAAGACTTTCTTCTTCTCGAACAAGACTGATGCATAGTAGTTGAGTTGACTTGCTGTCCAGAATCTGCTACGACCGGCCCTTATAGAGTCATAAGGATTTGGACCTGTGAAGAACATGCGCCCATTGAAGAAATTGCTCTTGAGGATTTTGGGGCGCGCTGAGCCTTTGAATGGCATCCTTGGCTTCGGTTGAAGATTGTTCTTGAAGCGGCCCTTGATCTCCTTTGCCATGGGAGGAACTTGAACAATCTGGAGGGCTGATTCCTCAGTTACGGGAGGAGGAGCAAAGTTATCAGCTGTTCCAGCTGGAATTTCTTCAATGACTTGGGTGGTCTGATTGGAAGATTCTTCATGTATTTCTTCAGTCGGAGCAGGTGACTGAGGAATATTTGTCAGAGGAGTAGTCATTGGTGAATTTGGGTGTACTGATTCCCAATGTTCATCATTGATGACAAGAGTTGTGTTGCCAATGTCTACGTCCTCATCAATTTCTTCAACTCCAGCCTCTTCAGCAGTGAACTGAGGCTGGGGCAATGATACCTTTGGAGTTGAAGCAATGTCTTCAACTTCAATTTCTTCATCAATCTGCTCTGTCGAAGCAGCAGAATGATCTTCATCTTCTTCATCTGGGATGACATAGTCAATCCCAAATGGTACAAGTTCGTAGGCAGGTGCAGAGGAAATTGGTGTAGCATCAATGGGTCTAGTTGGCATAATATTCAACTTCTTCACAACTGAGGATTCTGACATTGATGCTTTTCTGTTGAGAGTCTTTTCCTCTATAGTTTCAGCTTTTTCAGGTACGACTGATGCAGTCGCCCTAGTGGGTTCAGGTTCTTCAGGCGCAGCAAAAACTTCAGCTGGCCTTTCAGTTTCTTCAGGCACAATAGTGATGGTTGTCCTGGCAAGGTCATCAGTGGTCTGAGTTTCCTTAGTAGCACTGGTCGTTGCTTCTGGTGCAGAAGCATTCTCATGAGCAGTCACATCAGGCTGAGCAGTTTCATCGGCATCCTAAAGAATTTCATCAGACTGAGGATTTTGTGGTTGCGATCGAGCTGCAACCCTAGTGTTGTGATCCTTCATAGTAGCTTGAGTAGCCTTGACGAATCTCACCTTAGTGCCCTTCCATTCGGCATCATACCTTTCTTGATCCTCAGAAAGTGTACGAATTTCAGACTAAACAGCGACGAGTTGATTCGGGGTCAAGTTCATCACATTGTCTCTCAGAAACTTTTCTTTCCGAACCCTTTTCCTCTTGGCTCTCAGAGCTTGTTCTCTTTTCCATTTTTCTTCAAAGATGAAGTGGGTGAGGACATGATCCACACCAAGAGGCAGATTCAGTGAAGAAAGTGGAGTGTTTGGATCTTCATGCCATATATCGATGAAGTTGAGGATCATCTTGGGATCCAGCATGAGAGGAACAGAGCTTCCCTTGGCAATAGCAGGCCTCTGCTGAGTTTGCCTGATGATTTCCTCCAATTCTTCATCGTCAGCTGCATCATCATCATCATCCTCAGATCCTAAGGGTATGGTTACCACAACCTTGCTTGAGTGAGGACTTGGTCTTTGACCTCGTCCAGTAGTTTTCTTCAGCTTCAACACTATAGGGCTAGTTGAAGACTTTGCTGTAGTAGAGGGGCTTGCTGGGATCTTTGGAACTTTTCTGAATCCCTCAGTCCTCTTACATGATGCCAGATGCACCGGGGTTGAAGACTTTGCAACTGCAGCTGAGGACTGAGCAGCAACAGTACCAGCATCTAAGGCCTTTGCAGGTTGAGGCCTTTGGACTTGAGGAATCTGCTGCGATGGTTTTGAGGTTGTAGAACTTGTCTTCACAACAGCTTTCTTCATCATTGATTTCTTTGGAGCACTTGTAGAGGCTCTGGCAGAGGCAGAAGCAGCAGAATCTTCATTGAATTTCTTCACTGCCTTTTTGGCTTTCCTCGCCAGCTTGGCTTGCTGCTTCTCCCACATATGAGGAAAGTCCTCACCAGTCTTGAGGCTAGTGGGATCAGCAATTTGATTTTGATCCAGGGGAGGCCTGCTGCAAGGAGGTTTCACAGCAAATTTCATCATGTATTTAGGAGTTACATAACGATATTCCTTCCATTCCCTTGCCCATCGCCTCTCAATTTTCTGCAGACAATTTTTTCGCTGCTTGGCTGTTTATTTGCCATAAGTTTCTTCATCTGGTGTGCAGTATTCCTCATACAAATCATCTGGAATCTCAAAAGCAGTGTGCAGATCTGGCTTCATTCCACCTTTCTGAGGTTTCTTTCCGTCAGCCATTTTCTTCACCTAAGGAATTTGAACTCTCGAGGACTCTGAAGAAGTACACAGCTTATCCTCAAGGAATGCTGCAAATGAGTTTAGTTGATGAGAACCTAGTGATTCATTAGTGGACATGTGTGTACCTATGAACAAAGTATAGGTGCGAGGAATTTGAAGAGGTCATATGCGTTCCCCAAATTTTTAAATAAAATATGTGAGGAATTTGACCATGGGTGTCTTGAGGAATTTCACTAAGTTTTCTTTGTCTTACGTTCCAGAGTTGTGCAAATTTTGAGGATTCACACAATTGAGGAATCTTGAAGAAAATGATTATTTAGGGAAAATCATCAAGTATTTGAAGATGTAAGGTGCTTTAGAATAAGATTCATGAAGAATAAACACCTTTTGAGGAATATGAAGAGCATTTGAAGATCAAACAAGGGTAGTAAAAATAAATTTTATTTACCCTGGTGAAGAACACGACGAACTGAGAGATGAGATTGGGAAGTTTGTCAGTTCAGATCTCCCACACCCTAGCTTGGCAGAGGGAGACAGCTACAGCGGCGGCAGGATGAAGACTTCCGCAGCCGATGCGAGTATGGCGACGGCAAGGTCGAGGCAGTGAAGCTCTTCCACACCGACGTTGATGACTTTAGCGGCGGCGCTAGGTTGGAGCTCGGGAGAGAGTAGAGATGAGGAGTAACCGAGCACAGTTGAAGGGGAGGGGTATTTATAGTGGAAGTGAAAACCAATCCGCCCGAAGTTTTTGGACAGGATTGCCCCTGACCCTTGCTCTCCATGCGACAGGTGTCACCCATGTTCTGAGTAGAGGAGATTATGGGGGATCGTGGGTTATCCAGTCGTGGGAATCAGAACCATTTGAGCGGGAACCACTGAAAAAATTTATAGTGAAAATTTCAAAGTTTTCGTTCGCAAATTCTTAAGTTGTCAAGGACACAGTGAAGACTTTGAACAAGTTTCAAAGTAGAACACATATGAAGAATTTGTGAACATACTGGGTTGAGTTTAGCATAGAGGGGAAAGGGTCCGATCACATTCACTTAGATGAAAATCAACTTGAATAATTTATCAATAAGTGAATGTTGTTGAGGACATTGAAAACTCATATATATATATATATATATATATATATAGTCAATGAATAACATGAGTTTCAAAGTTTGAAGAATTTGAAAAGTTGGGGAATTTGAAAACTTGAAGAATTTGAAAATGACGAAAAACTCAATTTTGAAGAATTTCAACTTTGGTTGGTGGCGTGACCCACCGTATAAGAATGATGATTTCAGACACCGCGTACAATTGTCATAGGATTCTGAGAATAAAATTCTTCATTAATTTCTTCACACTTAGAGGGTTATTCTTCATTGATTGAAGAAAAGTTACTTCGTGTGTTGCACATCTAAGTCATCAATTTTGCATAAGTGTTAGGATGTGTGTCCTTTTTCAATGAACATTCAAAGATTCTAAGATATTTAGCTCACACCACAACTTGCAAAATCTCTTTTCATCCAACGGCTTTGTGAAGATATTGGCCAGTTGTTCTTCAGTGGGGATGTGATCGATGGAGATGTCGCCCTTGAGTACATGATCTCGAAGAAAGTGATGACGAATCTAGATGTGCTTGGTCTTGGAGTGATGAACTGGTTGTAAGCAATCTTGATGGCACTCTCGTTGTTGAAGTAGAGAAGCACATTCTTCAACTTGATGCCGTAGTCCTTGAGGGTTTGCTCCATCCATAGTAACTGAGCACAACATGAGCCAGCAGCAATGTACTCACCTTCAGCAGTAGAGAGTGAGACACAATTCTGCTTCTTCGAGGACCAATAGACTAAGGATCATCCGAGTCAATGACATGTGCCCGAGGTTGACTTGCGATCCACACGATCTCCAGCGTAGTCAACATCAGAGTTCCCACGAGGTGAAGATTTGAGCCCTTGGGATACCATAATCCGAGTGTTGGTGTGTGAGCTTAGTATCGAAGAATATGTTTCATAGCCTTATGGTGTGATTCCTTCGGTGTTGCTTGGAATCGGGCACACATGCAAACACTCAGCATAATATCAGGGCCTAGATGCACATAGATACAATAATGAACCAATCATGGAGCGGTATACCTTCTGATTGAAATCTTTACCATTTTCATCAGTGCAGAGGTGGCCTTCTGAAGGAATTGGAGTTTTGACGCCTTTGCAATCTTGCATATCAAATTTCCTCAAAACATCCTTGAGGTACTTCTCTTGGGAGATGAAGATGCCATTGTCTTGTTGACGAATTTGAAGACCTAAGAAGAATTTCAACTCTCCCATCATAAACATTTGATATTCTTCACTCATCATATAGGCAAATCAGTACAACCAAAGATAATATCGTCTACGTATATTTGGCATATGAACAGTTCATTGTCATAGGATTTTGTGAAAAGAGTTGGGTCGAGTGAACCGGGTTTGAAGCCTTTCTTCAGGAGTAATTCCTTCAGAGTGTCGTACCATGCCCGAGGGGCCTGCTTGAGGCCATAGAGGGCCTTGTTGAGTCTGAAGACTTTGTGAGGATGCTTAGGGTCTTCAAAACCTGGGCTTGAGCAACATATACTTCTTCGTCAAGCTTACCATTGAGGAATGCACTTTTCACTTCCATTTGATATAAGATGATATTATGATGGTTAGCATAAGCAAGCAATATGCGAATAGCTTCAAGTCTAGCAACAGGTGCAAATGTTTCATCAAAGTCAATTCCTTCAACCTGTGCGTAGCCTTGAGCTACAAGACGAGCCTTATTCCTCACCACAAGGCCATTTTCATCTTGCTTGTTGCGGTAGATCCACTTGGTACCTATGATGTTATGTTTGCGAGGATCTGGCCGCTTGACAAGTGCCCACATGTTGTTGAGCTTGAACTGATGCAATTCCTCTTACATAGATTGAATCCACTCAGGCTCCTTGAATGCTTCATCAACTTTGGTGGGTTCTATGATAGAGACAAAGGTAAAGTGGCCACAAAATTTAGTTAAATGTGAAGCTTTTGAGCGAGTGAGGGGACCTGGTGCATTGATGTCATCGATGATTTTGTCAATCTGCACTTCATTTGCAACTCTAGGATGAGCAGGTTGACATGGCGGAGGACTTCTTCAACACCATTTTCTTCAGGTGTATCAACATGAAAGTCTTCATTCGTTGCAATGACTTTCTCAGTGGGTATGATATCTTCAGTTGCCTTCAGCTTAATGGATTCCTCAGGAGACTGTTCATCAAACACAGTAGGCAGGTGCTCTCTTTGCAAGCCGTCGGTTTCATCGAACCGCACATCTATAGTTTGAAAAACCTTGTGATGGTAGGTGTTGAAGACTCTATAGGTGTGCGAGTCCTTTCCATAACCAAGCATAAAACCTTCATGTGCTTTCAGTGCAAACTTAGAACTGTGGTGAGGATCTCTAATCCAGCATTTTGCACCAAAGACTTTGAGATAACTTACATTGGGTTTCTTGCCAGTCATAAGTTCATATGAAGTCTTCTTGAAGAATTTGTGAAGATATACCCTGTTGATGAAGTGGCATGTAGTATCAATTGCCTCACGCCAGAAGCAACGAGGAGTCTTGTATTCATCAAGCATGGTGCGAGCCATCTCAACTAGAGTCATGTTCTTGTGCTCCACAATGCCATTCTGCTGAGGAGTATAAGGGGCAGATAACTCATGAGTAATACCAAGTTCATGAAGGTATTCATCAAGATTAGTGTTCTTGAACTTTGTCCCATTATCACTCCTAATATGCTTGATCTTGACGCCGAAGTTGGTGGAGGCCCTTGAAGCAATTCGTCTGAAGACATCCTGCACTTCATTCTTGTACAGAATAACATGCACCCAAGTGTAACGAGAGTAATCATCAACAATGACAAAGCAATACAAACTTGAATAATTTGTTATTATGGAGTAATGAGTGGGGCCAAAGAGATCCATGTGAAGCAATTCAAAGGGCCGAGTCGTGGTCATGATTGTCTTCCAGGGATGCTTGGATCTGGTCATCTTTCCAAATTCACATGCACCACAGAGGTGGTCCTTGACGAATTTGACACCCTCGGTACCTCGATGCCACAACCAGCCTTCTGAAGACTTTTGCAAGTAAGCATGTGGCAGGTTGAGGACCTGTAGAGAAATCAATAATATACAAGTCTCCTCTCCTAAAGTCTTCAAAGACTTTGGAATTGTCAGATTCCATGATGACAACACAACGATATTTTCCAAATACGACGATCATATCAAGATCACAAAGCATTAAGACAGACATAAGGTTGAACCCAAGGGATTCAACAAGCATCACCTTATCCATGGTTCGGTCCTTTGAGATAGCAACCTTACCAAGTCCCAATACCTTGCCTTTTTCCTTTGTCTGCGTAGGTGATATGCTTTAGAGGAGATGGAGTGAGTGGCAAATTCATCAGTAGATTCTTGTCACCAGTCATGTGGTTTGCGCATCCACTATCGAGGACCCACTCAATAAATTTTTGAGTATCATCCTGCTGATGAATTAGTACAACTTATGAACTCATATGCTTCAGAGTGAAGAATATGACATCAGTTTCATCAGATAGGATTTCATCACACAAGATAGTAAGCAAGTAGTGTGAGGACGTGAGAAATGTGGAATTCATTTCATCATGGTTAGCTTGCGTCCTTTCAAGCATTTCCTCAGGTCTCCAGCAAGTTCATCAGATCTTCAGTTTCATCTGGAGACCTGACCCTGCATAAGAAATTAGTTCAATTTCTTCACCACCCACATCTGGAGGGGTGGCAAAGAGTTTATCATTCTGCGAGCACCATGTGAGAAAGGAGGCATTGAAGCAAGTGTGCTTCGTTTCATAGGGCGAGGATTAGAGTACTCAAATGAATAAGAAGAGAAATTCTTCGAGGACTTATGAACATAATGGTTTGAAGAATAATGCACATATTCATAACTCTTAGGTTTTCCCTGCGAAACAGAAGCATTAGCACGAGAAAGATATTTTTGACCATTTGAGGAATTTGGTCCAAGTGAGGACTTTGATCTGGGGATCCTATTCTTCATGAGTGATGTCGTGAGGACATTCACTTGAAGATTTTGTAGGTAGCTCTTGGGAACCCAGATTTTCTTCAAAGGAGAACCGTTCCTGCAGTTAGTTCCAACAAATCTAGCAAATACTTCACCTTTCTGATTTTTGAAGAATTTGTAGTTGGATTCAAGTGACTCATTAGAGGAATATGAAGTTTCATAAGTAAAGCCAGATAGAGTGGATGGATCTACAGGAGATCCTTTCGCAGCAACCCATGAGGTTTTGGGGTACTGCTCAGGTGTCTAGTAGGATCCATCAGCATTGAGGTTCCTCACAAAGGCAATACCCTCTTTCCTAGGGTTCCTGTTCCGAATCTGCTATTTGAGGACATCGCAAAGGGTTTGATGCCCTTTGATACTTTTGTACATGCCTTTCACATACAATTCCTTCAACCCTGCATTGTCGTTAGTGATACTCGTGGTATACTCACATGAGGAATTTGAGACCATAGGAATAGTTGAAGAATTTGCAGCAATAGAAGCATTTGAACATTCAGGTGAAGAATTAGTAGTTTCACGTTCGATGCATTTCAAACAAGGTGGAACAAATTCTACCTGAGCAGTACTGATCTGTTGAGCCAATAAGGAACCGCTTTCCCTTTGGAGATCCTCATGTGACACCCTCAGTTTCTCAAGATCTTGCTTTATTTGAAGAAATTCATAAGAAATCTTCTCATGATCATCTAAGAGGTCGTTATGATGACTCTGAAGGTTATCATACTTTGTCTGAAGACTTTTGATATCATCAGATAGAGTTTGAGTCCGATCCACTTCATGGTTCAACAGATCATTGCTTTTGTCTAGCATTTTCTGAAGCTTTTCAAGTGCACTTTGTTGCTTAGTGGCAAGTTTAACAAGTTTAGCATAGCTAGGTTTCACATATTCATCAGATTCACCTTCACTTGATTCAGAAGAGGAATGATGTTTGTGTACCTTTGATCCTTTTGCCATGAAGCAATAGGTGGGAGCATAATCATCATTGTTGACGTCAGAGTCGTTGGAGTAGTCATATTCTTCATCGTTGAAGATGAACTTGTTGACGAAAGAAATAGCGAGAGCAAGGCTAGCGACACCAGATTCTGATTCCTCCTCGGATTCTTCCTCTTCTTCATATTCTTCAGATTCTTCCTCAGAATCCATTTCCTTGCCGATGAATGCACGAGCCTTTCTGGAACCATTCTTCTAGTGCTTTGAGGACTTTGAAGATGAGGACTTTGTAGATGAGGACTTTAAAGATTTCTTCTTTTTCTTCGAGTCATCAGAACTATCCTCCTTGTACTTCTTCTTCTTCTTTGAATCTTTTTCCTAGAGAGGACAATCAGAGATAAAGTGACCAGGATTTTTGCAACGATGACAGGTTCTTTTCTTGTAGTCTTCTGAGGAATCTAATTTCCTGCAACCACTTTTTGATGACTTTCCTAATCCACCTCTCCTTGAGAACTTCTAGAATTTTCTCACGAGCATTGCTAGTTCCTGACTTAGTTCTTCAGGATCACCAAGGCTGTTGTCAGAATCTTCTTCTTCGGATGAGGAAATTGCTTTTGCCTTCAGAGCACGAGATCTTCCATAGCTTGGCCCGTAGAGGTCTCTCTTCTCAGCTTGTTGGAATTCATGAGTATTGAGTCTCTCAAGAATATCAGCAGGATCAAGTGACTTGTAGTCTCCACGCTCTTGAATCATCAAAGCGAGAGTATCGAATGAGGAGTCAAGAGATCTTAGCAGTTTCTTCACCATTTCATGGTCAGTGATATCGGTGGCACCCAGTGCTTGAAGGTCATTGGAGATATCAGTGAGACGATCAAATGTTTGCTGAACATTTTCGTTGTCAAGTCTCTTGAAGCGGTTGAAGAGATTGCAAAGAACATCAACACGAGAGTCACATTGAGTGGAAACACCTTCGTTGACTTTGGACAGCCTATCCCAGATAAGTTTAGGAGTCTCCAAAGCACTCACTCTACCCTACTGACCTTTGCTCAGATGGCCATAGATGATAGTCTTCGCTTGAGAGTCAAGTTGCTTGAATCTCTTCACATCGATAGTAGTAACAGTGGGAGTGACAGAGGGCACAGCATTTTCCACAACGTACCAGAGATCATTGTCAATAGCTTCAAGGTGCATACACATCTTGTTCTTCCGGTAGGGGTAGTCCGTCCCATCGAAGGTAGGACATCCCGTGGAAACCTTGATCATACCTGCAGTCGACATAACTAGAACTGCAAGTGGTTAGACCAAAATCACATAGAGCAAGGGAGTACCTGCTCTGATACCAATTGAAAGTGCGTTATATCAACTAGAGGGGGGTGAATAGGCGATTTTTACAAATTCATCACTTGAGGAATTTGAACTTTGAGGAATTTTAAATGTGATGAATAACTAGAAGCGGAATAAGTACTCAAGTGCATGAGGAACATAGTAACATCATAGTCTTCATGATGAAATGAAACATGCACAAATAGTAAGTAGCGTGATACAGGATAATCAGTGATGAACAAGGTAACTTGAAGAATTTGGGGTGAGGAATTTCTAAAAGTCTTCAGTCAAATTCTTCAAACAGTAACAATCAATTTCATCAACAGGTATATGAGGAATAGAGGGGTTGAGGAAATAGAACCAGATAGCTCGATGAAGACAATGGTTTGATGACCCAGTTCCAACTGCAGCGACAGTCATACGTCTGGTTTGGAGCGGCCTCATATTTAAACCAAAGGACACACAGTCCTTACCGTATTCTCCTTGAGCTAAGGTCACACAGTCCTCGCCCAACACTCATGGTAAGTCTTCAGGGTAGACTTCCAAAACCCTCACAAACTATTCACCCGGCGGTCCACAATTTACTGGTGGATGCTCTAGACCAAGGTCACTTCGTGATCCCCAATTGACTACAGGAGCACTAGACCATGACGCCTAACCATCTTGAGGATGCACAATCCTCAAAGGTAACAAGCATCGGATCCACACAGGAATTTCTTTAGTGATGCTCAATCACTATGGGTTTGGTGGTTTGGTTGTGGGTTTTTCCTCACTAATAATTTTCTCTCAAAGTCCTCGGAGGATGGGTTGCTCTCAAATGACAAGTGTCAGTTCTCTCTCGGAGCAGCCAACCAACTAGTGGTTGTGGGGGTGGCAATTTATAGCCAGGGTGCAACCCGACATGATAAGACATAAATGCCCCCAATGATATGACCGTTATGTGGATGCTATGATTGGGGATAGCTGGCGCTAAGCACAACAATGGTCGGAATTTCAAACTATGAAACTCCTCAGGCTTATCATGTTCCTCACTTGTAGGCAATTCGCACTAGCGAAATCCTAACTCTATAGTCAGATCAATTTCCTCAGAGACCAGAAGAACTTCGTCTTTGTCACTGAAGAACTTGTCTGAACCGTAAGAGATTTCTGAAGGCTTCACTCGAAGGATTGTATAGGTTGAGGATTTTGGAGTTGAGCATCAATTGGAAATTTTCCTTAGTATTACCTCAGCCCCCTTTAACAATACAGTGTTTCCTATGACTCAAATAAGGAAATGAAACTACGAAAACAAAAGTCTTCACGCTTCATATTCCTCGTTCATATCTTCAAAGTCACACCAACTTCTTCATTTTCAAAGTATTCACAAAGTCTTCACCAAAGTCTTCACAAAGTCTTCAGCAAAGTCTTCAGTTGAAGACATACATTTTTAGGGGTCGATAATATCTGGATATATCAAACTCCTCATCGACTTATAAAGCCTGTGTACACTCACAAACACATTAGTGTCTTAACCTATAAGTCTTCAACACACCAAAATCACTAAGGGGAACTAGATGCACTAACAAGGGGTTACATACCAGCGTATGATTCAGACATGTCTCAAAAAACAGGTCAGTAAAACAGTCGAGGCGTACATGGACGACATGGTCATTAAAAGCAAACATGTCGGTCAGCTGATTGACGACCTAAGACAAATTTTGCTAGCCTGTGCAAAAATGATATACAATGCAACCTGGAGAAATGTGTCTTCGGAGTTCCTGCGGGTAAATTACTCGGATTAATTGTTTCCCATAGAGGAATAGATGCCAATCCGGCTAAGATCTGCGCCCTATTGGAACTTGCAATCCCTACAGAGCTAAAGCATGTCCAAAAGCTGGCGGGTTGCATGGCGGCGTTAAGATGCTTTGTCTCCTGCCTTGATGAAAAGGCTTTACCGCTCTACAGGTTGCTGAGATGGACCAATAATTTCGAGTGGAATGATGAAGCAACAGCTGCGTTAGAGGAAATCAAAACACTGCTGGCAAGCAACCCCATACTCACGGCACCAGGCGCCAGTGAACCAATGTTATTGTATATATTGGCGACCAATCAAGTGGTTAGCTCAGTGCTCGTCGTCGAATGAGAGGAGGAGGGTCACAAATTCTGGATACAGAAGGCAATCTACTATGTGTCAGAAGTGCTACCGCAATGCAAGTCCAGATACCTGCATTACTAGAAGATAGCCTATATAGTTTTATGGCATCACAAAAGCTTAGACACTACTTTCAAGAGTGTTCAGTCACGGTGTCATCCGAGGTACCCCTGAACGATGTAATCAATAATAGGGACACCATCGTCCGCATAGCCGAATGGGCCATCGAACTCATTCCTTTTGAAATCGCCTGTAAGCCATGACGAGCTATGAAATCGTAGGTGTTGGCAGATTTCCTCGCCGAATGGACAGAGGTCGAGCTCCCCAGGGAATATAGTACATACTTCCATTGGACGATGTACTTCGATGGATCCAAAACTTTGGCTAGACTAGGGGCGGGAGTTATTCTCACATCTCCCACAGGTGACAACGTCTGATACACGTTGCAGATCATGTACGCCGATTCCAACAACGCGGCTGAATAAAAAGCAGTTTTGCACGGTCTTCGGATGGCAGCATCAATGGGCATACAATAGCTGGAGGTACGGGAAGACTCCAACCTGGCTCTCAAATCAACGGCAAATTCGATGCTAAAAACCAAAAGATGGCGACATACAGAAATGTTGTCCTTAAAATATCCGGACGGTTGGAGGGGCTGGAATTCCATCATGTCGCTAGAGACAAATACCAAGCCGCTAACTTACTGGCCCACATGGGGACCAAGCGCGACCCTGTCCCTAAAAACACCTTCCTTGAACAGCTCTTCAAGCCATTGATGGTTTGGCAGGACGATAATAAGGGCACCGGATCTGGTAGTACGGAAGTGGTTGTCACCCCTGTAAACGAACTAGATGGCCAAATCATTGGCGGCTTCGTAATGGACGAAACTCCTTCGGCTCATGAGGTCATGGCAGTAATCGCAGCATGGACCGAGCCCTTCCTCGCTTACCTTCTTCACCAAGAACTCCCCGACGATCAGACAGAGGCAAGACACATAATTTGGCGATCCAAGGCATATAAAGTCCACGAGGGTGAGTTGTACAAGAAAAACACCACCAGAATACTCCAGCGGTGCATATCTGAGGAAGAAGGAAGGAAGCTCCTGACCGAAGTTCACGAAGGTATGGGCGGCCACCATGCCACAGCAAGGGCCTTAGTAAGCAAAGCCTTTCGAGCAGGTTTTGTTGTGGCCCACTGCTCTAGTGGACGCCCAGAATCTTGTCCAGCATTGCGTGGGATGCCAATTATTTGCAAATCAAAGCCACATGCCCCCAATAGCTCTTTGGACTATTTCGATCAGTTGGCCTTTCACAGTCTGGGAGCTAGATATGATCGGACCACTTAAAGGGGAGACCAAGAAAAATAAATATCTACTGGTCATGGTTGACAACTTCACGAAATGGATGGAAGCAAAATTAGTCAAATCAGCTAAGTCTAGACGAGTAGTCGACTTTATAGCCGACGTGGTACACCATTATGTTGTACCACAAAGCATAATAATGGACAATGCATCCAATTTCACCTCCCAAGAGGTAAAGGACTGGTGCACAAACATGGGCATCAAGCTCGATTTCGCATCGGTGTATCACCCACAGATCAATGGACAAATCGAACGGGCCAACGACCTCATCATGAGTGGTATTAAACCACGTCTGGTCCGGTCTCTTCATGAATCCGACTGCAATTGGGTAGAGGATCTTCACTCTATTCTGTGTGGTCTACGTACCACCCCGAATCGATCAACGGGATACACACCATTGTTTATGGTCTATGGGGCAGAAGCAGTCCGTCCTTGTGATATTATTCACGAGGCACCAAGGGTGCGCATGTATGAAGAAAAGGAGGCCAAGTTAGATCCACAGGACAACTTGGATGCCTTAGAAGGAGAGCACGACATAGCTCGGGCTGGCTCTACTTTTTCTCAATAGCAGGCTCGGCGTTACCAGAGTAGGGAGGTCAGGGCAAAGGCATATAATGTATGCGAACTCGTCTTGCGACTACCGGAGAAGCAAAAGCATAAATTAAATCCCAAGTGGGAGGACCCCTTCATAATTGACGAAGTACTCACAGGAGGGGCTTATCGTCCTCGTAACCCGTCGGATAACCACCTCCAACCAAACCCATGGAATGCAGCTCGTCTTCGGCGCTTTTAGGGCTAGACCGGTGTCGTCATACTTTTTACCTTCCTTTTCCTTTCCTTTCCTTTCTTTCCTTTCATATTTATTTCCCTTCCACCTTGATTTTGTAGGTTCGGATTTCTTTTCCCAAGTCTATGCTTGGCTAAACCGAGCTCATGTTAAGTTTTTCGACATACATCCTCAAATGTTAAACCCAAACAAAACACCTGGGGGCTTCTTCCCGAAGCCGATGACTATATATTTTAAGCATCTATTCACATTTATTGTGTATGCATGTTTCCCTTGTCGATTTTTAAGCCATTATATGCATCAATTAGAGCTAAGATTTCTGCCAAGCTAGGTTGCCTCGCTCTTGTGTTTACCCTTTACGTTCCCGATTGTTCGGCTGGAGGGTAAAGGGAGCACCTATATGATTGTTACGACTGGATCACCCAGATAGGTACCTTAGACGGGTGAAGCCAAAAGCTAGCTATCTTTAGTAGACAATTAGTCGGCTACGATGGAAACAACAAATAAAAATTATGGTTGTTATCACCATTCCTTGGGCTTGTTTACTCAACAAAGCCATTAGTCGCATATTAACAATATATGGCCTTACTATCTACGATTTACGTAGCACTTTGAAGGAAGGTACCTATAGAGGTACTATTTTTTTGGAAGATGTTTCTTATGCTAAGCTGTAATATAACATACCTCCCTGTGCATTTTCTGTCTGTTCGCACCAATTTGCCGGATTGCCGGGTTCCGTGAAAGAATTCCTTCTTATCGAAGGATATTTGATATGGAACACTCCCAAGCACTTAGCAAGGGAGGTCTAGGCCGATGGCCGGTTAAGATGAAGTTTATAGCACAAATCGAGCAATTTTTGATTTCAAGTACATAGTTACGTAAAATCAGACATCTGGTTGCTGGTCAAGAGTGTATATTAAGGCATCCAGGGTGCAATCTTCTTGCGAGAGACGAGCAGAAGGCATCACTTGGTCATACACCAAATGAAGCGGCACTTCTTGCCCATCTGGCCCTACGGTCCAAACCGAGCCATAAGCTCAGGGTTCAAACCGGTATAACGTGTCTTGATCATCGCCCATGCCTCCCGTGCTCCCTCCCGGCAGGCCGATGTCTTCCATAACTCGAAGCAACACCGGGCTCCCTTGAACCGATCAACCAGTTCGGCCATCCCCTCCTGAGGCTTGTCGGCAGGCCATAGCGCTTTCGTCAAGCTCCTCATAGCCTTTCGAGCCCGCTCATGTACGGCGGACAGTTCCTTCAGAAGGTTCCCTCGGTAGGACCTGATCTCTTCTTCAGGCCGCCCGGTCAGGAGACCTATACACGAGATGAAGCATGTCCATTACATTTCATGTATTAGAGGTACCCTTCGACGTTATAATTGCACTTACCGAACATGCTCCTCTGTAATTTCTGGTTCTCCTCTTGGGTTTGAGCCAATTGAGTTTTTAAACTCTCAATTTCTTCGGCCTGCTGCCGGTTTTCCGCCTAGAGACGGTTCTTATCCTCCATATTTCGTTGTGGTGAAAGGCATCTGGCCTCATACTAGGACTCGGCGTACCTCTGTGATTCTCGGGCTACATCTAAATCTTATTGCACATGCCCTATAGACTCAGCTGCTACAAAGTACCCTCGCGTTAGCACTGGACTATATAATAAGATCGGCAAAATGGACATACTCACCATGCGCCTCCCGGGTAAAATTCTTCACTTGTTCAAGTTTGGCCTTCACGGCTTGCACCTGCATTTGGCTCACTTCAAGTTCATTGGCCAATTGCTCATTCTGCCGCCTTGAAGCCAACATTGTCAATAAAACAATATGGAACCTTAACTCGGTCATCCCGACCAAATCAAGGCTCGGGGGCTACTGGGTTAATATTTGTGTCCGTATTATTAAAACCAATTGCTCACCTCCAAGCTAGACGATATCTGTTTGGCGGCCTCCCCAAGCCCATTCCGGGAAGCTCTGATGTATGCGTCTACCGAACATAGGTTGTTAAACTCTTGTAAAAAAAACACCTGGTGGCGCAGGACTTCTTGTCGCCGTCGTGGTTCATCACACCCTCTACCTTGGAGTTAGTAAATAATACGTCCTTAGAATTTTCAGGGGCCCGATTGGCCATAGGGGCCTCCGCGGTAGGTTCAACATGAGCATAAGACCTTGATTCATGAGTGTTGCCAGGCACCCCAGCAACATTCCCGGCAAAAGATGGTTGTACTCGTCTACTGAGTATTTCGACATGAGATCTTTTGTGAATACCTATCGATCATGGTAACAACGGATTAAAGCGGCCGAACAAAGTACCTTTTGGTTGATCAAGTGGCCGGGGTCGTCCCCGTGGTTGGCTCACATGAAGGATTCTTGTTGTTGTTTGGTCCGGGCATTGTTGCCGTAGTCGACGTTCGTCGCGTGGACCGACGATGCTTTGGAGTAGAAACCGACATGTTCGGGTCGATGGAAGTCACTTGCCTTTTACAGGAAGATTTTTTCTTTTCGCCTATAGTCATAGGAAGGGAGTGACCTAGGGTAATAAGCTATCATAGCCACCTTGGAACCATCAAGACTCTCTTGGTAAAAGACCCCGTCTTTGTGCTCGATTGACAACTCTGGATCATCGTGGTATCCTGGATCGTCATCATGAGAGTAGTTCTCTGGTTCGGGCGCCGGACAGTTGATTGTCTTGACAAAGCACTTCCAATTCTATTCACACAGATTTAAAGCTTCGGTCAAAAAGGGCAAGTACAAAACCCGAACTTAGGTCACAAAGTCGAAAGGCTTACCCATTCGATGGGTTTATAACCCGAGTAGCCCTCCTTAACGGGTAGCCGAACAAAGTCTTCTTCTTCCCCTTTGAATAGGTCGGCAAGTGTGGACGCCATTGCCGCTTGATCAGTAGGGCCCAACCATTGGGAACGAGTGGTGTCACTTGTTCCATTGTAACACCACAAAGCGTGTATCCTTTGCTGAAGGGTTGAACGCATCGAGCGATGGCGGCAACCATCACATCAATAATGGTCAGCTTGTTATGATCTAGTAGCCTTACTTGGGCAGCGAGGCGTTGCACTTCGGCACTTTCCTCTTGAGATGAACTCTTCGGTCTCTAGTTGTACCTTTTCTTCAAAGGGCCATCAGAGTATTCAGGCAAACCCCTCCGAGATGGATTAGACAGGGGACGTCCTCAATATAGAACCACTCTAAGGACCATTCTTTGGACTCCTTCTTCAGAGTCCCCACTGGATACCCCGTCCTGGGATATACACCATACTTCGGATCCTCTGACTTCCCGAATTGTCTTACCCCGAGTGCGGGGACGAGGTAGAAGTACTTCCTCCATAATCCAAAGTGGGCCTCGCAGCCCAGAAACATCTCACAAAGAGCGACAAAGCCAGAGATATGCATAATAGATCCGAGGGTAAGATGATGGGCTGGATGCCGTAGAATTCCAGTAGTCCCCTCAAGAAGGGATGAATGGGGAACCCTAGGCGCTGCAAAAGGAAGGGCATGAAACATACCCGCTCTCCCTTGTGTGGAGCAGGGAAGTTCTCTGTGAAGGCCTCGTTGCTGAAAGAGGTTAATCAAGCGTGGGTAGCTGCTAGATTCGAGGAGGGAAGATAACCTTGGATCTCGAGGTCACACAGCCGAAGGAGGGATACATAGCAACTTGCCCAATCTCCGGGAAGGGTGCCGTAAGGACGCGAGGTAGATCTAGGGACGCTCGCCATGTTTTTTTAGTGATCTTTCGTTTGAAGCTTTTTCTAATGGAAGAAGAGGAAGGGGTGTCCCAGACCACGATTCAACCAGTTTAAATGGGTGGTGCCTACCTTGGGGGAAGGGCAGTCTTGTAAAAATCTGCTGGGCCGCCCGTCTCCCCTTGGCGCACAAAGATCAAGGGGCGTCGAAGTTACTACAATGGGTCCCGCAAGTTCTCATCGGCTGCAAGTTTACCAATGACGGGATTGTTGCCGAACAAGAAGGGATAAACGGACCCGCCTCGCAAGCCGAAGACTTTGACGTGCAAGACTATCCAAGTAGCATACCTCGGCATTGGAGGCTTGTCCAGGGGCTACTGAGGAAGTCCGAGATTAAGGGGTCCTCGGTCTGCTAGCCTACTTCTTATGGGACGGACTCATGGGTCGCTCACTGAGGATTGGACTCATCGAGGGGCCCGTCGCTAGGGAGGAGACCTCAGGAGCTATGGCGTGTCTTTCAAGTTTAAGATAGTAGAATAGGCATGTTTTTTCTCTTCGGTGGGCAACCGACTATGTGTAGCCCTAGGGACCCATGGCGTCTATATAAGAGGGAGTGTTTTAGATTGTAGGGCAGAGAGACTCATCTAGGGTTTTAGCTATTAGATCTCGAGGTAGATCAACTCTGTCGTCATACACATCTATATAATCGAGAAGGATGTAGGGTTTTATCTCCATAGGATGGCCTCAACTTGGGTAAACATCATCTCCTTCGTCCCCTGTTACCATCGACCCTAGACTCACATCTCGGGACCCCTACCCGAGATATGCCGGTTTTGACACCGACACTCGGGCATCTCAAGAATAACAAAGTCCGTTAAGATAGTAACATTTGCAACAACAACGGGCACATCCTCACAAATTCCAATAGGTATGGCTGTTGATTTGTCAGCCATTTGCAATGATATTTCAGTAGGCGTGATTTTATTCAAATCAAGTCTTTTATATAAAGAGAAAGGCATAACACTAACACCAGCTCCCAAATCACACAAAGCAGTTTTGACATAATTCCTTTTAATGGAGCAAGGTATAGTTGGTATTCCAGGATCTCCATGTTTCTTAGGTCCTCCATCCTTAAAAGAATAATTAGCAAGCATGGTGGAGATTTCAACCTCAGGTATCTTTCTTTTATTAGTGATGATATCTTTCATTTGCTTAATTATCATAAGGAAGCATCTTTAAAATATCCGTTAAATGGGTAGGCAAAAGACTGGCCTAATCATTTCAGGAAAGCGTTCAAATTCTTCATCATCCTTGTTCTTAGATGGTTTAGGAGGAAAAGGTATGGGTTTCTCAACCCATGGTTCTCTTTCTTTACCATGTTTTCTAGCTACAAAGTCCTTTTTATCATATCGTTTATTTTTGGAATAATTGTATTTGTGCCATTAGTTGTGTCACCGTCGACATGAATACCCCTAGTTTCCGAAAATACGCGGTCTTGCCCACATCACTTTGCTCGTCTTGTCCTTTTGCCCTTTGACCGTTTGACTGCCATGAAAACTTCATAACTATTTCATACTAACTCGGAAAAATGCAAATAGGATATCAAAATGTTCGAAAACACATCACCTATACGTGCATGTCATTTGAAGTCATGACAAAAGTGTTGGAAAGTCCCCATCACCTATATGATCTAAAACTGATATGGAGACTTCCCAACAATTTTCTCATGAATGCAAATGTCATACACATATAGGTGATGTCTTTCCGAACATTTTGATATCTTATTTGCATTTTTCCGAGTTAGTATGAAATAGTTATGAAGTTTTCAAAATGATAGTCAAACGGTCATAGGGCAAAAGCACAAGATGAGCAAAGTGATGTGGGCATGAACGCGTGTTTTCCAAAATTAGGGGTATTCCTGTCGATGGTGGCACAACTAAGGGCTCAAATACAATTATCCCTTTATTTTTAGGACGTGGGTTATCCAGATCAACAGCAGGTTCTATTTCTACATCATTATCTAGTTCTTTATCATTACTAGGTTGGGTATCCTCATGAACATCACTGTCATTATCATTATCACTAGGTGGATGTTCATTACCAGATTGAGTTTTAGCACTAGAAATAGAGACATCATTATTATCATCAGGAGGTTTTTCTATCTCAATTTTACTAGAAGCATGCAAAGTCCTATCATTTTTCTTTTTGTTTTTCTTCTTAGAAGGACCAGGTGTATTAACATTAATTCCTTGAGATTCTTGTTCAATTGTTTTAAGATGACATTCAAGATAAAGAGGTTGTTGGGACATTCTACCTCCTCTAGTTACTACTCTAATAGCATGATATTTCATATTATTGTTCATTTCATCAAGCAATTCTCTTTGAGATTTAGCAACTTGTTCTAATTTAGTTTGAACCATAGAGGCATGTTTTCCAACACCTCTAACATCATTACTGATTCTAAATAACAAGTCACTCAAGCGAGCAATCATATTAGAATTATATTTCAAGTGTTTCAGAACATTTGCATTGAAGTGCTCTTGCTTCATAATGTAGTTATCAAACTCATATAAGCATTGACTAGGATGTTTATTGTAAGGGATATAACCTTCGTCAAACTTTAATAAAGAATTTACCTCTACCTCTTGTGGAGGTGGTGGTGTGTTGAGTGCATGAATTTCTTCATTAGGTGGTAAATTCTTAACATCCTCATCTTTAGTACCTTTTTCCTTCATACATTTCTTTGCCTCTTGCATATCTTCAGGACTGAGAAATAAGATACCCCTCTTCTTCCGAGTGGTTTCAATTGGAGGTTCGGGGAGAGTCCAATCATTATAGTTCTTCAATATATTATGCAATAGTTCCTCATCTTGTTCAACAGTTCATTCCCTGAAAACACAACCAACACAACTATCTAGGAAGTCCCTAGAAGCATCAATTAGTCCATTGTAGAACATATCAAGTATTTCATTTTTCTTAAGTGGATGATCAAGCAAAGCATTAAGCAATTGGAGAAGACTCCCCCAAGCTTGTGGGAGACTCTCTTCTTCAATTTGCACAAAGTTAAATATTTCATGTAAAGCAGCTTGTTTCTTATGAGCAGGAAAATATTTTTTAGAGAGGTAAATCATATCCTGGGGACTACGTACACAACTGATACGTCCATTTCGCATCATATTTTATTACTGTTATTTATAATGTTTTTATGCATAATAATGCTTTGGGGAGTAATTCTAATGCCTTTTCTCTCATAATTTGCAAGGTTTACATCAAGAGGGAGAATGCCGGCAACTGGAATTCAGCACCCCAAAAAAGCATGTTAGAGATACCTATTCTGCACAACTCCAATGAAGCTGAAAATTTGCAGAGAATTTTTATACATTAAATAAGAATTTCTGGAGCTAAGAACTACCAGAGGGGGCCTCCAGGTGGCCACCCTCCACCAGGGAGTGCCTGCCCCCTAACCGTGCCATGGTGGAGGGTGGGCACCCAGGCACACCTCCAGAGCCCATCTTCTCGTATAAAGTCCCAAAAAACCTAAAAAAATCAGAGGAAGACTTTCAAGACGAAGCGCCGCCTATCGTGCGAACGATTCCGACATGATATAGGGGTAGGATAACAGAACATGATCTATCGAGATGCAAATGGGTGACACGGTGGTTTTAAGGAGTTTGGGCCTCTCACGGTGGAGATAATAGCCCTACGTCTCGTGCTCCAGAGAGGCTTTGCTTTATGTGTCATGGACATGAGTTACATGGTATATTTGAGCAAGGGGAGAACATATCTCCTAGCTAAGTTCTGAGACTAGAGAGAGCCAGAGCTCCAGGGGAAAGAATGAGCCCGCCAGCGGGAGAAGAAGCTAGACCTGAGCTATGTGATGGGGGTGGCTTATATAGAGTGCGCCACCCCCTCACCTCCTCTGTTACAAGATGGGGCATTGATGCCATAATGTCATCCCACTATGAAACCTCCAGTATAAGGTCGATGTCTCAACTGCCTTGTGGGTTGGTAGTCATCGCTTATTCGGGTGAGTTAGGATGCCGAGTGTTATCGAGTGGAGGGAATGTACATTCCGAGTGGATAGTATTTATGTATTTATCTAGACCCACCTGATGTGTGGACCCCATGCTGTTATGATATTTCGACCCTTCATTTGCCTACCTATTTTGTGTATCCCCAATAGTAGCCCCTGAGACTCTGACTGATTGCTAGCAGTCGGTTGGAGTCTGTATAGTTTGTTGAACTTGAATGTTATTGCCGGACCTGACTGAGCAGAATGTTTTTTATTTCTCTTCCAGTGAGGGCACGCTGAGTGCACCAACTAGGTGTAGTCCCCGAGCGTCTGTCGGACTAGATGAGTTGGGCAGAGGGTTTAAGTCTTCCAGTGTAGCACTAAACAGGTGAACTCTGATGTGATTGGCGTAGTAAATTGTTGCAATCTAGAGCTGAATCAGTCGGACTGATCTATGTGCATTGGGCACGTGTAGCGACCCGACCTGAAAGGTCAAGTCTCCGGTGTTTCCGTACCATCCCAAGATCATGCTGGTACACACACGGTACATCCATGTATATATCAAAGGGAAATCACACAGCATTATATTAATCGAAATCTCATATCGAGTCCTTTATTACAATAAAAATTACAATAAAGTGGCTAAAAGCCAACTTATGAGAATATCTAAATCTTGCGGAAGCGTCGAAGGTAGATGAGTCCATCTGACTCCAAGGGCATCTCACTGAGCATAGAACGTGTCCTCACTCCTGGTCGGAAAAGTACTATGCAACATGATACGTTGCAGCCATGTAGGTCAGCATATGGAATATGCCGGCAAAGTCACAAGAGAGGGGTGAAAAGATAATCATCTAGTCTATATGCATATATGGCAGGTGGGGTGGTAAGTTTTTGCGTAAAGCCAAGTTTTTCCTACATCAAGGGAGGGATTAAGCAAAATATTACTAAGTTTGTTGATTAATGAGATGGTTCCACCAACCAATTCTCAATCCCAAATTATTAATACCCACATCATTATTATTAATTGTGTTGAGAGTTTCCGGAAGTTTCAATTCCTTTGGCTCAAGTCGTCCATGACTGTGGACACGGCTAATCGATTAGGTTTTGAATACTCTGCAGAGTTTTGCACACGTTCCCCACAAGATTTGATTGCCTCCATTTGATTTCTCGGACTTCAGGGTGTTTGAGAAACGGATGACCAAAACATGGTCTTCCAAAGGGTTTCCCTGCGACTCTGTCGGTGCCCATCCTTTCCTACCGTTCTTCTACCTCTCGTAGCACCGCCTGTCCAGGGTCACCACGATATCCAACCAAGCCAGAGCCCATAATGACTTGTGGCTGTGCAGGTAAGCCTTGGGTTTTAAAGCATCCATCCATCTCTCTGTGCCTGGGTGGACCTTTCCGCGTGAATACTGGCCATCTCCAGCATCACCTAGGCAAATCCACTGGTTTCTCCAGGGTGCCGTTCAACCATCATCCACCCAGAGGTATGTTGAAAACTCGGAGTCTTAAATCTTGATCATTATGTAGGTCTTGAAATTATTAACTCTCTCAACTCCCATGAATCACACAACCAACCCCGTCTACTAATAGCATAGCAAAAGTAAAACAACGTTTCCCGGGGCCAAAGTTGTCAAAGAGGTTGAGGGGGGTACCTACCACATGATACTACTACAATGTAACCAAGTTTCCAACTAACCTATCTTTCATGCAACTGGGGAGATGGTAGAACTAATGCATATAAAACATGGGTAAACATGGTCAAAGTGACTTGCCTGATTGATGATCTTCGTACGTGTGTGACTCTAAGTAACAAGCTTCGCACTCCGGATAATCTAACAAAGCAAACAAGCACTCAATAAGCATACAACAAAATATTGTAACTCACAAACATCAACCAAGAACTAGTAAACAATCAAGACAAAACAATGCACAAATCTCAAGTAAGAAAACACACAAAGTTTTGTTTACTAGGAGGTGATTGATAAAACACTACTATCATAATAAAACTATTTTGTAATAACAAAACAATTGTTGTCAGCAAGGAAACAATAGAATATTTTATTAATAAACAGAATAAAATCAATTTAAGTTTGTTGGGAAAAGTTTAGTAAAGTTTATACAAGTTTGTGATAAACACTATATGAATCAACTATAGTTATATTAACAAAAGAATGAAAAATTAAACTAATTATTTATTTGTAAAACATGTTCTTAACAGAAAATAATTTACAATTAAATCTGTCTTAGAAAACAGAATTAAAATATACAAAACTTTGTTTGAAAACAAAACTATTACTAGTTAGTTGTTTTAATCAAATTATGCCTATTTGAAAAGAAGTTGTGATTCCTATGTAAAATAAAATTAAACTAAGCAAATTTATATTTTTATTATCAGTGAGTGAAAACACTAAATATTTACTAACAGAACCTAATAAACAAATAAAACCAATTCTAAATCAAACTAATTAAAATTGAGTTTATAAAACTATATTATAATACTAAGCAGATTCTGTTTATAGCTAAAACACTATTCAAAATCATCCTAAAAATCCTCAAACTAAACATGGAGATAGTCCTAACCAATATCAAACAGTAGCAAAAAGAATCATATCAAAATCTATTTTTAAACTCTAGTTATTCAGATTTGAAGATTTTGAGCAAATTTGATTAAATTCAAATTCTATAGTTCAAATTTGAAATTTAAAAGGACAGGGTGAAACTACATGTAAAATGTGAGCTACTGCAAAAAGAATCAACCCGAAACACTAAATAGATTAAAAGATATAGCTAAAACAAATTTTGAAATCATACTGTTAATTAAAACAAAAATAGAAAAGGAAAAATGATTTGCGACGGTCAGGGGGCTACGTGGCGCTGTCCGGTTGGCTAAGGGGGGGGGGTGCGCGCGATGGTTATGGGCGGGCGACTGATCTCTAATGGAAAACGTTTCGGGGTTTAAAACCAATCTAATCGGGACCGTTGAGTGGGGATCCGATGGATGGGGGGTGTCCGGCGACTTACCGAAGGGAGAGGGGATCTCCGGCGAGTGGTGGCGGCGTCCGATGGTCGTGTTCGTCGACGGAGGTGGCTCTGGTGGTCGAAACGGAGCGCGGAGAAGTCCAGACGGCAGTGGTGGTCCTCCTGCGCCGATTGGTGGTGTCGGAAAGGGGAGGGGAAGAGTGGAGCGACGGGCACGAGCAATGGGAGCTCCGGTGGTGGCAGGGCTCCGGAGAGGAATTGACAGCGTCTCGGCGACAGAAGAGAGGGGGCTCGGGGAGGAATGGAGTATGGAGGGTGTCCGTCTTATATAGGGGTGCTGGGGAGTGCGGAGGAGGACAGGGGAGAGAGATCCGGGGAAGGGGAGAAACGGCCGGCGTCGAGTCCGGCACGCGCGGGGAGGGGAGAAGATGACCGTTCGGTGAAACGGTCGGTCGGGTGGGGCCCGGTGTCAGTGAGGGGAGGGCGTGTCCGTTACGCGCGGTCGGCCGGTCGGTAGTAAATGCACGAGTAACTGTCGTGGGCCGGCCCGTTTAATACCGGAAACGGTTACCGTTTCTTTTTAATAATTTTCCAGAGACATTCTAAAGATTTTAAAGCATTGAAACCTTTTATAAATATAGGGTTATTATATATCAAAATTAACAGAATAATAAATGCTATTTAATGAACATTTCTATTCTGTCATTTGAACACTTTGAAAAAAATAATATTTTCAGAAATTGCCTAATTGTTTTTAAACCCTTTTTGCAAATATTTTTCAAAATAACCCCTGGTTATTATTGTTCAAATAAACCACCAATTAGTCCCTGGTGTGGAGTGTCATGTTCCTCCTCTCTTATTTGAACTTTTAACCAAAATTTCAAATAGGTGAAAGCAACTTAGGAAAAAAAATAGAAAGGACTTTCAGAAAGTCAGAAAAGGCATTTCAACTATTTCATAAAATCAAGAAATGATGATGATGGATGCATAGCTATATTCATAACATTCCAAAATGAAATTTTGGGATGTTACAGTATGGTAAAAAAAATATAGCCTGGAACTGGGCGAGTTAGGTAAATATTTGTGTGCTTGGCATGTTGAATGCTTATTGAGTCTGCCTTATATGATTTATGGATCAAGGTTAAGCCCCCGAGTGTGTATGATGTCCTCACTGGGAATAATTTTTAACTTAGGCGATACGGAGTCACAGCTAAGCCCCGAGTGTGGATGATGTCCTCAGTCAGAGTAGTTTTAAAGTTAGGCGATACGGAGTCGAAGCTAAGCCCTCGAGACTGGATGATGTCCTCCCTCGGACTAGTTTTTAACTTAGGCGATATGGAGTCACGGCTAAGCCCGCAAGTGTGGATGATGTCCTCACTCGGAGTAGTTTTTAACTTAGGCGATACGAGGTTGCAGCTAAGCCCCTCGAGTGTGGATGACGTCCACACCCGGAGTAGTTTTTAACTTAGGCGATACGGAGTCATAGCTAAACCCCATAGTGTGGATGATGTCCACACTCAGATTAGTTTGTAACTTAGGCGATACGGAGTCGCAGCTAAGCCCCCGAGTGTGGATGATGTCCTCACTTGGAGTAGTTTTCAACTTAGGCGATACAGAGTCACAGCTAATTAAGCCTCAGAGTGTGGATGATGTCCTCACTCGGAGTAGTTTTTAAATTAGGCGATACTGAATCGTAGCTAAGCCCCGAGCATGGATGATGTCCTCACTCGAGTAGTTTTTAATTTAGGTGATACAACATCGCAACTAAGCCCCCGAGTGTGGATGATGTCCTCACTCGGAGCAGTTTTTAACTTAGGCGATACGGAGTCACAGCTAAGCCCCCAAGTGTGGATGATGTCCTCACTCGGAGTGATTTTTAACTTAGGTGACACAGAATCACAGCTAAGCTTCAGAGTGTGGATGATGTCCTCACTATGAGTAGTTTTTAACTTGGGCGATACGGGGTCGTAGCCAAGTCGTTCACCCACTGAGGCTTGTGGTGTAGATGTGCGATGGCGCGTGGGACGACCAAGTGATGAAGATGTGGCGCATGGAGTAGCAATGCGCGCAGCGTACAAATGATGTAGACATATCCCGGAGAGTGGTGACACATGGGGGGGTCGAGTGATGAAGATGGATCCAGTGGAGTGGTGACGCGCGAGGCGGCCAAGTGTTTCAGACGCATCGATAAGAGAGGCGACGCACGGGGCGGTCGAGTGATGAAGACACATCCAGCGGAGTGGCGAAGCGCGGGGCGGACAAGTGTTGTAGACGCATCCGTCAGAGTGGAGACACGCGAGGCATCCAAGTGATGAAGACGCATCCAGCGGAGTGGCGACATGTGAGGAGGCCGAGTGTTGTAGACACATGTGAGGAGGCCGATGCGCAGGGCGGCCAAGTGATGAAGACGGATCCAGAGGAGTGGCAACATGCGGGGCAGCCGAGTGCTATTGACGCATCCGTTAGAGTGGCGACGCGCGGGGTGTCCAAGTGTCGTAGACGCATCCGTAAGAGAGGCAACATGTAGGGCAGCCAAGTGATGACGACGCGTTCAGTAGAGTGACGACACGCGGGGCTGTAGAGCGATGACGATGCGTGTAGCTGAGTGATGGCGCGTAGGGTGGCCGAGTGATGAAGCGTGTCCGGTCGAGTGACGGCGCGCAGGGCGGCTGAGTGACGACGGAGCGTCCCGTAGAGTGACGGCGCGCGGGGCGGCCGAGTGACGGCGTGCAGGGTGGCCGAGTGATGACGACGCATCCAACGGAATGACTGTGCGAGGGGCGGTCGAGTGACGAAGGCGCGCCTCACTGAGTGCGATGCGCGGGGCCGCCGAGTGATGATGACACGTCCAGCAGAGTGACTGTGCGCGGAGCGGTGGAGTGACGATGGAGCATCTGGTTGAGTGACAGTGCGCGTGGCTGCCGAGCGATGGCACATGGGGCGGCTGAGTGACGACGGAGCATGCAGCTAGGTGACGACATGTAGGGCGGTCGAGTGATGGAGCGTGGGGCAGTCGAGTGACGAAGGCGCGCCTCACCGAGTGGCGATGCGTGGGGCTGTCGAGTGATGACGACGCATCCAGCAGAGTGACTGTGCGCGGGGCGATCGAGTGACGAAGGCGTGCCTCACCGAGTGGCGATGGATGGGGCTGTCGAGTGATGACGATGTGTCCAGCAGAGTGGCATTGCGCGGGACGGCCATGTGATGTAGACGTTCCACACAAAGGGGTGATGCGCAGGGCATCCGAGTGATGAAGACGTGCCTCACTCAGTAGCGATGCGCGGAGCGGACAGATGATGTAGACGCGTCCGGTTGAGCGGTGACGCATGTTAGTTGTCTCTGTGATGATATTGGATCATGGTAGTGGAATCGTTTGAAATTGGAATTCCACCAAAAGTTTTATCCTATGCATCTAGTTCATTGTGATCGTATTTTATATATAATTTTTGGCCTCGTGAAGGAGAAAGTACTGCTCTAGCTTGGGGGAGGCTTAAGTCAGTGTTATATTCATGCCCCAATTATGACATCCCGAGAGAAGTTATCATTCGTAATTTTTATGCTCGGCTTTCTCATAATGATCAAACCATGCTCGATACTTCTTGTACTGGTTCTTTCATGAAGAAAACTATTGAATTCAAGTGGGATCTCTTGGAAAGAATTAAACGCAACTCTGAATATTGGGAACTCGACGAAGGTAATGAGTAAGGTATAAATCTTGAATTTGATTGTGTTATATGTTTTATGAATATCGATGCTTTTCACAAGTTTAGCACAAAATATGGACTTGACTCTGAGATAGTAGCCTCTTTTTGTGAATCATTTGTTGCTCGTGTTGATCTCCCTAAAGAGAAGTGGTTTAAATATCACCCCCTATTAAAAAAGAAATTAAAGAACCGGTCATAGCTAAAGAAGAAACTATCATTTACAATGTTGATCCAGTTGTGTCTACTGCTTACATAGAGAAACCACCTTTTCCTGTTAGGATAGAGGAACATGCTAAGGTATCAACCGTGGTTCGCAAAAGTAATATTATAGCACCTAAGACCTCTGAACAAATTAAAGTGGAACCTAGTGTTGCTATGGTTAAAGATATCTTTGTTGAAAATATTGATGGGCATGTCATTTACTTCTCTGATGAAGCTGCTAGAATTTCTAAACCCGGTGAAAAAGACAAACATAGACCCGTAGTTGGCTTGCCTGTTGTCTCAGTTAAAATAGCAGATCATTGTTTTCATGGCTTATGTGATTTGGGTGCTAGTGTGAGTGCTATTCCTTTTACCCTCTATCAATAAATTATGAATGACATAGCACCTGCTCAAATAGAAGATATTGGTGTTACTATTAAACTTGCTAATAGAGACACCATCACACCACTTGGGATTGTTAGAGACAATGAAATCTTGTGTGGTAAAATAAAATATCCTACGGATTTTCTAGTTCTTGGTTCCCCACAAGATGACTTTTGTCCCATTATCTTTGGTAGACCTTTCTTGAACACTGTTAATGCTAAGATAGATTGTCAAGAAGAAACTGTGAGTGTTGAGTTTGGTCATGTGTCTCATGACTTTAATTTTTCCAAGTTTAATAGACAACCTATTGATAGAGAATTACCAAGTAAGGATGAAATAATTGGTCTTGCTTCTATTGTCGTTTCTCCTACCGATCCACTAGAACAATATTTGCTAGACCATGAAAATGATTTGCACTTTTGTGAAAGAAATGAAATAGATAAAAAATTATTTGAGCAACAACCTCTATTGAAACACAATTTGCCAATGGAAACTCTTGGCGGTCCTCCTCCACCTAAAGGTGATCCTGTGTTTGAACTAAAACAATTGCCCGACAATCTGAAATATGCTTATCTTGATGAGAAAAAGATATATCCTCTTATTATTAGTGCTAACCTTTCAGAAAATGAAGAAGAAAGATTATTAAAAATTCTAAGGAAGCATCGGGATGCTGTTGGATATAGTCTTGATGATATTAAGGGCATTAGTCCCACTCTATGTCAGCCCAATATTAATATTGAACCTGATGCTAAACCCATTGTTGATCACCAACGATGATTGAGTCCCGAGATGAGAAGTGGTAAGAACTGAAATATTAAAGCTTCTGGAAGCAGGTATAATCTATCCTATAGCTGATAGTAGATGGGTGAGTCCGATTCATTGTGTCCCTAAGAAAGGAGGTATTATTGTTGTTCCTAATGATAAAAATGAGCTTATTCCACAAAGAATTGTTACTGATTATAGGATGGTAATTGATTTCAGAAAATTAAATAAAGCTACTGGGAAAGATTGTTACCCCTTTCCTTTTATTGATCAAATGCTTGAAATATTATGTAAGCACACACACTTTTGTTTCCTAGATCAATGTTATGGTTTCTCTCAAATACCTGTGTCACAATCTGATCAAGAGAAAACCACCTTTACTTGTCCTTTTGGAACCTATGCTTATAGATGTATGCCTTTTGGTTTATGCAATGCACCTGCTACCTTTCAAATATGTATGACAGTTATATTCTCTGATTTTTTTGAAAAGATTGTGGAGGTTTTCATGGCTGACTTTTCCGTTGAAGGAACTTCTTTTGATGATTGCTTAAGCAACCTTGACCGAGTTTTGCAGAGATGTGAACAAACTAATCTCGTCTTGAATTGGGAGAAGTGCCACTTTATGGTTAATGAAGGTATTGTCTTGGGGCATAAGATCTCCAAACGAGGTATTGAGGTGGATCAAGCTAAAGTTGATGCAATTGAGAAAATACCATGTCCTAAAGATATCAAAGGTATTCGATGTTTCCTTGGTCATGTTGGTTTCCATACGGGGTTTATTAAAGACTTCTCGGAAATTTCTAGGCCTATTACTAATCTTTTGCAAAAGGATATTCCCTTTGTTTTTTATGATGATTGCATGGAAGCCTTTGAAACACTAAAGAAAGCCTTAACCACTGCACTTATTGTTCGACCACCTGATTGGAACTTGCCTTTTGAAGTTATGTGTGATGCTAGTGATTACATTGTTGGTGCTGTTCTAGGACAATGAGTTGATAAGAAATTAAATTTTATGCATTATGCTAGAAAAACTCTAGACAGTGCCCAAAGAATTTATGCCACTACTAAAAAACAATTTTTAGCAGTAGTGTTTGCTTGTGATAAATTCAGACCTTACATTGTTGATTCCAAAATTGGTCACACTGAACATGCTGCTATAAAATATCCTATGGAAAATAAAGATGCTAAACCTAGACTCATTAGGGGGGTTCTCTTGCTTCAGTAATTTTATTTACATATCATTGATAGGAAGGGAGCTGAGAACCCCGTAGCTGATAACTTGTCTAGGTTGGAAAATATTCCTGATGACCCACTAGATATTGATGATAGTATTCCTAATGAACAACTAGCTGCAATAAATGTCTCTCAAAACACTTCATGGTATGTTGATTATGCTAATTACATTGTTGCTAAATATATTCCACCTAGTTTCACATTCCAATAAAAGAAGAAAAATTCTTCTATGACTTAAGACATTACTTTTGGGATGACCCACATCTTTATAAAGGAGTAGATGGTATTATTAGATGTTGTGTACCTGAGCATGAACAAGAACAAATCTTATGGAAATGTCATTCTGAAGCTTATGGAGGATATCATGCTGGAGATAGAACTGCTCGTAAGGTATTACAATCTAGTCTTTATTAGCCCACTCTCTTCAAGGATGCTCGTAAGTTTGTCTCGTCTTGTGATGAATGTCAAAGAAATGCTAATATCGGAAAGTGTCAGGAAATGCCTATGAACAATTCACTTGTTGTTGAACCATTTAGTGTTTGCGGTTTTGATTACATGAGACTGATACATCTCCAATGTATCTATAATTTTTGATTGTCCATGCTATTATATTATCTGTTCCTAATGCTTTATATGCATTAATATGATATATTATATTATTTTGGGACTAACCTATTAACCTAGAGCCTAGTGCCATTTTCTGTTTTTTCTTGTTTTTGAGTATTGTAGATAAGGATATTAAACAGAGTCCAAACGGAATAAAATCTTTGCGATGATTTTTCTTGGACCAGAAGACATCTACCAAACATGAAGAGGAAGGCAGGAGACCTGCCAGGAGGTCACAAGCCACCCTGGCGTGGCCAGGGGACGCCCCTGGCTTGTGGCACCCCAGCAGGTCCTCCAACCCTAATCTTCGGCCTATAAATTCGCAAATATTCCCCTAATACCAAAAATAGCCACGATAATACTTTTCCGCCACCGGAAACCTTCGTTCCCGAGAGATCCAATCTTGGAGCCTTTTCCGGTAATCTGCTGGAGGGGGATTCGATCACGGAGGGCATCTACATCAACTCGATTGCCCCTCCGATGATGCGTGATTAGTCCACCACAGACCTATGGGTCCATAGCTAGTAGCTAGATGGCTTCTTCTCTCTCTTATTTCTTCAATACCATGTTCTCCATGATCTTCATGGGGATCTATCCGATGTAATACTCTTTTGCGGTGTGTTTATCGAGATCCAATGAATTGTGGGTTTATGATCAGGTTATCTATGAATATTATTTGGTTCTCCCCTGAATTCTTATATGCATGATTTCGTATCTTTGCAAGTCTATTTGAGTTATTGGTTTGGCCAACTAGATTGGTAATTCTTGCAAATGGGAGAAGTGCTTTGTTTTGGGTTAAATCTTGCGGTATCCTCACCCAGGGACAAAGTAGGGGTAGCGAGGCACGTATTGTATTGTTGCCATCAAGGGTAAAAAGATGGGTTTTTCATCATATTGCTTGAGTTTATCCCTCTACATCTTGTCATCTTACTTAATGTGTTACTCTATTCTTCAGGAACTTAATACTCTAGATGCAGGCAGGAGTCGGTCGTTGTGTGGAGTAATAGTAGTAGATGCAGAACCATTTCGGTCTACTTGACATGGACATGATGCCTATATGCATAATAATTTCCTTGGATATGATGATAACTATGCGCTTTTCTATCAATTGCTCGATAGTAATTTGTTCACCCACCGTGCTATTTTCCTTCAAGAGAGAAGCCTCTAGTGAAACCTATGGCCCCCGGGTCTATTTTCCATATTATATTTTCAGATCTATATACAAAAAATATCAAAAATACCTTTTTGCAATTTGTTTACTTTTTACTTTCCGCAATCGTTTACATCTATCTCTATCATATCTAATCCTTGCAAGTAAACATGAAGGGATTGACAACCCCTTTATAGCGTTGGGTGCAAGTGTTTGATTGTTTGTGTAGGTGCATCTATTGGTGACTTGCTTGTTCCTCCTACTGGATTGATACCTTGGTTCTCAACAACTGAGGGAAATACTTATCTACTTTGCAGCATCACCCTTTCCTCTTCAAGGGAAAACCAACGCAAGCTCAAGAACTAGCAAGAAGGATTTCTGACATCGTTGCCGAGGAGGATACACATCAAGCCTACCAAGTACCCATCACAAACTCATATCTTGCATTTAGATTATTTGCCATTTTCCTCTCGTATTCCTCTCCCCCACTTCTAAAACGATTTTCAGAAAAAACCAAATAGACTTGCCTTTTTATTCGCCCTCTCTTTCTCGTTTGCCTTTTCTCGTCAGGTCTCTTGTTTTCTTGTGTTGCCATGTGCCTTCTATTTTCTTGCATATTTGCATGCTAAAAATGTATTGATATGGATCCTCATCCACTTCTTAATCTTTTCAAAAGACCAAATTATGATGAACCAATTGCTAGTGAGTTGAGTGCACTTGATTATCTCTATGAAGTTTTGTTTGAAAACCATGAATCTGGATATTTTGATGAAGTGTTGAAAGAAGAAATTTATGAGGTAATTCATGATAGATCCTTGATTGAAAAGCATGATTGCAATAATGCTACTATAAATACTATTTATGTCAATTATGCTAACGATATGCAAAACTACAAGCTTGGGGATGATAATTTTGTCATGTCCACTTCTTATTGCAATGATCATGATTGGGATGATAGTGGTTCTTATGATCTTGAAAATTTATATAATCCTCATTTTGAATATGTTATTGATAATAATTTTTACCATAGTATTGAAAGTGGGTTTGGAGAGGTCATGACTTTAGTTAATGTTAATCTCACTACCGTGGAAGATTGTAAGAATTTTATGCATGTGGATCATGAAAAGAATGCTTTATGTCTTAGTTATATTGTTGAATTTATTCATGATGCTACTTAAATAACTATGAGAGAGGAACATATGCTTTTACATATTGCAATAATATCAAGTTTCCTCTCTATGTGTTCAATGTTTTGAAGTTATGCTTGTTTTGCCTTCCTATGCTAGTTGATTCTTGTTCCCATAAATTGTTTGCTCACAAAATCCCTATGCATAGGTAGTGAGTTAGACTTAAATGTGCTTTTAATGAGATTTATGATGCTTTCTTTCATATTTCAATTACTACTTTTTATGTGAGCATCATTGAAATCATTATGCCTAGCTAGGGGCGTTAAACAATAGCGCTTGTTGGGAGGCAACCCAATTTTATATTTATGTTCTGTTTTTTGCTTCTGTTTTTGAGTGTTTCACATGTTATTACCTATCTATTAATTGTGTTTTGGTGTTTTAATTAGTGTTTTATCCAACGCCCAGTCCAGGAATTTTATAAATTAATAAGAGCGACGAATAAGTCTGAAATTTTTACACAAGATTCATATACAAATTTCTCGGGTTTTAGTAATTTTTCAGAATTGCTGGAGTATATAAGTATACGAAGTTTCCAAATTGGTACAGACTGTTCTGTTTTTGACATATTATGTTTTCTATGTGTTCTTTACCTATTTTGATGTATCTATGGGTCGTATAGGGGAGTATGAACCATGGAGAAGTTGGAATACAATAGATATTACACCAATATAAATAAATAATGAGTTCACAATAGTATCTAAGGTGGTGATTTATTTTCTTATACTAACGTATCTCACGAGCTTTCTATTAAGTTTTGTGTTGTGAAGTTTTCAAGTTTTGGGTAAAGATTTGATGGACTATGGAATAAGGAGTGGCAAGAGCCCAAGCTTGGGGATGCCCAAGGCACCCCAAGGAATCAAGTATGCAAAAAGTCCTAAGCTTGGGGATGCCCCAGAAGGCATCCCCTCTTTCGTCTTCAATCCATCGATAAATTTACTTGAGGCTATATTTTTATTCACCACATGATATGTGTTTTGCTTGGAAAATCTTGTATGATATGAGCATTTTCTTTTTAGTTTTCCACAATCATCCTTGCTGAACACATATTTTGAGGGATACATGCATGAATCCTGAATTTGTTAGAATACTCTATGTGCTTCACTTATATCTTTTGAGCTAGGCAATCTTGCTCTAGTGCTTCACTTATATCTTTTTAGAGCACGATGGTGTTTTGTTTTCTAGAAATAATTGAACTCTCGTACCTCACTTATATTATTTTTAGATTCTTTAAACATCATGGGAATTGATTTAGGTTATGAATTTAGTCCTGATATAATAGGCATCCAAGAGGGATATAATAAAAACTTTCATATAAAGTGCATTAAATATTATGAGAAGTTTGATTCTTTGCATAAAGTTTTGAGATATAAAGATGGTAATATTAGAGACATGTTAGGAAGTAATTGTGGATTAGTAAAAATACTTGTGTAAAGTTTTGTGATTCCCGTAGCATGCACGTATGGTGAACTGTTATGTAAGGAAGTCGGAGCATGATTTGTTATTGATTGTCAACCTTTGTGTGAGGGTCGGGAGTGCGCGATGGTTTACTCCTACCAACCTATCCCCTAGGAGCATGCATCTAATACTTTGCTTTGATGACTAATAGACTTGTGCAATAAGTATGTGAGTTCTTTATGACTAATGTGAGTCCATGGATCACCCTTACACTTTTTCTAGCCTCTCTAGTACCGCGAAACTTTCACCGGTGCATTAAAACCACCATATATCCTTCCTCAAAACAGCCACCATACCTACCTATTATGGAATTTCCATAGCCATTCCGAGATATATTGCCATACAACTTCCACCGTTTCGTTTATTATCACACGCCCCATCATTTTCATATTGCTTTGCATGATCATAAGATACCTAGCATGATGTTTTCATGGCTTGTCCGTTTTTTGATGTCATTTGCTATACTAGATCATTGCACATCCCGGTACACCGTCGGAACTATTCTTATAGAGTCATATTTTTTTCTACAAATCGAGTTGTAATTCTTGATTTGTATGTAAATAAAAGTGTGATGACCATCATTATTAGATCATTGTCCCATGTGAGGAAAGGATGATGGAAGCTATGATTCCCTCACAAGTTGGGATGATACTCCGGCCTTTATGAAAAATAAAAGAGGCCAGCGAAGCCCAGATATGCCCACCAAAATATAAAAAAGAGAAGGGACAATGCTACTATCTTTTTTCCACACTTGTGCTTCAAAGTAGCACCATGATCTTCATGATAGAGAGTCTCCTATTTTTTCACTTTCATATACTAGTGGGAATTTTTCATTATATAACTTGGCTTGTATATTCCAATGATTGGCTTCCTCAAATTGCCCTAGGTCTTCATGAGCAATAAAGTTGGATGCACACCCACTTAGTTTCTTTTTAAGCTTTCATACACTTATAGCTCTAGTGCATCTGTTGCATGGCAATCCCTACTCACTCACACTGATATATATTAATGTGCATCTCCATACCCCATTGATACGCCTAGTTGGTGTGAGACTATCTTCTCCTTTTTCTTCACATCCTCCACCATATTCTATTCCACCCATAGTGCTATATCCATGGCTCACGCTCATGTATTGCGTGAGAGTTGAAAAAGTTTGAGAACATAAAAGATGTGAAACAATTGCTTGACCTGTCATCGGGGTTGTGTATGATATAAATACTTCATGTGGGGAAGATGCAACATAGCCAGACTATATGATTTTGTAGGGATAACTATCTTTTGCCATTATATTTGAAGACAAACAATTGCTTTGTTAGTATGCTTGAAATGTTATTTTTTTATGTCAACATTAAGCTTTTTGTTTTGAGTCTTATGGATCTGAACATTCATGCCACAATAAAGGATATTACATGGATATATATGTTAGGTAGCACTCCACATCAAAAATTCTATTTTTAACATTTACCTACTCGAGGACAAGCAGGAATTAAGCTTGGGGATGTTGATACGTCTCCAACATATCAATAATTTTTTATTGTTCCATGCTATTATATTATCTGTTTTGGATGTTTTATATGCATTAATATGCTAGTTTATATTATTTTGGGTACTAACCTACTAACCTAGAGCCTAGTGTCAGTTTCTGTTTTTTCCTTGTTTTCGAGTATTGTAGATAAGGAATATTAAACGGAGTCCAAACGGAATAAAATCTTCACGGTGATTTTTCTTGGACTAGAAGACATCAACCAGACTTGGAGAGGAAGGTAGGAGCCTTCCAAGAGGTCACAAGCAACCCTGGCACGACCAGGGGGGCTGGCTTGTGCCCTCCCCCCCAGCAGGTCCTCCAACCCTAATCTTCGGGCCTATAAATTCACAAATATTCGCCCAATACCAAAAAGAGCCACAATAATACTTTTCTGCCGCTAAAACCCTCCGTTCCTGAGAGATCCAATCTTGGAGCCATTTCTGGTAATCTGCCACAGGGGGATTCAATCACAAAGGGCATCTACATCAACTCGATTGCCCCTCCGATGATGCGTGAGTAGTCCACCATAGACCTACGGGTCAATAGCTAGTAGCTAGATGTATTCTTGTCTCTCCTTGTTCTTCAATACCATGTGCTCCATGATCTTCATGGGGATCTATCCGATGTAATACTATTTTGCGGTGTGCTTGTCGAGATCCGATGAATTGTGGGTTTATGTTCAACTTATCTATGAATATTATTTGGTTCTTATGTGAATTCTTATATGCTTGATTTCATATCTTTGCAAGTGCCTTTGAGTTATTGGTTTGGTTTGGCCAACTAGATTGGTAATTCTTGCAATGGGAGAAGTTCTTAGTTTTGGGTTCAATCTTGCGGTGTCCTCACCTAGTGACAAAGTAGGGGTAGCAAGACACGTATTGTATTGTTGCCATCAAGGGTAAAAAGATGGGGTTTTCATCATATTTTTAGGAGTTTATCCCTCTACATCATGTCATCTTACTTAATGTGTTACTCTGTTCTTCATGAACTTAATACTCTAGATGCAGGCAGGAGTCGGTCGATGTGTGGAGTAATAGTAGTAGATGCAGAATCGTTTAGGTTTACTTGACATGGACATGATGCCTATATGAATAATCATTACCTTGTATATCGTCATAACTATGCACTTTTCTATCATTTGCTCGACAGAAATTTGTTCTCCCACCGTGTTATTTTCCTTCAAGAAAGAAGCCTCTAGTGAAACCTATGGCCCCCGGGTCTATTTTCCATATCATGTTTTTAGATCTATATACCAAAAATACCTTTCTACAAGTTATTTACTTTTTACTTTCCTCAATATTTTACATCTATCTCGATCAGATCTAATCCTTGCAAGTAACCGTGAAGGGATTGACAACCCCTTTATAGCGTTGGGTGCAAGTGTTTCATTGCTTGTGTAGGTGCATCTATTGGTGACTTGCTTGTTCCTCCTACTAGATTGATACCTTGGTTCTAAAAAATTGAGGGAAATACTTATCTACTTTGTTGCATCACCCTTCCTCTTCAAGGGAAAACCAACGCAAGCTCAAGAACTAGCAGAGACCTTTTCCTTTCTCTAATTGGTACACTCATATTTTGGTTGTTGTTGATTACATCACTAAGTGGGTAGAAGCTATTCCAACTAGTAGTGTTGATCATCATACTTCCATTAAAATGCTTAAAGAAGTCATTTTCCCAAGGTTTGGAGTCCCTAGATATCTAATGACTGATGGTGGTTCACACTTTATTCATGGTGCTTTCCATAAGATGCTTGCTAAATATGATGTTAATCATAGAATTGCATCACCCTATCATCCTCAATCTAGTGTTCAAGTTGAACTTAGAAATAGAGAAATAAAATTGATATTACTAAAAATTGTCAATAGGTCTCGAAAGAATTGGTATAAGAAACTAGATGATGCACTTTGGGCCTATGGAACAGCATATAAAAATCCTATGGGTATGTCTCCATATTAGATGTTCTATTGGGAGGCTTGTCATTTGCCTCTAGAATTGGAGCATAAAGCATTTTGGTCAATCAAAGAACTAAACTATGATTTCAAACTTGCCGGTGAAAAGAGGTTACTTGATATTAGCTCGTTAGATGGATGGAGAACCCAAGCTTATGAAAATGCTAAGTTATTTAAAGAAAAAGATAAAATATGGCATGAAAAAAAGAATCCAAAAGCGAGAATTCAAGGTTGGAGAATATGTTCTTTTGTACAATTCTTGTTTAAGATTTTTTTGCAGGAAAACTTCTCTCCAAATGGGAAGGACCCTATGTTATCGAAGAGGTTTATCACTCTGGAGCTATTAAGATTAATCAAGCCGAAGGTACCAACCCGAAGGTGGTCAATGGACAAAGAATTAAACACTATATCTCAGGTACGCCTATTAATGTTGAAAGCAATGTTATCCAAACCATGACACCAGAGGAACACATAAAAGAAACTTTCCGAAACCCTGCAGAATTGTGAAAATAAAGAGGTACATGATACGGTGAGTAAACAGTCTCCAAAAAACCCGCGAATATTTTTTATCAGTTTTGTAATATTTATGAATTTTAGGAAATAAAAATAAACTAGAAGGTAACCGAGGAGGGCACGGAACACTAGGGCGTGGTTCCATCCCTGGCGTGCCTTGGGGGAGCATGCCCAATTCGGGAACCTTCCTGACTCTGTTTTCCTCTTGTTTGCTTGGTTTCGAAGAATAAAAATTCTCTCTATATACCCCTGACTGTTTTGACTACCGCATCACGAGATTTTCTTCTGTTCTTGTTTCGTGTTGTTTTCCTGGCAGATCTGAAAATATATCATCCCAAGATTCTGAGGGAGAGAGCTATGTGTCCAATTATGCTGCTGATCCAAATACTTTTGGGGACATTTATCCCTACTTGTGGACTTCGGGGGAAGAAGAATACACCGATCTACAGGAAATACAAGACGTGGGACCAGATGGTGGCTCGGATGAAGATGAACCTCCGCTACCTCAACTTGGAGATATGCACGTGGAGTTAAAGAAGTCAAGCTTTCCTAATGGTAGGAGTATACCCAATACTCCTTTTATCCCTTCTCGTTTTCTGCAGGAGAGCAAGGAAGCTCTATGCAAAAGGACATTAGAACTTGAGCAAGAGCATGATGATTTGAGGGAAGAAGACTTCATCCTCAAGAGTAAATTGGCAGAGAAGAATAACGCCTCATCACCACCACCTTCATCATCACCACATCAAAGGAGACCTGCTTACACGGGTATGGGCACTCCCCTTGGCTTGAGCCAAGATTGCGGGAGGTGCCCCGGTATTGTATCACCATCACTTTTACCTTTTGCTTTCTATTTTCGATCCTTAACCTTTTCATGATCTAGTTGAAATAAAAGTTTAGTATGATCTATTTTCGAGTACTAGTTTCGTGATCTATCAATCTTTGCAATCGAGTGAGAGCTTTATAATAAAGTTTAGTTTGAGCCTTTGTCCCTTTTACCTTTTTGTTGCAATCATGATGAAAGAAAATAAATGAAAAATATCATATGCTAATCTTATCATGAGTAATGACATCACAATAAAGAAAAGTATAAGTGGTAAAATTTATTGGAGAATGGTAAACATAGCATTAGTCAATGATGCAACTCATGAAAGAATTAATTAGGGAAGAGAAGATTCACATGCAAATATACTATCATGGACATCTTTTGTGATTTTGAGACCCCATTAAATATTATATGCCAAAATTGTTGGCATTGGACAAGGAAGACAACGTAATGATTTATTCTTGTTCATATTCACATAGAAGTTATATTGTCATAGATCCTTTAACATGTGGTGTTGGCCCAATATCTTTGCTAGCCAAAAATTCTGCACTAAGTAGAGATACTACTTGTGCATCCAAAAACCCAAACCCAAACTCATCTTTGAGAGTCCACCATACCTACCTATGGATTTAATAAGATCCTTCAAGTAACTTCTCATCACTGCATCAAGGAAATAAAAATTGCTTCTAAAAGTGTTGGATCAATTAGTGTAAGAGAAAACTGAGCATTGCACGAATATGTGATGACAAAGTAATAAAAGCGATGGACTGCATAATAAAGGTTGCTATCACAAGAGGCAATGTAATGTGATGTTCTTTTGCGCTAAGGGATTTGGCATGCAAACTAAAAAGCGCATCACAACCTTTGCTTCCCTCTCGAAGGGCCTATCGTTTACTTTTATGTACTTATTTTTATGAAAGAGTCAAAGTATTCTTCCCTATTCCTTTTTATTTTTCTCCTTTGGCAAGCATCACGTGGTGAGGAAAGATCTAGGCACATATGACCAGTTGGATATGAGTGAGGATGAGTTATTATTGTTGACATCACCCTTGAGGTGAATATGTTCGGAGGCAAACTGTAAGCCCCTATCTTTCTATGTATCTGGTTGAAACTTTATGTGGACTTGCCAAAAGGCTCCTACATGAGACCCTTCCTGAAAATATGATGAATTATAGTTGCAAAGTTGAGTGAGAACATAGTTTGTTCGTTTCCTATAAGGTTTATGCTTTATACTTCTACGTTGTGATGAATTGTTACTTGCTCATAAGAAGTTATATGATGTTGATATAAAATAAAAGTTATGTGAGAAAGTTTTATGTTAGTTTTGTTGTTGTTATAATAATAAGCATGATGCTACTATGTCCATATTTTGTTTTATTGACGCCTCTCTCTCAAACCATGTGGACATGTTCTTCGATATCGCCTTTCGCTTGAGGACAAGCGAGGTCTATGCTTGGGGGAGTTGATATGTCCATTTTGCATCATGTGTTATTACTGTGATTTATAATGTATTTATACATAATAATACTTTGGGGAGTAATTCTAATGCCTTTTCTCTCATAATTTGCAAGGTTTACATCAAGAGGGAGAATCCCGGCAACTCGAATTCACCACCCCGGAAAAGCATGTCAGGGATGCCTATTTCGCACAACTCCAATGAAGTTGAAAATTTACAGAGAATTTTTATACGTTAAATAAGAATTTATGAAGCTAAGAACTACCGAAGGGGTGCCACTAGGTAGCCACCCTCCACCAGGGCGCACCTGCCCCCCTAACCGCGCCCTGGTGGAGGGTGGGCAACCAGGCCCACCTTTGGAGCTCATCTTCTAGTATAAAGTCCTAAAAACCTAAAAATTAGAGGAGGACTTTTAGGACGAAGCGCCGCCGCCTCGAGACGGAACTTGAGAAAGACCACTTTTGCCCTCCGGCGAAGCAATTCCGCCAGGGGAACTTCCCTCCTGGAGGGGGAAATCGAAGCCATTATCATCACCAACAACCCTCTCATCTTGGGGAGGCCATTATTTGTCAAAATCTTCAACAACACCATCTCCTCTCAAACCCTAGTTCATCTCTTGTGTTCAATCTTTGTACCAGAACCTCAGATTGGTACCTCTAGGTGACTAGTAGTGTTGATTACCTTGTGTAGTTGATTACTATATTGTTTATTTGGTGGAAGATTATATGTTCAGATCCATTATGCTATTCGATACACCTCTGATCTTGAGCACGCATATTATTTTTGAGTAGTTATTTTTGTTCTTGAGGTCATGGGAGAAGACATGTTGCAAGTAATCATGTGAATTTGATATGTGTTCGATATTTTGATGATATGTATGTTGTGATTCCCTTAGTGGTGTCATGTGAACGTCGACTACATGACACTTCACAATCCTTGGGCCTGACGGAATGCATTGTGGAGTAATTATTAGATGATGGGTTGCTAGAGTGACAGAAGTTAAACCCTAGTTTATGTGCTACTTCATAAGGGGCTGATTTGGGTCCACATGTTTAATGCTATGGTTAGAATTTGTCTTAATACTTTTCTCGTAGTTACAGATGCTGGCGAGGGGGTTAATCATAAGTAGGTTGTTAGTTCAAGTAAGGACAACACCTTAGCACCGGTCCAACCACATATCAAATTATCAAAGTAGCGATCATGAATCAAACCAACATGATGAAAGTGACTACATGAAATTCCCATGTACCCTCAAGAACACTTTGCTCATCATAAGAGATAGTTTTGGCTTGTCCTTTGCCACAAAAGGATTGGGATACCTTGCTGCACCTTACCTATTGTTACTGTTATTTGCTCGTTAAAAATTACCTTAAACACTTGCTACTTACAATTTCAGTGCTAGTATTAATTACCTTGCTAAAAACCGCTTATCATATCCTTGTACTCCTCATTGGGTTCGACACTCTTACTTATCGAATGGACTAAGATTGGCCCCCTATACTTGTGGGTTATCAACAACCAGGAGTAAGAGTATTGTACCATATATTAGCATCACCCTTTAATGAGAACGGAAATAATTTGAGAATATAATAGTAGCGAATCTTCTCATCATGAGCACATAGGGTGGCTATATCATTCAGCTCAGTATGGTATGCTACCACAGTTTCATTTTTATAGCCATGAAAAGGATCGTATTCAACCAAAGTAATTAACTCTGGATCCACAGAGAATTCATAATCCTCATCGGTAACACAGATAGGTGAAGTAGCAAACTTACAATCACATTTCATTTTTGCATTCAAAGTCTTTTCCTTATACTTGCATAGTAGTTTCTTAAGATCATCTCTATCCTTACAAGCAAGAATTTCTCTAGCTATATCTCCATCCAAAGCATAACCTTCGGGTATTTTAGGCATTTCAAATCTAGGAGAGGTAGGCCTATTAGGTGTTTCATAATCATCAATTTCAAATATCACATCTGTTTCAGCAGATTCATCAGTTTTAATAATTTCATTCTCTTCAGCTCTAGCAATTTGTTCATCAAGAAATTCACCTAATGGCACAGTTTCATCAAGCATGGTACTAGTATCATCATAAGTATCATTCATAGCAGAAGTAGCATCATCAATATCAGGAATAATAGCATGTGGTGGTGTCGCAAACTTACTCATAACAGAAGGTGAATCAAGTGCAGATCTAGATGGTAGTTCCTTACCTTCCCTTGTAGTAGAGGGAATAATCTTGGTTTTAGTATCCTTCAGATTTTTCATGGTGATCAATTTGGTATAAATCCCAAGTGAATCAACAAATATAGCCTCCCCGGCAACGGCACCAGAAAAAGGTCTTGATAACCCACAAGTATAGGGGATCGCAACAGTTTTCGAGGGTAGTGTCTTCAACAAAAATTTATAGATTCGACACAAGGGGAGCCAAAGAATATTTGGGAGTATTAGCAGTTGAGTTGTCGATTCAACCACACCTAGAACTAAATATCTGGAGCAAAGTGATCAGTAGCACAGTAATATGATAATTTCATAGTAGTAGTAGCAGTAACAGTAGCGGTAGCAGTAGCAGTAGCAATTTTGTAGCAAGTGTAACAGTAGCAGCAGTAGTAGTAACTTAGAAAGAACAATAAGTGGAAATCTCATAGGCATGGGATCAATGTATTCGTTGTATGATATTCATCATATAACAATCATAACCTAGGGTGACACAGAACTAGCTCTAGTTCGTTAATGTAATGTAGGCATGTATTCCGTATATAGTCATACGTGCTTATTGAAAAGAACTTGCATGCCATCTTTTGTCCTACCCTCCCATGGCAGCAGGATCCATAAGGAAACTAAGGGATACTAAGGCCTCCTTTTAATAGAGAACCGGAACAAAGCATTAACACTTAGTGAATACATGAACACCTCAAACTACGGTCATCATCGTGAAGTATCCCAAATATTGTCACTATGGGGTTGACGGATCATAACACGTAATAGGTGCATATGACTAGGGAAGATCAGATCAAGAACATGGATATAATGATGATAACATAAATGGTTCATATGTGAAATCATGGCATTCGAGCCCTAGTGACAAGCATTAAGTATGGAAAAGTCATAGCAACATAAATCTTAGAACATAGTGGATACTAGGGATCAAGCCCTAACAAAAACTAACACGATTACATGATGAATCTCATCCAACTCCTCACCGACTAGCAAGCCTACGAAGGAATTACTCACTCCCGGTGGGGAGCACCATGGAATTGGTGATGGAGAAGGGTTGATGATGGCGAATACCGAAGATTCCCCTCACCAGAGCCCCAAACAGACTCCAGATCTGGCCTCCCAATAAAGAACATGAGGTGGCAGCAGCTCCATATCATGAAACGCGATGAAACTTTCTCTCTGATTTTTTCTGGAAATTTTTGAATTTATAGCGCTAGAATTTATAGGGGGGCCTGGTGCGCCCTGGTAGAGGGTGGGCACCCTGGTCCCCCTCTCAAGTGGTTTATGGCTCCATAATTCCTCATATATTCCAAAATAAATCTCCAAAAAAATTTGTTCCATTCCGAGAACTCTTATTTCTACACAAAAAACAACACCATGGTAGTTTTGCTGAAAACATCGTCAGTCCGGGTTAGTTTCATTCAAATCATGCAAATTAGAGTCCAAAACATGAGCAAAAGTGTTAGGAAAAGTAGATATGTTGGAGACGTATCAACTCCCCCAAGCTTAAACCCTTGCTTGTCCTCAAGCAATTCAGTTGACAAACTGAAAGTGAAAAAGAAAAACTTTTACGAACTCTTTTGTTCTTGTTTACATTCATATGCTTAAGTACCACCCATGTTTTCAGCAAAGATTATGACAAACCATGTCAACAATAACTCTTAAAGATTATATTAACTCATATGAATGACGCAAGCAACTAGCGAGTAATAATAAGATATCTCAAGTGCAAACAATTTTTCAAAATAATCGTGATACAATATGACAATAGTGGTATCTCGCTAGCCCTTTATGAGATCGCAAAAATAAAGGCAGAGCACTTCCAAAGTTCAAGCAATGACTAAACATTGTAATTTATGGTAGAAAACATCCAGTCATATGCATTCCACTTTCACTATACACCAAGCATGAGGATGAAAATAGTGCTCTTAGATCTAGCGCTTATTTTAGAAGGTGATGACTCAACATTAAAATAAATAGATAGTACCTTCATAGAGGGAAGGAGGGATTTGCAGAGGTGCTAGAGCTCAAGGATTAATAACAGATAAGTATATTTTTGAGAGGTACACCCTTCCTGTCAACATTACGACCAAGCGTTATCAATATCTTCCATGATAAACAAATTAGTGGCGGTTCCCAAGCGGTAAAAGTAAAGGTTTACTCCCCCTCCGCCAAGAAACACACTCCACAGCAAGCCGAATCCACAGGTACCGTCCAAACCAACAACATTCCTGGGGGAGTTTTATTTAATTATTTGCATTTATTTTGATTTCGGGACTGGGAATCCCTATTATTGCCCTTCTCGTGCAAGGACGAGTGAATAAACACTTACCATGAGAGTAACCTGCTTAACATTGAAGATACTGACTACCCCCTATCGCTCCATGAGCAATCCAGGCACGTAAAACAGATGTTGATTTGAAATTATAGAGGTGGCACATGCAAATTTACTTGGAACGGCAGGGTAATACCGCATATAGGTAGATATGAGGGACTCATCTAGAATAACTTTGGTTTAAGGGTTTTGATGCACAAGCAGAATTCCCACTTAGTGTAGGTGAAGGCTAACAAATAGATTGAGAAGCGGCCATCTAAAGAGCGAATACGGTCATAAACATGCATTATGAATAATGAACATTGAATGCTATCATACGTAGGATATGGACACCATGAACATAAATATCATGAAGGCTATGTTGATTTTGATTCAACTACATGTGTGAACATGTGCCAAGTCAAGCCACATGAAACATACAGAGGAGGACACCATATCATCATACTACATCACAACCATTTTAATGCATGTTGACATCCAAGATAAATCATTATCCACTCCTCGCTACTTGAGCATGGCATGAACCACTATAATCTCTAATTGTCATTGCAAACATGTTCAATCATAATATATTGAATCATGGATACTAGGTTAAACATGTTTACAAAAACAAGAACAAGTTGAGTTCATAGCCACTTTTCTCTACCAGAGTCAATGCATCAAATATCGTCATTATTGTGTTTCATTTGCACAATCGAATGATATGGAAATAATAATAATGCAAGAGTGCCGTGGATTAAGCTGGAATCTGCAAACATTTTATTCAAGAGGAGAAGACAAGGAAATATGGGCTCTGTGTTAGATCAATGGTATGCATATGAGAGCCACTCATCATTTTCATCGTGGTCTTCTCATTGCATGTCTCGATAAAAGAAAGAGAATTTCAGAGAAACACACTAAACTATTTTTGGAGTTTTTAGTTTTTCCTTGAAGAGAGCAAATAAGAGGAGGAAAAACAAAAATGAGAAAAACTATTTACATGGGATAACTCCCAACAAGCAAAAGAAGAAATGAGAAATCTTATTGGGTTTTCGTTTAATACTACAGCTAACTAAACTGAAAATAAAAACCAAAAAGAAGCAAGAAGTATGTTTGGATTTTCTCAAAGTTTTTTGAACACACAAGAAGAAAACAAGAAAAATAAATCTAACATGGATAATAAAATGAAAGAGTGTGAAACCCGACAACTGAAATCAAAAGTGTGAACATGAATGTAATGTCAGTGAGAATACGTACTCCCCCAAGCTTAGGCTTTTGGCCTAGTTTGGTAATCACCATCCGTGGCCTGGATAATAGTTTAAGTCGATACTAGGTGGTGATGGCACCTGTGCATCCGACTCCTGTGGTTCCTCCTTAGCTATTGCTAGGTTGTTCCGGTAGGCGATAATGTCATCTGGCTTATTCTATATCCGTTCCTGGCAACAGGTTCAAACAAGGTAGGTGTAGGCAACGGGATAACATCACGGGTTACCACACTAAATTCTAAATTGTAACGAATATTATGAAAGAAATCAGCTTCATCAATAAAGTGGTGGTCCCGCAATGATCTATGATCTAGATAAATAGTGGGCAAAAGATGATCATGTGGGCGAGTACCTTAAATTCCACCATGTATCTTGCCCTTACTCTTGTTAAGTTGTAGGCATCATACAACAATATCTCCTAAGCTAAAAGAGTGATCATTATATAATGCACGTCGTAAAATGGCGAGGTCCTGGGCTCTGAGTGCACCGAACTTTTCTTTAGCAGTTAAACACTTAGCAATGAATATAGCAAAGTAGTGCACAGAACGAAACTTCAAACTAGTGACAGTGGTTTTTGACACGCCTCTTTCATCTCCCACTATTAAAGTGAGGAGAAAGTCCTCAAACTCTGTTGGTCTAGGCTCTCTTAATTCCCCGTCAGAAGGAATCAAACATATGTCACAAAAGTCACTGGAAGGTATCTTGTAGTTCCCAGCATATAGATTAAACTGCACCTCATGATGGTTATTCCTACTCAGGAAATTAAAACTTTGCACAAAGGAATTTGTGAGGATGTGGTACTGGTCGCACTTATCTACGAGGAAGTTGGTCAGCCTAGCATTGTCCATAAATTGAGAAAATTCTTGATAGAAATCGGCTTCCTCCATAGAGGGCATATGTGGCCATTCGCATGGCCGCACTTCATCCTTCCTCCGAATGTGTAGGTCACTATCAGATGACTCCCCAATAACTCTCTTAGCATTCTTCTTGGGGTCCATAAGGAAACTAAGAGATATTAAGGCCTTGTTTTAATAGAGAACTGGAACAAAGCATTAACACTTAGCAAATACATGAACTCCGCAAACTACGGTCATCACTAGGAAGTATCCCAAATATTGTCACTATGGGGTTGACGGATCATAACACGTAATAGGTGCATATGACTAGGCAAGATCGTATCAAGAACATGGATATAATGATGACAACATAAACGGTTCACATCTAAAATCATGGCACTCGGGCCCTAGTGACAAGCATTAAGCATGGCAAATTCATAGCAACATCAATCTTAGAACATAGTGGGTGCTAGCAATCAAGACCTAACAAAACCAACTCGATTACATGATGAATCTCATCCAACTCCTCACTGACCAGCAAGCCTATGAAGTAATTACTCACTCCTGGTTGGAAGCATCATGGAATTGGCAATGGAGAAGGGTTGATGATGAAGAGGACCGAAGATTCCCCTCTCTGGAGCCCCAAACGGACTCCAAATCTGACCTACCGATGAAGAACAGGAGGTGGCGGTGGCTCTGTATCGTGAAAGGTGATGAAACTTTCTCTCTGGTTTTTTCTGGAAATTTGTGAAATCATAGTGCTAGAATTAGGGTCGTGGGAGCACGAGGTGGCCAGCCTCCACCAGGCTGCGCTAGGGGGCCTGGCGCACCCTGGTAGAGGGTGGGCACCCTAGGCCCCCTCTCAGGTGGCTTCTGGCTCCATAATTCCTCATATATTCCAAAATAAATCTCCAAAAAAAATCGTTCCATTGCGAGAACTTTTATTTCTGCACAAAAACAACACCATGGTACACTAGTGGAAAAAGGCCCATTTGTCCCGGTTCTAGAGGCCCATCTGTCCCGGTTCTGGACCCGGGACTAAAGTGTCGAGACTAAAGTATCGGGACTAAAGCCCATGACCTTTAGTCCCGGTTCTCTTACAAACCGGGATAGATGGGGCTACACATGGCCGCTCCGCTGACCCTAGGTAGGAGGGCCTTTGGTCCCGGTTGGTAACACCAACCGGGACCAAAGAGCGTCCACGCGTCAGCAACTTAGGAGCTTTTTTTGAAAGAGGGGGGGTTTTGAGAGTTTTCGAGGGTTAATTTAGGGGTTTCATATATTTTGTTAGCTAGCTAATAGAGAGAAGTGACCTCTCTTATCTTCGTGCTTGGTCGTGATGCTACGTACTATACGTATAGAGAGAACTCGTGACACGCTAGTTAGTAAGAAAATGAAGGAAACTATTAAGTACACAAGATCGTCATGAACATATACAGAGAAAAGTGATCGACCTCCTCCTTCTTCGAGAGATTGGTGAAACAACAATTTTTTGTATATCAATCCTATGTTAGAATCCCTAACATCTAATATCAAGTTCCATATGGTATTCTCCGGCTTTATTGATGACGTGGTCAATAAAGAATCCCGCCAATTCTTCTTGAATTGCTCATATGCGATCTTGTGGTAGGAGTTCATCCTGCATCCGCCACATCTAAATTGAAGAAGAGGGTCAATATATGTATATGAATGAAACTAAACACAAATGATGGTAATAAAATAAAATTGTGAATATTTTTACTTACGCACTTCATATTCTTTTTCAGTGTAGCCCCGCTTATTAGGATTCGTCGCGTTGTAGATGAACTCGCAAACGTAGTATCCACAAAAATTAGTCCCTTGTTCATGAAACAAGCACTATACGAGTAATAGAGGTCAATCAAACTGATAAGCAAGCATGCTAAATGGTATATATTGATGAAACTAGCTAGAACCAATGGGAGATGGGCGGAACTAGGTAGTATATATTACTTACTTTCGGGTGTCTAAATTGCAGCTCGGTAGGTAGTCCTAGAGCAATTTTGGTGAAATCTTTCCAAACCCTGCCAGACAAAGAAAATAATTACTTGATATATATCAGGAAATGAACAAAGTTGCCGATATGGTGCGATAATGATCGATTGAACTTACCTCTCGAGCATTTTAGTCAGGTTCGCAAACAACTCGGGTTTATTTCGTCTCGAGTCTAAGATGGTTACTACTCGCTGCTCAAGCTTAGTATCTAGTAGAATAAAGTGGTGGATGCGCACTCATGCATAGCTCATCAATTACATTACTATACCCTCGAGTAATAAGGGAGAAACCGAATATTCACAAGATAGTAACACTCACTTGAAGTTGTAAGGAAGGAATATTTTGTCTTTGTTTCGATTTTTAAGCATCGATTCTAGCAAGTTCTCCTTGGTTTGTTTGGGATACATTTGAACCATCACTTCATGTATGATATTTGGGTTAATGAACCCAATGTCAGACATTTCTGCTTTTCTGCATTCGATGATCTTCAATCTGCATAATATAGTGATGAGGATAATTATATATATACATGCAATGAAAGAGGTGAGCTATATATAGAGACTTAATTACAGAAGTACTTACAGACAGTAGCAAGTCATGATTTGTATGTCGATGTCCTTTTGATTGTAAAAATGGAAAAGCTCGTCAAATTCAACATGAATCAGCTCCTGGCCAAAGAAGTCGTGCTTCTCTTTAATACTCATCATCAAACAATCCTTCCCAGACTCGCTGCACGTTTTCATGTACCTTATGCAATTGCCTCATCATCGTTCCTCGAGGAGGACTTCCATCTTTGACGAGAGGCTTCCCACACCGGTATTTGAAATCGTCCACCTCCAACGGCTCAAACAGTACATCATCGCTCATGTAATCAGCAGAATTGGTACCGGGCACCATCCCCGGATGATCAGCAGCGATATCGGTAGACACGTTCAGCGGGGGGGGCACGATTGGTTCGCCTGTTCGCCGAGCTGGGGAATTGTTTTCCCACTTCTTCGTTTTGCTAACCTCTCATCACTGGAAGTAGTTCCCATCTGCACCGCATTTTGATATGCCTTTTTAGTAGCACGGACATAGTTGGTATCCAGTGGAGGCGATGGTGGTCGCTTCAGGGCCTCGATAGTGCGCTTCGCTGCCATCGGATCTATCATCTGCTTTGGAGGTGGAGCTTTCTTTGCAAAATGGGCCCTCACTTGGTCTTGAGATATCTTAGCGGTTTCCTCCGTGGTCCTCTTGTATGGCAACTTTTCCAATGGCTTGAGATACTTAGGATCGTATTCGTATGGCCTCCCGCCACTGGCTGTACTGCTAGCAACTGGAGCGATGGTGTTTCTCTTCCATCATTGCTTACGAGGCAGAGGAGGAGGCGGAGTGCTTCTACGCACCGGAGGAGGAGGAGCGGCGGCGGTTGTCTTCCGCCGTTGTTGAGGAGGCGGAGGAGGAGGCAAACTGCTCGAACATGCCGGAGGAGGTGGAGGAAGAGGCGAAGTGCCTTGATCGTCCACGTCATGTGCCGGACAAGGCGAAGGAGGAGGCAGAGTGCCTTGATCCCTCGCCGCAGGAGGAGGAGGAGGATGAGTGCCTTCATCACTCGCTGGAGGAGGAGGCGGAGGCGGAGGCATCCAGTTCGGAAGCTTGATGTGCTCCTTCCGCCATAGACATGTAGTCCTCTGAGCAAATCTTAGCTGAGTGTCCCCTTCACCTGTAGGGTGGTCAAGCTCGAGATCCTCAAATCCCCCCATTATTTCATCCACTTGCACAACAGCATAGCCATGTGGAATCTGACCGTGGTGAAAAGTTCCGTCGGCTTGAGGAGGTGTAACAAAGCCGTCAGCCACCTTCAAGGTGAGGTTAACACGTTTCGTCGTAAGCTTGCAATGTTGGCCATCTGTGATAGCATCCACGGGGTATCTAGGAGTCGTGAAGTTAGGCTGCTGAAGGAGCTCCATGGCAGCCATGTTGCTTCTCCGCTAAGATGGTGGGGTAGCTTCTGGGGTAGATTCGTGCCCCTGAACAAGCTGTTGGCCGAGAGCTTGCTGGCTCATAACTTCTTCCTCTAGCCTTCGTACTCTTGCATTGAGCTCCTGCACGACGCTCATCTCTTGTTTCCTCTTCCTCTCCCGGCTTTTGTAACCGCCTGCGCCGGGAAACCCAAGCTTCCACAAAACAAAGCCTGGCGTGCCTCGTGTTCATCCAGGGTGCTCAGGATTCCCGAGGGCCTCAATCAACTCGTCCTTCTCTCTGTTGGGAATGAACCTCCCTTCCACCACTTCCTTGATAACTTGCTTAAGCTTCCTGATGGGTATTGCAAGTTGCTCGTTCGTCCAAACGCACTTCCCTGTTTCAGGGTCCAAAGTTCCCCCAACCCCGAAGAACCAAGTCCTTGAACGGTCTGGCTAGTTCCTTGTCTCTAGTTCGACATCTTTAGCTCGCAGGTCATCCTTCCATTTGGCCCACAACGGCCGAGCTCTAAGGTAGCCACTGCGATGGTGATACTGCTTCTTCTCAACATTTTTCTTGTTTATCGTTGACATTTTCTTACTCTTTTCAGAAGTCTTGTAGGCCATGAACGCGTCCCATTGATCTCTTCTCCCGCATATCGGCCGATGAATACTGGAGTCTTCTCTTGGTCGACCAACTTAGCTTTCAACTCATTCTTCCACCTCCTGAAAAGATATGTCATCTTATTAAGAGCACACGACCTGGCCAGTGGCTCTATAACTAGATTACTCTCATCCTGGTCTAGTGGTAGGGTGAAATTTTCCTTTAGGGCCTTCCAAAGATCTTCTTTCTATCTATCGGTGACATAAGAAACTTAAGGGTCGTAGTTCTTAGCATTCTTAGCCGGCTCATTCCGTTGCTGGATGCTGATCGGGATGTTGTCCCTAACAATAGCTCTACACTGAGCAGAAAATGCATCCTTGGTCTTCTTCGATTCAATCGGTTGGCCATCGTTCGCGATTAAGGTGATCGTGAACCTTTATTCCTTGCCCAACCTTTTCTTCGGGCCTCGTCTCGTTACCGAAGTTTGGCTCTATCCGGAGGGCTATATAAAATAAGAAATAAGAGTTAATATATGTACATATCAAAACAATTAATGCATCAATTAGTCAGCGTAGGCTTAATTAATATATATACCTCGCCGGACGACTTTGCAACAACTCCCTCCGTTCGGTCACCGGAGTCGTCATCATGGTCTCCTTCTTCCTCCGGCTCTCGATCACCGGAGCCGTCATCATGGTCTCCTTGTTCCTCCAGCATTCGGTGACCAGAGCCGTCATCATCATGTCCTAGCTCTTCTGTGTCAAAATTGATTAACGAGAAGATATCACGGCCGCCGCGGATCATGTCCCCCAACAACGCTTCTCCTTCAAAGTCTCTGTTCATGGTTGGATCCATGGTTGGATCCATGGTTTCTACAAATATTACAACATGGCAATTAATATACAAACATGAGAGATGGATATATTAATTAGTGGCAAACATAGACAAGGGATCATATTAGTGGCCTCGATGCTTCTACGGTTTGGGGTGGCCTCGACAACGCTTCTACGGATTGGGTGGCCTCAACGATTCTAGGGTTTGGGTGGCCTCGGTAAAGCTTTTAGGGATTGGGTGGCCTCGGCAACTCTTATAGGGTTTGGTCGGGTGAGAGGGGGTTGATCGAACTTATCGGAGTTTTCTTCTAGTGGTTTGGGTGGCCTCGAGAGTTTGTCGGGTAGGGGCGAGATGGGGTAGGAGATCGACAACCCTTTTACAGTCCCGGTTTAGGCGGACTCGAGAGTTGGTTGGGAGAGAGGGGGTTGATCGACGTCCCCCCTCATGTCAAAATTACCGAAGTTTTCTATATGAACAAAAAAAATGCCGGCCGGACATATCATCACGCGGCGGCGGTAACAAAACGTGATGCACATAACTAGGGGTGAAACCGGATCGGATTCGGACGGATAATCCTTATACCATATCCTATTCCATATTTAATTTCGGATTCGGAAGCGGAACGGGTACGTATTCAAATACCGGATTATGCGGATTCAAATATCGGATTATGCGGATTCGGACACGGTATGGTAAGGAACGGCGTCGGATCAGATACGGTCATTTACCATATTCATATAGGAGGAAGATATAAATGCTTCAAACTAACGGTAAACATAAACAATGAGGAAATTTTAATACTTATACACGTTAAGAACACATAAAGCACTAGATGGTATTAAAATAAGCCAAATAAATCACTAATAAACATATGTCTCGTCTCATAAGTAAAGATAACATTCATGTATTGCTATTTAATACTTACAAATTCACCCATAAATCGTATTCAGAAATTAAAAGGTCGGATTATCTGGCAAGAAAAAATGGATTATCCTAATGAATCGTATATTAGCAATACCATATCCTAATGAATCGTATATTAGCTCATGTATAGGGGAGGGGGGATGTGGCCGGAGCGGGGCATAGCAGTGGCCGGAGCGGGGCGGGGTGGACGGCACGGGGCGGCCGGAGCGGGGCGGGGCGGCCGGCGCGGGGTGCCTGGAGTGGGGTGGCATGGGGCGGGGCGTCGGAGCGAGGTCGGGGAGGTCGGGGCCGGCGGCCGGCGGCAGTGACGATGGCGGCGCGCGATATTTGGGCAGCCTGACGGCATGGGTGGGGATCGGGCCTTCGGGGGAGTGAATGGGTCAAAAACTGCTAAGTGTGGGGTTTTATACTGGGAGCATTGGTCTCGGTTGGTGGCATGAACCGGTACCAATGCCCCCCTTTGGTCCCGGTTCGTGCCACCAACCGGGACCAAAGCCCTTTCGTCCCCGACCCACGCCGGGTAGCAAACCCTTTCATCCCGGTTGGTGGCATCAACCGGGACCAATGCCCCCCTTTGGTCCCGGTTCGTGCCACCAACCGGGACCAAGGCCCTGTTTTCAACAGCCCAAAGGGCGGGAAGCAGAGGCCTTTGGTCCCGGTTGGTGCCATGAACCAGGACCAAAGGGGGGCATTGGTCCCGGTTGGTGCCACCAACCGGGACGAAAGGGTTTGCTGCCCGGCGTGGTGGTGGGAGTTTAGTCCCACCTCGCTAGTTGAGAGCGCCCAGCACCTGTTTATAAGCCCCGCTGCCTCTTCCCTCTCGAACTCGTCTTAACTGCAGGCCTATGGGCCTAATCTGACACTTCTATGCATGTGGGCCTACTGGGCCTTCTGCGGGCCTAAATCCTGGCCCAACTAGCTGGGTTTCTACTCGTATTCAGGTCGTGGTGGCCCAGTAGGTGACATTTTTTGTTTTTTGTTTTCTTTTTTGTTTATTTTTTCAGTTTTCCAATGATTCTTTTTGTTGTCAGGTCACAAAAATTATAGACTTTCTGTTAGTGCCATTAATTTTTCAAATTTGAATAGTTTAAATTTGAATTCTTTTAAATTTGTGTGAATCACTAGTTTGTGAATAACTTTTGAGTGATTTTTTCCTGCTATTTAATATTATTGTGTTTTATCATTATATTAAATTTGGTAATTTTAGGTTATTTTCAATGTCTGTTTTAATCAAGAACAGATTTTGTTATTTTAGTTTGCTATTAAAGTTTCTAACAAAAAAAATCTTTATGAAAATTCTTTTTGCCACTAATGTTTTGAACAAAAAATACTTTGATAATTTTAGTTGCATAAATTTATATAATTTTAGTTTCAAAAATACTAGAGGTTTATAAAAGCTTTTAGAATGTCTTTTTGCTATTAGAGTTTTATAAGAGCTTTTTAGTTGATTCTTTTTGCTATTGAAGAATATTATAGTTCATAAAATAACATTTAAATTGATTATTTTTAGTTCATTCTTTTTGCTATTATGGTTTCATAAAAGTTTTTTAGTTGATTCTTTTTGCTATTAGTTCATTCTTTGAGCTAAATGACCCTGAAATTGAAAAGCACTACAAATGAACTCTGAAAAGGTTGAAAGTTGGCATGGTATCATCATTTCACCCACATAGCATGTGCTAAAAAGTTGAGAGGGTTACTGCAAAAGCTGGACGCACTTCATGAACAAAAAGGACAATCTCTTTCGAAGTATCAAGGTTTCGGACGAAAACTCATCTCTTACAAACGGATTTCATTTTCTTGAACTTATTTGAACTCCAGACTTTTTGTGTGTTCAAAATGCACCATTCAAAGCCACATCATCGATTTTCAACCCTTTCTAACTTCATTTGTTATTTTTCATGCAGTTATTGATTTTTTGAGCTAAATGACACTAAAATTGAAAAGCACTACAAATGAACTCTGAAAAGGTTGAAAGTTGGCATGGTATCATAATTTCACCCACATAGCATGTGCTAAAAATTTGAGAGAGTTACGGCAAAATCTGGATGCACTCCGTGTACAAAACGTACAGTCTCTTTCGAAGTATCAGGGTTTTGGACGAAAACTCATCTGTTACAAAAGGCATTTCATTTCTTCACATGTAACTGCAGTGATATTCTAGATCAAAGGCATCATCATAATAGTTGTGGAGAGAAAGTCTTCACTTTTTCTTTGCTTGTGTCCTTTGCTTATTGCGCCATAACCATGGATAATCTTCATTGTTTAACAGGGTGCTTGGGTCAGCCTTGACTTTGAAGGGAGGAATTTCCTATAACTTTTCATAATCTTCAGACATTTCTATCTTGCCCTCCATTCCCACAATGTCTCTTTTCTTGAAAGAACTATGTGATGCTTTGGCTCATCGTATGATGTATTCGCTTCCTTATCTTTTATATTTCTTGGTTTGGTAGACATGTCCTTAACATAGAAAACCTGTGCCACATCATTGGCTAGGACGAATGGTTCGTTTGTGTACCCAGGATTGTTGAGATCCACTATTGTCATTCCGCAATGCGGGTCTACCTGTACCCCGCCTCTTTTAAGATTGACCCATTTGCATCGAAACAAAGGGACCTTCAAATCATGTCCATAGTCAAGTTCCCATATCTCCTCTATGTAACCATAATATATGTCGACCTTCCCATTGGTCGTTGCTGCATCAAAGCGGACACCGCTATTTTTGGTTGGTGCTCCTTTGATCTTGGGTGATCATGTAAAATGTATTCCCATTTATCTCGTACCCTTTGTAAGTCAATACAGTCAAAGATGGTCTCCTGGCCAACGAGTATAGCTCATCAGAAATAGTGTCATCACACCTGAGACGTGTTTGCAACCAACTGCCGAAAGTCTTGATGTGTTCACATGTAATCCAGTCATCACACTGCTCTGGGTGTTTGGAGCGCAGAATCTTCTTGTGTTCATCGACATACGGGGTCACCAAGGTAGAATTCTGTAGAACTGTGTAGTGTGCTTGAGACCAAGAATGCCCGTCCCCACATATTATTGACTTTGCTCCTAGCGTGCCTTTTCCAGTCAGTCTCCCCTCATACTACGATTGAGGGAGACCAATCTTCTTAAGGTCAGGAATGAAGTCAACAGAAAACCCAATGACATCCTCTGTTTGATGGCCCATGGAGATGCTTCCTTCTAGCCTAGCGTGGTTACGGACATATTTCTTTAGGACTCCCGTGAACCTCTCAAAGGGTAACATGTTGTGTAGAAATACAGGGCCCAGAACGACAATCTCATCGACTAGATGAACTAGGACGTGTGTCATGATATTGAAGAAGGATGGTGGGAACACCAGCTCGAAACTAACAAGACATTACGCCACATCACTCCTCAACCATGTTAGGATTTCTGGATCGATCACCTTCTGAGAGATTGCATTGAGGAATGCACATAGCTTCACAATGGCTAATCGAACGTTTTCCGGTAGAAGCCCCCTCAATGCAACCGGAAGTAGTTGCGTCATAATCACGTGGCAGTCATGAGACTTTAGGTTCTGGAACTTTTTTTCTGCCATATTTATTATTCCCTTTATATTCGACGAGAAGCCAGACGGGGCCTTCATACTGAGTAGACATTCAAAGAAGATTTCCTTCTCTTTTATGGTAAGAGCATAGCTGGCAAGACCTTCATACTGCTTTGGAGGCATGCCGTCTTTTTCGTGAACATGTTGCTGGTCCTCCCGTGCCTCCGGTGTATCTTTTTTCTTCCCATACACGCCCAACAAGCCTAGCAGGTTCACGCAAAGATTCTTCATCACGTGCATCATGTCGATTGCAGAGTGGACCTCTAGGTATTTCCAGTAGGGTAGGTCCCAAAATATAGATTTCTTCTTCCACATGGGTGCGTGTCCCTCAGCATCATTCGGAACAGATAGTCCACCGGGACCCTTTCCAAAGATTACTTGTAAATCATTGACCATAGCAAGTATGTGATCACCGGTACGGATGGCGGGCTTCTTCCGGTGATCTGCCTCGCCTTTGAAATGCTTGCCTTTCTTTCGACATTGATGGTTGGTCGGAAGAAATCGACGATGCCCCAGGTACACATTCTTCCTGCAATTGTCCAGGTATATACTTTCGGTGTCATCTAAATAGTACGTGCATGCGTGGTATCCCTTGTTTGTTTGTCCTGAAAGGTTACTGAGAGCAGGCCAATCATTGATGGTTACAAACAACAATGCATGCACGTAAAAATCCTCCTGTTTGTGCTCATCCCACACGCGTACACCGTTTCCATTCCACAACTGTAAAAGTTCTTCAACTAATGGACTCAGGTACACATCAATGTCGTTGCCGGGTTGCTTAGGGCCTTGGATGAGAACTGGCATCATAATGAACTTCTGCTTCATGCACAACCAAGGAGGAAGGTTATAGATACATAGAGTCACGGGCCAGGTGCTACGATTGCTGCTCTGCTCCCCAAAAGTATTAATGCCATCCGCGCTTAAACCAAACCATACATTCCTTGCGTCACCTGCAAACTCCTTCCAGTTTTTTCTCTCGATTTTTCTCCATTACGACCTGTCAGCGGGTGCTCTCAACTTCCCGTCTTTCTTACGGTCCTCTCTGTGCCATCACATATTCTTGGCATGCTCTTTGTTTCTGAACAGACGTTTCGACCGTGGTATTATAGGAGCATACCACATCACCTTGGCAACAACCCTCTTCCTGGGGCGCTCGCCCTCAACATCACCAGGGTCATCGCGTCTGATTTTATAGCACAATGCACCACATCCAGGCATGCGTTCCGTCCCTCGTACTCACCGCGGTACAAGATGCAGTCATTAGGGCATGCATGTATCTTTTGCACCTCCAATCCTAGAGGGCATACAACCTTCTTTGTTGCGTACATACTGTCGGGCAATTCATTATCCTTTGGAAGCTTCTTCTTCAATATTTTTAGTAGCTTCTCAAATCCTTTGTCAGGTACACCATTCTTTGCCTTCCACTTCAGCAATTCCAGTGTAGTACCGAGCTTTGTGTTGCCATCTTCGCAATTGGGGTACAACCCTTTTTTGTGATCCTCTAACATGCGATCGAAATTCAGCTTCTCCTTTTCACTTTCGCATTGTCTCTTTGCATCAACAATGATCCATCGAAGATCATCATTGGGCACATCGTCTGGTTCCTCTTGATCTTCAGCTTCCCCGGTAGCAGCATCACCGTATTCAGGGGGCACATAGTTGTCATCATCCTCTTCTTCTTTACCGTCTTCCATCATAACCCCTATTTCTCCGTGCTTGGTCCAAACAGGTGGCTGTGAAGGATTTTCTAGTCAGATTAAGACTTCAAATTCCCACATGTAGGGCATGGACAACACATCAAACTGTTCTGCTTGTTTGCCTCGACCACTTCGAGAAAATGACGCACCCCCTTAATGTACTCGTCGGTGTGTCTGTTACCGTACATCCATTGTCAGGTCATCTGCGTGCATTATATATAATTAAGTGTGTCAAAAACCATTACAGAACATCAGGAATACATAAGTGACCAAATTAATAGAAGTTCATCATCACATTAAAACCAAACTAGATACATAGTTCTCGTTGACCAACATATAGCTCTCCAGAGCATCTAATTAAACCATACATTGAAACTATTTAAAAATTTCAATGCAACAACAAATGCGATCATAACCAGAACTAAGGTAACAATTGATCCAACGGCATAATGATACCAAGCCTCTTTATCAATGGCATATTTTCTAATCTTTCTAAGCTTCAAGCGCATTGCAATCATCTTGGTCATGTGATCATCGACGATATCAACAACATGCCGCTCCAATCCCATCTTCTCATCTTCAGTTCTTTTCAATTTTTCTTTCAAATGATCGATTTCTTTTCCAGCTTTAGTTAACTTGTCGAGCATAATTGCATAGTCGGTATCCATTTCTGGTTCGACTATATCCTATAGATAAAAACATCTACGTCAAGTTGGTGGCATAATTAATTGTCATAGACATTAGATGTGTGAAATAATTATAAAAGATAATATACCACATCTGAATCATAGACTAGACGAGGGCCGACGTGGGAGGATACCATAACCATGGCACTATATAATAACAAACAATAATAAAAGTAAGAAAATCATACGAGTAAGTATATTTTCTTTTAGAAAGAAGATAAGAGCAAGAGGCTCACCACGTGCGGGCGATCGATGGCGATTTCAGGACGGGGACAGGACAGGACGAACCGCCAAACCTACACAAATCTTGACAAAAATGGAGTTTGGACAAGGAGCTTCGAGAGGAGAAAGCTTAAGTGTGGCTTGGGCATTTCATCAAACACCTCATGTGCATAGGAGGTGAGCTAGGGCACCAGAAAGCTCTAACACTGTTGTACTAGAAAAACAGAGCACTCCACGGCTCTGCTAGCGGTGGGCCAGGGTTTATATAGGCAGATCATTGGTCCCGGTTCGTGGCTGGAACCGGGACAATAGGTCTCCCTTTGGTCCTGCTTCCGTCCACGAAGCGGGACCAATGGTCCCGGGCCAGGAGTGAGGTGCATTGGTCCCGGTTCGTGCCTGGAACCGGGACCAAAGGGGCCAGACGAACCGGGACCAATGGCACACGTGGCCCGGCCGGCCCCTTGGGCTCACGAACCGGGACGGTTGCCACCTTTGGTCCTGGTTCATGAGCGAACCGGGATTAATGGGATTAGGAGGTCCGAACCAATTCCCTTTTTTCTACTAGTGGTAGTTCTACTGAAAACGGCGTCAGTCTGGGTTACTTTCATTCAAATCATGCAAATTAGAGTCCAAAACAAGAGCAGGCGTGTTAGGAAATGTATATATGTTGGTGACGTATCAAGACTATATACTAAATTAGTAACAATGAACTATGGAAAACCTTAATTAGACAAGAGACTAAATTAGACAAGAGACTATAGACTTAATTACAAGTGGTATATAAGTTGCAACGTATGAAGAATTTTTGGCTTAGACCAAATTTGTAAAAATAAACTGTGCAAAACCTTAATTAGAAGTGGTATATTAGTAACAATAAAATATAAAACATAATTTTAAAAAACTTTTGCATTACAAATATGGAAGGGTGGTCATATAGGAGTAATGTGTAAACAAGCTACGACAACTTAGCTGATGTATGATACATGATACATTCTCGCTGATGGTAGAGCTTGACACATGATACATGATACATAGTTGGTGATAGAGATTGACAACATTCAAATAAATAGTTGATGCATGATACGCTCTAGCTAAATCACTACATAGTTGATGGTACAACTTTCTAGTGTTTTCTGTTTGATGGTATAGCATGATCGACTCTAGCATCTGGGTAGGCTCCTTTGAGCATTGGTCGGATTTTTCAGAAGAGAAAGGCGAAGTGATTTCAAACCAGGTAATTAGGCTGGTTACGGAAAACATGCATTAGCATTACAAACATGCATTAATGATTTGAAACCCTTCCCAGGCATACGTACCAGCTGGTCCGTCTTCGCCAGAACCCATTGTGCAGCCAAGAGGTGATGGGACACGCTCAGTCAAGAGTTGGTCACATCACGTCAGAGTACCATGAAGGCCCTGCAGGAGTTGAATGACTCCCTAAGGAAGGAGAAGACAAAATAATCGATGACAATTATGTTGTCTTCCTTAAGATTTATAGTCTCGAACGTCAGATCGCGACACTGAATGCCGAGATAACTGATATCAATAAGGAGATAGAATGTCTATAGGACGAGAGGCGACAACTAAAGACGAAGAAAGCACATTACATCCACGAGGGGACGACAAATAGGAATAAACATCGTGAGCTTAAAATGGTCCTTAGAAAAAACTAGGTATATAGCAATGTTGATCAAGAGAGGGGCAAGATCGATACATGTAATTGGTACTTTCCTTTTGTGATTTTGGTATCTTTTTTGAATTGGGTATCTTTTGTGAATTACTGAAATGATCAGTATCTTTTGTGAAGTTGGTATTCTTTTTATTAGCTAAATATGATAGTGCCGGCGTGTAACTCTGTCCAAAGCCGGTAGGTACTCAAAATATTGTTGGCGTTGTCTCCAACACCACCACTACATTTTAACTATGGCGCCATATTGGTGGCGTAGGGTGTCCACACCAGCAAGGCCAATTTTGCCATGCCATCGCTAGGCTTTTCTGCACTAGTGTCTACTCAAATCATCAATGAAGGTAAGAAAATAAGGATATCCACCTCGACACTCATTGGACCGCACACATCAGTATGGATGATTTCCAACAAGTCACTTGCCCACTCCATCGTACCAGAGAACGGGGTTTTGGTCATCTTGCCTAAGAGGCATGCTTTGCATGTATCAAGTGATTCAAAATCGAGTGATTCCAGAAGTCCATCAGCACGGAGCTTCCTCATGTGTTTAGCACCAATATGGCCTCAGCGGCAGTGCCACAAGAAAGTGGTATTATCATTATTAACTTTGCATATTTTGGTATCAATGTTATAAATGTGTCTATCATTACTATCAAGATTCAATAAGTATAAACCATACACATTGGGTGCATGACCATAAAAGAGGTTACTCATATAAACAGAACAACCATTATTCTCTGATTTAAATGAATAACCGTCTCGCAATAAACAAGATCCATATATAATGTTCATTCTCAACGCAGGCACCAAATAACATTTATTTAGGTTTACTACTAATCCCGATGGTAAATGAAGAGCGAGCGTGCGGATGGCGATCACCTCAACCTTGGAACCATTTCCGATGCGCATCGTGACCTCGTCCCTTGCTAGCCTCCGTTTATCCATAGTTCATGCTTCGTTTTACAAATATGAGGAACCGAACCGGTATCAAATACTCAGGCATTACTACTAGAGCTAGTGAGGTACACATCAATAACATGTATATCAAATATACCTTTGTTGACGTTGCCAGCCTTCTTATCAGCCAGGTACATGGGGAAAATCCGCTTCCAGTGGCTAGTCCCCTTGCAATAGAAGCACTCAGTCTCAGGATTAGGTCCATCCTTGGGCTTCTTCACAGGAGTGGCAACTAGCTTGCCGCCCTTCATGAAGGTTCCCTTCTTTCCCTTGCCTTTCTTGAAACTAGTGATTTTATTCACCATCAACACTTGATGCTCCTTCTTGATTTCTACTGTCGTGACTTTCAGCATCGCGAAAAGCTCGTAGACAGACTGATCCATCCATTGCATATTATAGTTCATCACGAAGCCTTTATAGCTAGGTGGCAGTTACTGGAGAATTCTGTCAGTGACCATTTTGGAAGGAAGCATAACTCCCAAATCATTCAAACGGTTGTATTACCCAGACATTCTAAGTAGGTACTCACTGACAGAACCATTCTCTTCCATCTTGCAGGTGAAGAACTTATCGGAGGTCTCATACCTCTCGATCCGGGAATTTGCTTGAAATATTAACTTCAACTCCTGGAACATCTCATATGCTCCATGGCGTTCAAAACGCTTTTTAAGTCCCGATTCTAAGTCATACAACATGGCACACTAAACTATCAAGTAGTATTCAGAATGCCATGTCAGACGTTCACAACTTGTGCAGGCGACACTGGAGGGGGCGGCGCACCAAGCGATGCATCGAGTACATAAGCCTTTTGTGAAGTCGTGAGCGTAATCCTCGGATTATGGACCCAGTCTGTATAGTTACTTCCATCATCTTTCATCTTAGCTTTCTCTAGGAACGCATTAAATTCAGGGAATCTACTGCACGAGCCATTGATCTACAACATAATTTGCAAAGACAACTTAGACTATGTTAATGATAGTGAGTTCAATTAATCATAATACTTAAGAACTCCCACTCAGATCAACATCCCCCAGGTTTTCTAAGTGTGACATGATCCAAATCCACCAACCCAAGTCCAATCATCATGTGAGATGAGGTGGTTTCAATGGTGAACATCTCCATGTTGATCATATCTACTATATGACTCATATTCGAGCTTTCGGTCTCCTGTGTTCCGTGGCCATGTCTATACATGCTAGGCTCGTCAAGTTTAACCCAAGTGTTATGCATGTGCAAATTGGCTTACACCCGTTGTATGCAAACATAGAGTCTATCACACCCGATCATCACATGGTGCTTTGAAACGACGATCCTTCGCAACGGTGCACACTTAGGGAGAAGACAATTTTATATTGAAATTTTAGTGAGAGATCATCTTATAATGCTACCGTCGTCCTAAGAAAAATAAGATGCATAAAAGGATTAACATCACATGCAAATCATATAAGTGACGTGATATGGCCATCATCATCTTGTGCTTTTGATCTCCATCTACAAAGCACCAGCATGATCTCCATCGTCACCAGCATGACACCATGATCTCCATCATTGTGTCGTCACTTGGTTGTCACGCCAACTATTGCCTCTACAACTATTGCTAACGCATAGCGATAAAGTAAAAGCATTTACATGGCGTTTAGTGATTGACACGCAGGTCATACAACAAATCAAACACAACCCTATGGCTCCTGCCGGTTGCCGTACTCATCAACTTGCAAGTCATGATAACTATTCAAAACATGATCATCTCATACATTAACATATATCAAATCACGTCTTGGACATATCACATCACAACATGCCCTGGAAAAACAAGTTAGACGTCCTCTACTTTGTTGTTGCAAGTTTTACGTGGCTGCTATGGGCAAATAGTAATAACCGTTCTTACCTACGCAAAGCCACAACGATGATATTCAAGTTGCCTTTTAACCTTCTACAAGGACCTCCTCGATCGAATACGATTCAACTAAAGTGGGAGAGACACACACCCGCAAGCCATCTTTATGCAATCAGTTACATGTGATTCGATTGAACCGGTCTCTCGTACGTGGACAGGTAAAGTTGGTCTGAGCCGCTTCATACCACAATACTGCAGAATCAAGATAAGACTAAGGAGGTAAGAAATCTGAACATCAATGCCCACAAACTCTTTTGTGTTCTGCTCGTGCATGTTATCTACGCATATACCAAGCTCATGATGCCACTGTTGGGGAATGTTGCATGGGAAACAAAAAAATTCCTGCGAACACCCAAGATCTATCTATGGAGATTAACAGCTATGAGAAGGAGAGTGGATCCACATACCCTTGTAGATCGCTAAGAGGAAAGCATTAAGAAACACGGTTGATGCACTCGACCGTCTTCGCAATCCAAATTGCAATCCGTCCTGCGATCCAATCACGATCCGTCCCGATCTAGCGCCGAACGGACGGCACCTTCGTGTTCAACACACATATAGCTCGATGATGTCTCCGCCTTCTTGATACAACAAGCAACGACGGAGAGGTAGATGAGTTCTCTGGCAGCATGATGGTGTGGCGGTGGTGGTGGTGGAGATGTTCCGACAGGGCTTTGCCAAGCACTACCAAAACCAATCTAGATGAGAAAGTTGATCTAGAGGGAGAAAGAGAGGCTGCGCCTTGGCTATCAGGTGCGGTGTCCCTCTCTCCGCTCCACTATATATAGGGGAAGGGAGGAGGGGTGGAGCCCTGGGGTTTCCCCCTAGGGCCAGCGGTTAAGGAGGTGTCCACCTCTCACAAGGGAGGTGGGGCGCGCCCTAGTGAGGAGTCCCTCTCCTCCATGACCCCTCCCACCTACCACTTAGGGCCCATGGGCCCTTGGGGTCGGCTGCCCAGCCCACCAGCGGCTGGTGCGCCACCTCCTCAGCCCATGTGGGCCCCCGAGAATGACGGTCTCCTCCCGGTTGACCCCCGGAACCCTTTTGGCACTCCCGGTACAATACCAGAAATACGTGAAACCTTTACGGAACCCAATTACCTCTTTCCTATATATCAATCTTTGTCTCCGGAATATTTCGGAACTCCTCGTGACGTCCGAGATCTCATCCGGGACATCGAACAACCTTCGGTCACCAACATGTATAACTCAACAATACCAAATCGTCACCAAACATTAAGTGTGCAGACCCTGCGGGTTCGAGAACTATGCAGACATGACAGAGACACTCTCTGGTCAATAACCAATAGAGGGACCTGGATGCCCATATTGGCTCCTACATATTCTACAAAGATCTTTATCGGTCTAACCATGATGTCAAGGACTCAGGTAATCCCGTATGTAGTTCCCTTTGTCCATTGGTATGTTACTTGCCTGAGATTCGATCGTCGGTATCTCCATACCTAGTTCAATATCGTTACTGGCAAGTCTCTTTACTCGCTCCGTAACACAAGATCCCATGACTAACTCCTTCGTCACATTGCTTGCAAGCGTCTTGTGATACTGTGTTATCGAGTGGGCCTAGAGATACCTCTCCATCATACGGAGTGACAAATCCCAGTATCTATCCATGCCAACCCAACAGACACCCTCTAAGATGTTGGGAGACGTAGTAGTAAATCAAAAATTTCCTACGCGTTCACCAAGATCCATCTATGGAGAAACCAGCAACGAGCAAGGGGAGAGTGGATCTTCATACCTTTGAAGATCGCTAAGCGGAAGCGTTACAAGAACGCGGTTGATGGAGTCGTACTCGCAGCGATTCAGATCGCGGTAGATCCGATCAAGTGCCGAACGGACGGCACCTCCGCGTTCAACACACGTGCAGCCCGGTGACGTCTCCAACACCTTGATCCAGCAAGGAGGAAGGAGAGGTTGGGGAAGGGCTCCAACAGCAGCACGACGGCGTGGTGGTGGTGGAGTAGCAAGGTATTCCGACAGGGCTTCGCCTAAGCGCTGCGGAGGAGGAAGAAGAGAGGTAGGGCTTCGCCGTGAGAGAGAGAGATCAAATCTTGTCTCAAAACATCCAAAACCTCAAGTATATATAGGAGGAGGGACGTGGAGGGCTGGCTTGGCCTCTACTCCAAAGAGGAGATGGCCGGCCGAATTAAAGGGAGAGTCCACCTCCCACAAGGGAGGTGGATCTCCTCCTTTTAAATCCTTTTTGCCTTATCTCCTTATCTCCAGCCACATGGGCCTTTAGCAAAAGTATTTCCCAGCCCAATAAGGGCTGACACACTTTATCTAACAGCCCATGAAGTCCTCTGGTCGTCACACCCCTCCCGGGGGTCCTCCGGCACCCTCCCGGCACTCCCGGTACAATACCGATGAGCCCGAAAACTTTCCGGTGACCGAAACTGGACTTCCTATATATCAATCTTTACCTCCGGACCATTCCGGAGCTCCTCGTGACGTCCGGGATCTCATCCGGGACTCCGAACAACCTTCGGTAATCACGTATACCTTTTCCCTATAACCCTAGCGTCATCGAACCTTAAGTGTGTAGACCCTACGGGTTCGGGAGACACGTAGACATGACCGAGACACCTCTCCGGTCAATAACCAACAGCGGGATCTGGATACCCATGTTGGCTCCCACGTACTCCACGATGATCTCATCGGATGAACCACGATGTCAAGGATTCAATCAATCCCGTATACAATTCCCTTTGTCTATCGGTATGATACTTGCCCGAGATTCGATCGTCGGTATCCCCATACCTTGTTCAATCTCGTTACTGGCAAGTCTCTTTACTCGTTCCGTAATACATCATCCCGTGGCTAACTCCTTAGTCACATTGAGCTCATTATGATGATGTCTTACCGAGTGGGCCCAGAGATACCTCTCCGTCACACGGAGTGACAAATCCCAGTCTCGATTCGTGCCAACCCAACAGATACTTTCGGAGATACCCGTAGCGTACCTTTATAGCCACCTAGTTACGTTGTGACGTTTGGCACACCCAAAGTATTCCTACGGTATCCGGGAGTTACACAATCTCATGGTCTAAGGAAATGACACTTGACATTGAAAAGCTTTAGCAAACGAACTACACGATCTTTGTGCTATGCTTAGGATTGGGTCTTGTCCATCACATCATTCTCCTAATGATGTGATCCCGTTATCAACGACATCCAATGTCCATGGCCATGAAACCGTGACCATCTATTGATCAACGAGCTAGTCAACTAGAGGCTCACTAGGGACATGTTGTGGTCTATGTATTCACACATGTATTATGGTTTCCGGTTAACACAATTATAGCATGAACAATAGACAATTATCATGAACAAGGAAATACAATAATAACCATTTTATTATTGCCTCTAGGGCATATTTCCAACATAAGATACCTGTAGAGCACCTTTATAGTCACCTAGTTACGTTGTGACATTTGATACACACAAGGCATTCATACGGTGCCAGGGAGTTGTGTGATCTCATGGTCATAGGAACAGATACTTGACATGGATAAAGCAGTAGCAATAAACTAACACGATCACATGCTATGCTTACGGTTGGGTCTTGTCCATCAGATCATTCTCCTAATGATGTGATCCCGTTATCAAATGACAACTCATGTCTATGGTCAGTAAACCTTGAGAATCTTTGATCAATGAGCTAGTCAACTAGAGGCTCACTAGGGACATGGTGTTTGTCTATATATCCACACATGTATCTAAGTTTCTTGTCAATACAATTCTAGCATGGATAATAAATGATTATCATGAACAAGGAAATATAATAATAACCACTTTATTATTGCCTCTAGGGCATATTTCCAACACAACCTCACTCTCACATTCAAACATGTCCAAATCCTCAAGTCAATCTCGGTCCCAGCAAAAGATATTCAGCCGGGCCCATCGAGATACTTAAGACATAAGCCACAAGCCTAAACCCTAGAAACTCTATGAAACCGAGATGACATTCAGTCCCCCTCCTCCCGAAGTGCATGTGCTAAGCTTCTATTAACCATTGATTTCATTTCGGAATCTCCGAGTGAAACAAATTGGTCTCACCGAAGTGAGGAACTACATAGGTCATCTCCAATCAGTCCCAACGAGTGGATGCATCCGGTCTCACCGAAACGTCTAAATTTCAAATATTTTGCACTACTCGTGCCTCCGATATTTCGTATCGGATCCATCGAGTTGAGCATAAATTATGTAACGACTTGATGTTTGGTGGTGTGCTATATATAACCCTCCACCAACAGCTACTCTCTTAGAGAGCAACCAGGACGAAGCATACACTTCCCATATCCATTTCTGAGAGAGAATCAACTACACTTGTGTTGAAATCAAGGCATTCTACTCCAACCATATGATACTTGATTTCTAGCCTACTCAAGTTGATTTCCATCCAATTCTTCTCTTCTACCAAGTCAAAAAAATTAGAGAGTGATTGAGTGTTGAGGACACTATATTTTGAAGCACAAGAGCAAGGAGTTCATCATCAACACAACATCTATTATCTTTTGAAGTGTGGTGTCTCCTAGATTAGTTAGGTGTCACCTGAGAGCCTCCAAATCTTCTGGAGTTGAACCAAGGAGTTTGTAAGGGCAAGGATATCTCCTACTTCATGAAGATCTACCCTGAGTGAAGCTAGTCCTTCGTGGACGTAAGCCATGGTGAAATAGACAAGGTTGCTTCCTCATGGACCCTTCGTGGGTGGAGCTCTTCGTGGACTCGCGTAGCTGTTACCCTCTGTGAGTTGAAGTATCCATCAAAATGGACATACGATAACACCACATATCGGAACCATGCCAAATCATTGTGTCTTCATTGTGTTTGATTTCTCCGATCCATCATTTACTTTAATATGTAATGTCTCTAATTTCTGCTGTGCACTACTTAGACATGCATGTGTAGGGTGTTGCTTGATCCGTACAAATTGCTAAAACTTGCCTACAACTAAAATTGAGAAAATGTTAAGTTTTTATTTTGTTAAGTAGTCTAATCACCCCCCCTCCCTAGACCTCGTTGCGATCCTACAATATCACCTCGATCTTTCGCGGCTAAAATGAGCTATATGCGGATGTTATTCATCTTGAATCGACCGATAGAGCTAGTTTCCTCTGCATTACGGTTCGTGGGGATACGAAACATGGGAACGAGAGAAAAATATAAAAACGGAGAAGTAATGTATGTGCGAATCATTGGAAGAAAAAACACAGAAAAGTCATCGGTATGGCCGTTCACGTGATCATAGGAAAACACTGCATAAACACTTGTCTACATGCTTTTTGAAATTATCTAGACGGGTTAAATAAGGCAGCTTTACCTTCGACTCTCTCACCTCGCCACGTTACACTTTTCGGTTTTTTAATCGTGCTGGTTCTAACAGCGACTAGCAGAGCGTCTCACATCGATCAATCTCCGTGAGAAAAATGAGCTCTACCTATTAGAATTCCTATGGAATCAGCACCGAAGGAGGCAGTTTCCTGTAGATTACTATGCGTGTTTCCTGCATTCCGAAAACTAGAAATGAAAATAAACCTGCATAAATAGTGTTCCTTTGAAATTCCTGCATAAAACCTCCAAACCAAACGACGGTTGATTTTTCGGAGAATTGCTGTTTTTCACTCCGTATTGCCACATGTGAAATTGTCAATGGTCAGCAGTTAGTAATAGTCTTACTATAGGAAATAGCGTGGGTATTTGGGAAGATATTAATTTCAGCTTCACGCAAGAAGCACAATTTAAGATGATAGCAACTTCCTTTTGATGCTTCTATTTGTACCAGATAAGCTAGCTATTTATGATGGAAGTCTTAGGTGATGCCATTGAATTTAGACCAAATATGACAGTTCTTAGCAATTCATAGTTGAAAATACAGAATTGGTCACACAAACGCAAAAACATGTGGCTCCACCTCCTCCTCCTCCTCCCCCTCGAGTGACTTGGGGCATGTGCAACAGTTTAGACGGATCCTCTCTATAGTATATGTCCATGTCATATTTAGTCTATACTACATACATCTTCTACAATGCATCGTCTAGTTAGTTACGTGTATAGGCCTGAAAATTATAGAAAACTAAAGATCACGGAAAACTTGAACCGATCCTTGGAAGGAAAAATCTAGTTGCAGGCACCCATGATACAACAATAGGAATGTTGTATTTAAGGAGTGATTTGTAAACGTTTAGACGCGTTTAGACGGCCGGTAATTACACAGATAGATAGTTTCTTCCCATCCTTCTTATCCACGTAATAAAAAATTCCAAAATAGGCATGTTTATAGTTAGCTGACTCAACACCTTTGTACGTACATGCCCTTACAAATTATTCCCTTGCGATCTTCTAGTCTGTCGTTTCGCCTCACGCAATGTGTGTCCCCCACCTCCATATCACTCGTTCCACACCTTCATGAAACAACCGTCATTTTCTACCATTCTGGTGGCGCTTGCAGTTGATGACGGCCTAGGTGCAGACTCTGATCTCTCCTGCCGGAAAGTCATGCGCCGACCTTCCTTCATTTAGCACAAAAGATTTGGTGTTAATTTGTGGAAAGTACTTTTTAGCGAAGGCGCTGTCGTCGTTTTCTCGCGGGGGGTCATGCGAGACGGCAGATGTCATGGGGTGGCTTATCAAGGTGAGGGCAAGGCTGCCGTGGATGATTCGGGACGGGTATGCGCATAGCACGCAGTGATTTACCCAGGTTTGGGGCTTTCTGGAGAGATAATATCCCTACTCCTGCATATATGTATATCTATAGTATATCTAATACATGATTGCTCCTGGAGCTGTATGGGAAAGGAGAGCCGTGAGACTTCTTACCTCATGTGTGAGTGTGAGAGTGGGGATGAGAGGATGTGAGGGAAACTCTCCCCCTTGAGAGAATGAGAGGGCGCCTTTATATAGGCATGGATGGATAGCTTGGGATGTAAGCCATAGTAGGTAGCTTACATCCCAAGCAGCTTGAGGTGTAAGCTACCTTGGGTAGCTTACAAGTCAAGCCATATGTAGCTTGTGGACTAAGCTATGTCTATCCCCTGGTGTACTTTATAAATCAGTACCCAGGGGGCAGGTTACACTGTAGAGAGTACTACATGACGCGCATGTAGTGTGCTCCTTCTCGCCAATAGCGCGTCGCCACGAGATATGGTCGTCTGGTCCGAGTGTGTCCGATGGGATGTCGAGAGCTGACTTCGTCAGGCCGCAGCCGTACAGGAGGAGCCGGACGGGTGGAGGCTGCCGAGCCGGGCGGGTGGAGGCTGCCGAGCCGGACGGGTGGAGGCTGCCGAGCCAGATGGATGGAGGCTGCCGAGCCAGAGGGATGGAGGCTGCCGGGCCGGAGGGATGAAGGCTGCCGAGCCGGACGGGTGGAGGCTACCGAGCCGGATGGGTGGAGGCTGTCGAGCGGGATGGGTGGCTGTCGAGCCGGACGGGTGGAGGCTGCCGAGCCGGGCGGATGAAGGTTGCCGAGCCGGGCAGGTGGAGGCTGCCGAGCCGGACTGGCGGAGGCTGCCGAGCCGGACAGGTGGATGCTATCGAGCCGGACGGATGGAGGCTGTCGAGCCGGACGGGAGGATGCCGTGCCGGACGGGTGGCTGCCGAGCCGGACAGCTACAGTGTTGTCAGCTACAATGACGTCAGCTCACTTCTTCGTTTGTCTTGTTGGGCTTGGCATACCGGGGGTGGGTCCCCCGATGTTTTACAATGTTGAGTCGTCTCCTTGATCCTACCCGAGGGTAATCCCCTCAACAGTAGCCTCCGAGCCTCCGGGCTACTTAGAGAGTCGGGCGGAGGGTTTATGCCGGTGGAGTTGTTGTTGCAGAAGTTGTCGATGATGGCTGATCGCGGGTTGGGGATGACGCGGCTTGCGTCCAGCGGGGGCGCGCTAGCGCACCCACTGGATGTAGCCTCCGAGCCTCCGGGCAACTCGACGAGTCGGGCGGAGGGTCTTTGTCATTGCTGAAGTAGACGGTGGCATCGAGGATGCCAGGCATGGATGCCGAGTCCACCGGCTAGTGGTTTCCAGCGGGGGCGCGCTAGCGCACGCGCTGGGTGTAGCCTCCGAGCCTCCGGCGACTCGACGAGTCGGGCGGAGGGTCTTTGCCATTGCTGAAGTAGACGGTGGTGTCGACGATGCCGGGCATGGACGCGGAGTCCACCGGCTAGTGGTTTCCAGCGGGGGCGCGCCAGCGCACTGCTAGTGGTTTCCAGCGGGGGCACGCCAGCGCACCCGCTGGGTGTAGCCTCCGAGCCTCCGGGCGACTCGATGAGTCAGGCGGAGGGTCTTTGCTGTTGCTGAAGTAGACGGTGGTGTCGAGGATGCCGGGCGTGGATGTGGGGTCCGTCGATAGAAGGGCGCGAGGCGCTACCAAAGGCAAATGCGGGGTCCGTCGGCTGATGGGTGCGGAGCCCTGTCGAGGGTGGAAGCGAGGTCCGCCGGCTGTCGAGCGCGAGGTGCTGCCGGGCGCGGACGGAGGGTCCGCCGGCTTGTGGGCGTGGAGCCCTGCCAAAGGCGGACGCGGGGTTCGCCGGTTGTCAAGCGCTAGGCGCTGCCGGGCGCAGACGGAGGGTCCGCCGGTTGTCAAGCGCGAGGCGCTGCCGGGCGCAGACGGAGGGTCCGCCGGCTTGTGGGCATGGAGCCCTACCGAAGGCGGACGCGGGGTCCGCCGGTTGTCAAGCGTGAGGCGCTGCCGGGCGCAGATGGAGGGTCCGCCGGCTTGTAGGCATGGAGCCCTGCCGAAGGCAGACGCGGGGTCCCCTGGCTATCGAGTACGAGGCGCTGCAGGGCGCGAACGGAGGGTCCGCCGGCTTGTGGGCATGGAGCCCTGCCGAAGGCGGACATGGGGTCTGCCGGCTGTCGAGCGCGAGGCGCTGTCGGGCGCGGACGGAGGATCCACCGGCTTGTGGGCGTGGAGCCCTACCGAAGGCCAACACGAGGTCCGCCGGCTGTCGAGCACGAGGCGTTACCGGGCGCAGACGGAGGGTCCACCGGCTTGTGGGCGTGGAGCCCTGCCGAAGGCGGACGCGGGGTCCATCAGTTGTCGAGCGCGAGGCGCTGCCGGGCATGGACGAAGGGTCCGATGGCTTATGGGCGTGGAGCCTTGCCGAAGGCAGACGCAGGGTCCGTCGGCTGTCGAGTGTGAGGCACTGCCAGGCGCGGACGGAGGGTCTGATGGCTTGTGGGCATGGAGCCCTGCCGAAGGCGGACGCGGGGTCCGCCGGCTGTCGAGCCCAAGGAGCTGCCGGGCGCGGACGAAGGGTCCGCCGGCTTGTGGGCGTGAAGCCCTGCCGAAGGCGGACGCGGGGTCCGCCGGCTGTCGAGCGCGAGGCGCTGCGGGGCGCGGACGAAGGGTCCGCCGGCTTGTGGGCGTGAATCCCTGCCGAAGGCGGATGCAGGGTCTGCCAGCTGTCGAGTGGGAGGCGCTACCGGGCGCGGACGGAGGATCCGCCGGCTAGTGGGCGCGGAGCCCTGCCAAAGGCGGACGTGGGGGTCCGCCGGCTGTGGAGCGCGAGGCGGTGCCGAGCGTGGACGGAGGGTCCGCCGGCTTGTGGGCGTGGAGCCCTGCCGAAGGTGGACGCGGAGTCCGCTGAATGTCGAGCACGAGGCGCTGCTGGGCGCGGACAGTGGGTCTATCGGCTTTTGGGCATGGAGCCCTGTCGAAGGCGTACGTGGGGTCTACCGGCTGTCGAGCGCGAGGCACTGCCGGGCACGGAAGGAGGGTCCGCCGACTTGTGGGCGTGGAGCCCTGCCAAAGGTAGACGCGTGGTCCGCCGGCTGTCGATCGCGGTGCCCTGTCAGGAGTAGCCTCCGAGCCTCCAAGCGAGGAGGTTCCTCATGGAAATGATCATGCAAAAGACAAGGTTTGGTCGGCACAGATATATCAAATATTTGACTTTGGCAATGCAAGTTGGAGCACAGGGTGCCGACTCGGCTTCGTTCGAGCCCTCCTAAGTCTTTTTCATGTTCCCTCCGCTCTTTGGCTTTTGCTCTTGCTAGCCAGACAGCGAGGAGCTAGTCTGTAGTTGAGACGAAGAGTGGGCCACGGGATGGAGCGTACAGTACTCGGACTTTGTGAGCAGACATGACTGAGAAGATAGTCATAAATGAAACGACCGGGTCACCCAAGCCGTTTTCTCCTTGGACGCTTTTTGCGTATGGCGACCTCCAGCTTTAGCTCTCGCTAGCCGGACAGCCGCGGTGCGGTGTGTAGCTGAGACAAAGAGTGGGCCTTCAGTCCCGTACACGCTATTAAGCCGTCCCGTGGGAACGAACGTATCGGGCCAAGCGGCCAGCCCCGGGCCGAGACTAGCTGGCGCCGGGGTGAGCAGTAAAGTTGCGGAATAAATGCCGAGATGGCCCCCGAGGGTCGCTCAGGGTTATTTGTTTTGCGTGTATGGTGCAAAGGTATGCGCGTGGAGATCTCACATTTCTTTTGGGAGCCGACGAGGCGGTTTTGTCGATGTCGGCCTACGTGGTTTGTAGCCGATGTGGTCTTGCTGACGCTCGCGAGGCGCTGCCGAGCGCTGACTTGGGGTCCGCCGGCTGATGGGCGCGACGCGTTGCCGAGTACGGACGTGGGGTCCGTCGACTGTTGAGCACGAGGTGCTGCCTAGGGCGAACGCGGGGTCCACCAGCTGATGAGCGCGAGGGCGCTGCCGAGGACGGACGTGGGGTCCGCCGACTGATGAGCACGAGGGCGCTGCCGAAGGCGGACGCAGGGTCTGTCGGCTGATGAGCGCGAGGGCACTGTCGAAGGCGGACGCGGGGTCCGCCGGCTGTTAAGCACGGGGTGCTGCCGAGGGTAGTCTCCAAGCCTCCGGACGAGGAGGTTCATTGCTTTTTTGACGTCGCTGAGGTGGTTGTTGACGAAGACAACCGACATGGCTTGGCGCTTGCGGAGCGCGTCGGCACACCCGCTGGGTGTAGCCTTCGAGCCTCCGGGTGCTCGAAGGGGGTCCCGGACGGTCGGATCTGACCAAACGGGCGTCGAGGCGGACGCGCGGCCGGGTCGGCTCCTCAGTCGGCCAGGCGTTAAGGTGGCAGGCAGACCGGTCGGTCAGACGGGGCAGGCCGCGGTGGACCGTCCCAGTGGCGAAGCAGGCGGAAGGTTTTTTTTGGCCAGCCGGTCAGCCAGCCACACGTTTTATTTGGTCAACCGACAGACTCTCTCTCTTTTTGGGCACCCGGCCGTAGCAAGTGGTTGGAGCAGGAGCGTAGCAGCCAGCGGCTGGGGAGGCCAGCTACGGAGCAACCACCGCCGATGGGACGTGCGTGGGCGCGGGGAGCCGGCGCATCGGTCGAGTCAGACGACGGCAATGTTGCGCGCGAGGCCGGGATGGGAGGCGACGCGGCGGGCCGGCTAGCGACGAGCCAGCCGCGGGGCAAGCGGGAGCCGACAAGCGCGACGGGAGGAGGCGGGGTGGCGTGCCGGAGGCTAGGCGCGGCGTAGCCGATCCGAGCCACGAGTCGGCAGGAAGGCCGGCGCGTGCAGAGCCGGTGCGCGCGGGGGCGGAGCGCCCGGTCGCGGGCAGAGGCGGAGCCTACGACCTCATGCAACGATGGCGGGGCGCGGCAGTGGGAGGCTAGCGTGCAAGGGCGGAGCAGCGAGCCAACATTTTGATGGGAGCGCGGGTGACGGCGCGCGACGCGGGCAGAGGTCGGGGCTAGGACGGCGTGCCAGCAGTCAGGAGCCAACAGGCGCGACGGGAGGAGGCAGCCGAACGTGTGGCTGCCCGGCAGGGGCTCGGTAGCCAGCGAGGCGGTGAGCCAGAGGCTGGGTGCATCGCAGCCGGCACGGGCCGTGAGGCGGAGCCGGCACGGAGGGGAAGAGGCGAACGGCACAGGGCAGCAGTCACCGGGGCAGGCCGGAGGCCGCGCGGTAGCCGACGGGCGTGCGGGGAGCCGCCTGGAGTGGAGACTAGGCGAGCAGAGGGTTACGGCTCTGACGAGGAGGCACTAGGAGGAGGAGCCGGAGCACACGTGCAAGGTATCTAGATGCCATGAGCAGCGATGTCCGGAGGCGCTGGACTGAGTGGCGATGACGAAGAGGCGGACCAGCAGCACGGAGGAACTGGGGTGTAACCCTTGTCCGTAATGAGGCGAGGAGCGCCCCCTCCCTCATTGGGAACGAGGCGAGGAGCACGGGAAGCAGGCGCAGCCGGCACGGAGCTAGCGAGGCGGGAGGCGGGCACATGGGCGTAGGTCCTATGGCGGGCGACGTAGAGGAGGCCGAGCCCGCGTCGGCCGAGCGTGTGGCCTGGCGAGCGCCACGAGGTGGGGCAGGCAGGGCAGAGACACTGTAGGAGCCGACGCACGCGGGGATGCGGGGGCGCTGCGAGGTGGGGCAGGCGGGACGGAGCCACTACAGAAGCTGACGCACGCGGGGACGCGGGGGCGCCGCGTAGGTGGAGCTCGGAGGAGATCGGCGCGGTTGTGACTGGAGCGGCGTGGTTGCGCCGAGACAGAGCAGCGATGAGGAGCCTCGGGAAGCCGCGAGGGCGGTGTCGCGCGTGCCATGTCGGTGCAGCAACGTGGTGACGGGGATGTCGGGAGGCCGCGAGCGTGGCCGATGGAAGACTGGAGCGGTACAAGGCCGGCGGCGAGAATGCGCCGACCTGGACAGTCGCCCCGGCGGTGCCTTGGAGCGAGCCGAAGGTGGACGAGGCTGATGGCAAGGACACGCCGTCCCGTGCGGCAGCCCCGGGGGCATGTTGGTGTTGAGCCTCCGGGCATCGCCGGGGAGACGGCGGTAGCGCCGAGGTGGCAATGATGAGGCCGGTGGCGAGGACACGCCGTCTCATGCGGTGGTCCCGGGAGCGTGTCAGTGTCGAGCTCCCGGGCGCCGCCAGTGAGACGGCGGTACCGCCACGGTGGCGATGACGAGGAGGGTCCCGCCAGGACTGCGGTTCCAACAGCAGCTAGCCCCATGGTGGGCACCAACTGTCGTCGTTTTCTCACGGGGGGTCACGCGAGACTGGAGATGCCATGGGGTGGCTTATCGAGGTGAGGGCAAGGCTGTCGTGGATGATCCGGGACGGGTATGCGCATAGCATGCAGTGGTTTACCCAGGTTTGGGACTCTCCGAAGAGATAATACCCCTACTCCTGCATATTTGTATATTTATAGTATATCTGGTACATGGTTGCTCCTGGGGCTATATGGGAGAGGAGAGCCATGAGACTTCTTACCTCATGTGTGAGTGTGAGAGTGGGATGAGAGGATGTGAGGAAAACTCTCCCCCTTGAGAGAGTGAGAGGGGGCCTTTATATAGGCATGGATGGGTAGCTTGGGATGTAAGCCATAGTGGATAGCTTACATCCCAAGCAGCTTGAGGTGTAAGCTACCTTGGGTAGCTTACAAATCAAGCCACATGTAGTTTGTGGACTAAGCTATGTCTATCCCCTGGTGTACTTTATGAATGAGTACCCAAGGGCCAGGTTACACTGTAGAGAGTACTACATGACGCACGTACACTGTGCTTCTGCTTGCCAATAGCGTGCCGCCACGAGATATGGCAGTCTGGTCCGGATGTGACCGATGGGACGTCGAGAGCTGACTTCGTGAGGCCGCAGCCGGACATGAGGACCCGTATAGGAGGAGCCCGACTGGAGGAGCCGGACGGGTAAAGGCTGCCGAGCCGGACGAGTGGAGGTTGCCAAGCCGGACAGGTGGGCGCTGCCGAGCCGGACGGATGGAGGCTGCCGAGCCGGACGGGTGGAGGCTGCCGAGCCGGACGGGTGGAGGCTGCCGAGCCGGACGGGAGGCTGCCGAGCCGGACGGGTGGAGGCTGCCGAGCCGGACGGGAGGATGCCGAGCCTAACGGGTGGAGGCTGCCGAACCGGACGGATGGAGGCTGCCGAGCCGGACGGGTGGCTGTCGAGCCGGACAGCTACAGGTCATCAGCTACAGTGACGTCAGCTCACTTCTTCGTTTATCTTGTTGAACTTGGCATACCGAGGATGGGTCATCCGACGTTTTAAAATGTTAAGTCGTCTTCTTGAGCCTACTCAGGGATAATACCCAGACAGGCGGTACGTAACAACACATATGTGGGCGTTCGTCCTGTGTAGAGACTCATGTGGCGAGGGACCCAAATCATGTTCTAGTCTCAAATCAAATTATTGTCCCTGCACTATTCATGTCTTCTCAAATCAGAGTTTCGCTACTTGTTGCATTTGTTGTGATGTCCTGCATACATGTTGTGATGCTTATGGACTTGTTCGGCGTGTGTCTCTAACGCTTTGCTACGTCAAAGTCATTTCCTATTCAGCGTTTATAGTGTCAGTTGTAGCCTTGTATGTAAATTGGCGTGGCTGCTATTTATCGCATTAAGCTATAAGGCAGAGAACAATCGGCGAAGCAATTGATGTACTCGCGTCGTCCCATCTTCGTGCAAATTAAACGTAAAAGAAAATCCAAAGACTACTCAAAAAAGTTCAAAAGGGAAGAATCCCTGGTCGGGGGAGAGCGCAGAGGCTCGTAGCCGCTCCACGAACTTCACGTGACTGTTTAGTTGTAGGAACTATACCTAGTTGAGGCGACCCGAGCCAGTTTTTTCCGTTTTATTTCTTCTTTGTTTTTTTATTCTTTAATTTTCTTCTCTGATTTATTTCATTCTATTTGCATTTGTTGCTTCTTTTTTATCTTTTTTTCCTTTTTCGGTTATCTTTGTTTCTTTCATTATCATTCTACATTTTTTATATATGTCAACAACATTTTCTTAATACATGGTTAACGTTTAACTAATAAAAATTTAACACTTTTTCATATATGGTTATCATTTTTTGTTTTCTTTTCCTTTTTCCTCTCTGTTTTTTCTTATGTTTGTATTCGTTTTCACTCTACATTTCCGTATATGTCAAAAACAATTTTTAATAAACGGTAAACACTATTTGTATACATGTTCAACATTGCCTAAACACTTGTTGAACATTTTTCAGATACTTGCTCACAGTTTCAATACTTATTCAACATTTTTCATGTACATGTCAACATTGTCCAAATACTTTTATGACATTTTGTAATACTTACTAATATTTTTAAATATTTTTCAACATTTTTAGTACTTATTAAACATTTTAAAATATTTGTTCAACATTTTTTGAATAGTTGTTCAACATATTTCATAATTATTTAACATTTGTCAAATATTTGTTAAAACTTTTTAATACATATTCAAAAAAATAAAAGCTTATTCAATTTTTGCGAATACTTATTAAAAATTATTTAGTACTTATTCAACATTTTTTAAATATTTTCAGCATTTTTAGTTAGGTGTTTAAATAGTGTTTTATGTATATATATTTAGGATATTTTAAAGTACAAAGAAAAGGACAAAAATAAAGGGAAAAAATGAAAACATAAAAGAGAAAAAAAAAATCTAGGCCGTGGCCTTCTGCGCGGCTGACCAGCCCATGTGGGATCCCACGAATCGAGGTGTTCCCCTGTGCTGGCTTAAAGCGAGACATAGGGGCACCTGTAAATGGTGCCCGCGCCCGAATTGTTCGCTCACAGAATGCGTGGAGTTTCAAGAATATTTGGGACATTTCTAAAAAGTTTCCAATCTATTTTAAGTTTTTATTCATTTGAATTGGGTCTTCTCCATTTTTATACCCCTTTCATTTTTTTTATTTTCTAAAAAGCATGGAGTTTTTCAAATTTGATTTTATTCAAAAAAATTGACTTTTTCTAAATTTGCTATTTTTTCGATTTTTTATTTTTGCAAAAAATATAGTCCCTTCATTTCATAATGTAGTGCACACATGTTTTTTGATATTTAAATTTGAACATAAATTTAACCAATGAAATAAGGATTATGTGTCATAAAAATGGTACCATTGAATGCACATTCAAAAGAAGTTTTCAGCGGTACAATTCTTTAGTAACTTGACTTATGTATTATTGGTCTAATTGATGGTTAAACTTAAATCTCGAAAAGGTTCTGCGCACTACATTATGGAATGGAGGGAGTGTCAACTATTTCTGATTTATTCCAAAATTTTCATGTTTTTTTAAGTATAAACTTATTCATACTGTGTTCAAAAAATGTGAACTTCAGTTTTTGTGTTTTTTTCCTAAAGTTGTTAATTTTCAAATTGGTAATGTTTGTGAACTATGGTCAAGTTTGTGAACTTTTTCCCCAATTTTTGAATTTATCATTAAATTCAAATTTTGTATTTCTTTAAATGTTTTGGGATATGTTTTCATTTTTCACAAAACATATATCAAATATTAATGATTTTAAAAAAATACCGTTTAAATTTTTGTATGAACGATTCAAATTGTGAACCTTTTTTTAATGCGATCTTTAATTTTTGTGATTTTTTGCCAAGTTATTAACTTTTCAAATTTGGTTAACTTTTTTCAAATTAACGAACTACGTTCAAGTTTTAACTTTTTCCCCAGTTTTCATATTTCTATTTGAAGTTTATGAATTTTAAATGTTTTATAGTCAACTAACAGCAAACTCGTGAACGAGTCAATTGGTCAATTAAAAATAAACATGAAAGGAAATAGTAGATTGATCAGCCAAGGAGCAGGGGCGCTTGAGCACAAGAATAGGGAACGGGTCCTACAACCGATGTATAAGCGCTCCCTCGAGGGAGGGCGTGCCATTCCCACTAGTGCAGAACAGGCCTATAGTCCCGGTCCGGATGGTCCTTTAGTACCGGTTCCCCAACCGGTACTAACGGGTCGGGACTAAAGGTCCAGACCTTTAGTACCGGTTGGACCACGGACCGGTACTAAAGGCCCTCCACGTGGCTGCCTGCGTGGACTGGTGGTGGAAGACCTTTAGTACCGGTTGGTGATACCAACCGGTACTAAATTTTTTTCCTTTTTTTTGAATGTTTTTGGAAAAAAAAATTGTTCGACTTTCAAATTTCCTAATTATTTGAATTTAATCTTTAACTACACCTCATCACTGCTCAATTTGATTTCTAATCTCTAATCAGCCCTCATCATCCCAAATCGTCTAACTTCTCGACCGGTCATCCATCCTCTCACTACTCCAGCGTGAGCACGCTTAACTTTCGAGTTCTATTCCCCCTTGGTGTCAAGTCTGCACTTGTTGTTTTCCTGACAATAGTAAGCTGTCAATCCTATTAACCCTTAGGAGTTGAACTTGAGCATGACCATAGTTTGACCATAATCACCCCTCATTATTAAGTAACACACTAATATTTCTTGAATAAGTAGTCTGACCAAAGTTTGACCATAGTTTGACCAGATTGGACCAAAATTCAAAAAACTGAAATAATTATTTAGCAGAACTAATATTCTTGAATAATTATTTAGTAACACTAATATTCTTGAATAAGTAGTTTGACCAGATTTAACCTAAATTCAAAAAAACTAAAGTTTGAGCATAACTTTTTTCCTTTTAGAATTTTTAATAACTTATTTTAACTCCATACTTTTTGTGTGTTCAATATGCACCATTCAAAGGCACATCATCAATTTTCAACCCTTTCTGACTTCATTTGATATTTTTCAGGCATTTAATGATTTATTTTGAGCTAAATGACCCTGAATTTGAAAAGCAGTACAAATGAACTCTGCAAAGGTTGTAACTTGGCATGACATCATAATTTTACCCACATAGCAACTTCTAGAGAGTTGAGAGGGTTACGGCAAATACTGGATGCACTTCGTGTACAAATTGGACAATCCCATAAGAAGTATGAGGGTTTCGGACGAAAACTCATCTATTACAAAGGGATTTCATTTTTAATAACTTATTTTAACTCCATACTTTTTGTGTGTTCAATATGCACCATTGAAAGGCACATCATCAATTTTCAACCCTTTCTGACTTCATTTGATATTTTTCAGGCATTTAATGATTTATTTTGAGCTAAATGACCCTGAATTTGAAAAGCAATACAAATGAACTCTGAAAAGGTTGTAACTTGGCATGACATCATAATTTCACCCACATAGCAACTTCTAGAGAGTTGAGAGGGTTACGGCAAAAACTGGATGCACTTCGGGTACAAATTGGACAATCTCATAAGAAGTATGAGGGTTTCGGACGAAAACTCATCTATTACAAAGGGATTTCATTTTAAATAACTTAATTTAACTCCATACTTTTTGTGTGTTCAATATGCACCATTCAAAGGCACATCATCAATTTTCAACCCTTTGTGACTTCATTTGATATTTTTCAGGCATTTAATGATTTATTTTGAGCTAAATGACCCTGAATTTGAAAAGCAATACAAATGAACTCTGAAAAGGTTGTAACTTGGCATGACATCATAATTTCACCCACATAGCAACTTCTATAGAGTTGAGAGGGTTGGGGCAAAAACTGGATGCACTTCGTGTACAAATTGGACAATCTCATAAGAAGTATGAGGGTTTCGGACGAAAACTCATCTATTACAAAGGGATATCGTAATATTAAATAGCAGGAAAAATAGTAAAGAAATAACATAAAAAATAGCTAAAGTGAAAATAGATGCACTTACACTGAAATTCAACCTAAATTCAAAGTGTTAGCTAGGTGTTAGTTAGGCACCTAACTAGCATTTTGAATTTAGGTGAAATTTCATGTATAAGGGCATCTATTTTCACTATGAGCGGAGCTCGACAGGTCAAGCACATCGAGGCTTATAAACAGGTGCAGTCTCGCCTCGACTAGCGAGGTGGGACTAAACATTTGATACCTGTTGCGTGGAAGTCTTTAGTACCGGCTGGTGTCACCGGCCGGTACTAACGGTTGCCCTTTAGTACCGGCTGGTGTCACGAGCCGGTACTAAAGGTGCACACGGGGCCCAAGTCTGGCCAACAGCCTTCCACGCCACTTTAGTACCGGCTCGTGACATGAACCGGTACTAAAGGTCCCTCACGAGCCGGTACTAAAGGTCGTCCTGCTGGGCCGACACGAACCGGGACTAATACCCTCTTTTGTACCGGCTCGTGACCAGACCGGGACTAATGCTCCGGACGAAAGGTCTGTTTTCTATTAGTGTCCTCCTTTTTTGAATATAAACAGTAGGGTGAACACCCAACTACAATTTTTATATATAAATAAAAACAGGTCCAAAGTACATAAAACAAAAAAGGCTGCAGGGCTTGAGCAAAGCCCCTAAAAAAACTAAATCTAAAACTAAGAAAAAGAAGCTAACAAAACAAAAAGGAAAAACTAAAGTACAAAGCTACAAATAACAAAGAAGCAAATTAAACTCAAGCATTATGAGAAGTCCCAGCCAAGGATGGGAATTGTTATAACTGAATTTCCAGCCATGAATTGGAATGATTTGCATATTTTGGTTTGATTCTGTGAGTGAGCAGCTTCAGTTCTAGCAAGTAGATATGTTTCCACCCTTGAAATGTAGGCTAAATATGTTTAAATATCTTGTTGTTCCTGGAAATCCATATTGCCCATGAGCTGAGAATTATAATTTCCATGAAGAAAGAAAGTTTCAGTTTGTCCTTTCTGTCTTGGAAGGCTTCCAATACTGATAAGTTTTGCATCCTGGTGGGACAAATGTAATCCCAACATCTCATAGCAAAGGGGCATCCCCAACATAGGTGGTGTAGTGTTTCCTCTTGTCGACAGTCCCTCACTACATAGTTGTATTCGTCTAGTACAAAGGTTCTTGTGCAAGGAGGTTTCTTGTTGAGCCTATCATGTAACAACATCCAAAAGAACATTTTGTGTTTCGGTTGGCATGAAGAATTCCAAATCCAATTCAAATGGGGGGCCTTATTTGAAGCCAATCATGACCTTGTAAGCCTTTGCAGATGTAAAGTGCTCATTGCTCCATATGTATTTCCAAGTGGCTGTCATGTTCTGATATTGTGACTGTCTCAGTGTGTAGCAGATGTCCTCCATTTTTAAAAATAGCTCATGTGCTTCAATTGATAGTGGTAGATGTAAAAGATCTTCCATATACTTTGTATTGACCACCTCGTGAACAGTCAATCTATGGTTTATCACAAAGGAATATAAATGTGGGAACTTATGTTGCATGACATCTTCACCCCATAAATCACTCCAGAAAATAAGCACTTGTGCCATCTCCCAAGTTACATATGGCTAGAGCATTGTATTGTTCAGTTAATTGATGATTTGCTTTCCCCCCAAAAGGATCCCACTAGCTCCTCTCCTGGCAGTTGGTTATCAGAATAGTGTGTTTCCCAAACCAATTTGACCCAAGGAATTCCATGCCTATTATAGAATTTGTGTAGATTTTTCATTATTAATGCCTTGTTCTGGATGAAGATGTCCATAACTCCTAAACCACCTTGATTCTTTGGCCTATAGGCTATGGTCCATGCAACTAATGCAGGTCTATGATCTTCCATGTATGGCCCTCTCCAAAGGCAATGTATGAAATATTTGAGAACCTGCTATTTGATAGTAACTGGGACATCGAGACAGCTCATAAAGAAAATTGTGAGGGAAGCCAAAACTGATTTAACCATTAGTAATCTACCTTCATATGTCATAAAGGTGGCAATACCAGCCAGTCTTCTTACAACTCTATTGAGCATTGGGAGGCATTGTTCTACTATGGGTTTCTACAACCCTAGAGGTAGCCCAAGATATGGGAATTCGAATTGACCCATTTTTCAATTAAGAGTTCCAGTAAACAATTGAGCCCTCTCCCCTTGAATATTGTTGTCACATTCGTAGCTAGTTGTCTTAGTACAACATGTGTGTGCATCATATTTCAATTTTTGCATCAACTTGAAATGGGGATCAAAAGAAACCCCAAACAATTCATTTGAATCAAACCAACTTAATGTTTGGAAAAACCAACAAATCCAAAATGCCCAACTAAAATGTCCCCTATGTCTGATAAATGTGGACATGATTATACAAGGGGTCATTTAAAATATTTGAATAGTTATAGAATTTCAAAAATAAATAATAAGGCTTCTGAAATTGCCAAATAAAGCATTATCATTATTTCAGATTTCAAAATATCCTGAAACTTTTTACAGAAGTTTGAAATATTCAAACGTAATGTAATAAAATATTTAGGATATTTATTACTTAGCAATTGTGCGTGAAAATAAAATAAAACTTATGACAAAATAATAGGAAAAAAGAAAAAAGAAAAAAAACAGAAAACCCATCTGGGCCTTACCTATGAAGAAGAGGCCCAGCCCATGGGGGGCAGCAGCGTCTTCTTCCTCCTGCCAAGAGGAGAAGCACCTACGTGCCTCCATAGAAGCTGGCCGTGGCCATGCGCCCGACCACCTCCTGCCTGCCTGGCCTCCTCCTCATCGCGCTGGCGAGGGGATAGACCCCACCTGCCGCCTGGACCTTCTCCTCCCCGCCATTCCTCTCCCTCGCTTCACCCTCTCTTCCCCCTCGCCATGGCCGAGCTCTCCTCGAGCTCACCGTCGTTGCTCGCCTAGCTAGAGCCCCCCTGCTGCACCCCAGAGCTCCGCCGCGACCCCCTCGTCCTCACCATGGAACTAGAAGCCGCTGGGAGCCCCTATACACCGAGCCATCGCCGTTCTTCCCCGCCGGCCGCCAGAGCATTGTCGTGAATTCGCCACAGCCGAAGCACACCCAAGCCCGCTGGACCTCTCTGCAGCCTCCCTGTGAGCCCTCGATGCTCCTCCTTCTCCTTCCCAGTCTTCCCGTGCCCTCTAGCGCCGTAGCCAAACCTTCCCGAGCTACCAGTCGTGGCCATCGTCTCCGGCGATCCCGATCCCCCAGACCAGCCCCACTCGATGCGGGTGAGCGTGGGCATCCCATAGCTGCATCCGGCATGCGAAACCGTGCCCTGTGGCACGTTTCTGGCCAACTCCGGCGGTCCTCCACCGCGGGTTTGGTCGCCGCCGGCCCCGCTCCGATGGGCGCCGACGTGGCCAACCGGTTAGTGCTAATTGGCCCGACTAATTAATCCATTAGTCGCTGACAGTGGGCCCCACAAAGGGTCAACCCTCTAGTCAGCACAGGGAATTAGCCCCTGACGCTGACACGAGGACCCCACCCTGTCAGGTTTGACCTGGCCGGGTCTGTTGACCTGCTGGCATCACAGTGATGTCAGGCTGACGCATTAATTGAATTTTTTTAGTATTAAAACAAATCAGGTAATTCCAGAAAATGTTTAAAACTTCTAAAATTCATATGAATTAATCTGTAAATCAGATGAAAATAATTTATATATGAAAGTTTATCAGAAAAATCTAGTGAATCCAATGGTGTTGTTATCATGCATGTTAGAGAAACCTATGTAGTTGAACATTGACATTTACTAATAGGTTAATATATGAAATATGAAATGGAGAATGACTTTGAACCTATATTCAAACCCACTTCATCTAACTTGGACAATAGTTGCATTAGCTCATTCATTCATGTTGCCATGTCATGATCATGCATCATATTGTTGCACTTGCCGTGTATTGATTGTTATTCATCTGCATTGCAGTAGGCCCTGCTTGTGAGAATACCTCCGAATATTCCAACGAAGGAGAAAACCTTCCCGCTTCCCAGCAAGGCAAGCAACCCCTTTGATCATTCCGATAACATCCCACTCCCTCGCTCATGCTCTTGTTTATTGCATTAGGACAAATGTTCTCTAGTCTGTCATACATGGTAGATGAACCTTGCAACCTAGCATACCTGGTAGATGCTTGTGCCATGATGTGCTTTGCTTACATTGCCTTCTATGCTTGCTATGCTTAGGGTTGTGTCAGGTCTGATTCATCTGGGTGATGAACTGGAGTGAAACAATGTTGTCAGACATGATAAGCTTATGATGAACCCAATTCGGTAAAGGTAGCGATGAGAGGCTACGTAGGAGTACATAGCGGGTTGTCTCATCAGGACCATTCTTAGGAATTGAGTTCTATGTTTGTGATCCAAGACTAGTTACTACCACATGCTGGCCCTGAAATATGACCCCGCTCGACTTATCATTCGCTTAGTCCTTGGTCTAGGAGTTGCAAGTAGTTTCTGGTGTTTATAGCATGCTGGAGGCCGTGCGTAGCATTGACCCTAGGGGTGTGTTACGACGCGGTAGGCAGTGGCACGGTGTACATAGGGTCACCCGAATGGTGGGCTTGGGAACCCTGCGCACATCGTTTGGGGTCGTAGCACAAACTTCGGCCGAACTTACATGCGTGTTCAGTCTCAAATAGGCGATAGCCTAGACTAAAGGTCTTGTGTGATTGACGGTCGTGGCTGACTCCCTCACTGGGCTTCCGCTTGAAGGTTGCCGAGGTGCATGGTTTTATGAGCACACAGCGATAAGTGGCAAGAGTGTGTGTGAAGAAGTACACCCCTGCAGGGTATGAAACTATTCGAATAGCCGCGTCCTCGGATATGGACTACTTGGAGAACTTATGTTGTTCATAGATAATTTAATGGATACTCATAAAAATATCAATTCAAGTGTGAGTACCGTGGATGGAACTCTCGTGGGAGACGAAAGTGAATCCATGGTGGTGTATTGATGTGGAGTTAGTGGACTCATGTGTGATATCTAAAATCTAAACAAAGAATTAAAACTGTGTAGTATAGGTTAGTCATGAGTCAAAGCTGGCATTGCTGCATAAACTCCACCACTCCCCTTGTTGATACATGAGCATAATTAGTCTAGGTCTGCTTTAAAGACTTGCTGAGTACGTTTGTACTCATGTTTGCTTAATAAATGTTGTAGATGAGACCCAGGACCCATCAGGTGAGTTCTATCTGGATGTCGATGATGCCGAATAGCTGGTGTCCCAGCTACGACCTTATGCCCTGTGGCGAGCTGTAGATAGTCAGGCCATGTGCCTTTTTACCCTTTCATCTGTCTGTACTCAGACCTCTTTATGCTTCCGCTTGGTTTGTATGAACTTGCTTGTATGACTTGAGTGTCGGGTCATGTGACCCCTATCTGTAAGAACATATTATGCAAGGCTCTTCTGAGCCTTGTAAATAAAAATTGTGTTGATGTATGGTTATGTTGTGATGCCATAGTTGTATCTATGCATATCGGGCATGCCGTGTGTACATGTGACGTGCAACGGTATGTATGGGATCCGACACCTAGTCATGTGCCTTTAGTAGTACTCTTTATGGGAAACTACTTCTTTGTGCTTCCATTGAGCCTTGGTAGCGTGCTACTGCTCCGGACACATTGATTGACCAGCATGTATCCTTCTTTGCTGTTGTGTTTGTCCCTTCGGGGAAATGTCTCGCAGTGTAATGGAGTCCCTGCAGCCTGCTATGACTCGTCTACGTGCAGTGATGGCATTTATGTCCCACGGCGTAATGGAGTCCTTGTAGCTTGCTATGACTCACCTACACACGCTAGAGGCCGATACATGCATTGCTGGGTTACGTATGCCTGTTTCCGTACAGATGTGTCACTTGGGTTCTATGACTAGTCATGTCGGGCCGGGTTCTCTGTTGTTTGATTGCCAGTAGCATGTTTACATACGTGAGCCAAAAGTCGCAAACGGTCCTGGCTAAGGTAAGGTTGTAGGCGTGGAGCTTACCGTGCGTGAAGCCGCAAAGTGATGTGATATGTTATAGTCTAGATTCATATGACTTAGGATCGGGGTCCCGACAGCATTGGTATCAGAGCCTGACTGACTGTAGGACTACCAAGCCAAAACAGTCGAAGTTGAGTCTATAAATACTATAGAAAAGTAGGGGAATTGATCGTGGAAGGGAACGTAAGGCTCTTTTTACTCCTCTTCCCAAGTTATTCTATTCTGAGTTACTCTCATCTTTTCTATGGGGATAACAGATAGGCTTCTCACCTATTGCTTTGGATGACGAGTTACTAACCATGGACTATTAGCTAGCTTGTTTGCAAGTGAATTCGGTTCTGAAGTATTGTTGGTGTGACAAACAGTTGGAGAAGAGATTCGAGTCTAGATAGTCGAGTGGTTATGCTTTTCCAATCTTTTGCAGTTGTCTCAAAATCCTTTTTGAGCAATTACAGTCGTTATGTCATCCAATTTCTGCTAGCGTCTCTAATGTCTTTGCATCATTCTCTGTTTCAGATGCCCCCTCGTCCCTCCCGTCAGGTGGTCTGTCTGACCAGGTGCACCGATGTACCGGGTCACACGACCATGTTGGTTAGAGTTATGATGGAGGCTGGCTACCATTGGTACCCAGAGTACACAGTGGAGGAGCAGTATCGAGACTTCAACCAAAGCCAGTATCTATGTACTGTTAAGATATATCCCTCATATCCTGGAGCTGCAGAGCTGCTTCACTAGACTTATGGATTAGGTGTCACCATAGACATGGCAGTTTAGGAGGCCGCCTACACCATGCTGACTATCATGAGGTTTCACCATGGTTTGCTTCAGAACACAGAGTTCTGTTATGTTCCTGCTTCTTTGGGAGGAGAGGATAGCTATCTTAGCACAGACTACTATGATCATTCTCATGAGGACCCTAGGCTGTAGGTGACCGCTCAGATGTTGGAGAACAGGGATTGTGATGCACGTGCCCTTCGTATGGAGCTTTATGCTACCCGTGCATGTCTTTGGACAGCCCTGACGCAGTTGGCACCTATCGTGCAGACAGGCTATGGAGATTTGGAGATGTTGAACCCATCACAGACTCATCTTCCAGCACACATAGACTGGCCCGATGTTGGAGGCATCACCCCTCTTCGAGGACCGTTGTTGCCACCAACAAGGGGACCAAGGCCAGATCCGTGTCCTTACAGTTTCTAGGGATCATAGGCTAGAGTGTTTCCATATCCTCAGGTTCAGCTCCCGGGTCACGGGGGTAACCTATATGAGGCGTTCTACGGCGATGCTTGAGTACGTGGATGATAGTACTAGTATGGTAGTAGTTGTATTGCCACAGTCCTGCGTGTCTTGTGGGATATGACTGAGGTTGAGGGTTGAGTTCCAGAGGTGTAGATAGATAATGTATAGGAAGCTTGTAATGCCTCCGATGAGTTGTGTCATCTCTCCGTAGTTTGTGTTTCAGCTTGGGCTTGTACTAAACTATGTCATGGTGTGTATGAATCATGGTGTTCATATGGCAATTGTTATTACCATGTTGATCGGGTGTTTACCCAGGCATGCCATGTTGTCCAGTACATTCTTTATCTCATTCCTTAGAGTTGGTGTCTTTCATGTCTAAGTTGTGGTTTGTTCTCCTAGGATGGTGGCAACTAGGAATAACCCCGTGTTTTCCCCCAAGCAGGGCGAGGGAAGTCAGCCGAGGCAAGAGAACCTACCGCACGCGCCCTCTTTGGCAGAAGTGATGCTTGAGGCTGGACGGAACAAAAGGGAGACCAACAGGCTATTGGAACATATTGAGTAGAACACAGCGCGTGCTCCCCGCAATGATCACAATGATGACGTGTCTCTCGGTGATTTCGTCAAACTGTGCCCACCTAAGTATCATCATTCAGTCGACCCGCTTGACGCGGATGACTGGCTGACCAGCATGTCCCGCAAAATCCGGGCTGCCAATGTATCCGAGGCCAACAAGGTGACCTTTGCTACTTACTTTTTGGAAGGACCTGCCAATCTGTGGTGGGAAAATTATGAAGCTATGCGTCCCACAGGCCCCACACCGACTTGGGCAGAATTTGGCACGGCATTCCGTACCCATCACATCCTGGAAGGGCTGATGGATCGCAAGAGAGAGGAGTTCTGTGCTTTTACCCAGGGCAGATTGACAGTGGATGCCTATAGCCATGAGTTCGATAATCTTGCTCGCTATGCTCCGGAGGAAGTTTCAACCGATGCCAAGAAATAGGCTAGGTTCTGCAAGGGACTTAGTCCTGAGCTCCGCCGAGATCTGCGCCTACATGAGTGCACAACCTTCCAGGCTCTCGTCAACAAGGCTATCAATGCCGAGACTGGACAGACTGACTACGAGGCAACCAGGAAGCACAACCATGACTTTAGCCCCGCATCTGGCTCGGGCTCCAACAAACGCCGGTGTGGCTGCCCAATGCACCTCTGCCGCCAAGATACACCGCGAGGCCATCCTTCCAGGTGCCTCGCCCAGCTCAGCCCAATCCTCCAGCCAAGACATTTGGAGGTCCTCCTACCAATGTTGCTCCCCGTGCCACCGTTGTCTGCTACAAATGTGGGGAACCAGTACACTACTCCCGTGAGTGTCCTCAGAACAATGCTAAGCCGGTTGGACGTGGGAAGATGGGAAAAGCTTTCTATGTGAAGCCAGCTCCTTCTCGTGGACAAGTGAACTATGTTTCTACTGAGGAAGCCCTTGAGGACCCTGATGTTATCCTAGGTATGCTCCTTGTCAATAGTCATCCAGCATCTGTTCTATTTGATACTGGGGCATCTCATTCATTCATCTCAGAAAGTTATGCACAGTTGCATAACATGTCTTTTTGTGATATGCCTACTCCTTTAGTAATTCAGACTCCTGGTTCAAAATGGCAAACTTCTAGAGTGAGCCATGACAATGAGATTCTTGTGGATAGGCTAGTCTTCCTAGCATCTTTGATAGCCCTCAAGTCTTCGGACATCAATATCATCTTAGGCATGGACTGGATGAAAGCCCACTATGCTAAGATTGACACTCATACTAGGAATGTTCAACTTACAAATCCATCGGGTGAGATAGTTAATGTCTCCACTCGAGCAGCCAAGCGCCAACTCTATTCCCTCAATGCTAGCCCTCTTCCAGAACTAGAAGATATTCCAGTAGTCCGTGACTTTCTAGATGTCTTTCTAGAAGAACTGCCAGGAATTCCACCTGTCAGAGATGTTGAGTTTGTGATAGAGCTCATCCCAGGGACCGTCCCAATAGCTGGAAGACCCTATAGATGTCACCCTTAGAACTAGCCGAACTTAAGATTCAACTCGATGAGGCTTTGAAGAAAGGTTTCATCTGTCCTAGTTCTTCTCCTTGGGCTTGCCCTATCCTCTTCGTCAAGAAGAAGGATGGATCAGAGCGGATGGTTGTGGATTATTGGCGAGTGAATCTGGTCACCATAAAGAACAAGTATTCGCTTCCCAGGATCAACGATTTGTATGATCAACTCGTTGAATCCTCTATCTTTTCCAAAATGGATTTGAGGTTGGGTTTCCGTCAAATCAGAATTAGAAACGGGGACATTCCAAAAATAGCTTTTGTTACTCGTTATGGCCAATATGAGTACACCGTTATTTCCTTCGGTTTAACCAATGCCCCAACCACCTTCTCCCGCTTGATGAATTCGGTCTTCATGGAGTACCTGGATAGATTCGTCGTGGTTTACCTCGACGATATACTCATCTACTCGAAGAACAAACAGGAACATGCCGAGCATTTAAGGCTGGTATTGATGAAACTTCGAGAGCATCGGCTATACGCCAAATTCTCCAAGTGTGAATTTTGGTTGCCAGAAGTGACCTACCTAGGCCACGTAATCTCTGGTAAAGGTATTGCTGTCAATCCCGAGAGAGTTCAGGCCATCCTTGATTGGACTCCACCTGAATCGGTTAAGCAAGTTTGGAGTTTCCTTGGCTTAGCGAGCTATTGTCGCCGCTTTGTCAAGAATTTCTCCAAGGTTGCGAAACCTCTGACTGAACTCCTCAAGAAAGATAAAAAGTTCGAGTGGAGTCCACAATGCGAGCATAGTTTTTAGGAGTTGAAAAGACGACTGACCTCTGCTCCCGTTCTGGTGCCACCAGACTTCTCTAAGGACTTTGTTATCTATTGCGATGCCTCGCGACAAGGATTAGTTTGCATTCTCATGCAAGATCATCATATGATTCCATACGCATCTCGACAGTTGCGTCCGCATGAGGATAATTATCCAACACATGATCTTGAGCTTGCAGGTGTGGTCCATGCACTAAAAACTTGGCGACATTACCTTCTGGGTAATCGTTGCGAAATTTACACTGATCACCAAAGTCTGAAATATATTTTCACCCAGACAAATTTGAATCTCAGGCAAAGACGGTGGGTTGAGTTGATTATAGATTACGACTTAGGGATAACTTACACCCCGGGGAAAGCCAATGTCATGACTGATGCACTAAGTCGTAATTCTTACTGTAACAACCTGATGTTACAACAAGGTCAACCACTTCTCTATGAGGAATTTTGGAAGTTGAACCTCCACATTGTTCCTCAAGGATTCCTTTCCAACCTGGTGGCGAAACCTACTCTTAAGGATCAAATTATAGCTGGCCAAAAGCATGATAAGGGTATTTCTCGGATCAAAGAGAACCTTGTTAGCGATATCGCTAAAGATTTCTCTATTGATGATCAAGGTGTGGTGTTCTTCCAGAACCGTTTGGTGGTTCCCAAGAACCAACATCTTCGGCAGCTGATTCTTAAGGAGGCTCATGATTCTCCTCTCACGATTCATCCTGGTAGTACTAAGATGTATTAGGACCTATGCCAGAGGTTCTGGTGGGCTAGGTGAAGAGAGAAATTGCTTAGTTCATTGCTAACTGCGACATTTGTCGCCGTGTTAAGGCAGAACATCAAAGGCCTCCTGGCACCCTTCAACCTTTAGATATTCCTGAATGGAAATGGGATATGGTCAGTATGGATTTCATTACCGGATTTCCCAGGACTAAGAGAGGGAATAATGCTATCTTTGTGGTCATCGGCAGCCTTTCCAAAGTGGCTCATTTTATTCCTATTCGGGAGAGTATAACTGCTAGCCAGCTAGCGGAGTTATATGTTTCTCGAATAGTTTCTCTTCATGGTGTTCCATTGGAGATTAACTCAGACCGCGGAAGTATCTTTACTTCCCGATTCTGGGAAAGTTTCCAAACCGCTATGGGGACTCATCTATCCTTTAGCACTGCTTTCCACCCGCAATCAAGTGGTCAAATTGAGCGAGTCAATCAAATCCTCGAAGACATGCTCCGAGCTTGTGTTATATCCTTCGGTATGAATTGGGAGAAATGTCTTCCATTTGCCGAATTTGCTTATAACAATAGTTATCAATCAAGCTTGGGCAAAGCCCTTTTTAAAGTCCTCTATGGACGAAGGTGTCGAACACCTCTTAACTGGTTAGAAACCGGAGAGAGGCAACTCTTTGGCCCAAATATGATCCAGGATGCAGAGGAGCAAGTTCGCATTATTCGTGAAAAGTTGAAAACAGCCCAATCTCATCAAAAGAGCCAATATGATTGTCATCATAAGACTGTCACCTATGAAGTTGACGAGAAGGCTTATCTTCGGGTTACACCTCTGAAGGGTACCCATCGATTCGGTATCAAGGGCAAGTTGGCTCCTCGTTACATTGGATCTTTTCGCATTCTTGCTAAACGAGGAGAGGTTGCCTACCAATTGGAGCTTCTGCCGCATATTTCCAAGGTTCATGATGTCTTCCATGTCTTGCAACTCAAGCGTTGCTTCTGGGACCCTGTCCGTGAAGTAGACCACGAAGCGCTTGATCTCCAAGATAACCTTACATATCGAGAATACCCTGTTCGTATTCTTGATCAAGCTGAGCGTACCACTCGGCGTCGGAACATGAAGTTTCTCAAGGTTCAGTGGTCACACCATTCTGAAAAGGAGGCCACATGGGAAAGATAAGATCGTCTTCGACTAGAGTACCCTGTGCTCTTCCCGACAACTTCAAAATCTCAGGATGAGATTCTTTTGAGTGGGGGTGAGCTGTCACATCCCTAGCTAGTTGTCTTAGGACAGCATGTGTGTGCATCATATTTCAATTTTTGCATCAACTTGAAATGGGGATCAAAACAAACCCCAAACAATTCATTTGAATCAAACCAACTTAATGTTTGTGAAAAACCAACAAATCCAAAATGCCCAACTAAAATATCCCCTATGTCTGATAAATGTGGACATGATTATACAATGGGTCATTTAAAATATTTGAACAATTATAGCATTTCAAAAATAAATAATAAGGCTTCTGAAATTGCCAAATAAAGCATTATCATTATTTCAGATTTCAAAATATCCTCAAACTTTTAACAGAAGTATGAAATATTCAAACTTAATGTAATAAAATATTTGGGATATTTATTACTTAGAAATTGTGCCTGAAAATAAAATAAAACTAATGTCATAATAATAGGAAACAAATAAAAAAGGGAAAAACCCAGAAAACCCATCTGGGCCTTACCTGTGAAGAAGAGGCCCAGCCCATGGGGGGCAGCAGCGTCTTCTTCCTCCTGCTAGGAGGAGAAGCACCTGCGTGCCTCCACCGCAGCTGGCCGTGGCCATGCGCCCGGCCACCTCCTGCATGCCTGGCCTCCTTCTCGTCACGCTGGCAAGGGGATAGACCCCAGCTGCCACCTGGACCTTCTCCTCCCCGCCATTCTTCTCCCTTGCTTCTCCCTCTCCTCCCCCTCGCCATGGCCGAGCTCTGCTCGAGCTCACCGTTGTTGCCCGCCTAGCTAGAGCCCCCCTGCCGCGCCCCAGAGCTCCACCGCGACCCCCTCGTCCTCACCATGGAACTAGAAGCCGCTGGGAGCCCCTCTACACCGAGCCATCGCCGTTCTTCCCCGTTAGCCGCCGGAGCATTGTCATCGATTCACCACAGCCGGAGTGCCCCCGAGCCCGCTGGACCTCTCTACAGTCTCCCTGTGAGCCCCCGATGCTCCTCCTTCTCCTCTTCGGTCTTCCCGTGCCCTCTAGCACCGTAGCCAAACTTTCTTGAGCCACCGTCGCTGCCGAGCTCGTCATGGCCGTCGTCTCCAGCGACCCCGAGCCCCCAAACCAGCCCCACTCGATGCGGGCGAGCGTGGGCATCCCATAGCTGCATCTGGCACGCGAAACCATGCCCTATGGCAAGTTTCTGGCCAACTCCGGTGGTCCTCCGCCACGGGTTTGGTTGTCGCCGACCCCGCTCTGGTGGGCGCCGACATGGCCGACCGGTTAGTGCTAACCGGCCCGACTAATTAAGCCATTAGCCACTGACAGCGGGCCCTACAGAGGGTCAAACCTCTCGTCAGCGCGGGGAATTAGCCCCTGACGCTGACACGAGGGCCCCACCCTGTCAGGTTTGACCTGGCCGGGTCTGTTGACTTGCTGACATCACAGTGACGTCAGGCTGACGCATTACTTGAATTTTTTAGTATTAAAACAAATCAGGATATTCCAGAAAATGATTAAAACTTCTAAAATTCATATAAATTAATCTGTTAATCAGATGGAAATAATTTATATATGAAAGTTTATCAGAAAAATCTAGTGAATCCAATGGTGTTGTTATCATGCATGTTAGAGAAACCTATGTAGTTGAAAATTGACATTTACTAATAGGTTAATATATGAAATATGAAATGGAGAATGACTTTGAACCTATATTCAAACCCACTTCATCTAACTTGGACAATAGTTGCGTTAGATCATCCATTCATGTTGCCATGTCATGATCATGCATCATATTGTTGCACTTGTCGTGTATTGATTGTTATTCATCTGCATTGCAGTAGGCCCTGCTTCTGAGAATACCTCCGAATATTCCAATGAAGGAGAAAACCTTCCCGCTTCCCAACAAGGCAAGCAACCCCTTTGATCATTCCGATAACATCCCACTCTATCACTCATGCTCTGGTTTATTGCATTAGGACAAACGTTCTCTAGTCTGTCATACATGGTAGATGAACCTTGCAACCTAGCATACCTGGTAGATGCTTGTGCCATGATGTGCTTTGCTTACATTGCCTTCTATGCTTGCTATGCTTAGGGTTGTGTCAGGTCTGATTCATCTGGGTGATGAACTGGAGTGAACCAATGTTGTCAGACATGATAAGCTTATGATGAACCCAATTCGGTAAAGGTAGCGATGAGAGGCTACGTAGGAGTACATAGCGCTGACCCTAGGGGTGGGTTACGACGCGGTAGGCAATGGCACGGTGTACCAAGGGTCACCCAAATGGCTGGCTTGGGAACCCTGCACACATCATTTGGGGCCGTAGAGGAAACTTTGGCTGGACTTCCATGCGGGTTCAGTCTCAAATAGGCGATAGCCTGGACTAGAGGTCTTGTGTGATTGACGGTCGTGGCTGACTCCCTCGCTGGGCTTCCGCTTGAAGGTTGCCAAGGTGCATGGTTTTATGAGCACACAGCGATAAGTGGCGAGAGCGTGTATGAAGAAGTACACCCCCTGTAGGGTATGAAACTATTCAAATAGTCGCGTCCTCGGATATGGACTACTTGGAGAACTTATGCTATTCATAGATAATTTAATGGATACTCATAAAAATATCAATTCAAGTGTGAGTATCGTGGATGGCACTCTCGTGGGAGACGAAAGTGAATCCATGGTGGTGTATTGATGTGGCATTAGTGGACTCGTGTGCGATATCTAAAATCTAAACAAAGAGTTAAAACTGTGTAGTATAGGTTAGCCATGAGTCAAAGCTGGCATTGCTGCATAAACTCCACCACTCCCCATGTTGATACATGAGCATAATTAGTCTAGGTCTGCTTTAAAGACTTGCTGAGTATGTTTGTACTCATGTTTGCTTAATAAATGTTGCAGATGAGACCCAGGACCCATCAGGTGGGTTCTATCTAGATGTCGACGATGCCGAATAGCTGGTTTCCCAGCTACGACATTATGCCCTGTGGCGGGCTGTAGATAGTTAGGCCATGTGCCTCTTTACCCTTTCATCTGTCTGTACTTAGACAGCTTTATGCTTCCGCTTGGTTTTTATGAACTTGCTTGTATGACTTGAGTGTTGGGTCATGTGACCCCTATCTATAAGAACATATTATGCAAGGCTCTTTTGAGCCTCTTAAATAAAAGTTGTGTTGATGTATGGCTATGTTGTGATGCCATAGTTGTATCTATGCATATCGGGCATGTCGTGCACACGTGTGACGTGAAACGGTATGTATGGGATCTGACGCCTAGTCAACTGCCTCTTTGTGCTTCATCGAGCCTTGGTAGCTTGCTACTGCTCCGGACACATTGATTGACCGGCATGTATCCTTTTTTGCTGTTGTGTCTGTCCCTTCGGGGAAATGTCTCGTAGTGTAATGGAGTCCCTATAGCCTGCTACGACTCGTCTACGTGCAGTGATGGCATTTATGTCCCACGGTGTAATGGAGTCCTTGTAGCTTGCTATGACTCGCCTACACACGTTAGAGGCCGACACCTGCATTGCTGGGTTACATATGCCTGTTTCCGTACGGATGTGCCACTTGGGTTCTATGACTATTCATGTCGGCCCGGGTTCTGTGTGGTTTGATTGTCAGCGGCATGTTTACATACATGAGCCAAAAGTCACAAATGGTCCCGACTAAGGTAAGGTTGCATCCTTGGAGCTTACCGTGCGTGAGGCCGCAAAGTGATGTGATATGTTACAGTATGGATCCATATGAATTTGGATCGGGGTCCCAACAATTGTTGGGAACCATCATAGACTTTTGATAATTTACTATGAGACTAATGGTAGGCGAAAAGGTGCTTAGAAGATCTTTAAGACAGATAAGTTTTCTTGTATCAACTTGCATTATCAGCAATGTATCGTCATCATATTGTACAATAGGAAAATCAGGGCATGAGTGAATTTGTAGTGGTGCCTTTAAGAATCCGGTCCTCATTGCTTTGTTTATCACTGATTGTAGGAGGTCTGCAGCGAGCACAAGCAGGAGGGGAGATAGAGGTCCTTGTCTTACCCCTATACTACAGTATTTTTTTCCCTGGAACTCCATTGAGTGAAACAGCACTTGAAGCAGAGCTGAAGAGCATTTGTATCCATGATATCCATCTTTCACTAAACCCTTTAGTTCTGAGGACGTCTATAATTGCTTGGTGTTCTATAGTATCAAAGGCTTTTTCAAAATATAGTTTGAGAACTAGCATTTCCTCCCTTTACATGAGATATTGATGAAGATATTCATAAGACCATCCTAAGCAATCTTGAATGACATTGTCCTTAAGAAATCCATACTTGTTAATGTGTATCATTTCTGGAATCACCTTTTGTAATCTGTTTGCCAGCAATTTAGTGATAATCTGAAGCACTCCATGAAGGAAAGAAATTGGCCAGGAATCATTTGGAGTGAGAGGAGCATCATTTTTGGGAATTGATGTGATGAAATATGTGTTAATACTCTCTAGAGAGATATTACCATGATGGAAAGCATGTATCAATTATCTAACATCAGCTCCTATAATGTCCCAACAAGCCTTACAAATTCATTATTAAAACCATCTGGCCTAGGAGATTTTTCACTAGGAAGTTCCTTGACAATATTATTGATCTCTTCATCTGAAAATGGTCTTTCAATGTTTTTGAAAATATCTAGGCTAATCTGTTGTCCAAGTAGGTCATGTAGATCAAAGTGCATAGAGTGCCCCTCAGAGTGACCCAGTCTGTTTTTAAAGGCTTCCCAAAGGATACCAACTTTACCAACATGTTCTGTTATTTCAATGTGATCATCATTGAGGAGCATAGAAATTTTATTGTGCCTGTAATTGATGGAGGCTTTGGTGTGGAAATTTTTTGTATTTTCATATCCAAATTTTACTCCTTTGATCTTCCCTCTATGGTTCCAATAAATTTTCTAATTGTTTAAGATAATAAACATATGTTCCTTGAGCAAGTTCCTACAGTTCCATTCCATTGTGTTCAACATTCCAAATTATTCAAAGAAGTCCAATAATAATATGCATTCATTTATGTCAGCAATCTGCTTCTTGAGAGAGGTCAGACTTTTTCCCCCTAATTTTAAACTTCTCCTTAAATTTTTGAATTTGGCATTAAATTGTTTTGGCAGGATCTGTGAAACCAACAGGAATGTCCCATGCCACTTTAACAATCTCTTTAAATGAGCTATGTTTTAGCCAATACTTATCAAACCTATTTTTTTATATTTAGGTATTGTAGTTCCCACTTTAATCAAGCAAGGTAGATAGTCATAAATTGGCCTTGCAAGTGGAAGAGCATTATTGTGAGGATATGATGTCATCTAGGCAGCAGAAGTAAAAAATCGGTCAAGCTTTTCTAGTAATGAATTTTCCTGCATATTGCTCCAGCTGAATTGTCTCCCTTTGGATGGTAGTTCTATCAAACCCAAATTGCTAATAGCTTCATTGAAAAGTAACATTTGGTTCACACCCCCTGGTTTATTTCTCACACTTGGAGATCTGATAAAATTAAAATCACCCATAACTATCCAATCACTTCAGAAGGCATTTCAATGTTACTAAACCATTGGATAAATTCTTCCTCGTGTTCTTGATTGCTAGGACCATATATGTTAGTGAGAATCCATGACTGATTAGAAGTGTTTCAAGTGAACTTTGCTGACAAGGAAAATATATTTTGAAACAAAAAATAGCATAGAAACATTTCTCCTCTGGGTCATGGTCTCCTAGCTTATACATAAGTGTTTGACACTAATCATTAAGCATTAGTGTTGGGATTGTTGTTGTCTTTGGCTTGGAATTCATGGCCTCCACTTCGGGCTCCTTGCTTTTTGGCCTCTTAGCCAGCTTCTCTTGCAGTTCCTCCTCAGCCACCATGCAAAAGGATTTTGTAAGATTTTTAACTACTTTATTATGTAAAACTGGAGGAGCAACATTGCATGGTATACAAATATTTGCAGAGCATGAATTTATTTTAAAGCCCTTATTTTCTTCTCTAATTCTTCCACATCTCCTTACCTGAGACTCCACTAGAGGACCTTTTCCCCTCCTTTTCCTTGAGATTGCCTCACTAGCAGGTAAATGAATGACATTTCCTTGAGAGACCATTTCGAGAGGGCTGCCAGCCTCACATGAGGAATGTGCCGCTGGGCTACAACCTGCATTCTCTTTATTAAATCCAACTGGAGACTGAAGTTTACACACAGGAGCCTGTGAAATAGAGCATTTTTCAGGAATGCATAAGGTCATTGTTTGCTCTGTTCCACATTTTTGAGTCAAAATTTGCCATAGTGGTGCCATTCCTCCTCATGTTTGTTTGGTGGAAAAGTTGAATAAGAGAAATGTGAGGTTATTTTGGAACGTGTCTTCCATGCGACTGTTGCTAATAGGATCTCAAGGCGGAAGCCGGTTCCAATACATTTGAGATTTTTTATGCCGTGATAGTATTCCCAACCGTTTCTCATCGGTCTTTGTAACTATTAAGCTCTTCTTAAATAATGTAGTGAGCAAAAGTTTTTGTATCCTTTTGTAGGGAAAGAAAATCTATATATTTTAACGGTGTCTAAGCATATCACTGAGACACAAATCGCCACAAGGGGCAGTACATCAGAGTTCCATCTAAAACATTCATTAAGAACATACGCTCACCCGGCCTGGACTAGCTCAACACTACTACAGAATGGTCCAAAGTCAACACATCGATCAGAGACCCTTCGAAGAAACTGTGTGTGATGCATGAATCGCAAATGGTATAGTTCACGATCCGTCGCTAATGGCATGAACTGTGTGCGATGGCGGACCCATCAAATAAGATTCATAAAATAATTGTCTTTGTGATCTATGGCAGACAGTTTGTTCTTATGAACAATTTGTGATTAGCGAAGATTATAGGAACACTTACACCGATCTAGATGTGTGCGATAGTGGGCACAAAGTTCAATACTACAAACTATGTGCGATAATTAAGCAGAACACAAACTATTCATTATGACAAGATGTGTGCGATTCACTACATAAACTGTGTGCGATGATATAGGAGAACACAAACGATTCATCATAACAAGATGTGTGCGATAGAGGGCAAACCGATTAGTAATCAGAATCGTGTGTGAATACAAGAAATAACACAAACGATTGGTGTTAATAACCTATGTGTGTTGTGGGCAAATGGTTGCTGGTATACAATTTGTCAGCGATTGATGAAATCGTCACTGACGGGTTTCGTAGTTTTGTCCGTGTGTAGTGTGCTTTGCTCTGTCTGCATGACATCTATGCTCTGTCTGCACAACATTTATGCTACTACATAAACGGTTGCATAGATCAAGATGTGTGCGAAAACGACGTACCGTGCACTCAGATGAAATGTGCGACCCAAAATAACACAAACAATTGGGCGTAACAAGATGTGTGTGATGCCCAGCAAACAGTTCACTAATCTAAATTGTGTGGAAACACAGAAAGTAACACAAATAGATAATAAGACAAACAGATAATAAAACAGACGATTCATGGTAATAAGCACCTGATTCCAAAAGTTATAGCACAAATTATCATTTGCACTCCTACATCATCAACTAAAGAACATAATAGCGACATTACATATTAGCAAGGTTCAGAAACAACAAAATTGAAACAGCTACTCGATGGCATTCTTGCAAGGCTGGCCAATGTCAAAATATCTTCTGTACTCATGCAATATCCTCTCTATGGAAGTAGGATCCACTTTCGGGTCATGTTCTTGAATGCTTCATAGGCCTGAACTTTTCTCTGCTCATACCCCATCACAGTACCTCCTGTCTCATGGAAAATCCCGTCCACGGCCAAATGCCTATATACGGCCCACTTACGACGGAGATATTCAAAGCAGTCGTAAACACGATAGCCAAGAGCTACGAGCTATGCTAGAGCGGTAGGAGACAATACGAAGGTTGCTGCCCTTACCGAGGCCAAATCCACGCGAGCAGCCAAGGCAGCGGCGAACTGGTTGATGCATGATTCCCTTTTGAAGGCCACAGCAGCACGTTTCGCGTACAGAACCATGCTTTCCCACAACCAATCTAATGTAACCTTCATCACTTCTGCTTTTGCCGCCAAGGCCTTCGGACCCTCAGCAGCGCATATCGTCGCCAAGGCCTCTGGACCCGTAGCAGCGCGTACCGCCACCAAGGCCTTTGGACCCTCAGCAACTCATACTGCTGCCAAGGCCCCCGGACACTTAGCAGTGCGTACTTGCCTCAACCACGTGCTCCTCCACAACGGGGTCCTCCACGCGGATGACATTTCTAATTTTGAGGATTTATGGAGGCGAGGACAGTGGGGAGAAGAAGGACAAATTTTGGGGTGCGAGAGGGGAAAGAGACGATGGGGAACGAAGAGTGGTGATATTTATTTATGACTCTATACACGATTGCAGACATTTGCTATATGTGTTTCATGTGCGATTATGTGTGCATGGAAAAGAACTCGAAAACTACGAAAATGCTTCCCGTGCAAGAGCAAGCGCTAGCCACAACGGTAAATTATAAAATCCCCAACCCCCTTGGCAGCAACTAGCTATAAATAACCAAAGCGATGGCCAGCGGCAGCGAGTCAGTGATCCCCTGGCCAGTTGCCACACACACCATCAAACCCCCAATGGACGACAACATGATGGAGTGGGGCGACGACGGAATTGAGGCTCTTGGCATGATGGTCGGCTTGAGGATCAACGGCTATGCTGCTACCTCTCCCGATGACAGCCAGAGGAGGCAGGAATCACGACATGAGCAAGCCAAGAAGTTAGCCAGGGTCGTCTTGAAAGCAGCTAGTGATCGCCAATGGGCGATATTGCGGGCTCGGTGCAGAGTGTCAAAGTTTTCGAGCTAATCCAGTACATCATTCTCTCTTTCTCCTGCTGACACACCAGAAGTTACCCATGAGTGTGCTGAGCTCCTTGGAAAACACTTTGGCCAGGTTAAAGCATGACATGGCATAGGTTGGGAGTGCTTGGCCGACCACTCTCATAATTGTTCCCTTGCTTGATTTTGCCAACAATCATTCCTGCCAACCGTGCACTCTCCCGCAGATATTCTTCTTGATGTACCCGGTCACTTTGCATCTGGATCTACCCACATGTACTGGCAGCCCAAGGTAATGATCATTCCTGTCCTCGCTATGGATGCCAAGTTCCTCCTTCACTACATCCTTTGCCTAATGACTCGTGTTGGAAGAGAACATCAACGCATATTTCTTTAAGTTAATGCATTGTCCCCAACATTTTTAATATAGGTCGAGGATCTCCTAAAGTGCCTTTGCCTCATCTTCGTTTGCCTTTAACAGTAGCACACAGTCATCAGCGAAGAATAGGTGCAATATCTGTGGTGCTGTTTGACAAACCTTCACCCCAGTAATTCGTCCCACTCATTCAACATCATGTAGTAGGGCAGACAAGCCCTCTATGTAAGTGACAAAGAGATATGGAGATAGTGGGTCACCTTGGTGCAAACCCCGCGATGGGCTAAACTGATTAGTGAGCACACCATTGATCTTTATCTGGTATCTCACAGTTCGTACACACTTCATAACTAGATTGGTCCACCCTTGAATAACGCCCAACCTTGTCAACATAGCCTCAAGGAAATTCCACTCAACTCTATCATATGCCTTGCTCATATTAGCCTTAACTGTAGTGACACCACTTATTTTATTCATTAGGAAGTGCAAGATCTCATATGCTATCAGCACATTATCCGTGATGAGCCGGCCGGGAATGAATGCACTTTGGTTCTTCGATATTAAGTCAGGAAGCACCACTTTCAGATGATTGGCGAGCACCTTGGAGACCAACCTGTAAACAACATTGCATAAGCTGATAGGGCGCAGATCCTTGATCCTACTTTGGTTTTTTACCTTGTGAATCAAAACTACGAGTGTATCATTCCATCCTTCAGGGATCTCCCCTCCTTTGACTACCTTAAGCACCATGTACAGAACGTAGTCTCCCGTGAAATGTCAATGCCGCTTGAAGACGATGGATGGCATCCCATCCGGCCCCGGGGCCTTAAGATCTCCAATGTGGTCTAGGGCAGATTTCACCTCCTCCTTAGTGAATTCAGCATCAAGGACAACATTCATGGTGCTTGTGACATGCAAAGTGACCGTGTGAATGACCTCGTGAACACAAAAACCCGCGGTCGAGGTGAATAGATCCTGAAAAAAAGAACAAACATAGTTAGTTAAATCTCCCTGCTTCACCATCGATCCATCCTCCCACCTTAGCTCCTTGATTTTGTTAGCCTTCTTTCTGCCTGATGCTACAAGATGAAAGTATCGTGTACTCCGTTCCCATCCACAAACCACCACACATGGGTCCGTTGTTTCCACATGGTATTCTTATTTCCCTCTAGCTCATCCACCACACACCTTAACCTTGCCTTCTCCAATATTTCCCTCGGGAAACCCTATCTCTCATACACCTTTTATTTTTAGATTTTGCCTCCTTCAATCTACTCTCCAGTGAACCAACAACATATCTATCCCACTCCTGCATCTTGTCCGCCATAGATCGAAGTGCCTTTGACACCCCCCCAAACCACCTGACACAGTCCTCTCCCATGCCTCCTATATGACATCTTCATAGCCCTCCTCCTACAGCCATCGGGCCTCAAACCTAAAGCCATGGTCCCCACTCATCCACCTCCTATCATACCCTTCTGTTTGCACTATAATCGGCAGGTGATCAGAGTGATAAGGCAGACAATTCATGACTATGTGGTCGGGAAATTTTGTTCTCCACCCTTCATTACCGGTGGCTCTATCCAGCTTTCACATATGTATGTCTGTATATTCTTGCTATGATTTTGCAATGTAAATATATCACCCTCAAAGCCAAGAATAGCTAGATCACACACCTCTAATGCCTCCCAGAAATTATCCAACAGATTTTGTGCTCTGGGGACACCCCCACCTTTTCTACATTTTTGAGAATCTCGTTAAAGTCCCCCAAACAGAGCCATGGTCTCTCCTGCCGATGTTGTTTTTCAGAATTTTTTATGTCCTCCATGTTTCCTTCTTCCTCTTCGTGGCTGATTCACCACATACCCCGGTCAACTGCCAGATTGCACCATCCTCCTCCTTACACATCCACATCAACATGTATTCTTCCATACGATTGTAGAGCCACATCTATTCCTCTTCTCCAAAGAAAAGCAATACCCCTGCTCCTTCCCACGGGATTCCACACCTTCATGTTAGCAAGACCCAACTGCCACCGAAAACCTTCCAACTACTTGTTGTATATGATAGAAACATAATATCGGGATCCTCCACTCTTGCTAGCTCGAGAAGAGATCGAACTGCCGGACAACTCTCGAGCGTCCGACAATTCCAATAGATTATTTTCGTTGCTCCCAGCAAGGCTGCTCTTGCATCCCGGCCTATATGCTATTGCTACCATCCTGCACACTCTTCTCTTCACCCTCTCCAAAATCCAGACCCCCCCACTAGTGTTATGTCCTTCTTTGTCTCTAGCATGATATCCTCCTCGTCCACATTACTCCTCTTCTGGCCCGAAACTTGTACACGTTGCTGGTCACCTGACCCATCTCCCTTCTCCTTCCTATGCACCTTTTTGTACCTTCTAAGTTCCTTTGTTGGCTTGTCACCCTTCCCTCCCTGTTCACTCCGCTTTTCCATCTTATCTGACTAGACCTTATTCCCCTCCTTTTGATCTATTGGCACCAATTGGAGTTTACCAGTCTGTCCTGCATTGTTGTCATTAATCCCATCATAGGCATCTTCATTGTGGTTGGATTTACTGCCATCTACTCCTTGGCTACCACACCCTCCTGCCTCCATTGGCCCCATATCAAGCTTCTTGGGTACTCCCGACTTGGTATATTCACTGCCAGGTTTAGCCGGGCTCGTGACCTCTTCCCCTTGCTCCGCAATACCCTCTTTCGCTCCACTGTTCGTTATCCTTCCTTCCTCCAGGACAAACTATCACTACCACTCATGGATTTCCCACTTGATCGGCTAAAACCATAGTTCTTGTGGGTATCCCCTCCTCTATTCTTCCCTTCCAGCCCCAATTTTCCTCCCTACTTGCACTTCTCCATCCAAAATCCGCTTCCAGCCAGCTACCAAATTGTGCTCATTCACCTTTTGTTTGTTTGATAGAGCAGTCTTTCTCCCCATGTCCAATGACCCCGCATGTGTAACAGAAATCATGCATGCATTCGTACTCGAAGCGGCACTAGAGACCCCCCTCCTCTTCCTCCTCAGCACCAATGATAATCATCCTTTCCTTCTTTTGTTTTGGTTTGTTCTGGTCATCTTCCTCCTTTTGAGGTAAAACCTCTCATGACTGGTTTCTCGATATTCATCCTAATGTTTACTCGCATCAATTTTCCAATTGCCTTCCCATCCACCTCCACAAACCTCCCAATGATGTTGCCGATCTCCTATGCCACCCCTCATTCATCATGCCCAATGGCAGACAAACGATGCGTAACTAGATGGGAATGCCATTGAACTCGTAGTCCTCAAGCCGCTTGCTCAGATCATAATATTCCACTACCACCAACTCCTTGTCAAACATCCATGGCCCGTCCTCCAAAGTCTTTCTTTTGCCTAACTCCTGCTTGAAAGTAACCATGAACAGATTGTCTCCCACCTCCTGATAGTCAATCCCTTTGAGAGGGCACCAGACAAGCCCTAAAGAAAAACAGATTGCATCTCAGTGGGCTGGTTTCTTTGACAAAACCTTTCATATGGCTTGTGGTTCCGTGGTCACCCATTTTCCCTCCCACTTCATCTGGATCTTGACTCCCTTCCTCTCCTTCCCAGTCAGCTTCAACCTCTGCATCCTATCACGGACACCATCCATCGCACTCCTCCCCACACCCTAATCCAACACCTAGGGTTTCTGGTGTTTTATGACTGCGTGACCTAGAAACGCGTGGAAGGCTTTGAAGTGGAAGGTTTTGGGGATTGAGCAGGTCCTTAGAAATTGGATTCCTCGCACCCGATCTCAAGATGGGGATCGATCATAGGTGGGATGAGAACCAGGGAACCAGGACCCTAATCGCCTCCGCAATCGCTGGACCTAAACATTAACCGTAACCCTACGGATGGTTTGTCACCTTTTGCAACAACATTTGGCTTATTATACTTTTGGAGTGGACTTCACAACAGATGTGATGTCGGTAACTGTCAAACCAAGTGTCTGTCGTATGTAACCTTACATGTCGTTGAAAATATTGTCTTCCTGGAATCAACAACTTACCTAATGTGACATCCTCTAGCGTAGTCAAGAAGCATGGTCGCTGCCATTCTGTGTATCCCTGTCTAGAGATTAATGTCCGCGGCAGGCATGAAGCAAGGCCTATTTTCCATGCTTGAGAAAAACATGTAGACAACATTTCCCGTCCTAGAAACATGTAGGTGCTTCAATATGTTGACAACATTTTCCGTGTGAAGCCGATGTAAGGTTTCATTTGTATTCGGCACCCTGATAAGAGGGAGCATGTTAGAGCATCTACAACCGGAATTTGTTAATCTGGGCCATCATACGTCCGCGGACGCGGCCGAACGTGTTCGCGAACACGAACCAGACGCGCCTAATTTTTTGCCTTCCACATCCAAACCCTCATTTACATACAATCCATGTAACGCTATGTAAAGAGAGTACAACCAACAGAGTTCATCGGATCGGATTGCATCACCGAACAAAAGAAGCAGTACATCAGCAAATCCTAACTACAAACTACTTAAACATACTTAATATATACAAAACAGGGAACAACGGTGGAAATCACTATTTTCTCACCGGCCCCTTCATCATCCGGTCATCCATGCGACTATGCCCCTCCTTCATGTAGGTGTCGGCGTGCAATGGACCGTCGTTGTCGGCGTCGTCATCTGAGACGGAGGTGGTGGAGGCAACGCTGCCGTCCACATCAAAGTTGGACCGCATGCCGGTCAGCTTAAGGAGCAAGTGGTCCTGCACCTTCATGTGGCGGGCATCTTTCGCCTACTTCGATAACTGGACGGCTAGTCAGAGCGTTTAGGCATTCTTGCGGCGGAGGCAACGCGCATCCATCTCCACCGACATTAGCGAGCAACAAAGGATGCCCGCGAGGAGCGTGTTCTCGAGGTCGACCAGCGCGGTCGAGGTCGAACGCCGAGCGGCCAGTGCCTCCCTCCTCTCCCTCGCTCGCTGCCGCTTGCACTGGGCTACACGCATCTCGGACTCTGGCATCCTCGTGTGCTCCGTCACCACCATGGGAACGAGGACCCAGCTGTGCCCGGACACCGCTTTCGGAGCAGAAGGTGGTGGAGGTGGGCTGCATACCTAACCTGGAGCGGATCGGCCGGAGCAGGAGTGGTCGGAGCTGCATGCTTGGCTGGAAGGGCATGCGACGTCTTCGATGCTTCGTCGCATGTGACGGGCTCGGAGGATGCATATCAACTGCCGCTGAGGCCATCTTAGTCCTACAGCGACCGACACATCAACCACCACATCAACGTTTGATCCGTCGGAGCTGCTTTCATTTTCAGCCATCAGATCAGAGAGTGGGAGATTGGAAGTGCGGTGGACGAAGGGTGAACTACTGGTTGTCTAGGATTTCCGGATTGGGGTATTTAATGGGTCGATGGTGGGCCGGGCTGGCGTCGCAATGGGGTCGGTGGTGGGCCGGGCCTGTCAGGCGGGCGTGCCCGGGCTCCTCGATACCACCCCATATTTGGGATGGATATGAGGGGTGCCGGTTAGTCAGGACGTTTTGTTGAGTATATAGGCAATTTTCCGTTCAGATTAATCCACGTGATAATGACTAGCATGGCATTGACTAGATTAACAACATACTAATGACTAACCAGACTAGCATGTACTACAGAAATAGTAGACACATCTACGCATGTTGCTAGTACTCGCAAAACTAAAATCAAGATGAGCGGGATGTACCCTCCGATGGGCCAGTTGGTCGTAGCAGCAGAGTTGGCGGTGACAGCTATTGGTGAACGTTGCATGGGAAACAAAATTTTACTACACACACGCAAGATCTATCCATGGTGATGAGCATCTACGAGAGGGAGAGTGGATCTACATACCCTTGTAGATCGCTAAGCGGGAAGCGTAAGAAATGCGGTTGGTGTAGTCGAACGTCTTCGCGATCCAAATCACGGAGCGTCCCGCGATCACGTCACGATCTGTCCCACGATTCAATCATGATCCGTCGCACGAACTCATCACGATCCGTCCCGTGATCACATCACGATCCGTCTTGCAATCTTGATCACGGTCCTTCCGATCTAGTGCCGAACGGACGACACCTTCGCGTTCAGCACACGTACAGCTCGATGACGATCTCCGCCTTCTTGATCCAGCAAGAGGGAGCGGAGAGGTAGATGAGTTCTCCGGCAGCATGCCGGCGTTGCGGCAATGGTGGTGGAGCTATTCCGGTAGGGCTTCACCTAAGCACTCCAGAAAACCGATCTAGAGGAGAAACTATGCACTAGAGGATAGGGTAGCACATCGCTGAAAATCTAGTGCAAAAACCCTAAAACCTCTAGTATATATAAGAGGAAGAGAGGAGGAGGCTTGGCGCAAGGGCCAAGCCCTTTAGGCTTCGGCCGAAGTGGGAGGAGAGGAGGAATCCTCCTCCAATCCTAGTAGGACTAGGACTCCTTATTTTGGTCTTTTTGCCTTTTTCCACCTTTTTCTCTTTGGGCTTTTCTTCCTAGACGCATGGGCCTTATGTGGGACTTCCACCAGCCCACTAAGGGCTCGTATTCACCCTCCCACTGCCCATGTAGCCTCTTGGCGCGAAATACCCCTCCCGGTGGTCTCCCGGTACACTATCGCCACTCCCGGTACACTACCGATGAGCCCGAAACTTTTCCGGTGACCAAAACAGGACTCCCTATATATCAATCTTTACCTACGTACAATTCTGGAGCTCCTCGTGACGTCTGGGATCACATTCAGGTCTCTGAACAACCTTCTGTCACCACCATACATAACTCTATGCTACCGAAACGTCATTGAACCTTAAGTGTGCAGACCCTGCGGGTTCGAGAACTATGTAGACATGACCAAGACACCTCTACGGTCGATAACCAATAGTGGGACCTGGATGCCCATATTGGTTCCTACATATTCTACGAAGATCTTTATCGGTCGAACCTCTATGTCAAAGATTCAGTTAATCCCGTATGATGTTCCCTTTGTTCTTTGGTATGTTACTTGCCCGAGGTTCGATCATCGGTATCTCCGTACCTAGTTCAATCTCGTTACCGACAAGTATCTTTACTCGTTCTGTAATACAAGATCCCATGACTAACACTTAGTCACATTGCTTGCAAGGCTTATTGTGATGTCGTATTACTGAGTGGGCCCTGAGATACCTCTCCGTCACACGGAGTAACAAATCCCAGTCTTGATCCATGCCAACCCAACAGACACCCTCGGAGATACTAGTAGATAACCTTTATAGTCACCCGGTTATGTTGCGACATTTGATACACACAAGGTACTCCTCCGGCGTCAGTGAGTTGCATGATCTCATGGTCATAGGAACATATACTTGACATGCAGAAAACAATAGCAATAAACTGACATGATCATATGCTACGTTTGTAGTTTGGGTCTTGTCCATCACATCATTCTCCTAATGATGTGATCCCATTATCAAATGACATCTCATGTCCATGACTAGGAAACTATAGCCATCTTTGATCAAGGAGCTAGTCTATTAGAGGCATACTAGGGACATGGTGTTGTCTATGTATCCACACATGTATCTGAGTTTCCGATCAATACAATTATAGCATGGATAATAAACGACTATCATGAGCAAGGAAATATGATAAGAACCAATTTATTATTGCCTCTAGGGCATATTTTCAACAGTCTCCCACTTGCACTAGAGTCAATAATCTAGTTCACATCACCATGTCATCCGCATTGTTATGAATCTAAAACCCAATGAGATCTGGGGCTCGGTCATGCTTTGCATGTGAGAGAGGTCTTTTAGTCAATGGGTCTGCGACATTCAGATCTGTGTGTACTTTGCAAATCTCTATGTTAAACTGCAAATACTGCTACCACACTCCACTTGGAGCTATTGTAAATGGCTTCTCCACTATACACATCCAGATTAATACTAAGAGTCATCCGGATTGGTGTTAAAGCTTGCATCAACGTAACTCTTTACGACGAACTCTTTATCACCTCCATAATTGAGAAACATTTCCTTAGTCTTTTAGTCACTAAGGATAAACTTAACCGTTGTACAATGATCCACTCTTGGATCACTCTTGTACCCGTTGATGGACTCATGGCAAGGCACACACAAGTGCGGTACACAGTATGGCATACAATACAAAGCCTATGGCTAAGGCATAGGGGACGACGTTCGTCCTTTCTCTTTCTTCTGCCGTGGTCAAGCTTTGAGTCTCACTCAACTTCACACCTTACAAAGCAGGCGAGAACACTTCTCTCTGACTGATCCATTTTGAACTCTTTCAAAATCTTGTCAAGGTATGTACTCATTGAAAGTCTCATCAAGCATCTTGATCTATCTCTATAGATCTTGATGCTCAACAATTAGGTAGCTTTATCCAGGTCTTCCTTTGAAAAACTCCTTTCAAACAACCCTTTATGCTTTCTAGAAATTCTACATCATTTCCGATCAACAATATGTCAACCACACATGCTTATCAGAAACTCTATAGTGCTCCCACTTACTTTATTGTAAATACAAGTTTCTCATAAACTTTGTATAGACTCAAGAACTTTGATCACCTCATCAAAGTGTATATTCCAACTCCGAGATGCTTTCTTTAGTCCATAGAAGGATCACTGAAGCTTGCTCACCTTTTAGCATCCTTAGGACTGACAAAACCTTCTGGTTGTATCACATACAACCTTTGCTCAAGTAAACCATTAAGGAAACGATGTTTTGACATCCATCTGCCAGATTTCATAATTGAAAAATGCAGCAACTGCTAACATAATTCCAACAGACTTTAGCATCGCTACGAGTGAGAAAGTCTCATCGTAGTTAACTCCTTGAACTTGCCAAAAACTTCTTTGCGACAAGTCGAGCTTTATAAATGGGGACATTCACCATCAGCGTCTGTCTTCATTTTAAAGATCCATTTGTACTCAACGACCTGCCGTCCAACGAGCAAGTCCACAAAAGTCTATACTTTGTTTTCATACATAGATCCTTTCTCGGATTTCATGGCCTCTAACCATTTGTTGGATTCCGGGCCCATCATCGCTTATCCATAGCTTGTAGGTTCATCGTTGTCCAACAACATGACCTCTAAGGCAGGGTTGTTGTACCACTCAGGAGCAATACACGTACTTGTCGACCTACGAGGTTCGATAGTAACTTGATCTGAAGCTCCATGATCGTCATCATTAATTTCCTCTTGAACTAACGTAGGCTTCACAGAAACATCTTCTTGCACTGCGCTACTCTCTCGTTGAAACAAAGGTTCAATAACCTCATCAAGTTCTATCTTCCTCCCACTCAATTCTTTCGAGAGAAACTTTTTCTCGAGAAAGGACCCAGTTTAAGCAACAAACATTTTATGCTTGGATCTGAGATAGAAGGTTCACCCAATTGTTCTTAGGGTATTCTATGAAGATGCATTTGTCCGCTTTGGCTTCAAGCTCATTAGGTGAAAACATTTTCCACACAAGCTTCGCAGCCCCAAACATTAAGAAATGATAGATTAGGTTTCTATCAAACCATAATTCACACGGTGTCATCTCAACGGATTTAGATGGTGCCCTATTTAAAGTGAATGTAGTTGTCTCTAATACATAACCCCAAAATTATAGTAACAAAACGATAAGAGACTTCATAGCACGCCCCATATCCAATAGAGCACGACTATGACGTTCGGACACACCATCACACTATGATGTTCCAGGTGGCGTGAGTAGTGAAACAACTTTCACATTGTCTAAAGTTATATGCCAAACTCGTAACTCAGATATTCACCTCCACGATCATATCACAGACATTTTTATCTTCTTGTCACGATGATCTTAAACTTCACTCTGAATTTTCTTGAACCTTTCAAACAATTCAGACTTGTGTTTCATTAAGTAAATATACACTATATCTACTCAAATCATCAGTGAAGGCAAGAAAATAACAATATCCACCGCACACTACAAGACTCATTGGATTGCATACATCAACATGTATCATTTCCAATAAATCACTTGCCCGCTCCATCAATCCGGAAAACGGGGTCCTTAGTCATCTTTCCCAAGAGGCATGGTTTGCATGTCTCAACGGATTCGAAATTGAATGAGTCCAAAGATCCATCAGCATGGAGTTTCTTCACGCGCTTTATACCAATATGACATTTAGCGGCAGTGCCACAAGTATGTGGTACTGTCATTATTAACTTTGTATCTTTTGGCATCAATGTTATGAACATGTGTATTACTACGAGCAAGATTCAACAAACCATTCTCACTAGGTGCATGACCATTGAAGGTATTATTCATGTAAACAGAATAACCATTATTCTCTAACTTAAATGAATAACCATGTTGCAATAAACATGATCTAATCATGTTCATGCTCAACGCAAAACACCAAATAACATTTATTTAGGTTCGTCACTAATCCCGAAGGTAGAGAGAGAGTGCAATGTTGATCACATCAACCTTGGAAACATTTCCAACACACATTTTCACCTCACCCTTAGCTACTTCTCCGTTTATTCCGTAGCTTTTATTTCGAGTTACTAACATTTACCAACTGAACTGGTATCCAATACTGAGGTGCTACTAGGAGTACTAGCAAGGTACACATCAATAAAACATATATCAAATATACTTCTGTCGACATTGCCATCCTTCTTATCTACCAAGTATCTAGGGTTGTTCCGCTTCAGCGACTGCTCTCCTCATAATTGAAGCGCTTAGTCTCTAGTTTGGGTTCAACTTTGGGTTGCTTCACTAGAGTAGCAACTGACTTTCCATCCATCAAGTTTCCCTACTTGCGCTTGCCCTTCTTGAAACTAGTGGTTTTTACTAACCATCAACACTTGACGCTCCTTCTTGATTTCTACCTTCGTGGTGTCAAACATCGCGAACAGCTCAGGGATCATTATTTCTATCCCTAGCATTTTATAGTTCATCACCAAGTTCTAGTAGCTTAGTGACAGTGACTTGGAGAACTATATCAATCACTACCTTATCTGGAAGATCAACTCCCACTCGATTCAAGCGATTGTAGCACCCAGACAATCTGAGCAAATGCTCAATTATTGAGCTATACTCTTTAATCCTGCAGGCAAAGAATCTTGTTGGAGATCTCACATCTCGCAACACGGACACAAGCCTGAGATCCTAATTTCAGCTCTTATAACATCTCATATGTTCCGTGACGTTCAAAACGTTTCGGAGCCTCAATTCTAAGCCGTAATGCATGACACACTAAACTATCAAGTAGTCATAAGAATGTGCCTGTCAGATGTTCACAACATCTATAGACGACGCTAGAGGGGGTGGCGCACCGAGCGGTGCATTAAGGACATAAGCCTTCTGTGCAGCAATGAGGACAATCCTCAGATCACGGACCCAGTCTAGAATATTGCTACCATCATGTTTCAACTCTATTTCTCTAGGAACATATAAAAATTCAAGGGAGCTATAGCGTGAGTAAGTAATCTACAACATAATTTTCAAAGACATTACTGACTATGTTCATGATAATGAGTTCAATTAATCATATTACTTAAGAACTCGCACTCAAATTGACATCCCTCCGGTCATTCGAGTGATACATGATCCAAATTCACCAACTCAAGTCCGATCATCACGTGAGTTGAGGTGGTTTCAATGGTGAACATCATCATGTTGATCATATCTACTATATGACTCATGTTCGACCTTTTGGTCTCTTGTGTTCTGAGGCCATGTCTGTACATGCTAGGCTCGTCAAGTTTAACCCGAGTGTTCTGCATGTGCAACACTGGTTTGCACCTGTTGTATGTGAACGTATAGTCTATCACACCCAATCATCACGTGGTGTCTTGACACGACGAACTTTTGCAATGGTGCACACTCGGGGAGAACACAATTTATCTTGAAATTAAGTGAGGGATCACCTTATAATGCTACCGTCGTCCTAAGCAAAACTAGGTGCATAAAAGGATTAATATCACATGCAAATCATAAGTGACATGATATGGCCATGAACTTGTGCTTTTGATCTCCATCTTGAAAGCACCGGCAAGATCTCCATATTCACCGGCATGACACCATGATCTCCATCATCTTAATCTCCATCAACGTGTCGCCATTGGGGTTGTCGCGCCCACCATGCTTCTACTACTATTGCTACCATTTAGCGATAAAGTAAAGTATTACATAGCACTTAGTGATTAACACGCAGGTCATACAATAATTAAAGACAACCCTATGGCTCCTGTCGGTTGCCGTACTCATCGACATGCAAGTCGTGATATTCTATACAATACATGATCATCTCATACATCACATATATCTCATCATGTAATTGGCCATATCACATCACAACATACCCTGCAAAAACAAGTTAGACATCCTCTAATTGTTGTTGCATGTTTTACATGGCTTCTACGGGTATCTAGCAAGAACAATCCTCTCTACGCAAAACCACAACGGTGATACATAAATTGCTTTTCAACCTTCTCAAGGACCGCCTTTGTCGAATCCGGTCCAACTATAGTAGGAGAAACAAACACCCGCCAGCCATCTTTGTGCAATGAAGTTACACGTCAGTCAATGGAACCGGTCTCTCGTAAGAGTACGAGTAAGGTTGGTCCAGGCCGCTTCATCCCACAATACCGCTAAACCAAAACACGACCAAGGGAGGAGGCAATCTAAGCATCAACGCCCACAAACTCTTTGTGTTCTACTCGAGATCTCATCTACACATAGACCTAGCTCTGATACCACTGTTGGTGAACATTGCATGGGAAACAAAAATTTCCTACGCACACGCAAGATCTATCCATGACGATGAGCATCTACGAGAGGGAGAATGGATGTACATACCCTTGTAGATCGCTAAGCGGGAAGCGTAAGAAACACGGTTGGTGTAGTCGATCGTCTTCGCGATCCAAATCGCCGAGCGTCCCGCGATCTCATCACGATCCATCCCGCAATCCAATCACGATCCGTCACGCGAACTCATCACGATCCGTCCCGCGATCACATCACGATTTGTCTCGCGATCTTGATCACGGTGCTTCCGATCTAGCACCGAACGGACGGAACCTCCGCGTTCAGCACACGTATAGCTCGATGACGATCTCCGCCTTCTTGATCCAGCAAGAGGGAGTGGAGAGGTAGATGAGTTATTCGGCAGTGCGACGGCATTGCGGCGATGGTGGTGGAGCTATTCCGGCAGGGCTTCGCCTAAGCACTGCAGAAAACCAATCTAGAGTAGAAACTATGCACTAGAGGATAGGGTAGCACGTCCCTGAAAATCTAGTGCAAAACCCCTAAAATCTCTAGTATATATAAGAGGAAGAGAGGAGGAGGCTTGGCGCAAGGGGCAAGCCCTCTAGGCTTCGGCCGAAGTGGGAGGAGAGGAGGAATCCTCCTGCAATCCTAGTAGGACTAGGACTCCTCCTTATTTTGGTCTTTTTGCCTTTTTCCACCTTTTTCTCTTTGGGCTTTTCTTTCCAGCCGCATGGGCCTTATGTGGGACTTCCGCCAGGCCACTAAGGGCTGGTATTCACCCTCCCACAGCCCATGTAGCCTCTTGGGTCAAAATACCCCTCCCGGTGGTCTCTCGGTACACTATCGGCACTCCCGATACACTACCGATGAGCCCGAAACTTTTCCGGTGACCAAAACAGGACTCCCTATATATCAATCTTTACCTTCGGACCATTTCGGAGCTCCTCTTGACGTCCGGGATCTCATTCAGGACTCCGAACAACCTTCGATCACCACCATACAAACTCTATCCTACCGAAACGTCACTAAACCTTAAGTGTGCAAACCATGTGTGTTGGGGATATAACCCTACAATATGACCCGCCCTTGAAGGCTCCGGGTCATGTTGATGGATCGTGAGCCGGTCCAAGGGTGATCCGTAAAGCCTATGGCCCACGAAGATAGGCGGCTCATGGTGTGGGCCGCAAGGTGGCCCGGACTGAGAAGACCCGGGCATGTAAGCCGCTCGGAGACAATTTGGACAAGAAGATAGAGTAAGACTCCGATAGACAATGAGACTTGGTTAGAAAATTGTAAAGACCTGTGGTCCTGACCTCTTATATAAAGGAGACCCAAGGCGACTTAGATATCAGGTAATCGAGAATTAGGTCAAGCTTTAGCTCCCTTGTAATCGTTACCACAAGCAATACAAGAACAAGCAGGACGTAGGCTATTACCTCGACTTGAGGGGCCGAACCTGGGTAAACTCGTGTCCTTCAGTCCCGACCAACCCCTTTGAGTCCATCACGTCAGCGATGGCCTCAAATCCAAGTCCGTTCACCCGGACATCTGCCGTGATAAAACCACGACAGTTGGCGCCCACCGTGGGGCCTGCGCTTGGTGGTGTTGAGTTCTCAAAGGGCTCTATCTCGGGGCTCGAGGGCTACCTGGTCGGAAGGATGAGCAAGAGTCGCCGCAGCCGGTTCTACATCGACGATGCCGGCTAGGGGCTTGACGCCGACTCTATGGAGTATGGGTTCCGGGTCCCGTTTGGTGGGATCCACGTTTTCATCGGAAGAGCTGATGGATCTACGCCCGGGCCGGACGTCTGCACCAACATCATCGAGCCGGCTCGTCGTCTCCAATCTGCAAGTAACGTGCAGCCTACCCACGCCAATCCGGGTTAGAGGCATGTCTTTGTAGGCTTCACTCAAGGTATGGATCTGGAAGCATCTGGGTCACAGGAAACCCTTGTTTGTTCAGAAGATGAATCTTCAAGTGGAGAAACAGAATCAGTGTACCAGCTCCGCAACGGTGGCCTTGGGGGCTACGACGATGCATACCCTGAGTCGGATGGCTTTGAGTCGGATGTTATGAAACCTCCGGTTCATGCGGCGGTGTTCATGGAGGGATCAGCCCCAGCCGCAAGTAACGCAGCCGTGGGAGCTGCCACTTTGGGTGATAACCCGCCGCCGCCGGCTCAAGTTCTTGTGGAGCTGATGGCTGAACTCGCGGCTCTCATGGCCACTGAAGTCACACCAGATAATCAAGCAGCTCGGAATCTAGAGATTGCAAGGATCAAGGGTCGGATTGCAGAGGAACGACAAAGGATGGCTGAGCTGAAGGTCCAGATGGAAGAAGAGGCAGAACGTATCAAGACAGATACTTTCCGTCTAGGGCTAGTGCAAATGTCCGCAGCGGCGGTACACCGGAGGAGGCATCAGTCCCGTCTACTAGAGTGTTATGAAGCGAGGAACCTCTTTAATACTCCTGGCGCGGGGCGAGCCGCGGGCGCGCCCGAGAGCCGCCCAACGGAACGGCCGGCGACGCATCCGGCCCAACATAACCAAGCTTCGCCTAGGGGCTTTCCAACACCGGCGGGTCATTATTCTAACCCGACCGAGAATATGGTAGCAGCTGCCACCTGGCTTGAGACGATCCCTATCCCGGATGAAGCACCCTTTGCAGAGGATGTGCGGAACGCCATCGGGTACTTGCAGACGGCCATGGCCCAGGAGGAGAGATACGCACATAGCCGGAGTCGCGTCCATTCAACCCCTCTTCCTAGTCGTAGTTTTAGCCGGCGCTATGAATCACCAGCAGGCTCCAGCAGCAACCATCACAGAGAGATTCCAACGGGTCACTGACCACGAAGAAATACACAGGCATGTGTAAACCGTGCGGGAAGCCCGCAAGAGGTGCCAGCTAGGCCGGCTTACCAAGATCCCGGGCCTTCCGTTTCCGTAGGGGCAGGAGTAACCCCCAGGACGGGAGGGCTGCCGTGTTTATCGCCAGCTCTCCGGAGCGAGCGGTTGCCGAAAGATTTCAAAGGTCCCCACAAGGTCCCAAATTACACCGCTAATTTACCCTAGAGGCTTGGGTGGAAAGCTATGAACTGGCCATGGAGATGCTGGATGTCAGTGAGGCGGTTTGTGCCAAGTATTTTGTCATGATGCTTGAAGGCCCGACTCGTACATGGCTAAAGGGGTTACCACCTAATACCATCAATTCATGGGCAGAGCTCAGGGCTCGATTCATTAAGAACTTTCAAGGGACGTGCAAGCAGCCTATGACTATTGTGGATCTTGATCATTGTGTCCAACAGGAGAGCGAGTCAGCTCATCATTGGGTATGGCGGGTCTTGACAATTATTCACTCATCAGAGCAGATCACGGTGTCTCAAGCGGTGTTGATCTTAGAGAAGAACTGCCATTTTATTCCTCTAAAGCAGAAGCTTGGCCGGCTCAAGCGTACGTGCCAGGACATGGGAGAGCTCATGACGGCTCTCATGAAATACGCCGACTCAGACAACACGAAGGATCTGGGTTCTGATGAGGAAAAGGCTAGTCAAGGGAAGAAGGGCAACCAACGCAAGGGTGCGGTAAATAATGGTAGCCAGAATAAGCGTAAGAATCCAGAAGCAGGATCAGAGTTGGTGGACAACACAAATGCCCAGCAGAATCGTCCCAAGGGCAACAAGAGGTTTGGACCGACCTTGGGCAGGGATAATTTTTCCTCGAACATGGAAGAGTTGCTTAAGCGACCTTGTCCGACTCACAGTTTGCCTGATAGGCCGGCAAATCATACATGTGAGAATTGTTCTTTTATGCAGAAGTTCAAGCGGTATGTCACACAACCTAACCATCGCGGTGGCGGCCCGCCAGGCGGCCCAGGACATGGCGGATCAGGAGCCGGATTTGGTTCTGGCGGTTCAGCATCCGGTCATCCGGGTCAAGATACCCATGGGGGACAGCAGCTGCACTCTGGCAATAATAATCAACAATAGCAGCAACAGTGGAATCAGTCCGGTTTTCAGAGTAACCCTAAGCAGCTAGCTCCGGGCAGTACCACGTCTTCACGACTAGTCTCAATAGACGGGACCAGAAGTTGCGAAAACGGGAGGTCAATGCGGTTACGCCGGATCTTCCACAATATCTAAAGTGGTCTGAATATGACATAACATGGAGCTGTGAGGATCACCCGCCATGCGTTGATGACCTGGGGCGGCTGGCTTTGGTTGTGGCCCCCCAAGTGGGTGGATATATGTTGAACAAGGTGCTCATGGATGGCGACAGCAGCATAAACATCCTTTATTATGACACCTTCCGGCGGATGAAGTTGCTCGACAAGGACTTAAAACCTTCATCCACTGTTTTTCATGGTGTGGTGAAGGGTAAGTCGGCGCGTCCGATGGCAGGATTTCTTTGGAAGTGGCTTTTGGCGATGAATACAACTACAGAGTGGAATCCTTATGGTTTGAGGTGGTGAAGATCAAGAGCCCTTATCATGCCTTGTTTGGACGGCCGGCTTATGCTAAGTTCATGGCTCGGCCCTGCTATGTTTACTTACAGCTCAAGATGCCCGGCTTAAACGGTACCATCACCGTTCATGGTAACCGCAACACGGCTATTGAGTGTGAAGAAGGAGATGTGACTTACGTAGAGTCCAGTTGCGCCCAGGAGGAGCTTAAGTTTTATAAGGAGAATGTTGATCCGGAGGATATGACCCCCTGAAAAAGCCAACCACGGAGGTTGAGCCGCCCCTCAAGTTTTCAGCAGATGATACCAAGGCAGTAGATTTCAATCCGGGTGATTCATCTAAGCAGTTCATCATTGGAGCTCATATGGATCCCAAATAGGAAAGCGCGCTCATCGAATTCATCCGTGAGAATCGGGACATCTTTGCATGGAAGCCCTCTGACATGCCAGGTGTACCGAGAGAATTCGCTGAGCACAACCTTAATGTGGATCCAAAGTTTAAGCCGATCAAACAGTTTATGCGGCGGTTCAATGAGGAGAGGCGCAAGGCTATTGGGGAAGAAGTTGCCCGGCTCTTGGCTGCGGGTTTTATTGTTGAAGTTTTTCACCCGGAATGGTTGGCTAACCCAGTGCTGGTGCTTAAAAAGAATGGCACATGGCGTATGTGTGTGGATTACACGGACCTTAACAAGGCTTGTCTGGCTGATCCCTTTGCCCTCCCACATATTGATCAGATCATTGATGCTACAACAGGATGTGAAAGCTTATGCTTCCTGGACGCTTATTCCGGTTATCATCAGATCAAAATGGCAGTGAAAGACCAGGAGAAGACGGCGTTTATTACACCCTTTGGGGCGTTCTGTTATGTCTCTATGCTTTTCGGGCTCAAGAGTGCCCAGGCGACTTATCAACGGTGCGTACAGAACTGCCTTCGCAGTCAAATTGGCCATAATGTTCATGCTTATGTGGACGACATCATAGTCAAATCCAGAAAGAAGGAGACTCTTTTGGAGGACCTAAAGGAAACCTTTGACAATCTCTGGGTCTAGAAGATGATGGTTAACCCGACCAAGTGTGTCTTTGGGGTTCCAGCAGGAAAGCTTCTGGGTTTCTTGGTCTCTGAGCATGGCATTGAGGCTAACCCGGATAAAATCAAGGCTATTACTTCTCTAGGAGAGCCGGCATGCATTAATGACGTTCAGCGCCTGGCAAGGCGGATTGCTACGTTGAGACGGTTCATAAGCCGCCTTGGAGAGAAGGCTATTCCTTTATATCAGATGATGATGAAGACAAACAAGTTCGTCTGGAGCAAAGCGGCGGGTGAAGCACTTGAGGCGCTTAAGAGACAGCTGACTGAGCCGCTAGTGTTAGCCTCTCCCGGTTGAGAAAGAACCGTTGCTCATTTATGTGGCGGCTAACAACAGGGCAGTCAGCGTTGCAATTGTGGTCGAGCGCAAGGAGGCTGGGAAGGAGTATCCTGTGCAAAGGCCAATTTATTATATTAGCGAGGTCCTAGCAGAATCTAAGCAAAGATATCTGCATTGGTAGAACCTGGTATACGGAGTTTTCATGGCCAACCGCAAGTTAAAACACTACATTGTAGGGCACCAGATAATTGTGGTCAGTTCTGCTCCATTGGGGGATATTATCCAGAACAGAGAAGCCACAGGAAGGATTGCTAAATGGGCATTAGAGATAGGGCCTCTTAATTTAAAGTATGTTCCTCGCACAGCGATCAAATCCCAAGCTTTGGTAGATTTCATAAACGATTGGACAGAGTGTCAAGCTCCGGAAGAAAAGCCGGATAACACATACTGGGCCATACACTTTGATGGATCCAAGCAGTTAAAGGGGTCCGGAGCGGGGGTTGTTCTGAGATCCCCCAAGGGGGATAAGTTTTGTTATGTGCTCCGGCTGATGCTCCCCTGCACTAACAATGCGGCTGAGTACGAGGCTTTGCTTCATGGTCTTAGATTAGCCAAGGAGATGTATTTGAGACGGGTCAAGTGTTTGGGCGACTCAGATCTAGTGGCGTAGCAAGTTTCTGGCACTTGGGACTCCAAAGACCCGCGGATGGCGGCTTATAGGCAGGCGGTTGATATTATTGCGGGTCACTTCAAGCGGTATCAGGTAGATCACATTGATTGTCGCAAGAACAAGGCGACCGATGCTTTATCACGGCTAGGTTCCCAACGTAAGTCGGTGCTGCCTAATGTCTTTCTGGACGTCTTACACCATCCGACTGTCACGATACCTTCAGAGGAAGATTTGGCTGTTCCTGACCCGGAGGCAGGATTGGTGGCGGCTCTGCACGCTATCCCCGATTGGACGATTCCTTATTTGGCCTATTTGACCCGGGGCGAGTTACCTGAGGATGAAGACCTGGCCAGAGAGATCACCCGACACTCTAAGTCCATGATGATAGTAAATGGTGAGTTGCATAAATGCGGGGTAACAGGGTTTTTTCAACGTTGTGTTTCACCAGAGGAGGGTCGGCAGATCTTGAATGAAATTCATGCTGGTGATTGTGGACACCACGCCTGCTCAAAATCTTTGGTGGCCAAGGCTTTCCAGCACGGGGTTTTCTGGTTAACGGCTCACAAGGATGCATAGGATTTAGTCCGCAAGTGTGACAACTGTCAGAAATTTGGCCGGCGTGCTCATGTTCCGTCTCAAGAACTAAGGGTGATACCAATCACTTGGCCGTTTGCGGTCTGGGGGCTGGACATGGTCGGGCCCTTCAAGAGATCCAAGGACAAGAAAATGCACCTCCTGGTGGCGGTTGACAAATTTACCAAGTGGGTAGAGGCGGAGCCGGTTAGAAAATGTGATGCGGCTATAGCGGTTCTATTCATTAAGAAACTGATCTACCGTTTTGGTTACCCGCACAGCATCATTACTGACAATGGTACAAATGTATCTAAGGGGGCTATGAAGAAATTCTATGACGAAGAGCATATCCGGTGTGACATTTCAGCCATGGCACATCCAAAATCCAATGGTCAGGCGGAGCGCGCCAATCAGGAAATTCTAAGAGGGATTAAACCGCGGCTTATGGTTCCTTTGCAGCGAACGCCCGGGTGTTGGATCAAAGAATTACCCTCCGTCTTATGGAGCATCAGAACCACCCCTAACAGATCCACGGGTTTCACGCCCTTCTTTATGGTGTACGGCACTGAGGGCGTCTTACCCAGTGACATCCGGCGTGACTCGCCAAGGGTAGCGGCTTACATTGAGACAGACAACGAGACGGCACGCCAAGACGCATTAGATGCTTTGGAAGAGGCACCAGAGTTAGCAGTGGCCCGATCGGCGATTTATCAACAAGACCTGTGCCACTATCATAGCCGCAGGGTTAAGACCCGGACATTCCAGGAGGGCGACTTGGTACTCCGGCTGATTCAAGACTAGACAAATATGCATAAGCTGTCACCTCCATGGGAAGGACCCTTTGTGGTCAGCAGAAATCTCAACAACGGGTCATATTATCTCATTGATATTTGAAACGACTCAGGTACGGCGGGTCAGGAGACCCGTCGGCCATGGAACATCGCGCATCTCCAGCCCTATTTCACTTAAAGGGTATCGAGACCCACCATTGTACACTATCATTGTACATATCATAGATGTTTAAATAAAGAAGCCTCTGCTATTTCACGCGTCTTCATATAGGAAAAGATTACACAATATTCCGGTTGATGCATCAACTGAGATTGGCAAACGGCAGTAGATGCCTATCAGCCAGGCGTTATGCCACAAAATCCCGGCTTAGAAAAATGAGTCGCGACATCAGGCATTATGCCACAAAATCCCGGCTCAAAAAAATGAGTCGCGGCATCAGGCGTTATGCCACAAAATCCCGGCTCAGGAAAATGAGCCACGGCACCGGGCTTTACGCTACAAAACAAAAACCGGCTCAGGAAAATGAGTCGTGGCGAGGGCGGCTTCTTACCTTCGATTACAGCTTCTAATGCCTATCCGCCAGTGGGTTACACCGTAATTGCTGAGGGGGGCTTCTTACCGACGGGTACCGCTTCTAACACCCTATCAGCCGGCTTTATGCCATCTTCGGCTAACCAGTTTAGCCGCGGTTATGAGAGGTTTTTTACCGATGGGTAGCTAACATCTCATGACCCGCGAACGGCGGCTTCTTACCTCCGGGTACAGTTTCTAATGCCTATTAGCCGGCGTAAGGCCACGTGAAAATAGCTAAGGAAATTAGCTGCGGTTAACGGTGGCCTCTTATCTTCGGGTACAGCTTCTAACGCCTATTAGTTGTTCTTATAAAATCCGGCTAAGGAAAAATTAGCTGCGGCGAGGGCGGGCTCTTACCTTCAGGTACAGCTTCTAATGCCTATCCACCGGCGTTTACACCATATTATTACCTCCGGGTGTATCTTCTAAAAAGCCTTATCGTCCAGGCGTTGCGCCATCTCCGGCTGACCAGATTAGCCGTGATTACCAAAAAGGGAGTCACCACCTCCGGGTGTAGCTTACCTAATCTTGGCTGCAGGTGTCTTCTATGATGACAAGGCAAATGTAAATGATTCAAAGCATACAAGGACAAATGGCAAACGAAAACCAGATCATCTTAAGTTTCAGACAAGTTTCATCTAGCTATTACACTCCCAGAGGAGATCAAAATTTCAGACAAGTTTTTCAGCCGCCACACGGCGGGTTAAGCTGATACAAGTCCTTAAAGCAGAAGTTAATTAGCTGACGGGTCATCCTGCGCCGGCTCTTCTGTGGACCTGATCTGGAGGTTGTCCAAATCCCAATTGCAGTTCGTTAGAGCCGCAAAAGAGCCTTCAAATAAGGCAACGGGTCAAGATCTGGAGCAAAGAGGTCCTTACTCCGAGCAGGCGTCAAGTCTTTGCACACGTACAAAGGACCACAGACTCTCTTCTGCTCCGGGTCATAGGCTGCTTGATAAGTTGATAGATCAACCTCCTCCGCCAAGACAGAAGCTAACACCCGGGACTACTTCATGCACCGGCTGTAGTCAGCGTCAGTAAACTCCGAGCTGTCATCTTTTCTTGAAGGGAAGCCCTTCATCATCTCGGAGGCTGTTAGGCCCAGAGCAAAGGCCAAAGCCTGGCTGATGCCCGCAATGGCCCCTTGGCGGGCGGCTGATTTCTTGAGTTCGGCGATCTGTTTCGGCATGGTGGAGAAGAGCTCTAAGACACCCCTGAGAGTCGCCGGAATTTTATCCTTATATTGCACGGCCTTGATAGTGCAGATTGCGCCACAGTACAACTGCTCAGTTAAGGTATAGATGGCCTTCAACGGTAGCAGGCTATCAGAAGCCAACTACCGGCTCCTAGGACCTGTATAAACTGGACAATTCAGATGAGTCGCCAGTCTAAGGAAAGATGAAGCCATTTGAAACACAAAGTTGTCAGAAGCTTACCAAAGAAGGCGGCTGACATTTTGCTTATGTGGCGCTTCAAGCCTTGGAGTTCATCTGCCACAGCTATTAGCCGCTGGTCGGTGTCATCTGCCCGTTGGGTCAAAGCGGTCTTTTCAGATTCAGCTGACTCCTTAAGAGCAGCAAAATCGGCCTTGATTGTGGCCAGCTCCTTAGAGAGAAGCCGACACTTCTCATCGGCGACGCTGCGGGCTTCTTGTTGAGATGACAGGTTGGTCTTCAGGTCCATCAACTGTGACCCGGCTTCATTTAAAGCTTCCTGTGACATATCAAAAAATAGAATAAGTCACCAGAATGGAAATCGTATCAAATGGTGAATGTTAAAGACAAAGTTATACAAGTCCCAAGCAGATTGCAAGCAATATGTTGGACACTTGGGGGCTAATATATATTTGATCTTTGAGAAATCAGTATAGTTCAGGCTCATCCTCATCAAAGTTAATCAGGGACTTGGGGGCTACAATATGGCTCTTCAAATTTCCTTATACTAAAAGCTCCGACTCAACGTTATCAAGTTTGAGTTGGCGCTTGGGGGCTACAAGTGGTTCTTCAGGCTATCTACATTAACGCTCCGACTCAACTTTATCAAATTTGAGTCAGCCCTTGGGGGCAATGGATTTGGATTTTCTAACAGAGGATCAGAAAAGACCCGGTTCAACTCTTAAGCTATAATTGAACTGGCCCTTGGGGGCTAAGTAAGGTTATAGCAAGAGGAGGAATACCTCGTATTTTAGCTTCATCAAGTTGACCAACCGAAGTTCTAGATCTCGGCTGGTGGAAAGCTGGTTCGTATACCCGACGTGGAGTTGTTCGGCCGTCATCTTCTCAAAAGAAGAGTTGAAGTCCAGTTTCTTGGAAGCCTTGGCCAAATCTTTATGCCTGGTCAGCATGTGAGCCGGAGGAGACTGAGGAGCAGAACTGGTGATCGCGACTTCCGGAGTTGCATTGGTCTTGGCAGGACTTGGCGGTTTCGAAGGACCCCTTAGAGGGCTCTCCGGGATGATATCTTCAGCAGCCAGCTCAGTGGAGGCAATTGGCGGATCTACATCCGGTTGTGGCTCCTCCAGTTGTTCTTGTTCCAGCTCTTGAGCAGCAAGGCCGGGGGAGGGCTTGTTGATCTTCCGACGCTTAGCTTGAGCACTGCGAGATAGAAAGATCAGAATCCAAAGGATATTACTACCCTACAAAGAACCGGATGTTATAGTAGAAAAACACTTACAGCGGGTTGATCTTGGGAGGCGGCAGAGCGGTCGCCGAAGAGTCGCCGGAAGAGGGCGATTTCTGAGATGAAATTTAAGAAAGATGAGACAGTACCAAGGTTATATAGAGAGATGAATCAAACAGGAACACATACCTCTGCGGGGCGTTTCTTCGGAGCCGGCGAGTTCGGCAAGCTAGACATAAGCTCAGTGGAGCCGGCGCTCCAGGTCTGGCGACATTCAGCATGTTGTTGTTTTTTTGAAAGAAAGTCGGGAGCCAGGTAAGCGAGAGGATGAGAAAGAGGAACTTTTCTGGTAACCCGCCATGGCTTTCGGGGGACAAAATACTCTGAGCCAGAAGAAACATAGTTTACCTCAGGGGCATTGGCGCGGCTGGTCTCCACATCATCCTGTGAGTAAAACAAGCATTGGTAAAACAAGAAAGAAAAATATCAAGCAAACAACTAAAATTTTACCTCTGAGCTGGATGACGGTGACGGGTTGAACCATTCCTCTCGTGGGGCATCTTTCTTTGGCTTCTTGGCTGGGGCCTTCTTCTTGAGCTTCTTCGGAGGAGGGACATACTCCTTCTTCCAGAAATCAGAGTTGGCCTGCGAAAATAAACCGGGGAAGAGTAATAGATCAACAAGGTACAAACAGAAATCCAATAGACGGATGGAAAGAAATTGGCTTACATCTGGAGCCGGATTGTTGACACTAAAAGGCGCCAGGCCAATGGCGCTGCATGAGCCAGAGGCTTCATGAACAAGGCTCCGGATGACAGTGGTGATGTCATCCTCTGTCAGGGTTGATTGACTGAAGCACAAGGAGCTGTCATACTTGCCTTCATATTCACACATAAGCCGGCTTCTACGGCTTAAGGGCATGATCCGCCATGAAATCGAGCAGCGAATCAAATCCAGTCCGGTCAAACCGTTGGCTATGAGTGCCTTGATCTTGGCGTGAGCCGGCTCATACCTGGCACGCTCTGAAACTGAGAGCCGGCCAGGAAGCTCTGAATATGTCTTGAGCCGGGAGGGACGATAACCCGGCAATGGGCGCTCATTTTCAGGAGAGGTGTCCTTGCAGTAGAACCAAGTCTTGTTCCAATCCTTTGGATGACTCGACATCTGCGCAGCCGGAAAGATGATGTCTCTACGTCGTTGAATGGAAATACCGCCAAGTTCCAGACTCGGAGCGCCTTTCATTTTGGTTTGGCAGTTGGTGTAGAAGAACTGTCGAAACAACCCCACAGATGGCTTGATTTGCAGGTAGACTTCACAGAGCACTAGGAAATTACATATGTTTGAAACGGAGTTGGGGGCAAAGTCTTGAGGGTGAAGCTTGTACAAATGGAGAATGTCACGGGAGAATTTAGAGCCGGGCGGCACGAACCCTCGCTCAATATGGTCAGAGAAAACTACTACCTCTCCTTTTTGAGGAGAGGGCCGAGTCTCGTCACCTGGAACCCGCCAGTCAAGGACCTCCTTGGAAGGAAGAGTGCCTGCGTCAACAAAATCCGTTAAGTACTCTTCTGTGACGCAAGATCCGACCCAGTTGCATGAGTTGGAAGCGCGGGACATGGTGGCGGCTTAAAGACTATGCAAAATTAAATATGTGGCGAGTTAAGAGCAAGCAATATCTGTGACGGCTTACAATTTTAAGGGCTCTACAAATACTACGCCATAGTCCGGCTGATGAGAGCTGGAGAGGTCTGGCGGTTCAAGAAAGAAAGGAGGAGCAAAAATAGGAAAATAGGTTCTTATTTTTAGACCTAGCGAAGAACAGGAGGAACAGAGAAGAATGAAACAGAGCCGCGACAGCCCGCGCATTGCGCATGGCTGCCTTGTACGCGGCAGTACGGTGGGGACGTGCACTAAAGACGTCGACGGCATCGGAATGCCCTAACGGTGGCGATGGAGGAGACCGAGCGGCGGCGGCGGAGTTTCCAGTGAACCCTGCTATGGCGGCGATGGATCTAGGGGGAGCTTGGACTTACCTATGATGGAGCGGCGGACGCAGAAGAGATTCTGGTACGACTTAGGTTGATGCAGCGGCCTGGTTGACGACGATGAGAAGACGGCGCCGGAGCAGGGAGCGCTGGAGCAGAGATGATGAAGGGAAGAAGAGGAAGGGAGAGCGGGAGAAGGAAAGTTTCCCCCGCAACAGGTCTTATTTAAAGAGAAGACGAGGCAGGCGCGAAAATCTAGGCGACGAAAACCGTTTGACCGAGGCGGACGCCTCAATTTTCGGGCTGACCATTTAATAAAAGATTCAGTGGTACGTCAGCAGATCTCATGACGTCATGCCGGGTCATCACCGGGCGACTCGCCAAAGAGCAGAAGAGAAGGATGAAGTGAGCAAGCTCAATTCAACCTGGGGCCTAATGTTGGGGATATAACCCCGCAATATGACCCGACCTTGAAGGCTCCGGGTCATGCTGATGGCTCGTTAGCCGGCCCAAGGGTGAGCCGTAAAGCCTACGGCCCATGAACATAGGCGGCTCATGGTGTGGGCCGCAAGGTGGCCCGGACTGAGAAGACCCGGGCGTGTAAGACGCTCGGAGACAGTTTGGACAAGAAGATAGAGTAAGACTCGGATAGACAATGAGACTCGGTTAGACAATTGTAAAGACCCATGGTCCCGCGAACACATCATGATCCGTCCCGCGAACTCATCACGATCCGTATCACGATCTTGATCATGATTTGTCCCGCGAACTCATCACGACCCGTTCCGTGATCACATCACGAACCGTCTCGCGATCTCGATCACGGTCCTTCCGATCTAGCGCCGAACGGACGGCACCTCCGCGTTTAGCACACGTGCAGCTTGATGACGATCTCCACCGTCTTGATCCAGCAAGAGGAGGTGGAGAGGAGAGAGAGTTCACCGGCAGCGTGACGGCGCTCCGGTGATGGTGGTGGAGCAATTCTGGCAGGGCTTCTCCTAAGCGCTGTAGAAAACCGATCTAGAGGAGAAACTATGCACCGGTGTAACGGGTAGCACGTGGCCAGAAATTCTGTCCAAAAACTACCCAATCCACTAGTATATATAGGAGGAGAGGAGAGGAGAGGCAGCCAAGGCCTTTGGGTCGGCCGAAATAGGAGGTGGGAAGCAATCCTACTTCACCTCCAATCCTAGTTGGAGTAGGATCGCCTCCTATTGGCTGATTTTCTACTTTTTGCTTTAGGACTTTCTCTCCTGCGCCATGGGCCTTTGTGGATGTTTTCCCAGCCCACTAAGGGCTGGTTATTATTATCCCACAGCACATGGACCTCTTGGGGTCGAAATACCCCTCCCGGAGGCCTCCCGGTACACTACCGGCACTCCCGGTACAGTACCGATGAGCCCGAAACTTTTCCGGAAACCAAACTGGGACTTCCTATATATGAATCTTTACCTCCGGACCATTCCGGAGCTCCTCGTGACATCTGTGATCTCATCCGGGACTCCGAACAAACTTCGGTCACCACCATACATAACTCTACACTACCGAAACGTCACCGAACCTTAAGTGTGCAGACCCTGCGGGTTCGAGAACTATGTAGACATGACTGAGACACCTCTACGGTTAATAACCAATGGAGGGACCTGGAGATCCACATTGGTTCCTACATATTCTACGAAGATCTTTATTGGTCGAACCTCTATGTCAAGGATTCAGTTAATCCCGTATAACGTTCCCTTTGTTCTTCGGTATGTTACTTACCCGAGATTCGCTCGTCGGTATCTCCATACCTAGTTCAACCTTGTTACCGGCAAGTCTCTTTACTCGTTCCGTAATACAAGATCCCACAACTAACAATTAGTCACATTGCTTGCAAGGCTTATTGTGATGTTGCATTACCAAGTGGGCCTCGAGATACCTCTCCGTCACACCGAGTAACAAATCCCAGTCTCGATCCATGCCAACTCAACACACACCATCGGAGATACCTGTAGAGCACCTTTATAGTCACCCAGTTACGTTGCGACGTTTGATACACACAAGGCACTCCTCCGATATCTGTGAGTTGCATGATCTCATGGTCATAGGAACACATACTTGACATGCGGAAAATAGTAGCAATAAACTGACACGATCATATGCTACGTTTGTAGTTTGGGTCTTGTCCATCACGTCATTATCCTAATGATGTGATCCCGTTATCAAATGACATCTCATGTCCATGGCTAGCAAACCATAACCATCTTTTGATCAACGAGCTAGTCTATTAGAGGCATACTAGGGACATGGTTTTGTCTATGTATCCACACATGTATCTAAGTCTCCGATCAATACAATTATAGCATGGATAATAAACAATTATCATGAACAAGGAAATATGATAATAACTAATTTATTATTGCCTCTAGGGCATATTTTCAACAGTCTCCCACTTGCACTAGAGTCAATAATCTAGTTCACATCACCATGTGATTCGCATTGTTAACATCACCATGTGAATCTAACACCCAATGAGTTCTGGGGTTCGATCATGCTTTGCATGTGAGAGAGGTCTTATAGTCAACGGGTCTGTAACATTCAGATCCGTGTGTACTTTACAAATCTCTATGTCAAACCGTAAACACTGCTACCACACTCCACTTGGTACTTTTCCAAATGGCTGCTCCACTATACTTATCCAGATTGCTACTACGAGTCATCCGGATTAGTGTTAAAGCTTGCATCGACGTAACTCCTTACGACGAACCCTTTTTCACCTCCATAATCGAGAAACATCTCCTTAGTCTTTCAGTTACTAAGGATAATCTTGACCGCTGTCCAGTGGTCCACTCCTAGATCTCTTTTGTACCTCTTGACAGACTCATGGCAAGACACACACAGGTGCGGTACACAGCATGGCATACTATACAGAGCCTATGGCTAAGGCATAGGGGACGACGTTCGCCCTTTCTCTTTCTTCTGCTGTGGTCGAGCTTTGAGTCTCACTCAACTTCACACCTTACAAATCAGGCGAGAACTCTTTCTCTGACTGATCCATTTTGAACTCTTTCAAAATCTTTGTCAAGGTATGTACTCATTGAAAGTCTCATCAAGTCATCTTTGATCTATCTCTATAGATCTTGATGCTCAACAATTAGGTAGTTTTATCCAGGTTTTACTTTGAAAATCACTTTCCAAATAACTATTTATGCTTTCCAGAAATTCTACATTATTTCCGATCAACAATATGTCATCCACATATACTTATCAGAAATTCTATAGTGCTCCCACTCACTTTATTGCAAATACAAGTTTCTCGTAAACTTTGTATAAACTCAACAACTTTGATCAACTCATCAAAGTGTATATTCCAACTCCGAGATGCTTGCTTCAGTCCATAGAAGGATCACAGAAGCTTGCTCACCTTTTAGCATCCTTAGGACTGACAAAACCTTCTGGTTGTATCACATACAACCGTTCCTCAAGTAAACTGTTAAGGAAACGATGTTTTAATATCCATATGCCAGATTTCATAATTGAAAAATGCAGCAACTGCTAACATAATTCCAACAGAATTTTAGCTTCGCTACGAGTGAGAAAGTCTCATCGCAGTCAACTCCTTGAACTTGTCACAAACATCTTTGCAATAAGTCGAGCTTTACAAATGGTGACAATTACCATCAGCGTCTGTCTTCATTTTAAAGATCCATTTGTACTCAACGACCTGCCGTCCAATGAGCAAGTCTACCAAAGTCTATACTTGGTTTTCATACATGGATCCTATCTCGGATTTCATGGCCTCCAACCATTTGTCGGAATCCGGGCCCATCATCGCTTCTCCATAGCTCGTAGGTTCATCGTTGTCCAACAACATGACCTCCAAGACAGGGTTATCGTACCACTTAGGAGCAGTACACATCCTTGTCGACCTACGATGTTCGATAGTAACTTGATCCTGAAGCTTCATGATCATCATCATTAACTTCCTCTTCAACTAACGTAGGCTTCACAGAAACATCTTTCTGCGCTACACTACTCTCTGGTTGAACAAACCTTTAACAACCTCATCAAGTTCTATCTCCCTCCCACTCAATTCTTTCGAGAGAAACATTTCCTCGAGAAAGGATCCATTTAAGCAACAAACACTTTGCACTAGGATCTAAGATAGAAGGTTCACCCAACTGATCTTAGGGTATTCTATGAAGATGCATTTGTCCGCCTTGGGTTCGACCTCATTAGGCGAAAACATTTTCCACACAAGTGTCGCAGCCCCAATATTAAGAAATGACAGCTTAGGTTTCTATCAAACCATAATTCATATGGTGTCATCTCGACGGATTTAGATGGCGCCCTATTTAAAGTGAATGTAGTTGTCTCTAATGCATAACCCCAAAATTATAGTAGTAAAATGACAAGAGACATCATAGCACGCACCATGTCAAATAGAGCATAACTATGATGTTCGGACACACCATCACACTATGGTGTTCCAGGTGGCGTTTAGTTGTGAAACAACTTTCACATTGTCTTAAGTTGTATGCCAAACTTGTGACTCAGATATTCACCTCCATGATCATATCACAGTCATTTTTATCTTCTTGTCACGATGATCTTTAAACTTCACTCTGAATTTGCTTGAACCTTTCAAACGATTCAAACTTGTGTTTCATTAAGTAAATATACACTATATCTACTCAAATCATCAGTGAAGGTAAGAAAATAACGATATCCACTGCACGCTACAAGACTCACTAGATTGCATACATCAACATGTATCATTTCCAATGAATCACTTGCCCGCTCCATCCAACGGGGTCCTTTAGTCATCTTGCCCAAGAGGCATGGTTCGCATGTGTCAACCGATTCGAAATCGAATGAGTCCAAATATCCATCACCATGGAGTTTCTTCATGCGCTTTATACCAATATGACATTTTGCGGTAGCGCCACAAGTATGTGGTACTATCATTATTTAACTTTGTATCTTTTGACATCAATGTTATGAACATGTGTATTACTACGATCAAGATTTCAACAAACCATTCTCACTGGGTGCATGACCATTGAAGGTATTATTCATGTAAACAGAATAACTATTATTCTCTGACTTAAATGAATAACCGTATTGCAACAAACATAATCTAATCATGTTCATGCTCAACGCAAAACACCAAATAAAATTTATTTAGGTTCGTCACTAATCCTGAAGGTAGAGAGAGCGTGCGATGTTGATCACATCAACCTTGGAAACATTTCCAACACACATCGTCACCTCACCCTTAGCTAGTTCTCCGTTTATTCCGTAGCTTTTATTTCGAGTTACTAACATTTAGCAACCGAACCGGTATCCAATACCCAGGTGCTACTAGGAGTACTAGCAAGGTACACATCAATAACTCGTATATCAAATATACTTCTGTCGATGTTGCCAGCCTTCTTATCTACCAAGTATGTAGGGTTGTTCCGCTTCAGCGACCTCTCACCTCATAATAGAAGCACTTAGTCTCGGGTTTGAGTTCAACTTTGGGTTGCTTCACTGGAGCAGCAACTGACTTGCTATCCATGAAGTTTCCCTCCTTGCTCTTGCCCTTTTCAAAACTAGTGGTTTGATTAACCATCAACACTTGACGCTCCTTCTTGATTTCTACCTTCGCGGTGTCAAACATCGCGAACAGCTCAGGGATCAATACTTCTATCCCTGGTGTATTATAGTCCATCACTAAGTTCTAGTAGCTTCGGAGAACTATATCAATCACTATCTTATCTGGAAGATCAACTCCCACTTGATTCAAGCGATTGTAGTACCCAGACAATCTGAGTACATGCTCAACGATTGAGCTATTCTCCTTCATCTTACAGGCAAAGAATCTTGTTGGAGTTCTCATATCTCGCAACACAGGCACGAGCCTGAGATCGCAATCTCTGCTCCTAGAACATCTCATATGTTCCGTGACGTTCAAAACGTTTCGGAGACTCAATTCTAAGCCGTAATGCATGACGCAGTAAACTATCAAGTAGTAATCGAAACGTGCCTGTCAGATGTTCAAAACATCTATAGACGACGCTAGAGGGGGTGGCGCACCGAGCGGTGCATTAAGGACATAAGCCTTCTGTGCAGCAATGAGGACAATCCTCAGATCACGGACCCAGTCCGCAATATTGCTACCAACATATTTCAACTCTATTTCTCTAGGAACATATAATAATTTAAGGGAGCTACAGCGCGAGCTAGTAATCTACAACATAATTTGCAAAGACACTTTGACTATGTTCTTGATAATGAGTTCAATTAATCATATTACTTAAGAACTCCCACTCAAATTGACATCCCTCCGATCATTCGAGTGATACATGATCCAAATTCACCAACTCAAGTCCGATCATCACGTGAGTTGAGGTGGCTGCAATGGTGAACATCATTATGTTGATCATATCTACTATATGACTCATGTTCGACCTTTCGGTCTCTCGTGTTTCGAGGCCATGTCTGTACATGCTAGGCTCGTCAAGTTTAACCTGAGTGTTCTGCGCGTGCAAATCTGGCTTGCACCCGTTGTATGTGAACGTAGATTCTATCACACCCGATCATCACGTGGTGTCTCAACACGACGAACTTTCGCAATGGTGCACACTCGGGGAGAACACAGTTCATCTTGAAATTCAAGTGAGGGATCACCTTATAATGCTACCGCCGTACTAAGCAAAACAAGGTGCAGAAAAGGGTTAACATCTCATGCAATTCATAAGTGACATGATATGGCCATGAACTTGTGTTTAAGATCTCCATCTTCGAAACACTGGCATGATCTCCATCGTCACCGGCACAACACCATGATCTCCATCATCTTGATCTCCATCAATGTGTTGCCATTGGGGTTGTGGCGCCAGCCCTGCTTCTACTTCTATTGCTACCGCTTAGCGATAAAGTAAAGCATTACATAGCGCTTAATGATTGACACGCAGGTCATACAATAATTAAAGACAACCCTATGGCTCCTGCCGGTTGCCGTACTCAACGACATGCAAGTCGTGAAATTCTATACATCACATGATCATCTCATACATCACATATATCTCATCATGTAATTGGTCATATCACATCACAACATACCCTGCAAAAACAAGTTAGACGTCCTCTAATTGTTGTTGCACGTTTTACGTGGCTGCTACGGGTATCTAGCAAGAACGATTCTCACCTATGCATAAACCACAACGGTGATACATAGATTTCTTTTCAACCTTCTCAAGGACCGCCTTTGTCGGATCCGATCCAACTAAAGTGAGAGAAACTGTCACCCGCAAGCCATCTAAGCAACAAGTTGCGTCGAGGGAACCGGTCTCTCGTAAGCGTATGAGTAATGTTGGTCCGGGCCGCTTCATCTCACAATCCCGCTGAACCAAAATCCGACCAAGGGAGGAAGCAATCTAAGCATCAACGCCCACAAACCTTTTGTGTTCTACTCGAGATCTCATCGAACCATCAACCTAGCTCATGATGCCACTGTTGGGGAATGTCGCATGGGAAACAAAAAATTTCCTACGCACACGCAAACCTATCCATGGTGATGAGCATCTACAAGAGGGATAGTGGATCTACGTACCCTTGTAGATCGCTAAGCGGGAAGCGTTAAGAAACACGGTTGGTGTAGTCGAACTTCTTCGCGATCCAAATCGCCGAGCGTCTAGCGATCCAATCACGAACCATCCCACGAACACATCATGATCCGTCCCGCGAACTCATCACGATCCGTCTCACGATCTGTCCCGCGAACTCATCATGATCCGTTCTGTGATCACATCACGAACCGTCTCGCGATCTCGATCACGGTCCTTCCGATCTAGCGCCGAACGGACGACACCTCCGCGTTCAGCACACGTACAGCTTGATGACGATCTCCACCGTCTTGATCCAGCAAGAGGAGGTGGAGAGGAGAGAGAGTTCACCGGCAGCGTGACGGCGCTCCGGTGATGGTGGTGGAGCAATTCCGGTAGGGCTTCGCCTAAGCGCTGCAGAAAACCGATCTAGAGGAGAAACTATGCACCGGTGTAACGGGTAGCACGTGGCCGGAAATTCTGTCCAAAAACCGCCCAATCCACTAGTATATATAGGAGGAGAGGAGAGGAGAAGCAGCCAAGGCCTTTGGGTCGGCCCAAATAGGAGGTGGGAAGCAATCCTACTTCACCTCCAATCCTAGTTGGAGTAGGATTGCCTCCTATTGGCTGATTTTCCACTTTTTGCTTTAGGACTTTCTCTCCTGCGCCATGGGCCTTTATGGCTGTTTTCCCAGCCCACTAAGGGCTGGTTATTATTCTCCCACAGCCCATGGACCTCTTGGGGTCGAAATACCCCTCCCGGAGGCCTCCCGGTACACTACCGGCACTCCCGGTACACTACGTAACTCCCGGTACACTACCGATGAGCCCAAAACTTTTCCGGAAACCAAACTGGGACTTCCTATATATGAATCTTTACCTCCGGACCATTCTGGAGCTCCTCATGACGTCCGGGATCTCATCCGGGACTCCGAACAAACTTCGGTCACCACCATACATAACTCTACACTACCAAAACGTCACCGAACCTTAAGTGTGCAGACCCTGCAGGTTCGAGAACTATGTAGACATGACCGAGACACCTCTACGGTCAATAACCAATGGCGGGACCTGGACGTCCACATTGGTTCCTACATATTCTACGAAGATCTTTATTGGTCGAACCTCTATGTCAAGGATTCAGTTAATCCCGTATAACGTTCCCTTTGTTCTTCGGTATGTTACTTGCCCGAGATTCGATCGTCGGTATCTCCATACCTAGTTCAACCTCGTTACCGGCAAGTCTCTTTACTCGTTTCGTAATACAAGATCCCACAACTAACAATTAGTCACATTGCTTGCAAGGCTTATTGTGATGTTGCATTACCGAGTGGGCCTCGAGATACCTCTCCGTCACACCGAGTAACAAATCCCAGTCTCGATCCATGCCAACTCAACAGACACCATCGGAGATACCTATAGAGCACCTTTATAGTCACCCAGTTACGTTGCGACGTTTGATACACACAAGGCACTCCTTCGATATCTGTGAGTTGCATGATCTCATGGTCATAGGAACACATACTTGACATCTGGAAAACAGTAGCAATAAACTGACACGATCATATGCTACGTTTGTAGTTTGGGTCTTGTCCATCACGTCATTATCCTAATGATTTGATCCCGTTATCAAATGACATCTCATGTCCATGGCTAGGAAACCATAACCATCTTTTGATCAACGAGCTAGTCTATTAGAGGCATACTAGGGACATGGTTTTGTCTATGTATCCACACATGTATCTAAGTCTCCGATCAATACAATTATAGCATGGATAATAAAAAATTATCATGAACAAGGAAATATGATAATAACCAATTTATTATTGCCTCTAGGGTATATTTTCAATAGCAGTGTCCTCGGCCGCCTTCTTGTCAGCTTCGGCCTTCTCGGCAGCAGCACGGTTGACATCGGTTGGGGACGACATGGCGAAGACGATGGAGGCAACGCAGACGTAGATGAAGTAGACGAACGGAAGTGAGGAGTCGTGTAGTCGCTCCCCAAAAACCTAATTGCATCTCTCCCCGTACAGGACCCGGAGAGGTGTGGTTTCGGACGCATGCTCTCCCGTCGACCGTGTACACGGTCAACGGGACGGAGTCGCCGGTGGCAGCAGTAGCAAAAGGAACAACATGGGCGGAGCGCTTGGAGGCATATGTGATATGTTTTCCGTGGCGGCTAGGGTTGGCCGAAGCCCTGCTTATGTAGGCGGCGTGCGGGTGGAGAGACGTGGGCTGAACCCTCTTCCGAGTCGGCAGCCCACGATCCAACGTCTCAAATCGTGGTGTTACGTATTCTCCATTTCCGACCGGCAAAAATAAGCGCGTAGGTATGAGCTCGGCTCAGCTCATTCCCGCAACCTGCAGCGCGTCGTGACGAGGCGTGGTGTGGCGTGGCGAGGCGGGCGGCGGAGGAGGAGTGTGCGAGGGCCTCTTCTCTTCTCATGCTCCAATAGCATGTGGAAGAAAGACCCTTATAAAGAGGTGCAACTCCCTCTCCACAAGCAAGGTGGGACTAAACTTTCCACCCCCCTTGTAATGCTACCTACATGGGCCCTTAGAGATTTTTCTGAAATTGTCTTATGGGCCTAAAGCCCATTCTCAGATTTCAACAATCCCCCACCAGATCTCAAGGGCCCATTTCATCCTCAGTTCCAATTACTGTTTTGATATACCAGCATTTTAGTGAAGACCTGTTAAGGTTGAGCTTCACCTATAACATGTAGCTACACTCCTTCACAGCTGAACAATGGACTATGCCTTGAATTGTCAGTTTGGCATCAAGAAGTTTCACCACAAGTCCTACTAGTAATAGGCTGCCGAAGGATGACCCGTCGTGTGGAGCATATTAGTCACACTCCTGGCCTATTCGTGAGCTTACTAGAGATCACCCCAATCTCATAGACCGTGACCAGCAGTCGGCCTCATATAGGTGTGTTCCTCCAAAGATCGCTCTATAGGACAGCATCTTGCTTACACATAAGCTTAAGAACACATTAAGACAGTAGTCATCCTACCATACAGTATCCGAGAGTATTGCATCTCCAACGAAGTGGGTTAGTAAGGTGACTCTCCTCAGTTCACCACTAGCTTGTTTTCCCAGGTCCTACTTCACGGGATCTCCGATCACATAGGTTAGGTTACTACCATGGCAATTCATGTGGGTCTCATACCCATCTCCCATGATGCATTATCTATCACAACACGTGATAGCCCTTTAGTAAAGGGGTCTACCAGATTCTTAGCCGTTTGGATGTAATCCAATGCTATCACTCCGGAGTTTCTTAAACGTCTGACAGCTTTCAATCTCATTCTTATATGTTTGTTGGACTTGATGTTATCCTTTGAACTCTTCACTTTGACAATGACTATCTGGTTATCGCAGTTCATAAGGATAGTCGGAACCGGCTTTTCAACCACTGGCAAGTCCATCAAAAGATCTCGAACAAATTCTGCTTCGACACCAGAGGTGTCTAATGCTATTAATTCTGCTTCCATTGTCGATCCCATTAAGATCGTTTGCTTGCAAGACTTCCAGGAAACAGCACCACCTCCAAGGGTAAACATATACCCAGTAGTGGCCTTCATCTCATCAGCATCAGAGATCCAATTTGCATCACTATACCCTTTAAGTACCGACGGGTATCCATTATAGTGAAGTCCGTGGTTCATAGTACCTTTCAAATAGCGCATAACTCTCTCAATACCATGCCAATGAACATCACCCGGATTGGCAACAAACCGGCTCAGTTTGCTCACAGCAAACACGAAGTCAGGCATCGTTGCACTAGCTAGATACATAAGTGAACCAATGAATTGAGAGTATCTCGATTGATCTTTAGCTGTGCCTTTGAACTTTCGAACCAGCACACTAGGATCATATGGTGTTTGAGAAACTTTGTAGTACGAATATCCAAAATGACTCAAAATCTTCTCAACATAATGGGATTGCAGAAGTGTAATCCCACCCTTATCATCTCTGAATAGCTTGATATTCAAGATAACATCAGCCACTCCAAGTTCTTCATCTCAAAGTTCTGAGATAGAAAAGACTTAACCTGCTCAATCACTTTGAGATTGGTTACGACTATTAGTATGTCATCAACATACAAGCACAATATAACTCCTTCACCCCCACCGTGGCGATAGTATACACATTTGTCAGCTTCATTAACAACGAAGCCAACAGCTGTCAGAGTTGTATTAAACTTCTCATGCCATTGCTTAGGTGCTTGTCTCGGGCCATATAAAGATTTCAGCAACTTACACACCTTTCCTTCCTGACCATCTATCACAAAGCCATCTGGCTGTTGCATATAATTTCCTCCTCTAGCTCTCCATTAAGGAAAGCCATCTTGACATCCATTTGATGGATGAGAAGACCATGCGAGGCCGCCAACGAGAGTAGTACTCGAATGGTGGTCAGTCTGGCCACAGGTGAGTAAGTATCGAAGAAATCTTCTTCTTCTTTCTAGGCATAGCCCTTGGCCACAAGCCTGGCCTTATACTTTTCAATTGTACCATCGGGCCTAAGATTTCTTTTGAACACCCACTTACATCCCAATGGTTTGCACCCATAAGGACCACTACTGGAATCAGCATCTTTGCCGTCAGCCAGCTCTTTGCCGTCTGCTAGCTGGCAGCAAAGAAGGTCTTTGCCATCAGCTTGCAGAAAGCTAACGACAAAGATGCTGCTGACGGCAAAGATCATGTTTGCCATCAGACAGCTCTTTGTCGTCTGCTAGCGGACGACATAGAAGCTTTGCCGTCTGCTAGCAGACGGCAAAGAGTCTAGCTAGCAAACTGCTAATGGCCACTTTCTTTGCCGTCTGCTAGCAGACGGCAAAGAAGCTTTGCCATCTGCTAGCAGACGGCAAAGAAAGTTTGTCGTCTGCTAGCAGACGGCAAAGAAAGTTTGTCGTCTGCTAGCAGACGGCAAAGAAAGTTTGTCGTCTGCTAGCAGACGACAAACAAAGTGGCCATTACCTGTCCGCTAGCTAGGCTCTTTGCCATCTGTTAGCAGACGGCAAAGAGGTGACCTAAATATCTATCTCCCCTCTCTCTTTCCGCTCTCTCACCCCCGTGCCCGAGCTGCCACCCCGCCTGCCCTGTCGCTGGCCGCCTCGCCCCGCCGCGCCGCCGCCTGGCCACACCGCCCCGCCCCGCCCTACCGCGCCACCGCCCAGCCGCACCGCCCCGCCCCGCCGCACCGCTACCCGGCCGCCGCGCCCCGCCACCCGGCCGCTCCGCCCAGGCTGCCCACCACCCCGTGCCCCCGCCGCCCCAGCAACGTCGCCCCGCCGCACCGGCCACGACCCCCTCCCCTGTGGCGGCCGCCCGAGCACCGCCATGAGGAAGGCCGCGGCGCCACCCCCTCCCCTACGGCGGGGCTCCCAGCTCCTCCACCGACAGCCCGGCCCCCTACCCCGCGGTGAGCTCCTCCTCCTCCTCTTATTTTTTTAGTTTTAGGTTTATGCTTACTTTAGATTTAGTTTGTTTTAGTTTTAGGTTTACGTTTAGTTTAGTTTAGTTTTAATTAGTTTTAGGTTTAATTCTGAAAAAATAAGAAGAAAATAAGAATAATTAGAAAATTAGGAAGAAGAAGAAGAAGAAGAGGAACAAGGAGAGGAACAAGAAGAGGAACAACAACAAGAAGAAGAATAGAGGAGGCCCCAACCCCGAACGCCACTAACCCCCAACCTCCGACGCCACCGATCCTCAACCCCCGAAGCCACTGACCCCAACCCCCGAGGCCCCGGACCCCGACCCCCGACGCCATCGCCCCCCCCCCCCGACCACCGACACCACCGACCCCTGACCACCGACGCCAATGCCACCGACCCCCGACTCCCGACACCACCGACCACCGACTGTCGACGCCACTGACCTTGATGCCACTGACCCCCGATGCCACTGACCCCCGACCCACAACACCTATTCTGCCTCCTGTTGACCAAAAAAGTGCTCTTCGGCCTTCGTGAGGCTGAGGAGGTCATAGTTTTGTAAATTGTGAGCTAGGTCACATATTTTCCTGTTTTGTTATAAAAACGTCATTTTTTGTGTTGATCAGGTGAATTTCAATGTGAAGTTGTTCGACGACCTCCCCGTGCATTTGACGAGCTCCCCTGCTGCGTTCGTTGGTGAGCACAAATGACATCTTCTCCCCTGGCACCCTTAAAAAAATTGCTCTGTTCCGGTCTTCATGCCGATGAAACTTGCTAGCTATAGGTGTCTTCAATCATCAGTATGCGTGACCACTATGCGTCTCCCGTTCGAAAGGGTTACATTTATAAATATGCATTCATTAGCATATTTATAACCGTGATTCTTTCGAATTGTCCAACGTTATCCATGGACAGCCCGAGTATGTGTAGATTGGGTTCGTTTTCCCATATGCTCTACTCCGGATCCGATGCAGAATTTCGTCAATGCCTCCCTGTTGTTCTGCGGGTACACATCCTCTCTGCTTATTGCCGAGACGTGTATTAGGAGAACAGCGGGGAGGTGCTACGGAAATTGTGCATCGGATCTGGAGCGGAGCATGGGAAAACGAACCCAATCTACACATACTCGGGTGGGATTAGGACTTATCTTTACCTACTAGCGTCTAGGTTGCATGGACGTAATAAAACTGACAAACTCTATTAACTAATGAATATGGTTTGCTGAATTATGTATATATTTTTTGTGTGTCTAGTAGCTAGGAAAGATGAGTGATCGTGGGTGGATGTACACTGGTCACACTAGTCAGAAAGACATGACCCGTGAATGGACAACAAAAACCAAGGAGTTTGTGAGAGTCGCATTTGCAAATGGACAGAAAACAACCTGGTGCCCTAGTGTCGATTGCGACAACTGTAAGAAGAAGTCAGAGTTTGAAATGATCAAACACCTGTAGAAGTGGGGTTTTACTCCTAATTATACGGTCTGGACATTTCATCGTGAGTCTACCCAACGCGCCAGAGCTGAGGTGGTTCGTCGTCACACCGACGAGCATGGTACCGGGATCAAAGACATGGTGCAAGACTTTGATGATGCTCGGGATTCGGACGATGAGATGGAGGAATCTGCAAAGGCCTTTTATGAAATGTTAGAGTCTTCAAACCGTCGTCTCCACGAGCACACTGAGCTTTGTTAGTTGGATCCATCGCGCAAGTAATAGCTCTGAAGGCTCAGTTCAACCTGGGCAGAGAATGCTACGACGCGATGATGACGATATTTGGACGCTTTCTACCCAAAGGCCATGTATTGCCACCAAACTTGTACCAGTCGGACAAAATCCTACGTGCGCTTAAGATGCCCTATGAGAAGATAGATACCTATGAGAATGGATGTGCCTTATTTAGGTTTGAGTATGCGGGCTTGAACTATTGCCCCATTTGCAATGCTTCCAGGTATGTTCTGGTAGATAACGGTATGGATGAGAAGAGTTAGACCAAAATCCCCATTTATGTTCTTCGGTATCTGCCAATCATACCAAGACTTCAACGTCTTTTCGTGGTCGAAGAGATAGCTAGACAGATGACGTGGCATAAATTGGGCAAAAGAATACAACTAGATGCAGATGGGAATCCGATGTTGGGACACACTTCAGACGCTTTTGCGTGGAAGCACTTCGATGCATTACATAAGGATAAAGTAGTAGATCCAAGGCATCCTCGAGTTGCCATCGGCATGGATGGGTTCAATGTGTATGGTATGACGGCAACACAATACAGTTGTTGGCCTGTATTTGTCATTCCACTCAATCTCCCCCGGAGAGATTATGAAAAGATAGAACATTTTCCTGACGTCGATAATTCCAGGGCCCAAATATCCGGGGAAGAATATGAATGTGTACATGCAACCTCTTAAGGATGAATTGCAAGAAGCCTGGGATAATGGGATCAAGACATACAACACCGCTACAAAAAAGAACTTCAAAATGCATGTGTGGTACATGTACTCGATGCATGACTTGTCGGCGTATGCGCTATTCGTTGGCTGGTGTGTGCATGTAAGGTTTCCGTGCCCCAAATGCAAGGTAGCTCTTCAGTTCCGTTGGCTGGAGGCGGGTTGCAAGTTTTGTTGCTTCGACATGCATAAACAGTTCCTGGATCCTGACCATAAGTTCAGAAAAGACAAGAAGAATTTCATCAAAGGTAGAGTTTTCAAAAACACTGCACCACCTGTGTTGATAGGCCAACAGATCCTGGATCAGATAAACACTCTCGAGCCAGATCCAGATCGTCCAGGGTATTTCAAAGGGTATAGTATGGAACACGCCTGGACTCACAAGATATGTTTGTGGGATCTGCCTTACTTTAAAGACCTCCTTTGCCCACACAACATCGACGTGATGCACACTGAAAAGAATATCGCGGAGGCCCTTTTTGGTACATTGTTGGGCATATAGGGGAAGTCGAAGGATAATCCTAAGGCTAGAGTCAACCAGGAGGCTCTATGTGATAGACCGTTACAAAACATTTGACAACCAAAAGGAAAGAAGAACTGGAGGAAGCCAAAGGCATGGTTCAATCTTGGAAGGCTAGCTATGAGGGAAATGATCTTGTGGGTGAAAATGCAGTTGATGTTCCCCGATGGGTATACAGTGAATCTAAAGAGGGGCAAATTGAAAATATTTGGTCTAAAGAGTCATGATTGGCACATATCGCTTGAGCGGGTAATGCCGGTGATGTTGCGTGGCTTTATACCTGAGGATGAATGGCTAGTACTGGCAGAGCTGAGCTATTTCTTCCGTGCTCTTTGTGCGAAAGAACTATCGCCTGACGTGCTAGACGAACTGGAAGAGTTGGCGCCGAAGTTGATCTGCAAGTTAGAAAAGATCTTTCCACCGGGCTTCTTTAATCCAATGCAGCATTTGATTTTGCATCTCCCGACCGAGGCAAGATTGGGGGGGCGTGCAAAATCGTTGGTGCTTCGCAACTGAGAGGATGCAGAAGACGCTTCGAGCAAAATGTAAAAATAAACATAGAGTTGAAGCATCGATGGCCGAGGCATACATTACTGAGGAGGCGGCAAACTTCGTGACAACACACTACAAAGCCAAGAATCGTCATTTGCATAATTCGAAGCCTCGGTACAATGATGGCGACCGTGAAAAAGGCCAATCCAACCTCAGCCTATTCAAAGGGAAGCTCACACCAGCCGGTGCTTCGAAATCAATAGCGTTGGATGTCGGAGAATGGCGGACCATTTTGTTGTACATCTTCAACAACCTAACAGAAGTGCGGCCGTACATCGAGTAAGTTCTCGGTACATTGTTTCACAACTTCTAATTCCTTTGAAATGCTCTTATTCCTGGATATCGGATACAGTCGATATCTCGCCAAATTCTCGGATGGAGCGGTGATCCAAAAGGATTCCATCGAAGAGTATGAGCTTCTGGCAAAGCATGGAGGCGGCTATCCCGGTTTCATCTCTTGGTTTAAGAAAACGGTAATTTCCATTAATTAGACGATTTCATTTCTTCGCCTAGTTTTCGGCTAATGCAACAATCCTTTCGTATTAAACTTGTAGGCTAATGCAGAGTCTATGGACTCCGAATTGAGACAAGTCGCTAATGGTTTTGACTATAAGATCCGTTCATTTGACAAATACGACATCTATGGGTATCGCTTTTGTACTTTTGGCAAAGAGCTATCTATGGCCGACCGAAAGTCTACAAATTGTTGTGTCTCCATTGTCGGTGAAGGAGGGGTCGAGTATTATGGAAGAGTTGAAGCAATTTATGAACTTACATTCTTTGGTGAAAACCCACCAAACGTCGTAGTCTTTAAATGTTATTGGTTCCACCCGAAGGAGACTAGAAGGACTCATGAATATATAGGGCTAGTTGAAATCAAACAAAGCACCCATTTAGATGTTCCCGATGTCTATATTACGGCTCAATAGGCAACCCAAGTTTTCTATCTACCGTGGGCCTGCCAAACGGATCAAAATTTGAAAGCTTGGGATGTCATTTATGATGTGCCACCACATTTTAGACCACCTCCCCTCAATGAAGATGATTGTGAACTTCACATTAACCCAGACACATATGAAGGAGAATCCTTCCAAGAAACACATGTTTCCATGAAAAATTTCAAGAACCGCTCTACTTCACCCCAGAACATTGAGGTCGACAGCAACAGTGAACCCGACTTCACCCTGAGCCGGAATAAGAAGAGACACAAGAAGAAGAGGTTACTGCTGCGGATGACCTAACAATGCTTGACCGATTACATAGAGGCCTTCCACATGTTGATGCATTTATTGATGATGCTGATGAGCACGTCATTACTGATAGTGATGATGATTATGCATTTATTGATCCCGGAGCATATATAGACGATGAAGATTAATATTAGTAATGTGAGGTATTAAATTATTATTATGTACATATATATTATTAATTAGTTCATGTTATTAGGTATTCAATTTTTTATGTTGAATTAATTTTGTTCACTCTTTGTCATTGCAGGTGTTGACATATGGTGGGCTCGGGTCAAGAGGGCTCTGAGCCTCCTTCCTCGGCGTGTGCTGGGAGGGTGCTATTATTCCACCCCAGCAACTCTGGAGAGCATTGGTACACTGCATGCAGACACCGGCGGGCGCTTCTTCTTTGACCGGGAGAGGTCGGGGGAAGACGAATAGAGGTGCTAGAGGTAGGAAGGCTGTCACGCCTTCCTTGCCACCACCCCCAGCTGATTCTCCCGACCACAGGAGTGCTCCATCTCAGGTGGACCCATCTGACTTGGACCCGTCTCGGACTCCGGTCCCCGAGCCTTGGGTCGACGAGCCTCGGGTTACCGAGCCTTCGTCCCAGGAGACTCGGGTCCCAGAGTCTTTGTCCCAGGAGACTCGGGTCCGAGAGTCTTCGTCCCACGTGACTCCGGAGGCTAGTGGCCATGCTGATGGTGGCGAGGACAACTTGTCTGAGGACACCTATAGTGAGGGCGAGCTGGTTGAGGAGGGCAAGAAGGTCTACCAGCGTGGTTGTACAAAGCTCCCTCCCGTGCCGACAACCTGCAAGCAGAGGTGGTTGATTGCGCCTAATGCGGAGAAGTAAGTGCATTTACTCTTTTTTAACCTTTTGCCTTCATGTTTCTTCAAATTAATATCTAATGTGTTGGCCTTGTCATACTGCAGGGGTTGGAAACACGAGCGTGGTGTCCGCAGGCCCAACCAGGTCCTTGGTGTGCTTCTCCGGCACCACTTCCCGGGGAAGGTCTAGTTGCCCGGTGAGGGTCAGGCTCCACAAGTAGCACTGACCTGGGAGTTGTACATGGCTGCCCCGGCCCCGCCGGAGGAGATGGTCGACGGTGTCTTGTGCGAGACGGTGGCTGACATTGTGATCCGTCGCTTTTGGGTAATTTATCCTTTACAGAATTAAAATAAACAACACCTAGTGATTGTACTAATAAGTGTTCTCTTGTTTGATTGAAGACCTTCTACAGGTGTCTTGAGGAACACGAGGCGAAAGTGGTTGTTGTTATCAAAGCCGAGTGCAAGCACCTACTTCAGAACTTACGGCATGAGGCTCGGGTGCAGGCTATTCGAGACTACTACGCCTCAACTAACATTAAGAGGGCCAAGAAGAAGTTTCGCAAAAATTATCTGAGTAAGGAGAAGTTAATGAAGGTAATTATCTATTGTTAAGGCCTTGTACTTAGTTTCTTTGATTTTATTCATAGGCGTAGCGCTGAAATTTCTCTTGTCTAACTTAGGTGCCCCCTAGATGGTGTGTGGATAGGATGACCTATTGGGAGGCATTGGTGGATGAGTGGTGCTCTCCCGAACGGATAGCCAAACACAACAAGGCCAAGGATAAGCGTGCCCAAATGAGAGGTGTGTCACACCATCAAGGGAGCTCCAACCTGTTTGAGTACGTGGATCACTGGGTATGTGGTTTGCTTCATGATTCATGCAATTTCATTCTTCATGCTAGCTTGAGCCCTTAACTAATATTTTGTTCCTCTCTTTTAGGCATGAGAAAACAAGATGGAGGTGCCACCTCTGTTTGACCTCTATGCCATGGCCCATACTGCCTCGTACAAGAAGGCCAAGGCATTCTTTGAGGATGACCTCGATCATCTAGAGAGCTTCAGCAACATCTCCTCCCACAACAAGCTCGTGAGGTACAGAGATGAGGGGAGGGTGAGGAAAGGTGAGGACTTCAACCCGAGCCAGAGTCCTTTTGATCCAGAGCTCGTGATGATATCTGGTGGCGGGAGGCCCCATGGCTCGATAGCCATTGGGGATGGACTGATACGTTGTCCTAGAACTCTCTCGGAGATCAAGAAGCGCCAGACGAGCTCTGATCCTGAGATAAGGCCTTGTCCACGGCCAATGGAGCTCGACATTGAGGCTAGGGACCAGGAGCTTCTGGCGGAGGCAAACAGGCAGGCAGCGTAGAGGGAGAGGGACATGGAGGAGAGGACGGCTAGGCTCTTGGAGGAGGAGAGGAACCGGAATGACGCATCTCACTGGGCCCTATACGAGCTCCTCGTGGTAAGTTTCTCTTGCATATTAGCCAAATCATGCACGTAATGTTCGTTTCATCACTAACTAATATGAATGGCTCGTGAAAACAAAATGTGCAGACCGTGTGCCAGAACAATGGTCAGACCCCTCCGTCGATGCCCCATATTGCTATAGCACCCACGGCGAGTTTCATTTGAATGGTCATTAGTTACTAGTATTCACATTTGAGTTGCATCATGCTAAGGAGACATTGCTTGCAAATGATCTTTGGTGTAGCGTGCCTCCCGACAAGCATCGACCGGTCCTTCTGCGTCTGCCGCAACCCCGACCGGTCCTTCTACGTCTCACCCTGGCGCAAACCCGACCGGTCCTTCACCTCCGTGATGATGGTAAGTTTTCCCAAGTGTTTTTCTTAACAAATGCATAGATAGCTTAAGAAATGACCTAATTAGCTCCAAAATGACCTATACTTAGCTTATTTTCCTCAAAAATGACATAATAACCTTACTTAGCTCCAAAATGATATATTCTACCTAGGATAGCTATAAAATGACCTATACTTAGCATTTTTTCCTCCAAAATGACTTGATATGCTTATTTAGCTAGAAAATGGCATAACTGCCTAGGATAGCTCAATAATGATCTATAGCTAGCTTAGCTAGTTCATTTATGACATAATTAGCTCACTTAGGTACAAAATGGCATAACTACCTAGGATAGCTCAATAATGATCTATAATTAGCTTAGCTAGTTCATTTATGAAATAATTAGCTCACTTAGGTAAAAAAAATGGCATAATAACCTTGGTTTAGCTCCAAAATGACCTATACTTAGCTTATTGTCCTAGAAATGACATAATAACCTTACTTACCTCCTAAATGATATATTCTACCTAGGATAGCTATAAAATGACATATACTTAGCATTTTTTCCTCCAAAATGACTTGATATGCTTAGTTAGCTAGAAAATGGCATAACTACCTAGGATAGCTCAATAATGATCTATAGCTAGCTTCGCTAGTTCATTTATGACATAATTAGCTCACTTAGGTACAAAATGGCATAACTACCTAGGATAGCTCAATAATGATCTATAGCTAGCTTCGCTAGTTCATTTATGACATAATTAGCTCACTTAGGTACAAAATGGCATAACTACCTAGGATAGCTCAATAATGATCTATAATTAGCTTAGCTAGTTCATTTATGACATAATTAGCTCACTTAGGTAAAAATGGCATAATAACCTTGGTTTAGCTCCAAAATGACCTATACTTAGCTTATTTTCCTCAAAAATGACATAATAACCTTACTTACCTCCAAAATGATATATTCTACCTAGGATAGCTATAAAATGACCTATACTTGGCATTTTTTCTTCCAAAATCACTTGATATGCTTAGTTAGCTAGAAAATGGCATTATTACCTTGGAGAAAAGGAGAGGAGAGGAGAAAAAGAAAGATAAGATAAATTCTTCTTCTTCTTCTTCTTTTTCTTCTTCTTCTTCTTCTTCTTTTTCTTCTAGCTAGTCTTCTTCTTCTTCTAACTTTCATCTTTCCTAATTTGCAGACTTGCTATAGATGAGGAAGCTTGCATTGATGGAGTGTACTCTTCTACTTGTGCTTCCTTTTTGTTTATGGAAACTTGTTTTGGATATGTATGTATGGATATGTTGTTGGAAACCATTGTATGATGGATATGTTGTTGGAAACTTGTATGTTGGATATATTGTTGGAACTTATTGTTGGTATGCTTGTTGAAACTTATTGTTGGTATGCTTGTTGGAAACTTGTATTGTTGATATGTTGGATATATATGTGAAATTCTGTCAAATTGAATGATAATAAGAAATTTTTTTAGAAAAAACGGGGGCTATATAGCCACTTTGCCGTCTTCTGGCAGACGGCAAAGGTCTTTGCCGTCAGCTAGCAGACAAAAAAGCTGCCACATGGCAGCTACCTGTGCAACCTGGGGTAGCACTAGGCTGGCCTAGGTGGGCTCTTTGTCGTCCGCTGGTAGACGGCAAACACCTAAGGTTCTTTGTCGTTTGCCAGTGGACGACAAAGAACCCACCTAGTCCGGCAAAGAAACAGGTGCTTTGTCGTTTGCTGGCAAACGACAAAGAACTAAGGTCTTTGTCCTCTGCCAGCGGATGGCAAAGCACGTCGTTAAGCCCTTAATGGAGCTAAGTTGCCATGTGTGTCGTCCATGCCCTTTTCCATCCGCTGGTAGACGGCAAAGATGCAAAGGTCTTTGCCGTCTGCCAGCAGACGGCAAAGCGCCCTTTACCGTGGCTTATTCAGTTGGACGGTTGGCCGTCTGCTAGCGGATGACAAAGCCTTTGTCGTCCGGCATGCATGCCTTTGCCGTCCGGATGGCTGACGGCAAAGTGCCTGATTCCTGTAGTGGACGCTCAGTTATTTCCCATGTTCCGTTAGCCATGATGGAATCCATCTCACTACGGACCACTTCTTTCCAGTAGTCAGCATCAGGAGATGCATAGGCTTCTGAAATAGAAGTGGGGTTATCATCCACGAGGTATACAAGGAAGTCATCACCAAAGGTCTTTGCAGTCCTTTGTCTCTTACCCCTACCAAGGGTTTCCTCATCATCCTCCTAAGGATTTTCATCATGTGTTTGTTCATAATATTCCATAGGAATGGCTGGCTCAGGAGTCTCCTCTGATTCCTGTCTAGAAGTGCTTTGCATACCTCTCATGGGGAATATATCCTCAAAGAATGTAGCATCCTTAGACTCCATAATTGTACCGACCTTCACGTCAGGTACCTCAGATTTCACTACTAGAAATCTATATCCAAAGCTATTCTTAGCGTAGCCCAAATTAACGCAGTCCACGGTCTTTGGTCCAAGCTTACGCTTTTTGGGGATCGACACATTGACTTTTGCCAAACAGCCCCAAGTACATAAGTAGGAGAGTGTCGTCCTTCTCTTCGACCATTGCTCATAGGGAGTGGCCTCATTATCTTTTGTTGGAACTTTATTCAGGACATGACACGAAGTCAATATAGCCTCCCCCCACCATGCCTTGGATAAACCCGATGTATCTAACATGGCGTTAACCAAATCAGTTAGAGTATGGTTTTTCCACTCCACAACCCCGTTTGACTGGGGCGAATAGGGAGGCGTCCTCTCATGAATAATGCCATGTGCCGCACAGAAAGAACCAAACTCATTTGAGAAGTACTCTCCACCATGATCGGACCGGACTCGTTTAATTTTCTTTTCAAGTTGATTCTCAACTTCTGCCTTATAGATTTTAAAGTAGTGTAGAGCCTCATCTTTAATATTTAACAGATACACATAGCAATATCTAGTGGAATCATCTATCAATGTCATGAGGTATTTCTTTCCACCTTTAGTCAACACACCATTCATCTCACAGAGATCTGTATGTATGAGTTCTAGGGGCGCCAGGTGTCTCTCCTCAGCAGCCTTGGGGGCTTACAAGGTTACTTTGCTTGCACACACGAATGGAACTTAGAACCTTTGGCTAAAGTGAAACTCGGGATTAAATTCAGTTTTGCTAGCCGCGTCATAACACCGAAACTAATGTGACAAAGACGTGAATGCCAAACTTCAGATTCATTAACATTCGAATGAATATTGTTCACGACTTTATTACAAAAATCTGCAAGGGAAATGCGGAACAGATCTCCGCTTTCATAACATTTTCCAATGAAAAGTCCATATTTCGTAACAACTACTTTATTAGACTCGAAGACCAACTTAAACCCTTCTCTACATGGAAGGGAGCCGCTAACGAGGTTCTTCTTGATGGCGGGGACATGCTGCACGTTCTTCAGCTACACGATCGTTCCCGAACTAAACTTCAGATCGACCGTGCCAACACCAAGAAGAGAAGCACTCGCGCCATTCCCCATGAATATGGACCCTCGGTCTATGACCCGATAAGAAGAGAACAATGAGATGTCAGCACACACATGAATATTTGCACATGTGTCCACCCACCATTCGGTGGACTGACAAACTGAAAATACAGTAAATAAATTACCGTACCCAGATGCACCACTTTCATTGTTGCCCACAATCATATTGGCAGACTTATTGTCCTGTGCTGGCTTCTTGTACCTATTTGGGCACTTGTTGGCCCAATGTTCCTTTGAACCACAGTTGAAGTAGCCATCATCCTTCTTATTCCTCTTGAAGGTCTTCTTTCCCTTCTTCTTGAAGTCGGTATTCTGTTGGACAGAATTCTTTCCCTTGGGCTTGTGGGAATTGAAGTTCTTCCGATGTACCATATTGGCAACCGAAGGGCCTTCAACCGCTTTTCCATGCGAGTCATTTGCTCTCGAGTTCTGCTCAACACTCAGATGGCCGATGATATCCTCTACTGAGAATTCACGCCTCTAATGTTTTAGAGTGGTAGCAAAGTTCCTCCAGGAATTAGGGAGCTTAGCAATTATACATCCCGCGACAAATTTGCCCGGTAAATTGCACTTAAGAACCTCAAGTTCCTTAGCAATGCATATTACCTCATGAGCTTGTTCCAACACAGAACGGTTGTCAACCATTTTGTAATCATGGAACTGCTCCATAACATACATCTCGCTCTCAGCATCGGTGGCCCCGAGTTTAGATTCGAGCGCCTCCCACAAGTCCTTGGCGACCCCCACATATAAGTATGCTTCAACCAGCTTATCTCCGATCATGCTAAGGACTGCTCCAATAAAGTAGACAGTGGCCTCCTTGAAAGCCTTCTCCTTTTCAGGAGTGATCGTTCCTGTGGGAGTGACACCGGCTACCCAGAACACGTTTATAGCCGTGAGCCATAAGGTGGTTTTGGTCTGCCAACGCTTAAAATATGTACCGATAAACTTGTCCGGTTTCAGTGCAGCAGCAAAACCGTTACTCGAAAAATTCCTACACAAATTAAGTTTTTGGATTCTTGAGTATATAGGCAATTTTCTGATCAAATTAATCCACGTGATAATGACTAGCATGGCATTGACTAGATTAACAACATACTGATGACTAACCAGACTAGCATGTACTATAGAAATAGTAGACACATCTACGCATGTTGCTAGTACTGGCAAAACTAAAATCAAGATGTACCCTCCGATGGGCCAGTTGGCCGTAGCAGCGTCCTCGGCCGCAGCAACATAATTGCCCCTCTCCCCGTACAGGACCCGAAGAGGCGTGGTTTCGGAGGCCCGCTCTCGTGACAAGGCGTGGCAGGCGGCGGAGGAGGAGTGCGCGAGGACTCTTCTCTTCTCATGCTCCAATAGCATGTGGAAGAAAGACTTTTATAAAGAGGTGCAACTCCCTCTCCACTAGCAAGATGGGACTAAACTTTTCACCCCCTTGTAATGCCACCTACACGGGTCCTTAGAGATTTTTTTGAAATTGGACCTAAAGCCCATTCTCAGATTTCAACATGTTTGAGGCCCGTTTAGGGCGTCCGTCTGGGTCGATTTTTTCTTACCGGACGTTGATCGGAACGTCTTAAAACTGCTTGTGGCAATTGGCACAACGTCTACAACTACAACCCGGACTGTTTCCGAGCCTTGAAATTGCCGGCCCATGCATGCCTCGACTAGACAAACATGCACGGCTGTCTATTGCTTCGATTGCTTCCCATCTGAGCCCCATGTTCTCCTGCACTACAGCAAAATCGTCTGAATAAACATCAGACACACACACACACACTATGCATCTTCTCCCATCTGACCACTACTCTCTCTCTCTGTCTCTCTCGGGCCTTATTAGGATTTAGGAGCATGGAAAGCTAAGGTACTACCATAGTTACTGTTGCGGCGAAATACATTTCATAAAAGGAAGAAGGAAGGTAAGTAGATGACGTGCGGCGTACGTCGACATGATTAATAGAGAGTGAGAGAAAGTAGATAGAGAAAGGAGGCCTTGAGGCCGAGGGAGACAAGAGGATCATGTAGAGAGAGAGAGAAAGCAATGCGTTTGTTTTGTTTGCTGTTGGATTTATGTGGCGTGGCCCAGGTAGGGTGTGGGGAACAATGAATGAATGAATGTTTTACTTGGCGCACAGACGTGGGCTCGTCAGGGGCCTGCCTGCATGGGAGAGTCGAGAGCAAAAACCTTTACCATGGATGGAGATGGATCCTTCTAAAGCGGTAAAGCCACGCATGTGGTGGCCCACACCGCCATCCCGGCCCTAACTCTCAACTCTCTCTACGGCGCCCTGCCCATCTCTTCCGAGGACATTTAGGAAAACAAAAGACTTTTCAAAAAAATTTGGGTGTGAATTTGTAGAGGTTAATAGGGTTGCTGCCAAACTTAGGCAAGAAAAGTTGTTAAAAATTTATAACTTTCTAATAGACGGAAAAGAACTAATTGGTAGCCAACCAATTGATACCAATTTGTTGAACTTGCAAATTATTGGCACCAAACCATTTTTAAAGGATCAAATATATTATAAAAGTTTATCGAAAGTACAAAGCATCACAAACATAATAAACATTAAAAAAAAATCGAAACCATCAAATGATCACTACTGTCGTTAGATTGAGTCGCTTTAGTTGCTGGCTGAACGAGTTTTTCTTTAGTCTCATAGTCTTGCTTCAGTTGCTGGTTGGATGAGTTTTTTCTAGAAACAAAGTCTCACATACATTGACTTACACTCATCTCTATAAATACATGATCACATTAGGACCGAACCGCTAGATCTTGAGATCGATGAAGTCTTCGTAGACATCTTGTAGTCTAGGGGTGTGTCATACCATTGAAAGAATAAATTTGTTAAAAGCTTGAAATAAATTTAGGAAATATACAACCATTTGTTCCATGTCTAGAATTTAAACCTGGATGGCCTGGTTTCACAAGGAAGCTAACCTTTTAAGCTATGCATAGTTTCTAGTTGGACGAGTTTTCATTGCAGAAAAGATAGATTTCTTCCAAGTCAGGGTGGCTGGTGATCAGTTGTGTTTAGTTGTTCATATTTTATAAATCTATCTCGAAGTCTTCACTGCTACTCTTTCTATAAACCTTTAAACTAATATAAAAACATTTAGATCACTATAATTATTAAATATGGTTCTTCTTCGTCATCCCTGGCTGAGTTCGGACTAGGCGAGTTTATGCCGTGTTGTATCCCTTCCCCCTCTTATCTCAATTATTGTTGTTCGGAATAGACACACAAGCTTTGACTATTCACAGAAAAAAAACGGTTCTTCGACTTGACTATTTGGCTACCAAATTACCATGCATGTAAGCGGTATCATGGGTAAGAAAGTGTTCACACAGCATGGCGCGCGTTGCATGCAGAACAGAACAGGCTTTGCTGTCTGGATCAGCAAGCGTGTTGGTCCGGTCATCAACATGTCCCGTCGGCCCTGCACATAGACTTCAGATCAAGCCGGCATGGATTGGATACAACCTTGAAAACTATAACATGCAGCAGTACGTTGGACGTACGTTAAAAGACTACTCCTTAACTTATTAGGAAAATGGTTGCTCATATCGATATGGACTTTTCTGAAAATTCAGTGGGCGTCTATTGCCGGATGCATGTGAAATCGCAGAGCTGGCTCTGCAGGACTGGAGTTAGCCGACCCAATGGACTCGGCCAATCTCTCAATAATAAACACAAGACGCTGTTCATTTGTTCTAGACCTGCTGCTGCTACCAAAATGTTCTCGTGCTAGACCCACTGTCTGCCATGTAAGTGTTTAGTTGTCTTAACACGTTACTATCTGCAAACTATGTACAACTCAGATGATTAAATTCTTTGTGATGGAACCGGCTCATAAAGGTTCAAGTTTTAAACTTGATGTTGGTACTTGTATTTTTGTGAATTTATTTCAGCTTTTGCAACGATATTCATTATGTGAGAGGAGACGACGTTCTCCTTGACTATGAGTATAATCTCAAAATTTTGTGTTGGCTCATCATCTTGAAGTTGCGCATATGAGAAGATGAGTGGATATGCGTGTATACGAGCATATGCACCATGTTAAATAACAAAACACGCTACTAACAACTACCTCCGTCCTGGTTCATTAGCCCTCCTTATATTTAAAATCATATTTGGACTAGGATTTTCACTAATAAAGTATAAATTATACATAGCAAAAATAATATCATCGGAAACTATGTTCAAATATGAATCCAGTAATATTTTTTTATGACATGCATTAAATTTTATTAGTTAAATCTATGATTAAAATTTGACACAAAATACGAAGGAAACCAATAAATCAGGACAAATGTAGTATTGACCTCGAGAAGACTGTCCCATTGGCTTAATCAACCCCGTGATCAGGTCCTGATTAACTAATCACAGGTTTTGCCTCCTCCTTCACAAAAAAACTAGCGTTTCTGCCTCCTGCTAGCGCTGCCGTAGGTCCGGCTCCACTTCGGGGGCTCTAGGACCATGGGGGCGCGGTGGATCTCGGCAAAGGCTAGTGGGAGGGCTTCGATTTTAGTCGTTACTTTTAGTTTTGCTAGGGTTTGTGTCCTGCTCAGGAAGACGAGACGGCGGTGGCTCCCTGAAGAAGGAATAAAGGTCTCCCTGCCTAGCGTCCAATCCGGCAGTGCGTCTAGCATTGTTGGTGGACGTGTGGAGGTGTGTCTCCGGCAGATCTATCTTTGGTGGATTTGCTCGAATGTCGTCGTTGTTCGTCTACGTTTGTATATCTTCGGCGCCTTGGATCCTTCTGATCTATGTTATTCGACATCTGCGGCGGTTACTGTCCTGGTGCGCTAGTCCTACGGGGCCTTAACATGACGACTTTCCGAATGTCTATTACAACAAGTTGTGCTCGACTCCGGCGATGAAGGGGCGATGATGGTGACACGTCTTCGGCTTGCTTCAGTGCTTGTAGTCGTTGCTGGATGGTCTACGAATCTAGATATAATTTTATTTTTCCTGGTATTCGTTGTACTGCCATGATTTAGAATGAATAGATCTGAAATTTTCCAGCAAGAAAAAGAAGACCGTCCCATGAAAAGAAAATATTTAATGGTGGATGATGTGGTGTGCTAGTACCACCTAGGGCTTCGGATGCACGATTTCCAGCACCGAAACATATTTGTACATTATCCAGTGATATGTGCGGGGATCAAACTCCTTTTGAAAAAAGATATTGTATTTCTACTGGCATATTCATATAACTAATTATAAAAAATTGCAGTTAGAGCGAAGATCATGTCAGTATCCAGAATATATAGTGAAGTTAAGAAAAATGAATTAGTGTCGTTAACTCGTTAATATGCATGAATCGGGCATGATTCTGAGGAGAGGTGCAAGAGCATAATCCTTGCTGCACACCGCCACCTGTTCCACTGTAACGATGCTCTTGAGGCTGAGGTACATATGCTTATGGAAGGTATCACCCGGTCTATCCAACACACTAATCTTCCAGTTGTGGTACAGTCGGATTCTTCGACGGCATTGACTAACTTCTCTTTTGAGAGTCTGAATCGATCGGCATGGACATCTTGCCCAAGAAATCAGAAGCTTGCTCGTAGGTAGAGTGTTTATTCCCCAAAAAATACTCGGGATCAGGATGGCATGGCAGATCACCTACCAAATCATGGTAGGATTGATTGCAGCACTCTTTTTTTTGCTACACAAAGGCCCTCTGTGTATCGCTGAACTTTTGCTAGCTGACTGTAACTCTGAATTGATGGAATAAAACTCCCTTTCATCCCTGGAAAAATAAAATAAAATATGCATGGATAAACAGGGAAGGCCGTTTTGTCTCCAGGGTGCATATGCTCCCTAATGAACTTGAATTCAAAATAAATAGTGAATAAATTTAAAAAAATCTAATTTTTTTGTAGATGTTTTTGCAAATGTAACAAGCGTGCTTGACAATTTTCATACGAAACGAGATGACGGTACTTCATCGGTGGAAAAAAACAAAAATAAATGTAACATTTGAAGGTAACATTTATCGTCATTTCTTTTTTTTTGCACAGATCAAAATACTTAAACTTTCCTCCGAAAAATTTGCAGGTAGTATTTGGGTGTGACAATGAATACATCTATTTTTTTTCAAAAAAGAATACATTTACAAAAAACATTTTTAATGGGCAAGAGTATATGCATTCAAGAGTGAGTAAAGTCTAAAAAAAACCTTAAACTCATAGAGCCAGTCGGAATCAAACCTTAGACTTCCAATCCCTGAAGTTGATACCTTGTACTTTATGACCCCGGTCAATTTTAACCCTAAACCGGTGATAGACAGTTTGTCACATCGGAAAAGGCTTGATCCCGGCCAGGATTATCGCTTCTTTAACGGTGTTGACCTTGCAGAACTACTCGATCCCAGCTACCGCCGCGTACAACCGGTCCGGCACCGAGTCCAGCATCTTCTTCACCATCTTGGCGTCGTCCAGCGTCGACCCGAGTCCCGCATAGCGCGTCGTCGTCCCGCCGATCCTGCCAACGAACGCGTCCAGCGTCTCCGACTCCGTCATACGAAGCCACTTGAACTCGCCACGGAGAGTGGCCAGCCGCACCACGCGAACCCGGTCCGCACCGGCGAACCTCGTCTTCAAGCTTGCCCTTGCAGCAGAATCTCCTCGGAGAGCGCCTCGAGCAAATACGCCCTGGCCGGCTTGTGCTTCTTGGCGATCACCGACGTCGCCGAGTCCTCCGCCGGAACCACCGCCTCCCAAAGCCTGGCCGCGTCGAGGTTGGACTCCACCTTGATCGCCCACACGGTGTAGTTGTCACCGGTGAGCACTGGGAACGGCGTGGGCAGCGAGCTCCCCGAACCGTCGACATACGAAACGAGCGACATCGTTGCGGGAAGGATTGCAACAAAGCTCTGATACCAAATGTTGGCACAGATCTCTCACAGACAGTTGAACGAAGGTAGAAGAAAGAGCAAAACAAGGAGTCTTTCCGGCGACAAACGCCCTAGCTGCACGTACAGCCGTGGCTTATTCCAACAACGAGATGGAGCAGGCGGATGCGAGCAACTCGATGTGCTCGAGCCTGGTGTCACAGCGTTGAGGCGCCTGGCCGCCTTGGAGTTGGAGGCAGTGGATGAGAGCCTGCACTGATTTCGAGCGAGAAAAAGATTGGAAAGAAGATGTATATGTCAGTGGGAGTAGTCTGCGGTCCTAGACAGGATGAACCTTTTCCAGGTGCGTCAAACAGGTTCAAGGTTGAGATTCACCGGGATTAAGATATACAGAGTGTCGATTTCAGGGATTAAAAGGTTAAGGTTTAATTTCGACGAGCTGTATAAATTCAAGGTTTAAAATAGACTTTACTCTTCAAGAGTTGAACTGGATTTCGGTGGATATAGCTGTGCGTTACTCACAAACGGGGAGTAACACTGTACGGAAATAGTTACCTTTCCGGTGTGTTAACGGCTGTGCGAAAAGCGCGGCGCGCTGTGTAACTTTCCATGCATTGGCTCTGAATTACTCACACAAACTAAAGACGAGTACCGCGCCGACGTGAACCTGCAACGAAATGATAAACCCTTTGCCTTGTCGGCCTTTTGTTTGTCTCATCACTTTTCCGCCAACAAGTGAACCGTTAGCTTGGTTGTAGAAGAAGTGTCTCGAGATTCAAAACCAGATGGCAGATGGGATCGAGCAACCACGCAGAAAGCATACGGCATCCCATCGACCGTACGTTCGTTAACGTCGAGGCTACGTGCGTACGTACCTAAAGTTGGCAGCCATGCTGCATGCATGCATGCGGCGAGCAGCGGGGGATGATGCAATGCAGCTATGAGATGGCTAGTCGGCTGTCGCCCTTGTAGTGTCTCGAATGACAGTGGTAGAATGGCCACTGGCCAGAGAGTTAGTATTTCCATTTGTACTGGACTCGCAAGGCTATTCTATTCAACGACCCGTTAGTCCCCTGCCCCGCTTCGTCTAACCTAAGCGACACGAAGGACGATCTGCCGCCGCCGGCCCAAAGGCCTCCTCCCTCGTCCTCTTTCCCTTGTCGTCGCCGAAAGCCACGCCCGTAGCCTGGCCAGTGATGGTGGCGGCGGGGCTTTTCCTCTCACGCGGTGGCCGCGTCTTTCCCTGGCCACGGCAGCGCATGAAACTGCGGGGCACCGGCGGCATGGAGCGGCGGGTTCTCGGCGGCGAGTGTGATAGCGACGTTAGCGCAGGCACGAAACCGCGACAAAGGAGCCCCTGTGGCGTCGGCCCAGATCGCGGATCTCGCCGTGCCCAGATGGGCTTCGGCGGGCCGGCAGATCTGGTGAGCGTCTACAGGTGGGCATGGTGGGCCTGACGACGCCGGCCTAGGTACCGTGGTGGTGCCTTGGCCGGTCAGGCGGCAGCGCCCTGGATTCTCCGTCTAGTCCCCGGCAGAGATGGCGGCGGTTCGTGTACAAGTTGCTTGATGGAGGTCCTCTGTCAAGATCCGGGTGAAAACCTGCTTTCGGCCTCATGCCAAGGCCGACGGTGACGGCGCAGTTATGCGGCGTTCCCTTCTTGAAGGCATCGCCGAGGAGAAGTTCAAGACCACTATCTGCTATCTTCGGGGAAAACCCTAGATCAGTAGATCGGATGACGGCGGTGCTCGTGTGTCGTTTCCCCCTTGGGGCCGTCATTCTTGAAGGTGTACACGGACTCGAGGGAGCGGTGGTCGGTTTCTTTGGTGAGTGGTGCCTCATCTTAACCATTGATGGCGGCTGATCTCGGCAGCGTGGTGCAGGGAAGACTTGACGTCCGATGCTTGGAGATGGACTCGCGCAGGAGGAGGACGTTGTCTGGCGTCATGGTGGCGTCGATGACAGAGTGGCCTGACAAGGTAGAAGCCTCAATATCTGCTCTGAAGACAGAGCTATGGAAGATGGTGGCGACGACACATGTGAGTGCGTCAGACCGATTTGTGTCCCAGACCTGGTATGTGGCTCGGCTGGGGCTTCCGGCTTTTGATGATAGGCTTAGGTGAGTGATCTGGTTATATGACGCCGCTAACACTCTTTCATTATATGGATAGGAGTAGGGACATATGTTGTCAAGATGGCCAATTCAATCATATTATTGTAATGCTTTGTAAGGTCTTCAAGATTAATTAATAAAGTGATCGCATGCATCTCCCAGAAGGCCTGAGGTCATCCTCTTTTTCGAAAAAAAAAACTGTACTCGCAAGTCGGTTTGTATATGGTGTATTCGCAAGTCGCAAGTCGGTTTGGAATGGGCTTTGGGCTTCACGGTGGCGATGCGAGCGCAGCATGCATGGAGGAAATGAGTTGCTGTCGGACCCCGTGGGAAGCAAAGCCCTGGGGCCCTCTGTCTAGTCCCTATCGCCTCCCGGCCATTTCCTTTCTTAATTAATCTCTCGTGCATGCATCTTCATGCATGGGATGGAAGGATGCATGATGCATGGAGAGGCTAGGAGATCACTTCTCCCATGTCAACTTACCCTTGGCTTCTGGAGTAGAAAGAAGTTTGGAAACGTCACGCGTGAACTCGGTAAATCCCGATCACAGCTGGAGGAACTGATGAACATGAAAGCAAGACAGGATATAAGAAGAGTGATAGAAAAGATGAACGATACCAGGAGGAGATGCTATGGTTGCAAAGATCAAGAGTTAACTGGCTAAAAGAGGACGATAAGAATACAAAATACTTGTGAAGCAAATCTGTTTGGAGGGCTCATAAAAATAAAATTCGTTCATTCGTTGATGATAATGTTATAGCACATAATGATGAAGCTACAATGAGGACCATGGCAAATGAGTACTTTCAAGCGGTATACTCTGCTGACCCGAATCTTAATTATGCCCCGTACTGAATCTTTTTGACGCCATGGTCACTGATGCTGATAATGCTAGACTGTGTCAGCCGTTTAAGGATAAAGAGATAGCAGATGCCCTTTTTCAGATTGGGCCTTTGAAGGCCCTTGGGCCGGATGGTTTTCCAGCCCTTTTTTTCAGCGCAACTGGGATACTCTCCGTGATAGCATGATTAAATCAGTCAAGAATTTTTTTGCGACCGGGGTAATGCCGGATGGAGTCAACTCAACTTCCATTGTTCTCACCCCCAAAACGCCAAATGCTTCAAAGTTGACTGACTTCGGGCCTATAAGCTTATGTAATGTCGTCTATAAAGTTATCTCTAAATGCTTGGTGAACCGGTTACGTCCAATACTTGATGGTATTATTTCACCAAAACAGAGTGCTTTTATTCCAAGAAGGATGATAACTAATAATGCACTTATTGCTCTTGAGTGCATTCACCATATTAAGCAGGAAAAGGATCCTACAAGAAGCTTTTGTTCTTATAAACTGGCCATGTCAAAATCATATGATAGAGTTGATTGGGCATTCTTGAAGCAAATGATGCAAAAGTTGGGTTTTTCTCATCGATGGGTGGATTGGATTATGGCCTGTGTCATGTCGGCAAGATATTCAGTTAAGTTAAACAGAACCCTCCTTGATTCATTTGCACCGTCGCGAGGGCTACGGCAAGGTGACCCATTATCTCCGTTCTTATTTTTGTTTGTGGCTGATGGTCTTTTTGCCATTCTGAAGCATGACGTTAATAGTGGAAATATCACACATATGAAAATCCGTAGAAGAGCACCTTTGGTTTCACATTTGTTATTTGCGGATGATACCTTACTTTTCTTTGAAGCCTCACATGATCAAGCAAGAAGGGTGAAAGGAGTGTTGGACCTTTATGCTAGTGCCACAGGGCAAAGCATAAATTTGAGTAAATGCTCTATCATGTTTGGGCATGCTTGTCCGGTGAATATTCAGGATGAAGTACGGGCAGTCCTAAATGTAACAACGATGGTGTTTGAAGAGAAATATTTCGGTATCCCTACACCTGAAGGGCGGACGTCAAAGGGGCGTTTTCAGAATTTGCAAGCTAGTCTCACTAAGAGATTAATCCAATGGGGAGATGGGTGGCTGGCTTAACCTGGAAGAGACGTACTAATAAAGTCAGCTGCACAAGATCTTCCCACTTATATAATGGGTGTCTTTAAGCTTATGTTTTCAATTTGTGACTATCTAACGAGGATGGTTAGAAGCTTTTATGGGGGAACTAAAAATGGACGGAGGAAAGTGCACTCGAAGGCATGGGATTATATGCTACAGCCGAAGTGCAAAGGTGGGCTTGGTTTTTGCGATTACAGGTTATTCAACCAAGCACTATTAGCACGCCAAGCTTGGCGATTAATTGAGAGGCCTGAAAGCCTTTATGCACGATTGCTCGAAGCCCGATATACCCTGAAGGTAAGTTAGAGGATACAGTTTTTTGTGGGAATGCTTCACCAACCTCGCAAGCAATTAGTTACGGTCTTGAGCTTTTGAAGAAAGGGTAGGTATGGAGGGTTGGCAATGGAGCAAGCATAAGAGTATGGAGAGACAACTGGATACCAAGACCTCATTCCTTTAAACAAATGACTCCAAAAGGTTTATGTTGTATCCACTTCGTATCTGAACTTCTTAATGCCAATGGCTCCTGGAATGGTGAGCTACTATAGAATTACTTCTTGCCTTGTGATGTAGAAGATATCCTCAAAATCAAAGCATCCCCGAGACATGAGGAGGACACCTTAGCGTGGGGACCAGGGAGGTTTGGACAATTTTCAGTCAAGTTTGCCTATGAGCTCGCTTTTGAGGAAATGAACAGAGAAAAGGCTTCTTCATCAAGCGCTAACCCGGATGGCCGGAGGGTAATGTCGAAACTGATATGGTTTGCTAATGCACCTCCAACAGTTCGGAACTTTGCATGGCGAGTAGTCTCAGACTCACTTCCTACGCGGGTTAATAAACATAAGAGAACTTTGGAGACTACTAATATATGTCCTGTATGCGGTTTGGAACTGGAGGATAACTTTCATTCCTTGTGTCGTTGCCTTAGAGCTCGGGAACTATGGTGTCACACGGCGAAGGTGTGAAAACTTTGAGAAATTGATCAAGTGAGAAACATAGGGAAGGAGTGGTTATTGCATGTATTGCCGTCACTACATGAAATCGGAAGGTGCATGCTGCTCATGACGCTATGGCTTTGTTGGTTCATTCGCAATGAGATCGTACACCACAAGAAGCCGCCACCACTTGATGCTTCCAGGAGATTCCTTGTCAGCTATCTTGAGTCCCTAATCGCAGTTAAATTGAACTCAACTATTGATGAGGAGAAAGGAAAAACATTCATATCATATGATACTATGATGCATAGAGCTCTAGTTCAAGTTGCGCCTGCGGTCGCCCTGCAATGGCCTCTTCCGCCAGCAGGGTGGGTTATGCTCAACTCTGATGGATCCCATGCTATTGGTGCAGTATGGTGCTATGTGATGATAAGGGAGGCATTATCTTTTTCGCTTGTAGGGTGTTGTACTCGTGCCGTGAAGCGTTGGAGGCAGAATTGTGCGCTTGCGTGGAAGGATTATCGCTTGCAATTCAATGTAGCAAACTTTCCGTTGTCATTGAGATGGACTCACTAGTTGCAGTTAAGATGATCCAGGGTCGTGAACAAGATAGGTCTAACTATGCTTCTTTAGTTAAAGAGATCAAATATCTCTTATCTTTCTATGAAAATTGTATTACTCATATTAGTCGTGAACAAAATAAGGTTAGCGGCAGTCTAGCAAATTTTGCACGTGTAGAGAGAAGAACAATGACTTGGCTCGGCTCAGGTCCCTCTTATGCCGTTGAACTAGCTACCGCCGATTGTAATACCTTGATTGATGAGTAATACAAATTTTTCAACCGTAAAAAAAACAAAGGATCGTCCGGAGGGCTGCTGCATGAGTGTGCACCAGAATGTCATGACTTTGCAAGAAATGCAGTGATCCGCTAAAATTAAATTAAATATGTGCATTACATTGCAGACATTAATCATTAATTGAGAAACATAAACATGTTAATGTCCAGAATACACGTTCAATAAATACGTTTATATTTCTCTTCCTGCCAATTTTTTTGTTTATAATGGGGTTTGCAATAGCTTACAACACTGCGATTCAAAGAGAAGACGTCGTAAAACAACTTACGTGTGTCAAGAGAAACAGGTGATCTATGCTGGGTATCCGAAAGAGTTATATATTCGAAAATTCGTTTCGGAGCTCGAGCTCAGATGCTCCCGTTGACGAAAAAATCAAACAAGATAGTAGAAAAATTCAAAAAAATCTCATTTTTTTTGTGTGGTAGATATTTTTATGCGTGAGGTTCGCTCCAAATTTTAGCTTATTTGGACATTCGAGCAGCTCTCGGCAAAAAAGACAAATTGGGTCACAAAAATTCGTGAACAGTAAACCTTTTTTACATACCCCGATTTGTCTTTTTTGCTCAGATGTCCAAATACGTTCAAATTTGGAGCGAACCTCACATACAAAAATATCTATCACCCAAAAAAAATTAGAATTTTTTGAATTTTTTACTATTTATTTTGATTTTTTTCGTCGGGCGGGTGCAGATGAGCCCGAGAGCCAAAAAGCCGCTCTCTTATATATTGGCCTGAATCTGTGACTGTTCCAGCATTTCCAATTAAAAAAGAGACTCATCGGGCCTAGTTAGGTGACGCTTGTTATGATAAAATGGCAACTACCGTCATGGCTTACCACCGAATGGGCAATGCAATGGCCCAATAAGATAATCAAGGCCAGCCGCCAGCCCACACCACCCATCTTCCCCCTTTTCTTGTTATTCTATTTCACTTTCCCACGAAAAAAAATCAACTTAGTCTTGTAGAAAAATCATATCCAATCGATACGAATACTCGTAAATATGAATGTTCATAATATTTTTGTCTATCTATTCTATTTATTTAATTTCCATCCGTATGGATAGTAGGATTTAATATTTTATTAGCCAAAAAAAGTGTTATTCAAGATTCCAAATAAAATTAAAATAAGTCTCACATATATTTGAATTTGTATATATTTTCTTGTTAGTAGCTAACTAGTTACACAACAAATTAAATATTAATATGCTATGAATCGGTCATTTTCTAAATACTTGTTCTACAAATTTAAAAAATATCCAGTAAATACCTAGAAATTAATTTAACAACAAATAATCGCAAATGAAAGCAAACAAAAATCCTAATTTTGGCAAGAGTTATATTATGTTTAGTGTAGAATATTTTTGGAGCATTTCAGATTATTAACTTTGGAAGGTATTAAACAAGCTACTTTACCTTTGTATTTTGAAAAAACAAAATAAATATTGTTGTTTAGCAAGATGGGACATGAAGGTATATTTTCAAATACTAATGAAGTTGCACTCTAAATGGTAAAAGAAATTGAGGAAGAATATAATGATTCATGGATGCTGATGAGCACTAGTAGAAAACAGGTCTTTGAACTGAAGCATTAGTCCCGGTTGGCTTCTGGAGCGGGACTAATGCCGCCACTAGTCCCGGTTCATGAGGCTAGGCTTTAGTCCCGATTCATGAGGACCATATAGTCCCGGTTGGTGTTACCAACCGGGACTAAAGGGGTGGTGACAGGGTTGCGTCAGGCTGGGGCCCTGCGAGCCCCTTTAGTCCCGGTTTGTAACAGCAACAGGGACTAGAGATGGACCTCTAGTCCCGGTTGGTATATATAGATGCTTCTTCCAGCCCGAGCTCATCCTCTCCATTCTTTGTTTTCTCTTCCTCTTCTCGAGCTCATCCCTCCATTTTTTGCCAAGATTTGTCAAGATTTGAGGCACCCCATTCTATCCAAGTGTTCACACAGGTTAGCAACTTTGTCCTTTCATCTCTCATTGCTAGATCAGCTCGTGCAATGCTTTATAAGTATAGTAATTTATGCAGTTTGAGCTCAAATTAACTTCAGTTTGCATATGTGTAGGTGTGGTTTACTTAGTGCCTTCCCGTCCCCGTCCTAACCACCACCGATCGCCCGCACCGTCCCGTCACCGGCACCACCTTGGTGAGCCCCTTCTTGTTCTTATCTTTTTTATAAAAAAATCGTATATGTATGATTTAGATAGTTACTTTCATAATTTTCTTACTTGTAAGATTGTTTGTTATATATAGTGCCATGGTTTTGATATCCGTGCCCGTCGGCCCTCGTCCGGTTTACGATTCAGATGTGGTATATTCTCTTTTATAACTATTTGTTGCATTTCGTGTTAATGAAACTTATGTTGGAAATATGCCCTGGAGGAAATAATAAAGTGGTTATTATTATATTTCCTTGTTCATGATAATCGTTTATTATCCATGCTATAATTGTATTGACTGAAAACACAAATACATGTGTGGATACATAGACAACATTGTGTCCCTAGTATGCCTCTAGTAGACTAGCTAGTTGATCAAAGACGGTCAAGGTTTCCTAGCCATAGACATGAGATGTCATTTGATAATGGGATCACATCATTGGGAGAATGACGTGATGAACAAGACCCAAACTATGAACGTAGCATATGATTGTGTCAGTTTATTACTATTGTTTTCTGCATATCAAGTATCTGTTCTTATGACCATGAGATCATGTAACTCATTGACACCGGAGGAATACCTTGTGTGTATCAAAGGTCACAACGTAACTGGGTGACTATAAAGATGCTCTACAGGTATCTCCGAGGGTGTCTATTGAGTGGGCATGGATCGAGACTAGGATTTGTTACTCCGTGTGACGGAGAGGTATCTCAGGGCCCACTCGATAATACAACATCACAATGAGCCTTGCAAGAAAAGTGACTAAAGAGTTAGCCACGGGATTTTGTATTGCAGAACGACTAAAGAGACTTGCCGGTAACGAGATTGAACTAGGTATAGAGATATCGACGATTAAATCTCGGACAAGTAACATACGGAAGAACAAAGGGAACTTCATACGGGATTAACTTAATCCTTGACATAGAGGTTCAACCGATAAAGATCTTCATAGAATATGTAGGAACCAATATGGGCATCCAGGTCCCGCTATTGGTTATTGACCATAGAGGTGTCTCGGTCATGTCTACATAGTTCTCGAACCCGCAGGGTCTGCACACTTAATGTTCGGTGACGTTTCGGTAGTATTAAGTTATGTATGGTGGTGACCAAAGGTTGTTCAGAGTCCCGGATGAGATCCTGGATGTGACGAGGAGATCCGGAATGGTCCGTAGGTAAAGATTGATATATAGGAAGTCCCGTTTTGGTCACCAAAAAAGTTTTGGGTATCTCCGGTAGTGTACCGGGCATGCTGGGAGGGTTCCAGGGGTCCGTTGGGAGGGGCCACCCACTCCGGGGCCACATGGGCCTTAGGGGTGGCGCACCATCCCTTAGTTGGCTCGGAAAGCCATCCCCTAAGGGCCCATGCGAAGAGGAGGCAAGGAGGGAAAGTGGAGAGTCCTCCAAGGACTCCACCTCCCTTGTGGGAGGAGGAATCCGAGTGGGGGGAGGACTCCTCCTCCATGGTATCTGCCGACCCTATGTGAAACCCTAGGGCGCCAGCCCCTCCCCTCCCTCCTATATATATTGGAGGGGAGAGAGGGAAGCCGCACCCCAAGCCATGGTGCAGCCCTCTCTCCCCATATTAGATCGTCTCCTCCTTCTAGTTTTGACGGTGCTTAGGCAAAGCCCTGCCGGAATAGCTCCACCACCACCGTCGCCGCACCGTCACACTGCGAGAGTTCTCATGTACCTCTCTTCTCCCTCTTGCTGGATTACTAAGGTGGAGATCGTCATCGAGCTATATGTGTGCTGAACGCGGAAGTGTCGTCCATTCGGCGCTAGATCGGGACGGGTCGATCGTGATCGGATCGCGGGATGGCTAGCGATTTGGATCGCGAAGACGTTAGACTACATCAACCACGTTTCTTAACACTTCCCTCTTATCGATCTACAAGGGTGTGTAGATCCCCTCTCCCTCTCGTAGATGCTCATGACCATGGATAGATCTTGCGTGTGCGTAGGAAATATTTTGTTTCCCATGCAACGTTACCCAACAGTGGCATCATGAGCTAGGTCTATGCGTAGATGAGATCACGAGTAGAATACAAAGGAGTTGGTGGGTGTTGATGCTTAGATTGCTTCCTCCCTTGGTCTTCTGTTGATTCAGCGGTATTGTGGGACGAAGCGTCCCGGACCAACCTTACTCGTCCACGTACGAGAGGCTGGTTCCATCGACTGCCATGTGACTTTGTTGCATAAAGATGGCTGACGGGTGTCCGTCTCTCCCACTTTAGTTGGATCGGATTCGACAAAGGCGGTCCTTGAGAAGGTTTAATAGCAATTTTTGTATCGCCGTTGTGGTTTTGCATAGAAAAGAATCGTTCTTGCTAGATACCCATAGCAGATACGTAAAACATGCAACAACAATTAGAGGACGTCTAACTTGTTTTTGCAGGGTATGTTGTGATATTATATGACCAATTACATGTTGATATATATGTGATGTATGAGATGATCATGTAATGTATAGAATATCACGACTTGCATGTCGATGAGTACGACAACCGGCAGGAGCCATAGAGTTGGTTTTAATTATTGTATGACCTGCTTTACTTTATCGCTAAGCGGTAGCAATAGTAGTAGAAGCATGGTCGGCGTGACAACCACGATGGTGACAGAATGATGGAGATCATGATTATGGGGATCATGGTGTTATGCCGGTGACTATGGAGATCATGTCGGTGCTCTGGAGATGGATATCAAAAGCAGAAGTTCATGGCCATACCATGTCACTTATGATTTGCATGTGATGTTAATCCTTTTAGGCATCTTATTTTACTTAGGACGACGGTAGCATTATAAGGTGATCCCTCAATAAAATTTCAAGATAAAATTGTGTTCTCCCCGAGTGTGCACCGTTGTGAAAGATCATCGTTTCGAAGCACCATGTGATGATCAGGTGTGATAGACTATACGTTCACATACAACTAGTGCGAGTCAGTGTTGCACGTGTGGAACACTCGGGTTAAAATTGACGAGCCTAGCATGTATAGACATGGCCTCGGAACACAAGAGACCGAAAGGTCAAACATGAGTCATATAGTAGATATGATCAACATGGAGATGTTCACCATCGAAACCACCTCATCTCACATGATGATCGGACTTGGGTTGGTGAATTTGGATCATGTATCACTCGGATGACCGGAGGGATGTCAATTTGAGTGGGATTTTTTTAATTAATATGATTAACTAAACTTATTATATTTAACAATTGTCTTAGTAACCTTTGCAAATTTATGTTGTAGATCAATGGCTCGTGCAATAGTTCCCTTGAATTTCAATGTCTTCCTAGAGAAAGTCAAGTTGAAAGATGATGGAAGTAACTTTGGAGACTGGGCCCGTAATCTGAGGATTATCGTCACGGCTTCCCAAAAGTCTTATGTCCTTGATGCACCGCTCAGTGAAGCACCCGCTCCAATGTCGTTTGAAGACGTTGTGAGCGCCTGGGAGGCACGTTTTGGAGATTACTCAATAGTTCAATGTGCAATGTTGTATGGCTTAGAACTGGGACTTCAAACATGTTTTGAACGTCATGGACCATATGAGATGTTCCAGGAGTTGAATTTTATCTTTGAGAAGAATGCCCGGACGAGAGGTATGAGACCTTCGATAAGTTATATGCTTGCAAGATGGAGGACAATGGGTCTGTTAGTGAACATACACTCAGAATGTCTGGGTATTCGAACCGTCTGGCTGAGCTGCGGATGCCCCTTCCGCCAAAGTTGATCACTGGTAGATTTCTTCAATTATTGCCACCTATCTATAAGAGCTTCGTGATGAGCTATAACATGCAAGGGATGAATAACTCAGTCATCGAGCTATTTGCGATGTTGAAAGTCGTTGAGTCTGAAATCCAGAAGGAGCATCATGTTTCAAGAAGAATGGCAAGGGAAAGAAGCTAATTCCAAGAAGAGTGGAAAAGCAGTTGCCCCTCCCGTGAAGAAACCCAAGGCTGGACCCAAGCCAAAAACTGAGTGTTTTCATTGCAAGGGAATTGGTCGCTTGAAGCGGAACTGTCTCAAGTATCTGGCCGACAAAAAGGCGGCCAACACCAAACAAGGTATATATGTTATTGATGTATACCTTACCAACTCTTGTTGTAGTGCCTGGGTATTTGATACTGGTTTGGTTGCTCACATTTGCAACTCAAAGCAGGAGCTACGAAATAGACGGAGGCTGGCTAAGGATGAAGTGATGACGCACATGGGAAATGTTTCCAAGGTTGATGTGATTGCCGTCGGCACACTCGCTCTTCGACTACCATCGGGATTAGTGATGAACCTGAATAATTGTTATTTAGTGCGTGCATTAAGCATGAACATTATAACTGGATCTTGTTTATTGCGAGACGATTACTCATTTAAATCATAGAATAATGGTTGTTCTATTTATATGAGTAATATCTTTTATGGTCATGCACCCAATGTGAGTGGTTTATTCTTATTGAATCTCGATAGTTATGATACACATGTTCATAACATTGATGCCAAAAGATGTAGAGCTGATAATGATAGTACCACTTCCTTGTTGCACTGTCGCTTAGGTCATATTGGTTTAAAACACATGAAGAAGCTCCATGTTGATGGACTTTTGGAGTCACTTGATTTTGAATCACTTGACACATGTGAACCATGCCTCATGGGCAAGATGACTAAGACCCCGTTCTCTAGAACAATGGAACGGGCAAGTGACTTGTTGGAAATCATACATACTGATGTGTGCGGTCCAATGAGCATTGAGGCACGCGGTGGATATTGTTACATTCTCACATTCACTGGTGACTTAAGTAGATATGGTTATATTTACTTACTGAAACACAAGTCTGAAACATTTGAAAAGTTCAAGCGATTTCAGAGTAAAGTTGACAATTATCATAACAAGAATATGAAATTCCTACGATGTGATCGAGGAGGAGAATATCTGAGTTATGAGTTTGGCAGTCACTTAAGACAATGTGGAATTGTTTCACAATTGACACTGCCTGGAACACCATAGCATAATGGTGTGTCCGAACGTCGTAATTGAACGTTATTGGATATGGTGCATTCTATGATGTCTCTTGCCAGTTTGCCACTATCGTTTTGGGGTTATGCATTATAGACAGCTGTATTCACTTTAAATAGGGCACCATCAAAATCCATTGACACGACGTCATATGAACTGTGGTTTGGCAAGAAACCAAAGTTGTCGCTTCTTAAAGTTTGGGGATGTGATGCTGATACGTCCATTTTGCATCATGCTTTTATATTGATACTTAATGCATTATGGGTTGTCATTACACGTTATGGTAAAATACTTATGCCTTTTCTCTCCTATTTTACAAGGTTAACATGAAGAGGGAGAATGCCGGCAGCTGGAATTCTGGACTAGAAAAGGAGAAAATATGAGAGACCTATTCGGCACAACTCCAAAAGTCCTGAAAAGTTATAGAGAATTATTTTGAAATATATAAAAAATATTGGGCAAAACAAATACCAGAGGGGACCCACCAGGAGGTCACAAGCCTACCGGGCGCGGCCTACCCCCTGGCTGCGCCTTGGTGGCTTGTGGGCCCCCTGACAGGCCTCTGCTGCCCATCTTCTGCTATATGAAGGGTTTTGACCTGGAAAAAATCAAGAGAGAGATTTTGGGACAAACAACCGCAATCTCAAGGCGGAACTTGGGCAGAACCAATCTAGAGCTCCGGCGGAGCTGTTCTGCCAGGGAAACTTTCCTCCCGGAGGGGGAAATCGAAGCCATCGTCATCACCAACGATCCTCTCATCGAGAGGGGGTCAATATCCATCAACATCTTCACCAGCACCATCTCCTCTCCAAACCCTAGTTCATCTCTTGTACCCGATCTTTGTCTCAAAACTTTAGATTGGTACCCATGGGTTGCTAGTAGTGTTGATTACTCCTTGTAGTTGATGCTAGTTGGTTTACTTGGTGGAATATCATATGTTCAGACCATTAATGATAATTAATACTCCTCTGATTTTCAACATGAACATGCTTTGTGAGTAGTTACGTTTGTTCTGAGGACATGGGATAAGTCTTGTTATAAGTAATTGATAACCCACAAGTATAGGGGATCGTAACAGTTTTCGAGGGTAGAGTATTCAACCCAAATTTATTGATTCGACACAAGGGGAGCCAAAGAATATTCTCGAGTATTAGCAGCTGAGTTGTCAATTCAACCACACCTAAAAGACTTAATATCTACAGCAAAGTGTTCAGTAGCAAAGTAATATGGTAGTAACGGTAACGGTGGCAAAGTGATAGTAGTAGTTTGTAGTGATTGTAATAGTAGCAGCGGAAAAGTAACTGAGCGAAGATCAATATATGAAAAGCTCATAGGCAATGGATCAGTGATAGATAATTATGTCGGATGTCATTCATCATGCAACAATTATAACATAGGTGACACAGAACTAGCTCCAATTCATCAATGTAATGTAGGCATGTATTCCATATATAGTCATACATGCTTATGGAAAAGAACTTGCATGCCATATTTTGTCCTACCCTCCCGTGGCAGCGGGGTCCTATTGGAAACTAAGGGATATTAAGGCCTCCTTTTAATAGAGAACCGGACCAAAGCATTAGCACTTAGTGAATACATGAACTCCTCAAACTACGGTAATCACCGGAAAGAATCCAAGTTATTGTCACCCTGGGGGATGCTGATCATAACTCGTAATAGGTGTCCATGACTTTCAATATAGGATCAAGAACACACATATATTCATGAAAACATAATAGGTTCAGACCTGAAATCATGGCACTCAGGCCCTAGTGACAAGCATTAAGCATAGCAAAGTCATGGCAACATCAATCTCAAAACATAGTGGATACTAGGGATCAAATTCTAACCAAACTAACTCGATTACATGATAAATCTCATCCAACGCATCACCGTCCAGCAAGCCTACAATGAGATTACTCATGAACGGTGGGGACCATCATGGAATTGGTGATGAAGGATGGTTGGTGATGACGAAGGCGTCGATTTCCCCTCTCCGGAGCACAAAACAGACTCCAGATCTGGTCTCCCGAGGAAGAACTGGTGATGACCGCGGCTCTGTATCGTGAAACACGATGAACTCTTCTCTATGATTTTTTTCTTGACAAATAGGGTTATATTGAGCTAGAGAGGAGGTCGAAGGAGCCATGAGGGGCCCACAAGCCTGCCCCGCGCGGCCAGGGGGTGGCCGCGGCTAGCAGGCTTGTGACCTGCTGGTAGCCCCCTCTGGTTAATTCTTGCACCAGTATTTTTTATTAATTCCAAAAATATTTTCCGTAAATTTTCAGGACGATCCGAGAACTTTTATTTCTGCACAAAAATAACACCAAGGCAATTCTGCTAAAAACAACGTCAGTCCGGGTTAGTTCCATTCAAATCATGCAAATTAGAGTCCAAAACAAGGGCAAAAGAGTTTGGAAAAGTAGATACGTTGGAGACGTATCAACTCCCCCAAGCTTAAACCTTTGCTTGTCCTCAAGCAATTAAATTGATAAACTGAAAGTGATAAAGAAAACTTTTACAAACCATGTTTGATCTTGCTGTTGTAAATATGTCTGACTTATGTTCAGATTTTCAGCAAAGATTATAAACTAACCACATTCACAATAACATTTAGGTCTCACATTTACTCATGTCAATGGCATAACTGACTAGCGAGCAATAATAACAAGTCTTGGATGACAACAATTTTATCAAAACAATCATGATACAATATGACATAATGGTATCTCGCTAGCCCTTTCTGAGACCGCAAAACATAAATGCAGAGCACCTCTGGAGAACAAGGACTGACTAAACATTGTAATTCATGGTGAGAGGGATCTAGTCATGCTCATACTTAACATCAATTAATAGCAAGGCATACAAATGACAATGGTTCTCTCTAATTGGTGCCTTTTATAAGAGGATGATGACTCAACAATAAAGTAAATAGATAAGCCCTTTGTAGAGGGAAGCATTGATTTGCAGAGGTTCTAGAGCTCAAGCTTTTAAAACAGAGATATGTAATGATTTCAGAGCGGTATGCTTTCGTTGCATACATAACAACCAAGAGGTTTTCAATATCTTCCATGCTAGATACATTATAGGCGGTTCCCAAACAAAATGGTAAAGTTTTTACTCCCCCTCCACCAATCAGTTACACTCCACGGCGGGCTGAATTCACGGGTACCGTCCATACAAACACATTCCTGGGGGAGTTTTGTTTGATTATATTTTTCTTTTTATTTCAAGCATGGAACTAGGCATCCCGATTACCAGCCACTTTCTCGTGAATGATAGTGAATCAACACATATTGTGAGAATAACCCACCTAGCATGGAAGATACTGACAGCCCCCAGTCGCCACATGAGAGATTTGGGCATACAAAACACAAGGTTTATTTGAAGGTTTAAAGTTTAGCACCTGCAAATTTACTTGGAACGGCAGGTAAATATCGCATATAGGTAGAGATGGTGGACTCATATGGAACAACTTTGGGTTTATTGAGATGGATATAGAAGCAGTATTCCCGCTTAGTACAAGTGAAGGCTAGCAAAAGACTGGGGAGCGACCAACTAGAGAGTGACACAATCATCAACATGCTTTGATATTAACCAACATTGAATGCAAGCATGAGTAGGATATAATTCACTGTGAACATAAATATCATGGAGGCTATGTTGATTTGTTTCAACTATATGCGTGAACATGTGCCAAGTCAAGCCAGTTGAATCATCTAGAGGAGGATACCATTCTATCATACTACATCACAACCATTTTAATGCGCATGTTGGCACTCAAGACGAACCATTATCCACTCTTAGATAATTAAGCATGGAATGAATAACTATAATCTCTAATTGTTATTGCAAACATGTTCAACTCATAATGTGCTGAATTCCGAACGATGAGCTAATCATATTTGCAAAAGCAAGATAGGTCGAGTTCATACCAGCTTTTCTCCATCTCAATCTTTTCATTAGATGTCATCATTATTTCCTTTCACTTGCACGACCGAACGATGTGAATAATAATAAGAGTGCACGTGCATTGGACTAAGATGGAATCTACAAACAATAAACCAAAGGAGAATACAAGGCAACATGGGCCCCTTGTAAGATAAACAATAATGCATATGAGAGCCACTCAACACGTCATCGCGGTCTTCTCCTTACGACCCAAAGAAAAGAAAGGAAAGTTATTTACACGGGAAAGCTCCCAACAAGCAAAAAGAAGAACAAGAAATCTTTTTGGGTTTTCTCTTTAATGCTACAACTAAGCAACTAGAAAATAAAGCTAGAACTATTTTTGGTATTTTCTTCAAAGTTAATTAAACACACAAGAAGAAAGCAAAACAAGAATTAAACTACCATGGATAGTACAATGAAAAGTATGAACACCAACAACTCAAGTAAGTGTGTGAACATGAATGTAATGTCGGTGAGAAATACGTACTCCCCCAAGCTTAGGATTTTGGCCTAAGTTGGTTTAGGGCCATGGTTGGCCTAGGTAATATCTGAAGTCAAAGTTGGTGTTGTGCTGGGCTGCGGCGGCTATCGCCTGTACCACTACAGCGTGAAGGCGAGCGGTTTCTGCATTTCGCTCGTACTCGTTTGCCTTCCCCCTTGTTATAAAATATCTCTGTTTTTCCTAAAAATTAAAGAAGGCAGGAGCAGGAAGGCTAACATGGACAACACGTTGCCTGTCCAAAATTAGTCAGTACTGAAGGGATTGTTTGTTTCTTTGAAGAAACTGATAGCGCACCAAAGCCTCATAATCAAGGAAAGCAGGGGGTAACTCAATGTTATTCCCTCTTATTGGTAGCCCAGGATACTTAGCTACACGGGTGGCATAAATTCCACCAAAGAAATCTCCATCTTTAGCATTATGATGTAACCTCCTGGCAATAATAGCCCCCAAGTTATATCGTCTATCGGCCATTACCGCACTCTTAAGGATGCTCACATCAGGCGCGCAAAGGTGGCTATGCTCAAATTTACTGTTAATACATCTACCTATGAAGAGAGCAAAATAATGTATAGCCGGAAAGTGAATGCTCCCCAAAGTTCCTTGTGTAATGATTCTAGTTTCTCCCACTATGATGCTAGCAAGGAAATCATTATATTAATTTTTATGAGGATCGCTACAACTACCCCACTGTTGAATTTTGCATGCATCAGTAAAATCTTCTAGGTCCGTGGTATAGGTCTTATCATAAAGATCAAATGGAAAAGAATGAGAATTACGCCTAGATGAAAATTCAAACCTCCGCACGAAAGAGTCAGTGAGTTGATAATATTGCTTGCATCGATCTGAAATGAAATCCTCGAGGCTGACATTCCTTATGTATGCATAAAACTCTTCCTTAAATCCGATGTTTTCCATGAGTTGATCCAACGGCCATTCACAAGGCAGTACTCGAGCTTCCCTAGGTAGTTCAAAATCGGGCTCACGTAGCGCGAGTCTCGGGGATTTCTTGCTCGAGGAACCACCTTGGTACATTCTCCTCAACATCTTTTATCTCTCTAAAAAATTTCTGAAATTTTTAGTGAACTAAAATGAAGGTGAACAAAACTCAACAAAACTCATAGCAACTACTCCTTCAAGTGCCTAGAGACTATATCATGCATCAAAACTACTTGGGACCATACATATTTGACATGCAAGCTCAAGAACAGGTCACCAGAACAGCAAAAATTTGCAATATATAAGGCAGTAGAACAAAAACTAATTGGACCATTGGAGGAGTCACATACCGATGAGTAATCCCCTAAAACAGTTTCGCAAATGGAGCTTTGAGCAAGGAGATCAAAAATGGCAGCAAGATGAGCTAGAACACGGGTTTGAGCAATGGTGGGATTTTTTTTGGAGGAAGATGAAGTGAATGAGTGCTGGAATAGGTGGAGGGGGGCCACATGGGACCCACAATCTTGCTAGGCACGACTAGTCGGGTGGTCGCGCCCTACAGGCTTGTGGCCCACTAGTGCAGCCCCCTGATGCATTCTTAGTGCCAAAAATTCTTAATTATTCCAGAAAAAATCATACTAAATTTTCAGGGGATTGTAGGAACTTTTATTTTCAGGTCATTTTTCTATTGCACGGAAAGCTCAGAAAACAGAAAAATAATAGCATTTTACTTAATTTCATCTAGTTAACAGAAAGTAAAAGTTAGGTGTAGGAAGTTGTGCTTTCGAAATTCATCCATCTCATGCTCCTCAAAAGGAATCCATCAATAAGGTTGATCAAGTCTTATTAACAAACTTCTTTCGAATGACATGAAACCTAAGAATTTTCGAATAACACTAAGTTACCTCAATATGGATATGCATTTCCCCAACAATAAGTATATCATATTTCTTCTTGAGAGTAGGAAGAGGGAACTCAAAGTTTCTAATAATAATTGTTGGAATTTTTCCAATAGAGTTGATACTATGAACTTGAGGTTGTTTCTTCGGAAAGTGTACCATATGCTCATTACCATTAATTTGAAAAGTGGCATTGCCCTTGTTGCAATCAATAACAGCCCGTGCAGTATTCAAGAAGGGTGTACCAACGATGATTGACATACTGTCGTCCTCGGGAATATCAAGAATAAAAAAGTCCGTCAAGATAGTAGCATTTGCAACTACGACAGGTACATCCTCACAAATACCAATAGGTAGAGCAGTTGATTTATTAGCCATTTGCAAAGAGATTTTAGTAGGTGTCAACTTATTTAGATCAAGTCTTCCATACAAAGAGAAAGGCATAACACTAACACCAGCTCCAAGATCACATAAAGTAGTTTTAACATAATTTCCTTTAATAAAGCATGGTATAGTAGGTACTCAGGGATCTCCTAGTTTCTTAGGTATTCCACCTTTAAAAGTATAATTAGCAAGCATGGTGGAAATCTCACCTTCCGGTATCTTTCTTTTATTTGTCACAATATCTTTCATATACTTAGCATAAGGAGACATTTTCAAAATATCAGTCAAGCGCATACGTAAAAAGATAGGTCTAAGCATTTCAGCAAAGCGCTCAAAGTCCTCATCATCCCTTTTCTTGGATTGTTTAGGAGGAAAGGGCATGGATTTGTGAACCCATGGTTCTCTTTCTCTACCATGTTTCCTAGCAATAAAGTCTCTTTTATTGTATCGTTTATTCTTAGGTTGTGGGTTATCAAGATCATCAACAGGTTCAATCTCCACATCATTATCATTACTAGGTTGAGAATCAACATGAACATCATTCTTAATGTTATCACTAGGCTCATGTTCATCACCAGATTGTGTCTCAACATCAGAAATAGAAATATCATTTGGATTCTCAGATGTATCTATAACATGTTCACTAGCAGCATGCAAAGTACTATCATCATTCTTTTTCCTATTCTTATTGGAAGGAATAGGTGCATCCGTATTAACTCTCTGAGAATTTTTCTCAATTCTCCTAGGATGGCCCACAAGATACAAAGGTTCCTGAGTCATTCTACCACCTCTAGTCACAACTTTAACAGAATGATCATTGTCTTTACTATTCATCTCATTAAGCAAATCATTTTGAGCCTTAAGTACTTGTTCTACTTGAGTGGTTACCGTGGAAGCATGTTTACTAATAAGCTTCAGATCATTGACAGTTCTACTCAAATAATCACCCAAGCGATCAAGCATATAAGCATTATGTTTCAATTGTCACTAACATAGGCATTGAAATTTTCTTGCTTCACAATAATATTATCAAATTCATCCAAGCATTGGCTAGGAGGATTATTATAAGGGATATATCTTTCATCAAATCTTCTGAGAGAAATTATCTCTACTACCTGTGTTAGGTTATCAAGACCATATATTTCTTCAATAGGACAGCTTCAGCTTTAATACCCTTTTCTTTCATAGATTTCTTTGCCTTTTGCATATCTTCAGGACTAAGGAATAGAATACCTCTTTTCTTTGGAATTGGATTTGGAGGTGGTTCATGAATATTCCAATCATTATCATTTCTCAATATGTTATTCAATAGTAATTCAGCTTGTTCAATAGTTCGTTCCCTGAAAACACAACCAACACAACTATCTAGGTAGTCCTAGAAGCATCAGTTAGTCCATTATAAAAGATAACAAGTATTTCGTTTTTCTTGAGAGGATGATCAGGCAAAGCATTAAGTAATTGGAGAAGGCTCACCCAAGCTTGTGGGGGACTCTCTTCTTCAATTTGCACAAAGTTAAATATTTCCTGCAAGGCAGCTTGTTTCTTATGGGCAGGAAAATATTTTTCAGGGAAGTAATAAACCATGTCCCCTGGACTACGCACACAACCAGGAGGAAGAGAATTAAACCATTTCTTAGCATCACCCTTTAATGAGAAAGGAAACAACTTAAGAATATAGTAATAGCAAATTTTTTCCTCATGAGTAAATAGGGTGGATATATCACTGAATTTGGTAAGATGTGCCACGACAGTTTCAGATTCATAACCATGGAAAGGATCAGATTCAACCAAAGTAATTAACTCAGGATCGACAGAGAATTCATAATCCTTATCAGTAACAAAGATAGGTGAAGTTGCAAACTTAGGATCATATTGCATTCTAGCATTCAGAGATTTTTCCTTCCACTTGCGAAGCAATTTATTAATATCATCTCTATCCTTACAAGCAAAAAAGTCCCTAGCTACCTCTCCTTCCATAACATAACCCTCGGGAATGTCAGGTAATTCATATCTAGGAGAGCTAGGTCTAGCAGGTGAATCATAGTGTTCAGTTTCAATAATTTCATCAGATTCAGAAATATTATCAGTTTCAGCATTAGCTCTAGCAATTTGTTCATCAACAAATTCACCCAGTGGCACAGTGTCATCAAGCAAAGTATCATCATAAGCATCATGCATAGCAGAAGTAGCATCATCAATTACTTGCGACATATTAGAATTACTAGCAGGTGGTGGTGTCGCAAACTTACTCATAACAGAAGGTGAATCAAGTGTAGAGCTAGATGTCAGTTCCTTACCTGTCCTCATAGTTGAGGGGTAGATCTTCGTTTTTGGATCTTTAAGATTCCTTATAGTGATCAACAGATATATATCCCAAGTGACAGAGAGAATAGAGCTATGCTCCCGGCAACGGCGCCAGAAAAAGGTCTTGATAACCCACAAGTATAGGGGATTGCAACAATTTTCGAAGGTAGAGTATTCAACCTAAATTTATTGATTCGACACAAGGGGAGCCAAAGAATATTCTCGAGTATTAGCAGCTGAGTTGTCAATTCAACCACACTTGAAAGACTTAATATCTATAGCAAAGTGTTCAATAGAAAGGAATATGGTAGTAACGATAACGGTGGCAAAGTGATAGCAGCAGTTTGTAGTGATTGTAACAGTAGCAACTAAAAAGTAACTAAGCGAAGATCAATATATGAAAAGCTCGTAGGCAATGGATCAGTGACGGATAATTATGTTGGATGTCATTCATCATGCAACAGTTATAACATAGGGTGACACAGAACTAGCTCCACTTCATCAATGTAATGTAGGCATGTATTCCATATATAGTCATACGTGATTATGGAAAAGAACTTGCATGACATCTTTTGTCCTATCCTCCCGTGGCAGCGGGGTCCTATTGGAAACTAAGGGATATTAAGGCCTCTTTTTAATAGAGAACCGGACCAAAGCATTAGCACTTAGAGAATACATGAACTCCTCAAACTACGGTAATCACCAGAAAAAATCGAGGTTATTGTCACCCTGGGGGATGCGGATCATAACTCGTAATAGGTGTCTACAACTTGCAAGATAGGATCAAGAACACACATATATTGATGAAAACATAATAGGTTCAGATCTGAAATCATGGCACTCGGGCCCTAGTGACAAGCATTAAGCATAGAAAAGTCATAGCAACATCAATCTCAGAACATAGTGGATACTAGGGATCAAACCCTAACCAAACTTACTCAATTACATGATAAATCTCATCCAACCCATCACTGTCCAGCAAGCCTACGATGAGATTACTCACGAATGGTGGGGAGCATCATGGAATTGGTGATGAAGGATGGTTTGTGATGACGAAGGCGTCGATTTCCCCTCTCCGAAGCCGAAAACGGACTCCAGATCTGGTCTCCCGAGGAAGAACTGGCGATGGCGGCGGCTCCGTATCGTGAAACGCGATGAACTCTTCGCTCTGATTTTTTCTTGACAAATAGGGTTATATGGAGCTGGAGAGGAGGTCGGAGGAGCCACGAGGAGCCCACAAGCCTGCCCCGCGCGGCCAGGGGGTGGCCGCGGCTAGGAAACTTGTAGCCCCCCTCTGGTTAATTCTTGCGCCAGTATTCTTTATTAATTCCACAAATATTCTCCGTTAATTTTCAGGACGATCCGAGAACTTTTATTTCTGCACAAAAATAAGACCAAATCAATTCTGCTGAAAACAACATCAGTTCGGTTTAGTTCCATTCAAATCATGCAAATTAGAGTCCAATACAAGGGCAAAAGAGTTTGGAAAAGTAGATACATTGGAGACCTATTAGTAATCATGTGAATGTGGTATTCGTTCAATATTTTTATGAGATGTATATTGTCTCTCCTCTAGTGGTGTTATGTGAATGTCGACTACATAAAACATCATCATTATTTGGGCCTAGGGGAAGCCATTGGGAAGTAGTAAGTAGATGATGGGTTGCTAGAGTGACAGAATCTTAAACCCTAGTTTATGTGTTGCTTCGTAAGGGGCTGATTTGGATCCATATGTTTCATGCTATGGTTAGATTTATCTTAATTTTTGTTTCGTAGATGCGGATGCTTGCGAGAGAGATTAATCATAAGTGGGAGGTTTGTCCAAGTAAGGGAAGCACCCAAGCACCGGTCCACCCACATATCAAATTATCAAAGTAATGAACGCGAATCAAATGAGCATGATGAAAACTAGCTTGACAGAAATTCCCATGTGTCCTCATGAGGGCTTTAGTTTATATAAGAGTTTGTCCAGGCCTGTCCTTTGCTACAAAAAGGATTGGGCTACCTTGATGCACATTTTCTACACTTGTTACTTGTTACCCGTTACAAATTACCTTACCACAAAACTATCTGTTACCGATAATTTCAGTGCTTGCAGAGAATACCTTACTCAAAACCGCTTGTCATTTCCTTCTGCTCCTCGTTGGGTTCGACAGTCTTACTTATCAAAAGGACTATTATAGATCCCCTATACTTGTGGGTCAGCAAGACTCTTTTTTGGCGCCGTTGCTGGTGAGTGAAGCACCTTTGGTGAGTGGAATTTGGTAAGGAAAAATTTATGTAGTGTGCTGAAATTTACTGTCACTTGTTACTATGGAAAATAATCCTTTGAGGGGCTTGTTCGGGGTACCTTCACCTCGATCGGAAGCACAAAGAGTTGCTCCTCAACCTACTGAATCTACTGAAAATATTTATTATGAAATTCATTCGGGTATGATAGAGAAACTGCTGGCTAATCCTTATGCAGGAGATGGAACACTACATCCTGATTTGCATCTAATATATGTGGATGAAGTTTGTGGATTAGTTAAGCTTGAAGGTCTATCCGAGGATCATGTCAAGAAGAAGGTCTTTCCTTTATCTTTGAAGGAGAAGGCATTGCCATGGTATTGGCTATGTGATGATATTGGATCATGGACCTACAACCGATTGAAAATGGAATTTCATGAAAAAAAATTATCGTATGCATCTAGTTCATCGTGATCTGAATTATATTTATCGTTTTTTGCCTCATGAGGGAGAAAGTATTGCTCAAGCTTGGGGAGGCTTAAGTGAATTTTATATTCATGCCCCAATCATGAGCTCTCAAGAGAAATTATTATTCAGAATTTTTATGCTCGACTTTCTCGTAATGATCAATCCATGCTTGCTACTTCTTGTACTAGTTCCTTTATAAAGAAAGATATTGAATTCAAATGGGATTTTTTGGAAAGAATTAAACGCAACTCTGAAGATTGGGAACTCGATGAAGGTAAGGAGTCAGGTATAAACCTTAAGTTTGATTGTGTTAAATCCTTTATAGACACCGATGCTTTCATGAATTTAGCACTAAATATGGACTTAACTATGAGATAGTAGCTTATTTTTGTGAATCTTTTGCTGATCATGTTGATATCCCTAAGGAGAAGTGGTTTAAATATGATCCTCCCATTGAAGTGAAAGTAGTTGAACCTATTAAAGTTGAAGAAGAAACTATTATTTAGAATGTTGACCCTGTTAGTCCTACTTCTTATATTGAGAAACAACCTTTCCCTGTTAGAATAAAGGAACATGCTAAAGCTTCGACTGTGGTCCGTAAGAGTTATACTAGAACACCTACACCCCCCGACACTATTGGAATCAGCAAATTTGCTGTCTGCCAATTCTTTGTCGTGAGCTGGCAGATGACAAAGAAGCTCTTTGCCATCCGTTTCTAGGAAAGAGACGGCAAACAACTAGCTGACGACAAAGAAGCTATTTGCCGTCAGCCACTTCTTTGCCGTCCGCTAGCAGACGGCAAAGGAGGTTTGCCATCACCTAGTGGAAGACAAAGAGGGAGGTGGGCCCACTGATCAGACGCTTACAATTTAACCTAATGGCCCCCCTCTTTGTCGTCTGCTAGCAGACGGCAAAGAGCAAAAAGGCAGATGACAAAGTCGTGATAGACGGCAACGGTTTGACTTAACTAACGCTAGCACCCCACCCCGCCTCACTCTCCGTTTCTCTCCCTCTCCTACCCGCCGCCCGCTGCACGCGCGTCGTCGCCCCGTCGCCCCACCAGCCCACCAGCCCACCAGCCCACCGCAGCCCCGTCGCCCTTGCCGCCGTGCTCGGGCCCCCTGCGCTCCACCGCCGCCCGTTGCTCGCGCCCTCCGCCCCACCAGCCCACCGCCCCGGCCGGTGCTCTGCGGCCCCGCTGCGCCCCCTCCGCCCCTGCCACCCGCCGCTCCCAGGCGCCCGAGCGCCCCTGTCCCCGCCGCCCGGCCGCCACCACCGCCCCAGCGCTCCCCGGCCCTTCCTGGCACTCCCCTGGCCTCCCCGACACTCCCCTGCCCCTCCCCGATGCTCCCCAACCCTTCCCGACGCCCCCTGCTCCACCCCCCTCTGGTGAGCTCTTCCCCTCTCCTCTTTTTTCTGTTTTTTTATTTTAGTTTAGGTTTAGGTTATTAGGTAGGGCACCACTAGGGATCAGACTACTGATCCCTAATATCTTATCAGACCACCCCATCACCGTTAGATAGGAGCCTGTGTGAATGGTGGATGAAGCAATGCTGCATGCTGCGCACCCCACCTTGGACTTACCAAAACAGAAACCAATTAATGTGGCGTTTCCAAAACAAAATTGACATATGTTGTGGTTTGATTGCTTCCAAAAATCACTCTTGGATGCTGATTTTTTGGAAACTGATTTTGGATTTGAAGGAAATAAATTAATTACCTGAGCGCACTAGGCTTCCAAGGTTCTGTAGTTTGCTTTGTTATGAACGACATTTTGCTTCCAGTGTATCCTGTATTGCTTCTGAATCGACAGAAATTTGCTTTGATCTAAAGCATAGTGACTGAAATTTGCTTCAATTTGATATATATGTGTGTCGGTGGTCTCTGTTACATGCTTCAACTTTTAGTGGGTTATGCTTCCTATTAACTATACATGTGCTTCTATTCCGAAAGAACACATGTATTACACTTCCCTTGGAGAACATGTATTATGCTCCAACCTTGAATACGTTATGTCTCCTAGATAGTACCTAAATATATGCTTCCTTCTATCCATATAGTATAAGTTGGCTTGGACCAATTTTTTTAATTTTCAATGGAAAATTTCCCGTGCTTCATTATACAGTTCACAACTCTTCAAATCATGGAAGCGTACAGATGCCAGGTACGTTGGTCGGTGGCATCTAATGGAAACATTGGCCATCCCACGAAGTTGTAGCTTCAAGTGTTGTCTTGGTCATGTGCATCTAGATGTGTTAGAGGAGCACACTGTTCACCTTGGCAAGAAACTTCTTCTTGAGACGATCGCCTATGAGAATATCTTGCATCCAAGCCAAAACGATGAGCAGATGCATAGTTTGCACCCACGATAGAATGCTCAATGATGGGAAACCATGGCCTCCTTGAGGAGGCCATCGGCGCTGCTGTTCACCATGATCGGCTGGATATGCTGGGCTAGGTAACAAGCAACTAGGTGCTTCTTCTTCCATAGCTGCTACCTTGGGCTCTCAAACCTATATAGAAGGCAAAGTTAGAACCACTTTTGATGTTTCATGGGAACATCAATGAGAAACAATGAAGGGTGGAGGGACGGTGGAGGTGTACTACTGTCGCCGTCGAGTGGAACAGGGAGCTTTTCGCCCGTGCTAGAGTAGAACATGGCAACCAACTCACTACTGGAATCAACATCTTTGTCGTCAGCCAGCCCTTTGTCGTCTGCTAGCTGACGGCAAAGAAGGTCTTTGCCATCAGCTTGCAGAAAGCTAACGACAAAGATGCTGCTGACGGCAAAGATCATGTTTGCCGTCAGCCAGATCTTTGCCGTTTGCTAGCTGACGGCAAAGAAGGTCTTTGCCATCAGCTTGCAGAAAGCTAACGACAAAGATGCTGCTAACGCCAAAGATCATGTTTGCCGTCAGCCAGCTCTTTGCCGTCTGCTAGCAGACGACAAAGAGAGGACCTAAATATCTCTCTCCGTCTCTCTCCCTCTCTCTTTCCACTCTCTCACACCCGTGCCCGAGCCGCCGCCGCCCCGCCTGCCCTGTCGCTAGCCGCCCCGCCCCGCCATGCCACCGCACGGCCGCCCTGCCCCTGCCCCGCCCTGCTCCTCCCCGCCGCCCACCGCACACGCCCACCGCCCCGTCATCCCACCACTCCACCGCTCCACCGACCCACCGCCCCCCCGTCACCCCCGCCGCCCCATCGCCCCGCCGCCGTGCGCCCGGGCCCCCCTACGCCCCACAGCCGCCGCCGCCACCCGTCGCCGACCAGCGCCGCCCGCCGCCCCACCAGCCCGGCCGGTGCCCTGTGCCCCCCTGCGCCCCTCCGCCCCTGCGCCCCTCGGTGCTCCCTAGCCCTCCCTGACGCTCCCCGCCCCTCCCACAGCCCTCCCCGACGCCCCCTGCCCCGCCCCCTCTGGTAAGCTCTTCCCCTCCTCTTTTTTTATTTTAGTTTAGGTTTAGATTATATTATTAGGTTAGTGTTAGTTAGGTTAATGTTAATTAGGTTAGTCTTAGTTTAGGTTAGTGATAGTTAGGTTAGTCTTAGTTTAGGTTTATTAGGTTAGTGTTAGTTTAGGTTTATTATGTTAGTGCAAAAAGGAGAAGAAGAAGAAGAAGATGAGGAGGAGAAGAGGAGAAGAAGAAGAAGAAAAAGTAGAAGGAGAATGAGAATAATAATAATAATAATAATAAGAAGAAGAAGAAGAGAAGAGCCCCTAATCCCCAATGCCACTAACCCCCAGCCTCCGACGCCACCGACCCCCGATGCCCCGGAGCCCCGACCACCAACGCCATCGCCCCCCGACCACCGACACCACCGACCCCTGACCATCGACACCATCGACCCCTGACCGCCAACGCCACGGACCCCCGACACCACCGACACCCCAACCCCCGACACGACACCCCAACACCCCGACACGACACCCCAGACCCCGACACAGCACCCCTACCCCGACACGACATCCCGGACACCGTGACCCCGACACGACACCCCCGACACCCCGATCCCGAAAAAGGTGCTCTTCGGCCTTCCAGAGGCCGACGGGTCATATATTTGTGAATTATGAGTTAGGTCATATATTTTTCGATTTTGTTATACAGAACATCATATTTATGTTGATTAGGTGGATTTAAATGTGCAGTTGTTTCGTTGCTGCGAGGGTCTGGTGTTCGACGACTTCCCCGTGCGTTCGACGAGCTCCGCCCCTGCGTTCGTGGGTGCGCACAAATGACGTATCCTCTTGCCCCCTTCATTTCCTCTGTTCCGGTCTTTGTGCCGATGAAACTTGCTAGCTATAGGTGTCTTCAATCATCAGTATGCGTGACCACTATGCGTCTCCCGTTCGAAAGGGTTGCATCTATAAATATGCATTCATTAGCATATCTATAACCGTGATTCTTTCGAATTGTCCAATGTTATCCATGGACAGCCCGAGTATGTGTAGATTGGGTTTGTTTTCCCATATGCTCTGCTCCGGATCCGATGCAGAATTTTGTTAGTGCCTCCCTGTTGCTCTCCGGGTACACAGCCTCTCTGCTTATTGTCGAGACATGTATCAGGACAACAGCGGGGAGGTGCTGCCGAAATTGTGCTTCGGATCCGGAGCAAAGCATGGGAAAACGAACCCAATCTACACATACTTGGGTGGGATTAGGACCTATCTTTACCTACTAGCGTCTAGGTTGCATCAACGTAATAAAACTGACAAACTCTATGTATATATTTTGTGTGTGTCCAGTAGCTAGGCAAGATGAGTGATCGTGGGTGGATGTACACCGGTCACACTAGTCAGAAAGACATGACCCGTGAATGGATAACAAAAACCAAGGAGTTTGTGAGAGTCGCATTTGCAAATGGACAGAAAAGAACCTGGTGCCCTTGTGTCAATTGCGACAACTGTAAGAAGAAGTCAGAGTTTGAAATGATCAAACACCTGCAGAAGTGGGGTTTTACGCCTAATTATACGGTCTGGACATTTCATGGTGAGTCTGCCCAACGTGCCAGAGCTGAGGTGGTTCGTCGTTGCACTGACGAGCATGGTACCAGGATCGAAGATAGGGTGCAAGACTTTGATGATGCTCGGGATTCGGACGATGAGATGGAGGAATCTGCAAAGGCCTTTTATGAAATGTTGGAGTCTTCAAAATGTCCTCTCCATGAGCACACTGAGCTTTGTTAGCTAGATGCCATCACGCAAGTAATGGCTGTGAAGGCTCAGTTCAACCTGGGCAGAGAATGCTACGACGCGATGATGACGATATTTGGACGCTTTCTACCCAAAGGTCATGTATTGCCACCAAACCTGTACCAGTCGGACAAAATCCTACGTGCGCTTAAGATGCCCTATGAGAAGATAGATGCCTGTGAGAATGGATGTGCCTTATTTAGGCTTGAGTATGCGGTCTTGAACTATTGCCCCATTTGCAATGCTTCCAGGTATGTTCTAGTAGACAACAGTATGGGTGAGAAGAGTCAGACCAAAATCCCCATTAATGTTCTTCGGTATCTGCCAATCATACCAAGATTTCAACGTCTTTTCATGGTCGAAGAGACGGCCAGACAGATGGCGTGGCATAAATTGGGCAAAAGAACAGAACTAGATGCAGATGGGAATCTGATGTTGGGACACACTTCAAACGCTTTTGCGTGGAAGCACTTCGATGCATTGTATAAGGATAAAGCGGCAGATCCAAGGCATCCTCGAGTTGCCATCAGCAAGGATGGGTTCAATGTGTATTGTATGACGGCAGCACAATACAGTTGTTGGCCTGTATTTGCTATTCAACTCAATCTCTCCCCGGAGAGATTATGAAAAGAAAGAACATTTTCATGACGTTGATAATTCCAGGGCCCAAATATCCGGGGAAGAATATGAATGTGTATATGCAACCGCTTAAGGATGAATTGCAAGAAGCCTAGGATAATGGGATCAAGACATACGACGACGCTACAAAAAAGAACTTCAAAATGCATGTGTGGTACATGTACTCGATGCATGACTTGCCGGCGTATGCGCTATTCGTTGGCTGGTGTGTGCATGGAAGGTTTCCGTGCCCCACATGCAAGGCAGCTCTTCAGTTCCGTTGGCTGGAGGCGGGTCACAAGTTTTGTTGCTTTAACATGCGTAGACAGTTCCTGGATCCTGACCATAAGTTCAGAAAAGACAAGAAGAATTTCATCAAAGGTAGAGTTGTCAAAAACACTGCACCACCTGCGTTGACAGGCCAAAAGATCCTAGATCAGATAAACGCTCTCGAGCCGGATCGAGACCGTCTAGGGTATTTCAAAGGGTATAATACAGAACATGCCTGGAATCACAAGATATGTTTGTGGGATCTGCCTTACTTTGAAGGCCTGCTTTGCCCACACAACATCGACATGATGCACACTGAAAAGAATATCGTGGAGGCCGTTTTTGGTACATTGTTCGGCATAGAGGGGAAGTCGAAGGATAATCCTAAGGCTAGAGTCGATCAGGAGGCTCTGTGTGATAGACTGTTACAAATATTTCGACAACGGAAAGGAAAGAAGAACTAGAGGAGATGGTCCTGTTGCCCGGTGAGGCTCCACAGGTAGCACTGACCTGGGAGCTGTACATGGCTGCCTCGGCCCCGCCAGAGGAGATGGTCGACGGTGTCTTGTGCGAGACGGTGGTTGACATTGTGATCCATCACTTTTGGGTAATTTCTCCTTTACAGAATTAAAAATCAACAACACCTAGTGATTGTATTAATCAGTGTTGTCTTGTTTGATTGCAGACCTTCTACAGGTGTCTTGAGGAAGACGAGGCGAAAGCGGCTGTTGTTCTCGAAGTCGAGTGCAAGCGCCTACTTCAGAACTTACGGCACGAGGCTCGAGTGCAGGCTATTCGAGACTACTACGCCTCGACTAACGTTAATAGGGCCAAGAAGAAGTGCCACAAAAATTATCCGAGTAAGGATAAGTTAATGAAGGTAATTATCTATTCTTAAGGCCTTGTACTTAGTTTCTTTGATTTGATTCATAGGCGTAGCTCTAAAATTTCTCTTGTCTAACGTAGGTGCCCCCGAGATGGTGTGCGGATAGGATGGACTATTGGGAGGCATTGGTGGATGAGTGGTGCTCTCCCCAATGGCTAGCCGAACACAACAAGGCCAAGGATAAGCGTGCCCAAATGAGAGGTGTGCCACACCATTAAGGGAGCTCCAACCTATTTGAGTACGGGGATCACTGGGTACGTGGTTTGCTTCATGATTCATGCAATTTCATTCTTCATGCTAGCTTGAGCCCTTAACTGATATTTTGTTCCTCTCTTTTAGGCACGAGAAAACAAGAAGGAGGTGCCACCTCTGTTCGACCTCTATGCCATGGCCCATACTGCCTCATACAAGAAGGCCGAGGCATTCTCTGAGGATGACCTTGATCATCTAGAGAGCTTCAACAACATCTCCTCCCACAACAAGCTCGTGAGGTACAGAGATGAGGGGAAGGTGAGGAAAGGGGATAACTTCAACCCGAGCCAGAGTCCTTTTGATCCAGACCTCGTGATGATATCTGGTGGCAGGAGGCCCCATGGCTCGATAGCCATTGGGGATGGACTGATACGTTGTCCTAGAACTCTCCCAAAGATCAAGAAGAGCCAGCCGAGCTCTGATCCTGAGATAAGGCCTCGTCCACGGCCAATGGAGCTCGCCATTGAAGCTAGGGCCTAGGAGCTTCTGGCGGAGGCAAATAGGCAGGCGGCACAGAGGGAGAGGGACATGGAGGAGAGGACGGCTAGGCTCTTGGAGGAGGAGAGGAACCAGAATGACACATCCCACCGAGACCTATACGAGCTCCTCGTGGTAAGTTTCTCCTGCATATTAGCCAAATCATGCACATAATGTTTGTTTCATCACTAACTAATATGAATGACTCGTGAAAACAAAATGTGCAGACCGTGTGCCAGAACAATGGTCAGACGCCTCCGTCGATGCCCCATATTGCTATAGCACCCATGATGAGTTTCATTTGAATGGTCATTAGTTACTAGTATTCACATTTGAGTTGCATCATGCTAAGGAGACATTGCTTGCAAATGATCTTTGGTGTAGTGTGCCTCCCGACAAGCATCGACCGGTCCTCACGTCTCACCCTGGCGCAAACCTGACCGGTCCTTCACCTCCGTGATGATGGTAAGTTTTCCCAAATGTTTTGGTTAACAAATGCATACTTAGCTTAAGAAATGACCTAATCATCTCCAAAATGACCTATACTTAGCTTATTTTCCTCAAAAATGACATAATAACCTTACTTAGCTCCAAAATGATATATTCTACCTAGGATAGCTATAAAAATGACCTATACTTAGCATTTTTTCCTCCAAAATGACTTGATATGCTTAGTTAGCTAGAAAATGGCATAACTACCTATGATAGCTCAATAATGATATATAGCTAGCTTAGCAAGTGCATTTATGACATAATTAGCTCACTTAGGTATAAAATGGCATAACTACCTAGGATAGCTCAATAATGATCTCTAATTAGCTTTGCTAGTTCATTTATGACATAATTACCTCACTTAGGTAAAAAATGGCATAATTACCTTGGTTTAGCTCCAAAATGACCTATACTTAGCCTATTTTCCTCAAACATGACATAATAACCTTACTTAGCTCCAAAATGATATATTCTAACTAGGATAGCTATAAAATGACCTATACTTAGTATTTTTTCCTCCAAAATGACTTGATATGCTTAGTTAGCTAGAAAATGGCATAACTACCTAGGATAGCTCAATAATGATCTAAAGCTAGCTTTGCTAGTTCATTTATGACATAATTAGCTCACTTAGGTACAAAATGGCATAACTACCTAGGATAGCTCAATAATGATCTATAATTAGCTTAGCTAGTTCATTTATGACATAATTAGCTCACTTAGGTAAAAAATGGCATAATAACCTTGGTTTAGCTCCAAAATGACCTATACTTAGCTTATTTTCCTAAAAATGACATAATAACCTTACTTAGCTCCGAAATGATATATTCTACCTGGGATAGCTATAAAATGACCTATACTTAGCATTTTTCCTCCAAAATGACTTGATATGCTTAGTTAGCTAGAAAATGGCATTACTACCTTGGAGAAAAGGAGAGGAGAGGAGAAAAAGAAAGAGAAGATATATTCTTCTTCTTCTTCTTTTTCTTATTTTTCTTCTAGCTAGTCTTGTTCTTCTTCTAACTTTCATCTTTCCTAATTTGCAGATTTGCTATAGATGAGGAAGCCTGCATTGATGGAGTGTACTCTTCTTCTTGTGCTTTTTGTTTGTGGAAACTTGTTGGAAACTTGTTTTGGATATGTATGTATGGATATGTTGTTGGAAACCATTGTATGTTGGATATGTTGTTGGAAACTTGTATGTTGGATATGTTGTTGGAACTTATTGTTGGTATGCTTGTTGAAACTAATTGTTGGTATGCTTGTTGGAAACTTGTATTGTTGATATGTTAGATATATATGTGATATTCTGTGAAATTGAATGATTTTAAGAAAAAACAGGGGCTATATAGCCACTTTGCCGTTTGCCAGCAGACGGCAAAGCTGCCACGTGGCAGCTACCTGTGCAACCTGGGGTAGCACCAGGCTGGCCTAGGTGGGTTCTTTGTCGTCCGCTGGCTGACGGCAAAGACCTTAGTTCTTTGTCATCTGCTAGCAAACAACAAAGAAACCACCTAGGCCGGAAAAGAAATAGGTGCTTTGCCGTCTGCTGGCAGAGGACAAAGACCTAAGTTCTTTGTCGTCTGCCAGCGGACGGCAAAGCACGCCGTTAAGCCCTTAACGGACCTAAGTTGTGACGTGTGCCGTTCATGCCCTTTACCGTGGCTTATTCAGCCGAACGGTTGGCCGTCTGCTAGCGGATGGCAAAGCCTTTGCCGTCCGGGATGCATGCCTTTGCCGTCCGGGATGGCTAATGGCAAAGTGCCTGGTTCCTGTAGTAACTCTTCTCGTGATGGGATCTGGGTTTCTTGAACGATAGGTTAACTAGCATTTATGAGGTGGATTTAGCTTAATTTTAGGGTAGTTAAAAGGGAGATACTTGAAAACACAGGCTGCCGTTGGATGGTTTTGTCAATCAACGATGGTTGAGGAGGCTGAGCGGAGGATTCTATCAGACTACTAATGGAAAGCGTTTCCCTATTAGGTATTAGGTTATGTTTGGTTAGGGTTAGAGTTTAGTTTATTAGTTACTAGTATTCACATTTGAGTTGCATCATGCTAACGTGACATTGCAAACGATCTTTGGTGCAGCATTCCTCCCGACAAGCATCGACCGATCCTTCTGCGTCTCCCGCAACCCCGATCGGTCCTTCTCCGTCTCACACTCGCACAAACTCGACCAGTCCTTCACCTCCGTGATGATGGTAAGTTTTCCCAAGTGTTTTGCTTAACAAATGCAAACTTAGCTTAAGAAATGACATATTTAGCTCCAAAATGACCTATACTTAGCTTCTTTAGTTCATTAATGACATACTAAGCATACTTAGGTAAAAAATGGCATGATAACCTTGGTTTACCTCCGAAATGACATAGACTTAGCTTATTTTCCTACAAAATGACAAAATAACCTTACCTACCTCCAAAATGACCGATTATAACTAGGATAGCTCTAAAATGACCTACACTTGCCATTTTGTCCTCCAAAATGAATAAATATGATTAATTAGCTAAAAATGGCATAACTACCAAGGTTAGCTCAAAAATGACCTATACTTAGCTTCTTTAGTTCATTTATGACATACTTACATATTTAGGTAAAAATGACATGATAATCTTGGTTTAGCTCCAAAATGACATAGACTTAGCTTAGTTTCCTCGAAAATGACATAATAACCTTACGAAGCTCCAAAAGGACCTATTTACCTAGCTTAGATCTAAAATGACCTACACTTAGCATTTTTACCTAGCTTAGCTAAAAAATGGCATTTTACCTACCTTAGTTAGAAGAATAAGAAGATAAAGAAGAGGAGAGGAGAAAAAGAAAGAGAAGAAAAATTCTTCTTCTTCTTCTAGCTACTCTTCTTCTTCTAATCTTCTTCTTCTTCTTCTTCTTCTTCTAGTCTTCTTCTTCTTCTTCTTCTTCTTCTTCTAACTTTCTTCCTTCCCAATTTGCAGATTTGCTTTCGATGAGGAAGCTTGCGTTGATGGAGTCTACTCTTCTTCTTGTGCTTCCTTTTTGTTTTGATTTTGTAGGATGAACAATGTGAAACTTGCTACCTATATATGTATGTATGGATGAAACCATTGTATGCTTGTTATTGGATATGTTGTCTAGCTATATATGTTGCAAATGGACTTTTCATTGGTATGTATATATGTGTTGGATGATCATATCCATATGGCAGGGATATGATTTGGTATGTATATGTGTTGTTATGCTTGTTGAAAGTATTTTCAAATGTGTATATGTGTGTGTGTGTGTGTGTGAAATTCTATGAATTTAAGAAAAAACAGAAAAAATAGGGGTTGTACAGGCTCTTTGCCGTCTGCTAGCAGACGGCAAAGCGCTTTGCCATCAGCCAGCAGATGGCAAATCTTCCACGTGGCAGCTAGCTGTGCAACCTAGGGTGCATTGGGCTGACCTATTTGGAAGCTTTGTCGTCCGCTGGCTTACGGCAAAGACCTTTGCGTCTTTGCCGTCAGCCAGCAGACGGCAAAGCACGCCGTTAACCCCTTAACGGAACTAAGTTTCCACGTGTGCCGTCCATGCCCTTTGCCATCTGCTAGTAGATGACAAAGATGCAAAGGTCTTTGCCGTCAGCCGCAGATGGCAAAGTGGCCTTTACCGGAGCTTGTTCAGCCGGATGTGGTGCCGTCTGTTGGCTGATGGCAAAGACCTTTGCCGTACGCCATGCATGCCTTTGCCGTCAGCCATGGCAGATGGCAAAGTTGCTGATTCCAGTAGTGTGAACAAATCAGAGTTGAACCTAGTGTTGCTATGGTTAAAGATCTCTTGGTCGATAATATTGATGGGCAGGTTATTCAATTCTGTGATGAAGCTTCTAGAATTGCTAGACCTGATTCTAAAAATAAACATAGACCTATTGTTGGCATGCCTATTGTTTCTCTTAAAATAGGAGAACATTGTTATCATGGCTTATGTGATGTGAGTGCTAGTGTGAGTACAATTCCCTTTACCTTATATCAAGAAATTATGAATGATATTGCACCAGCTGAGTTAGAGGAAATTGATGTTACTATTAAGCTTGCTAATACAGATACTATAACACCAGTTGGGATTTTTAGAGATGTTGAAGTCTTGTGTGGGAAAATAAAAATATCCTACTAATTTTTTTGTCTTTGGTTCCCTTAAGATGATTTTTGTCCCATTATATTTTGTAGGCCTTTCTTGAATACTGTCAATGCTAAGATAGATTGTGAGAAACAAATTGTTACTGTAAGTTTTGGGGATATCTCCGATGAGTTTATTTTCTCTAAATTTTGTAGACAACCCCATGCTAAAGAATAGCCTGGTAAGGATGAAATTACTGGTCTTGCTTCTATTGTTGTGCCTCCTACTGATCCCTTAGAACAATATTTTCTAGACCATGAAAACGATATGCATATGAATGAAAGGAATGAAATAGATAGGATTTTCTTTGATCATCATCCTATTTTTAAACATAGCTTGCCTGTTGAAATACTTGGGGATCCTCCTCCACCCAAGGGTAATCCCGTGTTTGAGCTTAAACAATTACCGGATACTCTGAAATATGCTTATCTTGATGAAAAGAAGATATATCATGTTATTATTAGTGCTAACCTTTCAGAGGATGAAGAAAAGAGATCATTGAAAACTTTGAGGAAGAACCATGCTGTCATTGGATATAATCTTGATAATCTTAAGGGCATCAGTCCCACTCTATGTCAGCAAAAAATTAATATGGAGCCCGATGCTAAACCAGTTGTTGATCACCAACAACGGTTAAATCCTAAAATGAAAGAAGTGGAAAGAAATGAAATATTAAAGCTTCTCGAGGCAAGTATAATTTATCTTATTGCTGATAGTAGATGGGTTAGTCCCGTTCATTGTGTCCCTAAGAAAGGAGGTATTGCCGTAGTTCCTAATGATAAAAATGAATTGACCCCACAAAGAATTGTTATAGGATATAGAATGGTAATTGATTTTAGGAAATTAAGTAAAGCTACTAGGAAAGATCATTACCCTCTACCTTTTAATGATCAAATGCTAGAAAGACTATCCAAACACACACATATTTTTTCTTTCTAGATGGTTATTCCGGCTTCTCTCAAATACCTGTGTCAAATGAGGACCGAGAGAAGACCACTTTTACTTGCACTTTAGGTACCTTTTATTATAGACGTATGCCTTTTGGTTTATGCAATGCAGCTGCTACCTTTCAAAGATGTATGACTACTATATTCTCTAATTTTTGTGAAAAGATTGTTGAGGTTTTCATGGATGAATTTTCCGTTTATGGAATTTATTTTGATGATTTCTTGAGCAACCTTTATCGAGTTTCACAGAGATGCAAAGAAACTAATCTTGTCTTGAATTGGGAGAAGTGCCACTTTATGGTTAATGAAGGTATTGTCTTGGGACACAAAATCTCCAAAAGAGGTATTGAAATTGATAAAGCTAAAGTTGATGCTATTGAAAAAATGTCGTGTCCTACAGATATCATAGGTATAAGAAGTTTCCTTGGTCATGCTGGTTTCTATAGGAGGTTTATTAAAGACTTCTCTAAGATTTCTAGCACGCTCACTAATATTTTGCAAAAAGATTTTCCATTCATTTTTGATGATGATTGTGTAGAATCATTTGAAATTCTTAAGAAAGCCTTGATCACTACACCTGTTCTTCAACCACCTGATTGGAACCTGCCCTTTGAGCTTATGTGTGATGCTAGTGATTATGCCGTTGGCACTATTCTAGGACAAAGAGTTGATAAGAAATTAAATGTTATACATTATGCTAGTAAAACTCTAGACAACGCTCAAAGAACTTATGCTACCACTAAACAGGAATTTTTAGCTGTTGTGTTTGCTTGTGATAAGTTCAGACCTTATTTGTTGATTCCAAAGTAACTTCTCACACTGATCATGTTGCTATTAAATGTCTTATGGAAAAGGAAGATGCTAAACCTAGACTTATTAGATGGGTTCTTTCGCTCCAAGAATTTGATTTGCATATTATTCATAGAAAGGGTGCTGAGAACCCCATAGCAGACAACTTGTCTACGTTAGAAACTTTTCTTGATGACCCACTACCTATTGATGATAGCTTTCTTGATGAACAATTAGCTGTCATAAATGCTTCACGTATTGCTCCATGGTATGTTGATTATGCTAATTACATTGTTGCTAAATTTATAGCACCTAGTTTGACATACCAACAAAAGAAAAATTTCTTCTATGATTTAAGACATTACTTTTGGGATGATCCACACCTTTATAAAGAAGGAGTAGGTGGTGTTATTAGACATTGTGTACCTGAGCATGCATAGGAACAAATCCTACACAAGTGTCATTCCGAGGCCTACAGAGGACACCACGTTGGAGATAGAACCGCACATAAGGTATTACAATCTGGTTTTTATTGGCCTACTCTCTTTAAGGATGCTCGTAAGTTTGTCTTGTCTTGTGATGAATGTCAAAGAATTGGCAATATTAGTAGACATCAGGAAATGCCTATGAATTACTCTCTTGTTATTGAACCATTTGATGTTTGGGGTTTGTATTATATGGGACCTTTTCCAAAGTCCAACGGCTATACTCATATTATAGTTGTTGTTGATTATGTTACTAAGTGGGTAGAAGCTAATCCAACTAGTAGTCCTCATCTTAACTCTTCTATTAAAATGCTGAAAGATGTTAGTTTCCCTAGATTTGGAGTCCCTATATATTTCATGACACATGGTGGTTCACACTTTATTCATGGTGCTTTCCGTAAATTGCTTGCTCAGTATGACGTTAATCATAGAATTGCATCTCCTTATCACCCTCTGTCTAGTAGTCAAGTAGAATTAAGCAATTGAGAAATTAAATTGATCTTGCAAAAGACTGTTAATAGATCTAGAAAGAATTGTTCTAAGAAACTTGATGATGCATTATGAGCTTATAGAACTGCTTACCAAAACCCTATGGGTATGTCTCCTTATAAAATGGTTTATGGTAATGCATGTCACTTACCTCTAGAACTAGAGCATAAAGCTTATTGGGCAATCAAAGAGCTCAACTATGATTTCAAAATTGATGGTGAGAAGAGCTTATTTGACATAAGCTCACTTGATGAATGGAGAACCCAGGCCTATGAGAATGCCAAGTTGTTTAAAGAAAAAGTTAAGAGATGGCATGATAAAAGGATACAAAAGCGTGAATTCCATGTAGGTGACCATGTCTTGCTATACAATTCTCATTTAAGATTTTTTGTAGGAAAAATTCTCTCTAAATGGGAAGGGCGTTACATTGTCGAGGAAGTATATCATTCCGGTGCCATCAAGATCAACAACTCCGAAGGCACAAATCCGAAGGTGGTTAATGGGCAAAGAATCAAACATTATATCTCAGGTACTCCCATAAATGTTGAAACCAATATTATCAATACCATAACTCCGGAGGAGTACATTAGGGAGACCTACCCGAACATTTCAGACTCCAAAAATGAATAGGTATGTGGTACGGTAAGCAAACCGACTCCAAAACTTTCCCAATAACAATTTTTCTCAGTTTTGGAATATTAATGAATTAGGAAAATTTAAAGTAGTCCAAAAGGTGGACACGGAGGCGACAAGCCTACAGGGCGCGACCTACCCCCTGGCCGCGCCCCTATGGCTTGTGGCCACCTCGTGCATCCTCCGAACTCCGTTTTCTTGTGGTATACTCATGTTCGTCGGTAAAATTCAATATATAATCTCCCGAAGGTTTGGACTTTCGTATCACAACAATACCTCTTGTTTTTGTTTTGAGCTATTTCTACAACAGATTTAGAGTAAGATGTCTTCGCAAGAGTCGACCGAGGAGAGCCGTGTCTCTCACCCGACACCGGGGCCCGGAGCATACAGACAAGCCAATCACTCTGGGAAGGCCACGGAGGAAGAGATGGAGGCCGACTTGAAAAGGGTGGATGCTATGGAGGAAGACCAAGAAGTTACCTCTCGTTTACATCCTGGAGTCATGTTGGAGGAACTTCAGAGCTGAGCAATTCCAAATTCGGTCATCCCTCCTAATGCTAGATTTCTTACTTATGAAAATATGAAAAAGAGTGTTGCTTCTTCTCCCACAGTAATTAAACATCCATGGGTGATGGGAGCCCTAACCATCACCAGAAAGATTCGCAAGGATATAACGGATCTTAGACGGGAAAATAACAAGCTTGAGGAGGAGAATCGCATTCTGAGGGGCATCATCGCCAAGAATATAACATCACTATCTCCGAAGAAGGACATCTAAACACATGGGTATTGGCACTCCCCTTGGCTTGTGCCAAGCTTGGGGGAGGTGCCCCGGTATCGTATCACCATCACATCTTTTACTTTTCTCGTTTTTCTTAGTTCAATCCTCTTCGTTATATCTTGATCTAGTAGAATAAAGTCTTTAGTATGGTCTATCTTTGAGTTTTGCTTTATGTTCCCCTTATGTAAGCGTGTCCGAGAGTTATATAATAAAAAGTAGTTTTGATGTGAGGGCTTTGCTTGTTGCTATGATCTTGAGAAAAATAAAAAAAGGTAATACAAGAAGAATAGAATAAAAGCAACGAGTATATATGATGATCTTATGGGGAGTGATGACTTCACATATTAGAAGTATGTCCTCTAAAATTTGTTGGGAGTTGACGAACATAGCGATTGGTCATTGGTGCAATTAAAAGTAAGTAATAAATAAAGAGAGGTTCACATATAAATATATTATCTTGGAAACCTTTTTTGATTGTGAGCACTCATTAAAATATTATATGTTGAAAAGTTGATGTTGGACAAGGAAGAGAACATAATGGGTTATGTTTGCTTATTTCCGAATAGAAGTTATATGGTTATAGATCCTTCAACATGTAGTGCTTGCTTCCACCTCATACTAGCCAAAACTCCCGCACCAAGTAGAGATACTACATGTGCATCCAAACACCCTCAACCCAGTTTTGCCATGAGATTCCACCATACCTACCTATGGATTGAGTAAGATCCTTCGAGTAAGTTGTCATCGGTGCAAAAAGCAATAAGAATTGCTCCTAAATATGTATGATCTTTTATTGTAAGGGAAAATAAGCGTTGTACGAACTTGTGATGGTAAAGAAATAAAAGTGACGAACTGCATAATAAAGGTTGCTATCACAAAGGGCAATACAACACGACGTTCCTTTGCATTAAGGGTTTGCACGTCCAAAAACAAAAAGCGCATGACAACCTCTGCTTCCCTCTGCGAAGGGCCTATCTGTTAGTTTTACTTTATAAGTACTTACCTTCATGCAAGAGTCATGGTGAACTTGACCACTTCCTATATTTCTCCTTTTTCTCTTGGCAAGCATTATGTGTTGGGGAATGATCTAGACACATATATCCACTCGGATGTGGGTGATCATGAGTTATTTCTGATGACATTACCCTGGAGGTAAATAGTTGGGACGCAAAACTATAAGCCCCTATGTTTCTCTGTGTCCAATTGAAGCTTTGACCTCATGAGTACCGCGTGAGTGTTAGCAATTATGAAAGACTAAAAGATGATTGAGTGTGTGGATTTTCTTTACAAGCACTTATATTGACTCTTTCCGATGTTGTGATAAATTGCAATTGCTTCGATGACTGAGAGCATAGTTTGGTGGTTCTCAATAGAGTTCTTGGTTCATACTTTTCCTATGAATGAATTGTTACTCTGGTATAAGAAATTATATATCAATAAGTATTGTTGTTCTAAAGATGATCATGATGCCCTCATGTCCGTATTTCATTTTATCGACACCTCTATCTCTAAACTTGTGGACATATTTACCGATGTCGGTTTTCGCTTGAGGACAAGCGAGGTCTAAGCTTGGGGGAGTTGATACGTCGATTTTGCATCATGCTTTTATATTGATACTTATTGCATTATGGGATGTTATTACACGTTATGGTACAATACTTATGCCTTTTCTCTCCTATTTTACACGGTTTACATGAAGAGGGAGAATGCCGACATCTGGAATCCTGGACTGGAAAAGGAGTAAATATGAGAGACCTATTCTACACAACTCCAAAAGTCCTGAAAAGTGATGGAGAATTATTTTGGAATTTATAAAAAATATTGGGCGAAACAACAACAGAGGGGACCCACTAGGAGGTCACAAGCCTGCCAGGCATGGCCTACCCCTTGGCCACGCCTTGGTGGTTTGTGGGCCCCCTGGAGGCCTCTGGTGCCCATCTTCTGCTATATGAAGGGTTTTGACCTGGAAAAAAAATCAAGAGAGAGCTTTCGGGACGAAGCACCGCCGTCTCGAGGCGGAACTTGGGTAGAAACAATCAAGAGCATCGACGGAGCTGTTCTGTGGGGGAAACTTCCCTCCCGAAGGGGGAAATCGAAGCCATCATCATCACCAACGATCCTCTCATCAAGAAGGGGTCGATCTCGATGAACATCTCCACCAACACCATCTCCTCTCCAATCCTAGTTCATCTCTTGTATCCGATCTTTGTCTCAAAACCTCAAATTGGTACATGTGGGTTGCTAGTAGGTGTTGATTACTCCTTGTAGTTGATGCTAGTTGGTTTACTTGGTGGAAGATCATATTTTCACATCCTTAATGATAATTAATACTCCTATGATTTTGAACATGAACATGCTTTGTGAGTAGTTACGTTTGTTCCTGTGGACATGGGATTAGTCTTGTTATAAGTAATCATGTGAATGTGGTATTCGTTCGATATTTTTATGAGATTATGTTTTCTCTCCTCTAGTGGTGTTATGTGAATGTCGACTACATAACACTTCACCATTATTTGGGCCTACGGGAAGGCATTGGGAACTAATACGTAGATTATGTGTTGCTAGAGTGATAGAAGCTTAAACCCTAGTTTATGTGTTGCTTCGTAAGGGGCTGATTTGGATCCATATGTTTCATGCTATGGTTAGATTTATCTTTTCTTCTTTCATAGTTGCGGATGCTTGAGAGAGAGGTTAATCATAAGTGGGAGGTTTTTCCAAGTAAGGGAAGCACGCAAGCACCGGTCCACCCACATATCAAATTATCAAAGTAACGAACGTGAATCAAATGAGCATGATGAAAACTAGCTTGACAGAAATTCCCATGTGTCCTCGGGAGCGCTTCACTTTATATAAGAGTTTGCCCAGGCATGTCCTTTGCTACAAAAAGTATTGGGCTACCTTGATGCACCTTTGCTACACTTGTTACTTGTTAACCGTTACAAATTACCTTATCACAAAACTATCTTTTACCGATAATTTCAGTGCTTGCAGAGAATACCTTACTGAAAACCACTTGTCGTTTCCTTCTTCTCATCATTGGGTTCAACACTCTTACTTATCAAAAGGACTAAGATAGATCCCCTATACTTGTGGGTCATCAGATGCTTATGTAAAAAAGCTTCATCCTGAAAAACTGGAACCCAAAGCGGAGAAATGCGTCTTCATAGGATACCCAAAAGAGATGGTTGGGTATAACTTCTATCTTACAGGTCATGTTGTCTTCATCAGATGACCATGAATCTTCGGATCAAGTTACTATCGAACCTCGTAGGTCGATAAGGGCATGCACTGCTCCTGAGTGATATGGTAACCCTGTCTTTGAGGTCATGTTGTTGGACAACAATGAACCTACGAGCTATGGAGAAGCGATGATGGGCCTGGATTCCAACAAATGGTTAGAGGCCATTGTCGGTGTCAAAACCAGCGGATCTCGGGTAGGGGGTTTCGAACTGTGAGACTAGAATCTATGGTAACAAGAGACGAAGGGGACACGGATTTACCTACATTCGAGCCCTTCTATGGAGGTAATTCCCTACGTCCTGCTTGATTGTATTGATGATATCGGCGTTAGAGAGTTGATCTTCCTCGAGATCGGATAGCTAACCCTAGATGATTTGTTCTGTCCCTATGACCTAAAACCCTCTAGCTTATATAGATGCCAAGGGTACCTGGGGTTTACACATGGTTTGTTACACACCGAAGAGATAAACATGCCTATTTGCTACATCAAACAAAGAGCACAAGCTGTACTTCCCGAAGCTTCCATCTTGGAGATAAAGTCTTCAATGAACCCTGTGTTCGGTAAGCGGCCCATACAGTACAGCCCAGGTAGATAGGTCGGCCTCCTGAGGAACCCTTAATCCAGGACTCCCTAAGTAGCCCCCGAACTTGCCTCCAACGCCAAGGGCCCCAACTTTGATTGCTTCACATGTTAGAGTCTTTGGCTTGCGAGGTGAGTTCTTCCCGAGAACCTAGTTCGGCCTTTGATGATAAATAGCTTTCCTTATAGTGGCGTGTCCGAACATTGCAAACAGGCAGGCCTTGAAGGCCAAACATCAAGGGGTAATTAATATCCCTCTGATGGCCTCTCTGACGAAAGGTCGCGGCCCACCATGACCGCTAGGCCAATTACACAAACTTGATTCGTAGTTTGAGGCCGTTTTAATCATCACGATCTATCAATATACCGATAGTGTGCCGTTTTTATAGGATATGTTTAATCACATGTGCACAATGGCTCGCAGGTCTCGGGAAGCGGAGGGATTTACGGCGCAGCAAGGGGAGACCAAATCGATAAGCCTCATAAAAGGGGAAGAAAACCCTGGAGCCTATTCATGCTTCCCATTAGCTTTCTCCGTATTCCATTGCTCTATGCCTCTAGAGCACAGATCTAGGTCTTCCGCTCCCCACCTCCGAGCTCATCAATGGCGGGTTCCAATGGCCGGTGGGAGGCCTCCACGGTCACCGTCCGGGACATTCTTGACCTCAAGAAGGCCAGCTACCTCTCCGCTGACATCCCTCATCGCGCACCGGAGGAGGGCCAAGTGATCACCACCCCACGGTCGGGCGAAAGGGTGGTCTTCCTCCCCCACTTCATCAGGGGGTTGAGCTTCCCACTTCACCCCTTCGTCAGGGGGTTGATGTTTTTCTACGGCCTCGACTTCCACGACCTCCCACCGAACTCTTTCATGCACATCTCGGCATTTATCCTCATTTGCGAGGCTTTCCTACGAGTCGAGCCGCACTTTGGGCTATGGCTCAAAGTGTTCAACGTCAAGCCGAAGTGTGTCGGCAGGAAGCACGCAGACTACGACGGGGCTGTCATCGGCAAGCTCACCTGCGTCGTATGGCCATCGGTCACCTTCATCGACACCATCAAGGCATGGAAGAAGGAGTGGTTCTATATAAGAGAACCACAAGAAGAAGGTCAGTTTCCTCTTGTCGAATTCAGATCCGGTTTTAAGCACAATGTGCTCCCTTGGTGGTTTTGATAATTGATGAAAACATACATTATTTCTTGGAGTAATACTTTTATCTAGTGTATTTGAGATAAAGTCTATAGAGAGAGATGGGTTGGAAAAAAGGAGTGTGGAGAGGATGCCCATGAAGAAGAAGGAGAAGGAATTGCGTTGGCCAAGCTTCAAACAAAGGACTCTACATTTTACATTTTTGAGAAATCACTTTGAGTCCATTGGAAAGCCAATACTACTAAAAGGGGGTAAAGTCTTGTTGGTGAACAAATTGCTCATACGTGCACAAGTGATAGTCACCACATACACCCATAAGCTCTTCCACAATAGTTTTTTCCAAAGTCAAATACTCAAAATCAGTGCAACCAACATTCTACACTCGGTGCAATCGATTCCAAACCCTAGACACACTCAGCTAAATCCTAGCTTTTTGGTGCAACCGATTCTGCATTCGGTGCCACCGAGTTAGGCCGCCAACTTTCTGTTATGCAAGTTCACAGTTTCGGTCCCTCCGAGATTTTTGCATCAGCGTCATCGAAATTGGGCATTCTGACCGTTGGTCACCTAATCGGTGCAACCGAGATTCTTATATCGGTCGCACCGAGATTCATAAGTTGCTAACTTTAAGTCACTTCGGTACAACCGAGATCCACACATCGGTTCCATCGAGTCAGACTTATTGTGTGTAATGGTTGGATTTTTGCAGATGCCTATATATACCCCTCCACCACCACTCACTCGCAAGAGAAGCACTCAGAACTATTCCATACTTGCCACATCCAGTTTTTTGAGAGAGAACCACCTACCCTTGTGTTGAGGTCAAGATCTTCCACTCCAACCATATGAATCTTGATTTCTAGACTCCCCAACTTGCTTTCCACCGAATCAATCTCTTATACCAAGTCAAATTTGTGAGAGAGTGATTGTGTGTTGAGGAGTCTATCATCTTGAATCACAAGAGCAAGGAGTTCATCGCATTATCGAGCCTATTACCTTTTGGAGGGTGGTGCCCCCTAGATTGGTTAGGTGTTGCTTGGGATCCTCCTACTTCATGTTGTGCAGTTGAACCAAGAAGTTTGTAAGGGCCAGAAGATCTCCTAATTCGTGAAGATCTACCCCGAGTTAGGCTAGTCCTCCGTGGACGTAGGCCATCATGGAATAGTCAAGGTTGCTACTTTGTTGACCCTTATGGGTGGAGCCCTTCGTGGACTCTCGCGTTGAAGACACCATAAACGTGGATGTACGATAGTGTTGGGGAATTTTTCATGGGAAACAAAAAATTTCCTATGCACACGCAAGATCTATCCATGGTGATGAGCATCTAGGAGAGGGAGAGTGGATCTACATACCCTTGTAGATCGCTAAGCAGGAAGCGTTAAGAAACGCAGTTGGTGTAGTCGAACGTCTTCGCAATTCAAATTGCCGAGCATCCCGCGATCTCATCACGATCTTTCCCGCGATCCAATCATGATCCGTCCCGCGAACTCATCATGATCCGTCCCGTGATCTCATCATGATCCGTCTTGCGATCTTGATCACGGTCCTTCCGATCTAGCGCCGAACGTAAAGGACCACCGTGTTCAGCACACGTACAGCTCGATGACAATCTCTGCCTTCTTGATCCAGCAGGAGGGAGTGGAGAGGTAGATTAGTTCACCGGCAGCACAATGGCATTGCGGCGATGGTGGTGGAGCTATTCCGGCATGGCTTCGCCTAAGCACCACTGAAAATCGATCTAGAGGAGAAACTGCGATCTAGAGGAGAGGTAGCACGTGGCTATTAGGGTAAGCGTTTTCCTCTAAATCCTCTAGTATATATAGGAGGGAGGGAGGGCAGGAGGCAGCCTCAAACCCTCAAGGTTTGGTCGAAATTGGAGGTGGAGGAGTCCTACTCCAGTTCTATTAGGAGTAGGATTCCTCATTTCCACTTGGAAACTCTTTCCACCTCTCCACCTTTGGATTTTTTCCTTCTCAAACCACTCTAGCCACACGGGCCCTTAGAGGAGGCTTAGGCCAGCCCACCAAGGGCTGGTTTACCTCCTCCCACATCCCATGTAGCCTCTTGGGTCAAAATACCTCTCCCGATGGTCCCCCAGTACACTCCCGGCACTCCCGGTACACGACTGATGATCCCGAAACTTTTTCGGCAACCAAAACAGGACTTCCTATATATCAATCTTTACCTCCGGACCATTCCGGAGCTCCTCGTGACATCCGGCATCTCATCCGGGACACGAACAACCTTCGGTCACCACCATACATAACTCTATACTACCGAAACGTCACTGAACCTTAGGTGTGCAGACCCTGCGGGTTCAAGAACTATGTAGACATGACCGAGACACCTATACGGTCAATAACCAATATTCTATGAAGATCTTACATATTCTATGAAGATCTTTATCGGTCGAACCTCTATGTCAAGGATTCAGTTAATCCCGTATGATGTTCCCTTTGTTCTTCGGTATGTTACTTGCCCGACATTCGATCGTCGGTATCTCCATACCTAGTTCAACCTCATTACCGGCAAGTCTCTTTACTTGTTCCGTAATACAAGATCCCATTACTAACACTTAGTCACACTGCTTGCAAGGATTATTGTGATGTTGTATTACCGAGTGGGCCCTAAGATACCTCTCCGTCACATGGAGTAACAAATCCCAGTATTGATCCGTGCCAACCCAACAGACACCCTCGGAGATACCTGTAGAGCACGTTTATAGTCACCCAGTTACGTTGCGATGTTTTATACACACAAGGTACTCCTCTGGTGTCAGTGAGTTGCATGATTTCATGGTCATAGGAACAAATACTTGACATGCAGAAAACAGTAGCAATAAACTGACACGATCATATGCTACATTTGTAGTTTGGGTCTTGTCCATCACATCATTCTCCCAATGACGTGATCCCATTGTAAAATGACATATCATGTCCATGACTAGGAAACCATAGCCATCTTTGATCAACGAGCTAGTCTATTAGAGGCATACTAGGGACATGGTGTTGTCTATGTATCCACACATGTATCTGAGTTTCCGATCAACACCATTCTAGCATGGATAATAAACGATTATCATGAACAAGGAAATATGATAATAACCAATTTATTATTGCCTCTAGGGCATATATCCAACAGTCTCCCACTTGCACTAGGGTCAATAATCTAGTTCACATCACCATGTGATTCACATTGTTATGAATCTACACCCAATGAGTTCTGGGGCTCGATCATGCTTTGCATGTGAGAGAGGTCTTATAGTCAACGGGTCTGCGACATTTAGATCCATGTGTACTTTGCAAATCTCTATGTCAACCTGTAAACACTGCTACCACACTCCACTTGGAGCTATTCCAAATGGCTGCTCTACTATACGTATCCGGATTGCTACTAAGAGTCATCCGGATTGGTGTCAAAGCTTGCATCGACGTAACTCTTTATGACGAACCCTTTCTTACCTCCATAATCGAGAAACATTTCCTTAGTCTTTTAGTTACTAAGGATGATCTTGACCGCTGTCCAGTGATCCACTCCTGCATTACTCTTGTACCCCTTGACGGACTCATGGCAAGGCACACACAGGTGCGGCACACAGCATGGCATACTATACAGAGCCTATGGGTAAGGCATAGGGGATGACATTCGTCCCTTCTCTTTCTTCTGCCGTGGTCGAGCTTTGAGTCTCACTCAACTTCACACCTTACAAAGCAGGCAAGAACACTTCTCTCTGACTAATGCATTTTGAACTCTTTCAAAATCTTGTCAAGGTATGTACTCATTCAAAGTCTCATCAAGCATCTTGATCTATCTCTATATATCTTGATGCTCAACAATTAGGTAGCTTTATCCAGGTCTTCCTTTGAAAAACTCCTTTCAAACAACCCTTTATGCTTTCTAGAAATTCTACATCATTTCTGATCAACAATATGTCAACCACATATGCTTATCAGAAACTCTATCGTGCTCCCACTCACTTTATTGTAAATACAAGTTTCTCATAAACTTTGTATAGACTCAAAAACTTTGATCACATCATCAAAGTGTATATTCCAACTCCGAGATTCTTGCTTCAGTCGATAGAAGGATCACTGAAGCTTGCTCACCTTTTAGCATCCTTAGGACTGACAAAACCTTCTGGTTGTATCACATACAACTTTTCCTCAAGTAAACTATTAAGGAAATGATGTTTTGTCATCCATCTGCGTGATTTCATAATTGAAAAATGCAGCAACTGCCAACATAATTCCAACAGACTTTAGCATCGCTACGAGTGAGAAAGTCTCATCGCAGTCAACTCTTTGAACTTGTCGGAAACTTTTTGTGACAAGTCGAGATTTATAAATGGTGACATTTACCATCAGCGTCTGTCTTCATCTCAAATGTCCATTTGTAATCGACGACCTGCCGTCCAACGAGCAAGTCTACCAAAGTCTATACATGGTTTTCATACATGGATCCTTTGTCGGATTTCATGCCTCTAACCATTTGTCGGAATCCGGGCCCATCATCGCTTCTCCATATCTCGTAGGTTCATTGTTGTCCAACAACATGACCTCCAAGACAGGGTTGTCATACCACCTAGGAGCAGTACGCGTCCTTGTCGACCTACGAGGTTTGATAGTAACTTGATCTGAAGCTTCATGATCATCATCATTAACTTCCTCTTCAACTGACGTAGGCTCCACAGAAACATTTTTCTGTGTTGTGCTACTCTCTGGTTGAACAAAGGTTCAACAACCTCATCAAGTTCTATCTTCCTCCCACTCAATTCTTTCGAGAGAAACTCTTTCTCGAGAAAGGACCCGTTTTAGAAACACACACTTTATGGTTGGATCTGAGATAGAAGGTTCACCCAACTGCTCTTAGGGTAATCTATGAAGATGCATTTTTCCACTTTGAGTTCGAGCTCATTAGGTGAAAACATTTTTCCACACAAGCATCGTAGCCCCAAACATTAAGAAATGACATCTTAGGTTTCTATCAAACCATAATTCACATGGTGTCATCTCGATGGATTTAGATGGTGCCCTATTTAAAGTGAATGTATTTGTCTCTAATGCATAACCCCAAAACTATAGTAGCAAATTGATAAGATATATCATAGCCCGCACCATATCCAATAGAGCACGACTATGACGTTCGGACACACCATCACACTATGGTGTTCCAGGTGGCATGAGTTCTGAAACGACTTTCACATTGTCTAAAGTTGTATGCCAAACTCGTAACTCAGATATTCACCTCCACCATCATATCGCAGACATTTTTATCTTCTTGTCACGATGATCTTAAACTTCACTCTGAATTTGCTTGAACTTTTCAAATGATTCAAACTTATGTTTCAGTAAGTAAACATACACTATATCTACTCAAATCATTAGTGAAGGTAAGAAAATAACGATATCCATCGCACGTACAAGACTCATTGGATTGCATACATCAACATGTATCATTTCCAATAAATCACTTGCCCGCTCCATCAATCCGGAAAACGGGGTCCTTAGTCATCTTGCCCAAGAAGCATGGTTCGCATGTCTCAACCGATTCGAACTCGAACGAGTCCAAAGATCCATTAACATGGAGTTTCTTCATGCGCTTTATACCAATATGACACTTAGCGGCAGTGCCACAAGTATGTGGTACTGTCATTATTAACTTTGTACCTTTTGGCATCAATGTTATGAACATGTTTATTACTATGATTAAGATTCAACAAACCATTCTCACTGGGTGCATGACCATTGAAGCTATTATTCATGTAAACAGAATAACAATTATTCTCTAACTTAAATGAATAACCGTGTTGCAATAAACACGATCTAATCACGTTCATGCTCAATGAAAAACACCAAATAACATTTATTTAGGTTCGTCACTAATCCCGAAGGTAGAGTGCGTGCGATGTTGATCACATCAACCTTGGAAAAATTTCCAACACACATCGTCACCTCACCATTAGCTAGTCTCCGTTTATTCCGTAGCTTTTACTTCGAGTTACTAACATTTAGCAACCGAACCGGTATCCAATACCCAGGTGCTATTAGGAGTACTAGCAATGTACACATCAATAACACGTATATCAAATACACTTGTGTCGACATTGCCAGCCTTCTTATCTACCAAGTATCTAGGGTTATCCTGCTTCAGTGACTGCTCACCTCATAATAGAAGCACTTAGTCTCGGGTTTGGGTTCAACTTTGGGTTACTTCACTGGAGTAGCAACTGACTTGCCATCCATGAAGTTTCCCTCCTTGCCCTTGCCCTCCTCGAAACTAGTGGTTTTACTAACCATCAACACTTGATGCTCCTTCTTGATTTCTACCTTCGCGGTGTCAAACATTGCGAATAGCTCAGGGATCATTATTTCTATCCCTGGCATTTTATAGTTCATCGCCAAGTTCTAGTAGCATAGTGACAGTGACTTGGAGAACTATATGAATCACTATCTTATCTGGAAGATCAACTCCCACTCGATTCAAGCGATTGTAGCACCCAGACAATCTGAGCACATGCTTAACGATTGAGCTATTCTCCTTCATCTTGCAGGCAAATAATCTTGTTGGAGATCTCATATCTCACAACATGGGCACGATCCTGAGATCCCAATTTCAGCTCTTAGAACATCTCATATGTTCCGTGACGTTCAAAACGTTTTGGAGCCTCAGTTCTAAGCCGTAATGCATGACACACTAAACTATCAAGTAGTCATCGGAACGTGCTTGTCAGATGTTCACAACATCTAAATACGACGCTAGAGGGGGTGGCACACCGAGCGGTGCATTAAGGACATACTCCTTCTGTGCAGCAATGAGGAAAATCCTCAGATCACGGACCCAGTCCGCAATATTGCTACCATCATCTTTCAACTCTATTTCTCCAGGAATATATAGAAATTCAAGGGAGCTACAACGTGAGCTAGTAATCAACAACATAATTTTGCAAATACACTACTGGCTATGTTCATGATAATGAGTTCAATTAATCATATTACTTCAGAACTCCCACTTAAATTGACATCCCTCCGGTCATTCGGGTGATACATGATCCAAATTCACCAACTCAAGTCCGATCATCACGTGAGTTGAGGTGGTTTCAATGGTGAACATCATCATGTTGGTCATATCTACTATATGACTCATGTTCGACCTTTCGGTCTCTTGTGTTCCAAGGCCATGTCTATACATGCTAGGCTCGTCAAGTTTAACCCGAGTGTTCTCCATGTGCAACACTGGCTTGCACTCGTTGTATGTGAACATAGAGTCTATCACACCCGATCATCACGTGGTGTCTCGACACGACGAACTTTCGCAACGGTGCACACTTAGAGAGAACACAATTTATCTTGAAATTAAGTGAGGGATCACCTTATAATGCTACCGTCATCCTAAGAAAAACAAAGTGCATAAAAGGATTAACATCACATGCAAATCATAAGTGACATGATATGACCATGAACTTGTGCTTTTGATCTCCATCTTGAAAGCACCGGCATGATCTCCATCGTCGACATGACACCATGATCTCCATCATCTTGATCTCCATCAACGTGTCTCCCTCGGGGTTGTCGTGCCCACCATGCTTCTACTACTATTGCTACCGTTTAGCGATAAAGTAAAGCATTACATAGCGCTTAATGATTGACATGCAGGTCATACAATAATTAAAGACAACCCTATGGCTCCTGCCGATTGCCGTACTCGTCGACATGCAAGTCGTGATATTCTATACAACACATGATCATCTCATACATCACATATATCTCATCATGTAATTGGCCATATCACATCACAACATACCCTGCAAAAACAAGTTAGACGTCCTCTAACGTGGCTGCTACGGGTATCTAGCAAGAAAAATTCTCACCTACGCATAAACAAAAATGGTGATACATAAGTTGCTTTTCAACCTTCTCAAGGACCTCCTTAGTCGGATCCGATCCAACTAAAGTAGGAGAAACAGACACCTACCAGCCATCTTTGTGCAATGAAGTTACACGTCAGTCGATGGAACCGGTCTCTCGTAGGCGGACGAGTAAGGTTGGTCCGGGCCGCTTCATTCCACAATACCGTTGAAACAAAACACGACCAAGGGAGGAAACAATCTAAGCATGAACGCCCACAAACTCTTTGTGTTCTACTTGAGATCTCATCTACACATAGACCTAGCTCATGATGGCACTGTTGGGGAATGTTGCATGGGAAACAAAAAATTTCCTATGCACATGCAAGATCTATCCATGGTGATGAGCATCTACGAGAGGGAGAGTTGATCTACATGCCCTTGTAGATCGCTAAGCGAGAAGCGTTAAGAAACGTGGTTGGTGTAGTCAAACGTCTTTGCGATCCCAATCGCCGAGCATCCCCCGATCTCATCATGACCCGTCCCGCGATCCAATCACGATCCATCTCGCGAACTCATCACGATCCGTCCCGTGATCTCATCACGATCTGTCTCGCGATGTTGATCACGCTCCTTTCGATCTAGCGTCGAACGGATGACACCTCCATGTTCAGCACATGTACATCTCGATGACGATCTCCACCTTCTTGATCCAGCAAGAGGGAGTGGAGAGGTAGATGAGTTCTCCGGCAGCGCGATGGCATTGCGGCGATGGTGGTAGAGCTATTCTAGCAAGGCTTCGCCTAAGCACCGCTGAAAACCGATCTAGAGGAGAAAATGCGATCTAGAGGAGAGGTAGCACGTGGCTATTTGGGTTAGATTTTTCCTCCAAATCCTCTAGTACATATAGGAGGGAGGGAGGGGAGGAGGCAGCCTCAAACCCTTAAGGTTTGGTCGAAATTGGAGGCGGAGGAGTCCTACTCCAATCCTATTAGGAGTAGGATTCCTCCTTTCCACTTGGAAACTCTTTCCACCTCTCCACCTTTGAATTTTTTTCCTTCTCAAACCATTCCAGCCGCATGGGCCCTTAGAGGAGGCTTAGGCCGGCCCACCAGGTGCTGGTTTACCTCCTCCCACAGCCCATGTAGCCTCTTGGGTCGAAATACCTCTCTCGATGGTCCCCCGGTACACTACCGACACTCCCGGTACACTACCGATGAGCCCGAAACTTTTCTAGCGACCAAAACAAGACTTCCTATATATGAGTCTTTACCTCCGGACCATTACGGAGCTCCTCGTGATGTCCGGATCTCATCTGGGACTCCTAACAACCTTCGGTTACCACCATACATTATTCTATACTACCGAAACGTCACCGAACCTTAAGTGTGCAGACCCTGCGGGTTCGAGAACTATGTAGACATGACCGAGACACCTCTACGGTCAATAACCAATAGCGGGACCTGGATGCCCATATTGGTTCCTACATATTCTACGAAGATCTTTATCGGTCGAACCTCTATGTCAAGGATTCAGTTAATCCCGTATTATGTTCCCTTTGTTCTTCGGTATGTTACTTGCCCGAGATTCGATCGTTGGTATCTCCATACCTAGTTCAACCTCGTTATCGGCAAGTCACTTTACTCATTTCGTAATACAAGATCCCGTGACTAACACTTAGTCACATTGCTTGCAAGGCTTATTGTGATGTTGTATTACCGAGTGGGCCCTAAGATACCTCTCCATCACATGGAGTAACAAATCCCAGTCTTGATCCAAGCCAACCAAACAAACACCCTCGGAGATACCTATCGAGCACCTTTATAGTCACCCAGTTACATTGTGATGTTTGATACACGCAAGGTACTCCTCCGGTGTCAGTGAGTTGCATGATCTCATGGTCATAGGAACAAATACTTGACATGCAGAAAACAGTAGCAATAAATTGACACAATCATATGCTACGTTTGTAGTTTGGGTCTTGTCCATCACATCATTCTCCTAATGACGTGATCCCGTTATCAATTGACATCTCATGTTCATGACCTGGAAACCATAGCCATCTTTGATCAACGAGCTAGTCTATTAGAGGCATACTAGGGACATGGTGTTGTCTATGTATCCACACATGTATCTGAGTTTTGGATCAACACAATTATAGCATGGATAATAAATGATTATCATGAACAAGGAAATATGATAATAACCAATTTATTATTGCCTCTAGGTCATATTTCCAACACCTAGCAAGGAGGTGAGCGACCTGCAAAAGAGCATCAGCTCCCTGGTCGAGGAGGACCTCAAGCTGAGCAATGTGGTCCAGATGATGCTCCGAAGACGCATTCTCCCCTGCCAGCAATGGGACACTGCCTTGTGAGCTCGGTAGCTTGATGATGCGCCCACAATCCGGAACCTCTTCCGCACTACGCGGGAGAAGCTATAGAAGGCGCTCTTGTCACGGGAGAGCTGGCCATCCAAGGAGGAAGATAGAGGCCTGTAGGCCTCCAAGCCTACCACCGTGGTATGGGTCACTTCTGCTTGATCGGCTTTTACCCTTCCCAAAGAGGATCCATAATGTTTTCTTCCGATCATTCTCTCATAGAAATGGCTAAAGAACGCCGTCAATATTATAAGTCCGACACCTCAGCCCGAGGACGTAAGGTCCGGGATGTTGGAGGAAATGCTCGTGGAGAAGCCTTATGAGGCCCCCACGAAGAGGGAGAAGAACAAGAAACCAGGCCGAAGCGGCCTTCGTATCCGGGACCAGTCAGAGACTGTGTCCGGGGAAACTCATGCCTCTTCGAATCAAGAGGAGCATCCGAGGAGGAAGAGGAAGAGGACGAGCAGTAGGAAGATGAGGAGGACAAAGCAGGGGGAAGGCAATTCCCCCCTCGCAAGAAAGAGGGCGACATCATCGGACGCCCAGAGAAGGTTCCCCCTCCTACCCCGAAGAGGATGTGTCGGGCATAGGTGATCCTGTCAGACAACAGCTCGGACTCAGGTATTGAGTCCGATAACGTCGAGGTGGTTCCGCAAAGGAACCATAGGGTCAAGCCACCGGCTTGAAGGTTAGGATCCAAAGACCCCTTGTTTGTTATTTTAACAAGTTTAGAGTTTACTAACACGCAAGCGCTTATGGATTTTGCAGCCCCCCGCGCGTCCTCCCCACCGATCAAATATCGGATGGGGAGATCCCGCCTGCCGAACTAGTAGAGAGTGGGAATGCATCACATCCCGCCACTCCGAGCGCCGTGAAGGACACCACGGAGGTGTCATCCCAGCATGCTCCTATGGAGTCGGGCACCGGTGAAGGGGGAGACGACATAATGGCCGAGGCTAACACCTCAGTTCCCGAAGACCGGGGTGAGGTACCCCACCCGGACACTGAGGAGGCTGGGCGAGCGGCCGCTCAGTCCCCTCCAAGGGCATCTCCGGAGCGTACCACGCCTCCGGAGGTACTGGTTCAAACCCCAGTTGGTGATCGGGTTATCTGATCACCTTCGGCGCCACCGACCAATGGTTGGCCGGTCATGGAGGGGGCTCTATCGAGCGCCTCCGTCTCCGAGGAGCACCACACCCTTATGGGTGCGGTATTACAGAGCATTCAGTCCGTTGACAACGGACTGAAGGAGGCCTTCAAAGGTCTCCTAACGGGTTTTCAAGTAAGTCACATGAAACCCTTATTTGCCAAGTTTTTACTTATTTTTATTATAATGTACATGGCAGCCCCCAAGCCCTAGGTTAGTTTGAAAAAACTTGCCTAGGGGTAAATCATGTATCCGATTTTGGACTAAATACCAATTATGTGTCCGGAGCATTAGAATAGCCCCTAATAAGGTCGGACTGTGATCGGATTGAATATAATTTGGGAGTATATAACCCATGTAACATGCCAACTGCATGTATTTTGCAGGCTTCATCATCGGCGGCAGCCAAAAATGGCGCCGAACTGGACGAACTAAATTGGAAGCCAAAACGCGATCGTCGAGAGGGCGACAGCCAAAGAAGCGTCTACCGCCCTGTCCGCCTTGCGAGCCACCAGCTAGAAGCATGAGGCTCGTGTGGCGGAGGTCCAATGGGATCTCAAGGATGCCAGCCAGAAGTGCGAGGCCCTTGAGTAGAAGGGCAAGGACAGCGCGACCGAACTGTCCACCCTAAAGAACGATCTTCAGAAGGAGCAGGTGGACAAACCGTTTTATGAAGAGCAGGTCCGCCAAGCGAAGGACATAATGGATGGTAAGAATACTTACTACAGTGCATCCTCGGGGATAGCAAATTCAAATTTCTTACCTAGGTGTGGCATTCTTCAGGCGCCTCCTCCGATCTACAAAAGAGCGTGGCAGACGCAAGTCAGTTGTTCGCGTCGAGGGAAGAAGGAGACGAATCTCGTTTGTTTAGGGCACAATTTGGAGCCCCCGAGCGCTCTCCTCTTCTTGTGGAGTAGCTAAAGTAGCTGATGGAGCTGCACCAGATGGCGGAGCCAGCCATGAAGGACCTCTGCATCCGCCTATGGCCGGCGAGCCGTTGCTCGGGAGCTACCTTGGCCTGGTGTAGAAGTTAATTGCCGCTTCGCCTCGGCTCGACACCGTGAAGCGCTGCTCCTGCATCGAGGGAGTCCGCATGGCCATTTCTAAAGCTAAGGTGCACTGGCCGGGGCGGGATCCGATGAAGGTATCCACCGCCCCGCCGCCTCCCAAAAGGATCATAGACGCCCCGAGCTGTACTTCTATGGAGTGATGGAGAGTGCTTGGGTGATAGCGTCACAGTGTTCGGGCGATAATATGTTTGAATGAATTGTAACGCGTCCGAAGACTTGTCAAAACTTTTGATGTTATAAATTATTATGCTTTTATAGTTTTGCATTTCTTTATAACTCCTGTGTGGCCGTTTAATACTGATGCGAGTTGTCAGCTTCAGCCCCCATGTAGATACCACATGGGGTGTCTATGCCAATGCACTATGTCCCTTAGTCGAGTTATCGGGACCCGAAGGCGGTAAATTCTGGCAGACTAGGCAATCAGACTATAGTGCTTTATTTCTTTCACTTAGCCATAGGGGTGCGAAAAGTACTGCGGGGAGCTTACAATTAGCTACCGAAATGTTGTGATGTTCGGATGAACCGCGGCTAAAGCCGGTATCACAAGGTTTGCATAAAGGACAAACCCCTCGTATAACACGGAATAACCGCTTACAAGGATTGAAGTATAATACTTCCAGCTCGGGTTCACAGGCCGGAGCTCGCATACTATGGCAGTCAGTTTTCGGCTTTCTCCTATGAGGTGCTTGACCAGACTATCCGAAAGCAAAATCGCAAGGGTGCTCCCTTTGCCCTTTTAGACGAACGAGTGGAACATAAAGGGGCAAGCATACGAGTCGGGCGGCCCAACTATTGACCCAAGACACAGTTCGGAACCGATGTGTAACATCCCAAAATTCCATTTTGGAATTTTATGAAATATAGCTATGCATCTATCATCATCATTGCTTGAATACATGTATTAGTTGAAATGCCTTCTCTGAATTTCTGAAACCCCTTTCTACTTTCAATGTGTTGCGTTCACCTATTTGAAAATCTTGGTAAAAAGTTCAAATAAGAGAGGAGGAACATGACACTCCACACCAGGACCTAATTGGTGATTTATTTGAACAATAAGAACCAGGGGTTGTTTTGAAAATATTTGCAAAAAGGATTTAAAAACAATTAGGCAATTTCTGAAAATAATATTTTTTTCAGAGTGTTCAAATGACAGAATAAAAATGTTCAATAAATGGAATTTATTATTCTGTTAATTTTGATATATAATACTCCGATATTTAGAAATGGTTTGAATTCTTTTAAAGAGGTTTTACTGCTCTGACTATTAAAAAGAGTAACGGTTTTTGTAATTAAACGGGCCGGCCCACGGGCAGTTACTCGCGAACTCATTACTAGTCGGCCGACCAACGCGCCACCGACGCCCTTCCTCTCGCTGACCCCTGGGCCCCACCCGTCCACCGCGGATCCCGCAACGGTCACCCCCAACATCGACGCGCGCCGCCGCCGCCGCGATCCCCTCTCGCCGGATCCGCTCTTCCCTTCCTTCCCGAGCCCCCTCTCCAGCCTATAAATAGAGCCCCAACTCCCCGCCTCCATTCCCCCCCCCGAGCCCCCTCTCCCGTTGCCAGAACGCCGCCATTTTCCTCGCCGGAGTTGCCACCACCACCGGACCTCCCCATCGCCGTGTCGGTCGACTCCGACCTCCCCTCGCCTCCCCGACACCTCTGTTCGACGCCGGAGGACCGCCGCTGTCGCCCGAGCCCCTTTGCTGACTCCCTCTACCACCGGAGACCCCTCCGGCGACGTCCTCGACCACCGGCCGCCGCCACCATCGCCGGAGTTCCTCCTCCCCCTCTGGTAAAGTCTTCGAGCTCACCCCATCCGCCGGATCCCCCCTCAACGGCCCAGATTAGCAGCCATTTTTTTCCCGAACAGTTTTCCATTAGAGCTCGGTCACCCGCTCGAAACCACCCAACGCACGCGCTAGCCAGCCAATAGGATCGTGCCACGTCACCCCCTGGCTGTCCGGTAGATTTTTCTTTTTTTTCTGTTTTGTTTTAGTTAACAGAAACTATTCTGAAATTGTTTTAGCTATAAATTTTAATCTATTTAATGTTTTGAGTTGATTCTTTTTGCAATAGCTGACATTTTTTCATGTAGTTTCACCCTGTACTTTTAAATTTCAAATTTGACCTATAAAATGTGAATTGAATCAAATTTGCTCAAAACATTCAAATCTGAATAACTAGAGTTTGAAAATAGATTTTGACAGGAATCTTTTTGCTACTGTTTGGTCTTAGTTAGGACTACCTTCATGTTTAGTTTGAGAATTTTTAGGATGATTTTTCTTAGTGTTTTATCTATAAACAGATTCTGCCTATTAGTTAGTATAGTTTTATTTACTTAGTTTTAGTTAGTTTAAATTAGATTTAGTTTTAGTTTGTTTAGTAGGTTCTATTGATTAAACTTTAGGTGTTCTACTTACTGTTAATAAAAATATAAAATTATGGGAATCACAACTTCTTTTCAAATAGGTTTAATTTGATTAAAACAACTAGTTAGTAATAGTTTTTATTTCAACAAAGTTTCATATAATTTAATTCTGTTTTCTAAGACAAGTTTATTTGTACATTCTTTTCTGTTAAGAGCATGTTTTGGTTAATAAATAATAAGTTTTGTTTTGCTCTTTTGTTAGTTAAAATATAATTGTTTCATATAGTGTTTATCAAAACTTTTAAAAACTTTACTAAAGTTTTCCCAACAAACTTAATTTGGTTTTATTCTGTTTATTAATAAAATATTTTATTGTTTTCTTGCTGTCAACTATTGTTTTGGTTAATATCAATAGTTTCATTATGTTAGTAGTGTTTTATCAATCATCTTCTAGAAAACAAAACTTTGTGCGTTTTCTTGCTTGTGATTTGTGCATTGTTTTGTCTTGATTGGTTACTAGTTCATGGTTGATGGTTGTGAGTTACATTATTTTTTTGTATGCTTATTGAGTGCTCTTGTTTGCTTCGTTAGATTATCCGGAGTGCGAAGCTTGTTACTTAGAGTCACTCACGTACGAAGATCATCAATCAGGCAAGTCACTTTGATCATCTTTACTCATGTTTTTATTGCATTAGTTCTTCCATCACCCCAATTGCATGTAAAGTAGGTAATTGGAAACTTGGTTACGGTTGTAGTATCATGTGGTAGGTAACCCCCCTCAACACTTTGACACATTGGCCCCAGGAAACGTTGTTTTACATTTTGCTATGCTACTAGTAGACGGGGTTGGATGTATGATTCATGAGAGTTGTGAGGCAATAACTTCAAGACCTACATAATGATCAAGACTTCAAGACTCCGAGTTTTCAACATACCTCTGGGTGGATGATGGTTGAACGGCACCCTGGAGAAACCAGTGGATTTGCCTAGTGCTGGAGATGGCCAGTATTCACGCGGAAAGATCCACCCAGGCACAAAGAGATGGATGGGTGCTTCAAGACCCAAGTCTTACCTGCACAGCCACAAGTCATTATGGGCTCTGGCTTGGTTGGATATCGTGGTGACCCTGGACAGGCGGTGCTACGAGATGTAGAAGAACGGTAGGAAAGGATGGGCACCGACAGAGTCGTAGGGAAAACCTTTGGAAGGCCATGTTTTGGTCATCCGTTTCTCAAACACTCTGAAGTGCGAGAAATCAAACGGAGGCGACCAAATCTTGTGGGGAACGTGTGCAAAGCTCTGGAGAGTACTAAAACCTAATCGATTAGCCGTGTCCACGGTCATGGACGACTTGAGCCAAAGGAACTGAAACTTCCGGAACTCTCAACACAATTAATATGATGATGTGGGTATTAATGACTTGGGTATGAGAATTGGTTGGTGGAACCATCTCATTAATCAACCAACTTAGTAATATTTTTGCTTAGCCCTCTCTTGATGTAGGAAAAATTGGCTTTTTCGCAAAAACTTACCACCCCACCTGCCATATATGCATATAGATTAGATGATTATCTTTTCACCCCTCTCTTGTGACTTTGCCGGCATATTCCATATGCTGACCTACATGGCTGCAACGTATCATGTTGCAGAGTACTTTTCCGACCAGGAGTGAGGACACGTTCTATGCTCGGTGAGATGCCCTTGGAGTCAGATGGACTCATCTACCTTCAACGCTTCCGCAAGACTTAGTTATTCTCATGAGTTGGCCTTCAGCCACTTTATTGTAATCTTTATTGTAATAAAGGACTCGATATGAGATTTTCGATTAATATAACGCTGTGTGATTTCCCTTTGATATATACATTGATGTACCGTGTGTGTACCAGCATGATCTTGGGATGGTACGGAAACACCAGAGATTCGACCTTTCAGGTCGGGTCGCTACACGATGCATATGAAGTGAACTCCAAGATGCCGAACACATAAAATAATATGTAAGGCAATTTGTATGTGAGTTCGAGCCCCCGGTGTATTATCCGGTCGCGTCATAACATATCGAATTAATTCACGAGAAGAGGGAGAAAAGGAAAATATGTGCCAAGAAGGACAACCAAAAACATGTAAAATGATGATGTATTTTTTCTCAACAACTCTAATTATTCGGAGTGCCGAAGCAACTGCTTACAGGTACATGAAAAAGAGATTACAGGAGTGGTTGTACCAGGGGTCTTCGATTGATGGCCTTACATCCTTGATATGCCCTGTTGCTAGTTTACTCCTGATCTTTGGTGTGCCTCGATGGGTGGCATTATTCGGCGGGCGGATCTTGCAAACAAGGTCTTCAGAAGTCGCCGAACTATCGAAAGGTCTACGCCCGTGGTGGGGCCTTCCATGGTCCCTCCATTCTGTCCGAAGACATATTTAGTGGTAGTAGTCTGGTCCAGCCGGACTCCCACCTTTTGTATCCCCACTGCTGCCCATGGAATTTTAAGCGCGACGTTGTGCCTTCTTGGCACTTACTTGGCTCGTCCTAGGGGCGTGTGATGGGGTGCGAGTCCCTATTTGGGGGTAGAACAGGGCTCTGAGAGTTTGGCCTGCAGCCGAGTTCACTTCCCAACCTTGCGTGTCTGTACAACGGATGTCGGAACCTGCCGATCATCTTTGTAACTAAATCCGGCTGCCAGGGCCAGCACATGCTCCTCAATTCGTAGAGATCGCTCTGTATTGCTGTTGACAGTGATAACCCCTTTGGGTTCAGGCATCTTGAGCTCGAGGTATGCATAATGCGGGACGGCATTGAAACGAGCGAACGTTGTACGACCAAGTAGGGCATGATATCCGCTGCGGAAGAGTACGATGTCGAAGATCAAGTCTTCGCTACGAAAGTTATCGGGCGAGCCGAACACAACTTCTAGGGTTATAGAGCCCGTGCACCGGGCTTAGACACCTGGAATCACCCCTTTAAAGGTGGTGTTACTGGGTTTAATCCGTGATGGGTCTATGCCCATCTTTTTCACTGTGTCTAAGTATATCATATTAAGGATACTTCCTCTGTCCATTAGGACTTTTGTGAGGTGATACCCATCTATAATGGGGTCGAGGATGAGTGCGGCCGAACCCCCGTGACGGATACTGGTCGGGTGATTACGCTGATCAAAAGTGATTGTATATGCCGACCATGGGTTATACTTTGGGGTCACCGGCTCTACAGCGTAGACCTCTCGAAGGGAGCACTTTCTCTCCTTCTTGTGTATATGGGTGGCGTATATCATGTTTACAATCTTGACTTCCAGAGGAAATTTCTTTTGGTTGCTACCAATCGGACCCCGAGGCTCATCTTCATCCTCGCTATGAGGGCTCTTGCTTTGGTCTTTAGGTGGGAACTTGTCGGCCTGCTTAAGAACCCAGCAATTGCAGTGTATGTGGTTGACGGGCTTCTCTAAATCTTGTAGATTTGGCAGGTCCGCTCCATTATTTTTTCTAGCAGACTGGGTCCATCCCGATTGCCTTTAGGAGTCTTCTTCTGATGTCCAGGACGCAAGTTGCGGAAGCTGGCGTTAACGGCCTTATCATCGACATCAATGTTATTGTGAAGGCGCTTGTTCCTATTGCGCTTGGGTTTTCCGTTGCCATCCCAAACTTCAGAGGCTCCCAGATCTTTGGAATTGTGGTTGCGTCTTGCTAGCCAATCATCTTCGCCTGCACAAAAGTGGGTCATGAGGGAGGTAAGGGCGGATAGAGTACGAAGTTTTTCCTAGCCTAGCTAGCAGGCCAGCCACCCGTCTCGAATATTGTGCCATAAGGAGGCTATGGCCTCAGCTTCCGGATAGTCGACAATCTGGTTCTTCTTAGTCAAGAACCAGTTCCAGAATTGTGGAGGAGGAAGTCCTCGACGCATACGGTTGGGTCGGTAGTTCCATCATACTGTTCGATGTTCATGAGTTTAATCCCCTCCGGGAAATGATGCAGCATCACCTCATCTGTGAAACAGAGAGGGTGGGCGGTGCCTCGAACCCAAGCTATGTCGTGCCTATAATCGGTGTCTGCTCTAGATTGGTTGTGTTCCTAGTCTCTGTAATTTCTTCGGTCTAGCCATGGTCTGTACCCATCCTGTCTATCGGGTGAGTATCCTTTGGATCCGTAAATGGATCTTGTGTGGCTTGCTCTGTGATCAAAGTCATCTCGTAGGTCGAACATGTCATTGGGATCTAGTGGCTCCTTTCCCCGTCTTCGAGGTATTGCCGGTCTATAACCAGTGTCATCAGCCATCCGATCGCGCCCGCAAGGAGGGAGGTCTAGCCTGTCGTATGGAGTATACTTTCTAGACCGAGTATCACTGAGCTCGTCGTTGAATTGTGGCAGTAGCCTTCTCCACGGATAGCTCTTGGTTTGGTCTGAGAGACCAGTGACATGTCCTTCCTTAGCCGAGAGGACTCTTGTCCATCGATCATTGAGGTCATCCTGTTTGGCTTTAAGCTGCCGTTCCTTGGCTCTCAGACTGTGAGTCATCGCTATGAGTTGATGTCTGAACTGTTCCTGATCTTCATTGTTATCAGGGATGTCCATGTTGCCGGCTTCCGGGATATCCTCCTCCTCAACAGGGGGAAGGTAGTTGTCATCCTCGGAACCGTTGAAGTCGTCGGGTTTGTCCGGACCCTCTAACGGGTGTTTGGGGTTATCAGGTTTGCCGCGGTCCTCGGGTGTAAGTTCGTCCCCGGTGCCGATAATAGCTTTCCTTCCCGTTTCTCCTTTGGACCGCTTATGCGGCTTTCGGCGCCTTGACGGTGCGTCGCCTGACTTATCGCTGTCATTATTATGCGTTTTGTCCCCATTAGGAGTGTCCACCATGTAGACGTCATATGTGGAGGTGGCAGCCCATCACCCGGTTTTAACGGGGTGGGAGCGCCATCCTCTTCATCCATGTATTCTCCCTCATTGGAGGCATAGTCCAGCATGTCGGTTAAATCTTCAACAGTGGCTATCAAGTGGGTGGTGGGTGGGTCGAAAAATTCATCCTGACCCGCACCGTAACCTATCCGAGAACAACGCTGAAATTCATCACTAGATGGCCGATGGGATCAGCATGCAGCACAACGCTACCGAAGGCGAAGATCTGTCCAGGGACAAAAGTGTCCATGTTGCAGACCTCTTCGTTGATGACAAGGTGAGACATTGATTCTTTCTTGCTCGCAGAGGAACTCTCAATGAAATCACCAATGTCGGTCTCAAAACCGGCGGATCTCAGGTAGGGGGTCCCGAACTGTGAGACTAGATTCGATGGTAACAGGAGACGAAGAGGACACAAATTTACCCAGGTTCAGTCCCTCCTATGGAGGTAATAGCCTATGTCCTGCTTGATTGTATTGATAATATGGGGGTTACAGAGTTGATCTACCTCAAGATCGAATAGCTAACCCTAGATGAGTTGTTTTGTCCCTATAACCTAAAACCCTCTGGCTTATATAGACGCGGAGGGTACCTTGGGTTTACAGATGGTCGGTTACACACGAAAGAGATAAACATGCCTATTTGCTAAAATAAACATGGAGCGCAAGCCGTACTTCCCGAAGCTTCCATCTTGGAAATAATGTCTTCAGTGAACCATGTGTTCGGTAAACAGCCCGTACAGTCTGACCCATGTAGATAGGTCGTCCTCCCGAGGACCCCTTAATCCAGGACTCCCTCAGCCATGAAATCCAAGATGGGATCCATGTATGAAAACAAAGTATGGACTTTGGAAGTATTACCTGAAGGGTGAAAGGCCATTCATAACAAATGGATCTTTAAGAAGAAGACGGACACGGACGGTAATTAATGCCACCATCTATAAAGCTTGACTTGTGGCAAATAGTTTTTCACAAGTTCAAGGAGTTGACTACAATGAGACCTTCTCACCCGTAGCAATGCTTAAGTCCGCCAGAATCATGTTATAAATAGCTGCATTTATCGATTATGAAATTTGGCAGATGGATGTCAAAATAGCGTTTCTTAACAGTTTCCTTAAGGAAGAGTTGTATATGATGCAACCAGAAAGTTTTGTCGATCCAGAGAATGCTAACAATGTTTGCAAACTCCAGCGATCCATTCATGGACCAGTGCAAGCATCTCAAAGTTGGAAACTTCGCTTTGATGAGGTGATCAAAGCGTTCCGGTTTCTACAAGTTTACGGAGAAGCTTGTATTTACAAGAAAGTGGGTGGGAGATCTATAATGTTTCTAATATTATATGTGGATGACATATTGCTCATTGGAAACAATATAGAAATGTTGGAAAGCATGAAGGAATATTTGAACAAGAGTTTTTCCTTTAGCGACCTAGGAGAAGCTGCTTCCATATTAGACATCAAAAATCTATAGAGATAGATCGAGATGCTTAATAGGACTTTCATAGAGCACATACCTTGACAAAGTTTTGAAGAAGTTCAAAATGGTTTAGTCCAAGAAGGTATTCTTGCCTATATTACAAGGCATGAAGTTGAGTAAGACTCAATGCCGAGTGACGGGAGAGGATAGAGAGAAGATGAGTGCAATGATGTGCAATGATGTGCACAAGACCCGATGTCAACCTTGCCATAAGTATGGCCAGAAGGTTTCAAAGTGATCTAGGAATGAAACACTGGACAACGGTCAAGAATATCCTTAAGTACCAGAGAAGGACTAAGAAAATGTTTCTTATTTATGGAGCTGATCGAGAACTCGTCGTAAAGGGTTACGTCGATGCAAGTTTTGACACTAGTTGGGATGATTCTAAGTCTCAAAACGGACACGTATTCATTCTCAATGGGGGGCGGTAAGCTGGTGCAGTTCCAAGCAGAGCATCGTAGCTGATTCTACATGTGAAGCGGAGTACATCGCTGGCTCGGAGGCAATGAAGGAAGGTATCTGGATGAAGGAATTCACGACAGATCTTGGAGTAGTGCCGAGTGCACTTGACCCAGTGACTCTGTTATGTGAAAACACTGGTGCCAGTGCTCTAGCCAAGGAACCAATGTTACACAAGAGGACTAGACACATAAAGAGACGCTTCAATTCCATCTGCCATTACATCAAGGAGGAGGACATAAACATTTTCAAAGTGCACATGGATCTGAATGTCACAGACCCTTTGACTAAACCTCTTCATAGGGCTAAACATGATCAACACCAAAATTGTATGGGTGTTACATTCATTACAATGTAAATCATATAGTGATGTGAGCTAGATTATTGACTCTAGTGCAAGTGGGAGACTGTTGGAAATATGCCCTAGAGGCAATAATAAAATGGTTATTATTATATTTCCTTGTTCATGATAATCGTTTATTATCCATGCTATAATTGTATTTATTGGAAACACAAATACATGTGTGGATACATGGACAACATTTTGTCCCTAGTATGCCTCTAGTAGACTAGCTCGTTGATCAATGATGGTCAAGGTTTCCTAGCCATAGACATGAGATGTCATTTGATAACGGGATCACATCATTGGGAGAATGATGTTATGAACAAGACCCAAACTATGAACGTAGCAGATGATCGTGTCAATTTATTGCTATTGTTTTCTGCATGTCAAGTATATGTTCCTATGACCATGAGATCATGTAACTCACTGACACCGGAGGAATACCTTGTGTATATCAAACTTCACAATGTAACTTGGTTACTATAAACAGGATCTACAGGTATCTATGAGGGTGTATGTTGAGTGAGCATGGATCGAGACTGGGATTTGTTACACCGTGTGATGGAGAGGTATCTCAGGGCCCACTCGGCAATACAACATCACAATGAGCCTTGCAAGCAAAGTGACTAAAGAGTTAGCCTCGAGATCTTGTATTACAAAACGAGTAAAGAGACTTGCTAGTAACAAGATTGAACTAGGTATAGAGATACCGACGATCGAATCTCGGGCAAGTAACATACCGAAGAACAAAGGGAACTGTATACAGGCTTAACCGAATCCTTAACATAGAGGTTCAATCGATAAAGATCTTCATAGAATATGTACGAACCAATGTGGGCATCCAGGTCCCGCTGTTGGTTATTGACCATAGAGGTGTCTTAGTCATGTCTACATAGTTCTCATACTCGCAAGGTCTGCACACTTAACGTTCGGTTATGTTTTGGTAATATTAAATTATGTATGGTGGTGACCGAAGGTTGTTCGGAGTCCCGGATGAGATCCTGGACGTCAGAGGACCTCCGGAATTGTCCGGAGGTAATGATTAATATATAGGAAGTCCCGTTTTGGTCACCGGAAAATTTTGGGTATTTCCGATAGTGTATCGGGGGTGCTGGGAAGGTTCCGGGGGTCCATTGGGAGGGGCCACCCACTCCGGGTCCACATGGGCCTTAGGTGTGGCGCACCATCCCTTAGTGGGTTGGGAAAGCGGGCCCCTAAGGGCCCATGCGAAGAGGACGCAAGGAGGGCAAGTGGGGAGTCCTCCCAGGACTCCACCTCCCTTGTGGGAGAAGGAATCTGAGTGGGGGGAGGACTCCTCCTCCCTGGTTCGGCCGACCCTATGGGAAACCTCCCTCCTATATATATTGGAGGGGAGAGAGGGCAGTCGCACAACAAGCCATGGTGCAGTCCTCTCTCCCCACATTAGATCATCTCCTCCTTCTAGTTTCGGCAAAGCTTAGGTGAAGTGCTACCGAAATAGCTCCTCCACCACCATCGCCACACCGTCACGCTGCCAGATTTCTCATCTACCTCTCCGCTCGCACTTGTTGGATCAATAAGGCGGAGATCGTCATCGAGCTGTACGTGTGCTGAACGCGGAGGTGTCGTCCGTTCGGCGCTAGATCGAGACAGATCGCGATCGGATCGAGGGCCGGCTATCGAGAGTTGGATCGCGAAGACGTTCGACTACATCAACCGCGTTTCTTAACGCTTCCCGCTTAGATATGTACAAGGGTATGTAGATCCACTCTCCCTCTTGTATATGCTCATCACCATCTTGCATGGGCGTAGGAATTTTTTTGTTTCCCATGCAACGTTACCCAACAAATTATGCCCATCAAGTTGACATAGATATTTTTATCTAGGAGGTAGTTGAACCGGAAATTCCAACTGACCCTATTGTCGAGAGTTAAATTTAGTTGAAAAAGAAAACGAGGATTTGAAAGGAAAATTGAAAAGCGTTGAAGAAGAGAAGATGAAATTGGAGTTGTACGTTGCCGATGATGTCGATGATCACAAGATCGAGATGGATGCAATGCGCCTAAAGATTACAAATATTAGAAAATATGCCATTAATAAAGAGGCTTGGTATCATTATGTTGTTGGATCAATTTTTACCTTAGTTGCGATTTTGATCGCATTTGTTGTTGCATTTAAATGTTTTAGCTAGATAGGTGTATGTTGTTTTCTGAGAATAAGTGTGTATGAACTTTGTGCACGAACTTGTATTAATTTGGTCTTAATGAAGATGAACCGGCAATGGATGTACGATGACCGATGCTCTCCCTAGTTCATTAATAGCGTGCATAGTTTTTTGCGTGCGACTGAGGCAAACAAGCAGAATGGTTGTATGTGTTATCCATGTGGTGTTTGTAAGAATGATAAGACTTACTCTAGCTCAAAACGCATTCACTCCCACCTGTTTACGTCCGGTGTCATGTGCGGCTATAATTGTTGGACCAAGCACGGAGAAAGAGGGGTTTTAATGGAAGAGAATGAAGAACAAGAGGATGATGACAACTATCCAGGGTTTCCTGGATATGATGGTACTACAATGTGGGAAGAGAATGAAGAAGAGGAAGCAGCTGAGGCATCAGATGAGGTTGCTGATGATCTTGATCAGGCCGTTGCTAATGCAAAGAGAAACTACGAAAGTGAAAAGGAGAGGTTGAAGTTGTAGTGCATGTTAGAGGATCACAAAAAATGGTTGTACCCAAATTGCGAAGATGACAAGACAAAGCTCGGTACCACTGGAATTGCTGCAATGGAAGGCAGAGAATGGTGTATGTGACAAGGGATTTGAAAAGTTGCTAAAAATAATGAAGAAGAAGCTTCCAAAGGACAACGAATTTCCCGACAGTACATACGAAGAAAACAAGGTTGTCTGCCCTCTAGGATTACAGGTGCACGAGATACATGCATGCCCTAATGACCGCATCCTCTACCGTGGTGAGGAGTACGAGAATTCAAGTGCATGCCCGGTATGCGGTGCATTGTGATATAAGATCAGTCACGATGACCCTGGTGATGATGTTGAGGCGAGCCCCCCAGGAAGAGGATTCCTGGCAAGGTGATGTGGTACAAAAAAGACCGTAAGAAAGACGGGAAGTTTAGAGTACCCGCTGATGGGTCGCAGTGGAGAAAAATCAAGAGAAAGTGGCCGGACTTTGTAGATGACCCATGGAACTTATGGTTTGGTTTAAGTCCAGATGACATTAATTCTTTTGGGGAGTAGAGCACCAAGCATAGCACCTGGCCTATGACTCTATGTATCTATAACCTTCTTCCTTGGTTGTGCATGAAGTGGAAGTTCATTGTGATGCCAATGTCCATCCAAGGCCCTAAGCAACCCGGCAACAACATTGATGTGTACCTAAGGCCATTAGTTGATGAATTTTTTACAGCTGTGGAATAAAAAATGTGTAATATGTGTGGGTTGACCACAAACAATGAGAATTTGACCTACGAGTGTTGCTGTTTGTAATCATCAATGATTGGCCTGCTCTTAATAACCTTTCAGGATAGACAAACAAGGGATCCCATGCATGCACGCACTGTTTACATGAGAATCAAAGTATATATTTGGACAAATGCAATAAGAATGTGTACCCAGGACATTGTCGATTTCTTCCGACCAAGCATGCCTTAAGATTGAAAGGCAAGCATTTCAAAGGTGAGGCAGATTACCGAAACAAGCCTGTCCTCCGTATTGGATATGATATACTTGATATGGTCAAGGATTTACAAGTAATCTTTGGAAAGGGTCTTGGCGGACAATCTGTTCTGATTAACGCTGAAGGACACGCCCCCATGTGGATGAAGACATCTATATTTTGGGATCTAGAATATTGGAAAGTCCTCGAGGTCCACTCTACAATCAACGTGCTGCACGTCATGGAGAATCTTTGCGTGAACCTGCTAGGCATCCTGGGCGTCTGTGGGAAGACAAAAGATACACTAGAGTCATGGTAGGACCAACAATGTATGAACACAAAAGGCGACATGCATCCAAAGTAGTATGAAGGTCCTGCCAGCTATGATCTTACCAAAGCATGGAAGGAGATATTTTTTGAATGCCTTCTCAGTATGAAGGTCCCGTCTAGCTTCTCGTCAAATATAAAGGGTGTAATAAATATCACAGAGAAAAAATTCCAGAACATAAAGTCTCATTACTGCCACGTGATCATGACACAATTGCTTTCGGTTGCGTTGAGGGGGCTTCTAGCAGAAAATGTTCGATTAACCATTGTCAAGCTATGTTCATTCCTCAATGCAATTTCTCAGAAGGTAATTGATCTGAAAATCCTACCAAGCTTACAGAATGATTTGTTCCAATGTCTTGTCAGTTTTGAGGGTGCTTCCAGCATCCTTCTTCAACATTATGACGCACTTCCTAGTTCACCTAGTCAAAGAGATTACCATTCTGGGTCCTGTATTTCTACACAATATGTTCCCATTTGAGAGGTTAATGCGGGACTTAAAGAAATATGTTCGTAACCGTGCTCGGCCAGAAGGAAGCATCTCCAAGGGCTATGAAACAGAGGAGGTTATTGAGTTTTGTGTTGACTTTATTCCTGACCTTAAGCCAATTGGTGTTCCTCAATCACGACATGAGGGGAGACTGCATGGAAAAGGCATGCTTGGACCAAAATCAATAGTATGTAGGGACGGGCATTCTTGGGCGCAAGCAGACCATGCAGTTCTACAAAATGCTACCTTGGTGACCCCATATATCGAGAAACACATGGATATTATACGCTCCAAGAACGCCGAGCAATCTGACCCCTGGATTAAATGTAGACACATTGAGGCTTTCGGCGGTTGGTTGCAAACACATCTCATGAATGACGACATTGTTGAAGATGAGTTGGACTTGTTGGCCAAGGGACCATCTTTGGCTGTATTGACTTTCCAAGGGTACGAGATAAATGGGAATACATTTTACATGTTTGCCCAAGATAAAAAGAGCACCAACCAAAACAGTGGTGTCCGCTTTGATGATGCAACAAACACCAATAGGGAAAAGGACACATGTTATGGTTACATAAAGGAGATATGATTACTTGACTATGGAGATGATTTGAAGGTCCCTTTGTTTTGGTGCAAATGGGTCAATCTGATTGGAGGAGGGGTAATGGTAGACCCGCAGTACGGAATGACAACAGTGGATCTCAACAATCTTGTGTACACAGAGGAACCATTCGTCCTAGCCAATGATGTGGCGCAAGTTTTCTATGTGAAGTACATGTCTACCAAACCGAGAAAAATAAAAGATAAGAAAGCGGATACATCATACGATGAGCCAAAGCGCCACATAGATATTTCAGGGAAAAGAAACATCGTGGGAGTGTAGAACAAGACACACATGTCAAAATATTATGAAAAGTTTGATAAAATTCCTCCCTTCATAGTGAAGACTGACCCAAGCATCATGTTAAATGATGAAGTTTGTCCATGGTTATGGCGCAATAAGAAAGGGACACACGTGAAGAAAACGTTTTATACCCCAAGATCCCACTCTAGGATGTGATTGGCTTCACTGTCACCACTTTTCTTCTCCAGTGAGTAACCGAGATGGTCTAGTTTTTTACACAAAGTGCATCTAGTTTTTGTTGTAACCCTCTCAACTTTTTAGCACAAGGTATGTGGTTGAAATGAAGATACCATGCCAAGTTTCCACCTTTTCATATTTCATTTGTAGTGCTTTTTAATGTTAGGGTCATTTAGCTCAAAAAATCATTAAATGCGTGAAAAATAGCAAATGAAGTTAGAAAGGGTTCAAATTTGAAGAAATGGCTTAGAATGGTGCATATTGAATGCATAAAAAGTCTCAAGTTGAAATTAAATTAAATAAATGACATGCCTTTCCAATAGATGAGTTTTTGTCCGAAACACTCGTACTTCGAAGGAGATGGTCCAGTTTTGTACACAAAGTGCATCCAGTTTTTGCCTTAACCCTCTCAACTTTTTAGCACATGCGATGTGGGTGAAATGATGATACCATGCCAATTTTTTATCTTTTCAGAGTTCATTTGTAATGATTTTTAATTTCAAGGTCATTTAGCTCAAAAAAATCATTAAATGCATGAAAAATAGCAAATGAAGTTAGAAAGGGTTGAAATTTGAAGATGTGGCTTAGAATGGTGCATATTGAACGCATAAAAAGTATAGAGTTAAAATAAGTTTAAAAAATTAAATGCCTTTGCAACAGATGAGTTTTTGTCCGAAACCCTGACACTTCAAAGGAGATGGTCCAGTTTGTACACGAAGTGCATCCAGTTTTTGTCGTAACCCTTTCATCTTTTTAGCACATGCTATGTGGTTGAAATGATGATACCATGCCAAGTTTCTATCTTTTCGGAGTTGATTTGTAGCGCCTTTTCATTTCAGGGTCATTTAGCTCAAAATAAATCATTAAATGCATGAAAAAGAGCAAATGAAGTTAGAAAGGGTTCAAATTTGAAGATGTGTCTTAGAATGGTGCATATTGAGTGCACAAAAAGTCTGGAGTTCATTTGGGTGATTTTGATTAAAACAAATGAAAGTATAAAACTTAAAGATTTAAACAGAATCTCGTTTTGAGTAGAAGACCTATTGAAATTATCCTAAAATTCCCAAATTTAACATAATGATAAAAAATACTATTATCAAACAACAGGAAAAACAATCACTCAAAAATCTATTTTTAAACTAAAGTTATTCACAAACGAGTGATTCACAAAAAGTTTGTAATTGTTTTGACCTAAAGCAAAAGGATTCATTAAAAACTATAAATATTCTAATAGTTATTCCAAATATAAAAAAAGAAATTTAAAAATAAAACAAAACAAAAAAGAGAAAATAGACCTTTAGTCCCGGTTGGATCCACCAACCGAGACTAAAGGTAGGACCTTCAGTCCCGGTTGGTGATACCAACCCGGACTAAAGGGTCTTTAGTCTCGGTTGGGGACACCAACCGGGACTAATGTGCCTAGGTTATTTAACCCGCCTTCTCCTTCCTCTCCCTAGTTTCTCCCCTGACGCCACTCCACTACGTACTGTGCCAAGCTGCCCAAACCCGCTCCGACGCCATCGTCGTCGTCGCTCCTCATCTCCGACCTCCTATTCGCCGGTCTCCTCCATCGCCATCGCTTAGTTTAAATTTGAACTATTTGAAATTTGTGTGAATCACTAGTTTGAGAATAACTTTACTTTAAAAATAGATTTTCCAGTCATTCTTTTCTCTATTGTTTAATATTTTCTTGTTTTATGATTATATCCAATTTGGTAATTCTTAGGTTATTTAAGAAATGAAATGCCTTTGTAACCGGCAAGTTTTTGTCTGAAACCCTGATACATCGAAAGAGATTGTCCATTTTGTACACGAAGTGCATCCAGTTTTTGCCGTAACCCTCTCAACTTTTTAACACATGCTATGTGGTTGAAATGATGATACCATGCCAACTTTCAACCTTTCCAGAGTTGATTTGTAGAGCTTATCAATTTCAGTGTCATTTTCCTCAAAAAATTAGTAAATGCATGAAAAATAGCAAATGAAGTCAGAAAGGGCTAAAAATTGATGGCCCGCCTTCGAATGGTGCATACTCAATGCACAAAAAGTCTAGAGTGGAAATAAGTTAGAAAATGAAATGCCTTTGTAATAGGCGAGTTGTCGTTTGAAACCCTGAAACTTCGAAAGAGATTGTCCATTTTGAACACGAAGTGCATCCAGATTTTGCCGTAACCCAGGCTATGTGGGTGAAATGATGATACCATGCCAACTTTCAACCTTTTCAGAGTTTATTTGTAGTGCTTATCAATTTTAGGGTCATTTAGCTCCAAAAATCAGTAATGCATGAAAAATAGCAAATGAAGTAAGAAAGGGTAGAAAATTGATGGCCTCCCTTCGAATGGTGCATACAGAACACACAAAAAGTTTGGAGTTGAAATAAGTGAAAAAAAATGAAATGCCTTTGTAACACGCGAGTTTTCATCTGAAACCCTGATACTTCGAAAGAGATTGTCCATTTTGTACACAAAGTGCATCCAGTTTTTGCCGTAACCCTCTCAACTTCTTAGCACATGATATGTGGGTGAAATGATGACACCATGCCAGCTTTCAACCTTTTCAGAGTTCAATTGTAGTGCTTATCAATTTCAGGGTCATTTAGCTCAAAAACTTAGTGAATGCATGAAAAATAGAAAATGAAGTAAGAAAGGGTTGAAAATCGATGGCCTCCCTTCGAATGGTGCATACAAAATGCACAAAAAGTTTGGAGTTTAAATAAGTTAAAAAATGAAATGGCTTTGTAACAGGGGAGTTTTCGTGTGAAACCCTCATACTTCGAGAGAGATTGTCCATTTTGTACACGAAGTGTATCCAGTTTTTGCCATAACCCTCTCAACTTTTTAGCACATGCTATGTGGTTGAAATGATGATACCATGCCAACTTTCAACCCTTTCAAAGTTCATTTGTAGTGCTTATCAATTTCAGGGTCATTTTCCTCAAAAAATCAGTAAATGCATGAAAAATAGTAGACGACGTCACAAAGGGTTGAAAATTGATGGCCTCCCTTCGAATGGTGCATACTGAACGGAAAAAAAGTGTGGAATTGAAATAATCTAAAAAAATGAAATGCCTTTGTAACACGTGAGTTTTCGTCTGAAACTTTGATACTTCGAAAGAGATTGTCCATTTTGTACACGAAGTGCATCCAGTTTTTGCCGTAACCCTCTCAACTTTTTAGCGCATGCTATATGGGTGAAATGATGATACCATGCCAACTTTCAACCTTTTCAGAGTTCATTTGTAGTGCTTATCAATTTCAGGGTCATTTAGCTCAAAAAATGAGTAAATGCATGAAAAATAGCAAATGAAGTCAGAAAGGGTTGAAAATTGATGGCCTCCCTTCGAATGGGGCATACTGAACACACAAAAAGTCTGGAGTTGAAATAAGTTAAAAAAATGAAATGCCTTTGTAACAGGCGAGTTTTCGTTTGAAACCCTGAAACTTCGAAAGGGATTGTCCATTTTGTACACGAAGTGCATCCAGTTTTTGCCGTAACCCTCTAAACTTTTTAGCACAGGCTATGTGGGTGAAATGATAATACCATGCAAACTTTCAACATTTTCAGAGTTCATTTGTAGTGCTTATCAATTTCATGGTCATTTAGCTCAAAAAATCAGCAAATGCATGAAAAAGAGAAAATGAAGTCAGAAAGGGTTGAAAATTGATGGCCTCCCTTCGAATGGTGCATACTGAACGCACAAAAAGTCTGGAGTTGAAATAAGTTAAAAAAATGAAATGCCTTTGTAACACGCGAGTTTTCGTCTGAAACCCAGATACTTCGAAAGAGATTGTCCATTTTGTGCAGGAAGTGCATCCAGTTATTGTCGTAACCCTCTCAACTTTTTAGCACAGGCTATGTGGGTGAAATGATGATACCATTGCAACTTTCAACCTTTTCACAGATCATTTGTAGTGCTTATCAATTTCAGGGTCATTTAGCTCAAAAAATCAGTAAATGCATGAAAATAGCGAATGAGGTCAGAAAGGGTTGAAAATTCATGGCCTCCTTTCGAATGGTGTATACTGAACGCACAAAAAGTCTAGAGTTGAAATAAGTTAAAAAATGAAATGCCTTTGTAACACGCGAGTTTTCGTTTGAAACCCTGAAGCTTCGAAAGAGATTGTCCATTTTGTACACGAAGTGCATCCAGTTTTTGTCTTGACCCTCTCAACTTCTTAGCACATGCTATGTGGGTGAAATGATGATACCATGCCAACTTTCAACCTTTTCAGAGTTCATTTGTAGTGCTTATCAATTTCAGGGTTATTTAGCTCAAAAACTGAGTGAATGCATGAAAAATAGCAAATGAAGTCAGAAAGGGTTGAAAATCGATGGCCTCCCTTCGAATGGTGCATACGGAATGCACAAAAAGTTTGGAGTTTAAATAAGTTAAAAAAATGAAATGCCTTTGTAACAGGCGAGTTTTCGTCTGAAACCCTCATACTTCGAAAGAGATTGTCCATTTTGTACACGAAGTGTATCCAGTTTTTGCCATAACCCTCTCAACTTTTTAGCACATGCTATGTGGTTGAAATGATGATACCATGCCAACTTTCAACCCTTTCAAAGTTCATTTGTAGTGCTTATCAATTTCAGGATCATTTTCCTCAAAAATTCAGTAAATGCATGAAAAATAGTAGACGACGTCACAAAGGGTTGAAAATTGATGGCCTCTTTTCGGATGGTGCATACGGACCGCACAAAAAGTTTCGAGTTGAAATAACTTAAAAAATTAAATGCCTTTGTAATACGCGAGTTTTCGTCTGAAACCCTAACACTTCGAAAGAGATTGTCCATTATGTACACGAAGTGCATCCAGTTTTTGCTATAACCCTCTCAACTTTTAAGCGCATGTTATGTGGGTGAAATGATGATACCATGCCAACTTTCAACCTTTTCACAGTTCATTTGTAGTGCTTATCAATTTCAGAGTCATTTAGCTCAAAAAATCATTAAATGCATGAAAAATAGCAAATGAAGTCAGAAAGGGTTGAAAATGGATGGCCTCCCTTCGAATGATGCATACTGAACGCACAAAAAGTCTGGAGTTGAAATAAGTTAAAAAATGAAATGCCTTTGTAACACGCGAGTTTTCGTTTGAAACCCTAAAACTTCGAAAGAGATTGTCCATTTTGTACACGAAGTGCATCCAGTTTTTGCCGTAACCCTCTCAACTTCTTAGCACATGCTATGTGGGTGAAATGATGATACCATGCCAACTTTCAACCTTTTCAGAGTTCATTTGTAGTGCTTATCAATTTCAGGGTCATTTAGCTCAAAAAATCAGTAAATGCAAGAAAAATAGCAAATGAGGTCAGAAAGGGTTGAAAATTGATGGGCTCCCTTCGAATGATGCATACTGAAAGCACAAAAAGTCTGGAGTTTAAATAAGTTAAAAAAATGAAATGCCTTTGTAACACGCGAGTTTTCGTGTGAAACCCTGATACTTCGAAAGATATTGTACATTTTGTACAGGAAGTGCATCTAGTTTTGCTGTAACCCTCTCAACTTTTTAGCACATGCTATGTGGGTGAAATGATGATACCATGCGAACTTTCAACATTTTCAGAGTTCATTTGTAGTGCTTATCAATTTCAGGGTCATTTAGCTCATAAAAACAGTAAATGCATGAAAAATAGCAAATGAAGTCAGAAAGGGTAGAAAGTTGATGGCCTCTTTTTGAATGGTGCATACGGAACGCTCAAAAAGTTTGGATTTGAAATAACCTTAAAAATGAAATGCCTTTGTAACACGCGAGGTTTCGCCTGAAACTCTGATACTTCGAAAGAGATTGTCCATTTTGTACACGAAGTGCATCTAGTTTTTGCCGTAACCCTCTCAACTTTTTAGCGCATGCTACGTGTGTGAAATGATGATACCATGCCAACTTTCAACCTTTTCAGAGTTCATTTGTAGTGCTTATCAATTTCAGGGTCATTTAGCTAAAAAAATGAGTAAATGCATGAAAAATAGCAAATGAAGTCAGAAAGGGTTGAAAATTGATGGCCTCCCTTCGAATGGTGCATACTGAACGCACAAAAATTCTGGAGTTGAAATAAGTTAAAAAAAATGAAATGCCTTTGTAACACGCGAGTTTTCGTCTCAAACCCTGAAACTTCGAAAGAGATTGTCCATTTTGTACACGAAGTGCATCCAGTTTTTGCCGTAACCCTCTCAACTTTTTAACACAGGCTATGTGGGTGAAATGATGATACCATGCCAACTTTCAACCTTTTCAGAGTTCATTTGTAGTGCTTATCAATTTGAGGGTCATTTAGCTCAAAAAATTAATAAATGCATGAAAAATAGCAAATGAGGTCAGAAAGGGTTGAAAATTGATGGCCTCCCTTCGAATGGTGCATACTGAACGCACAAAAAGTCTGGAGTTGAAATAAGTTAAAAAATGAAATGCCTATGTAACACGCGAGTTTTCGTTTGAAACATTGATACTTCGAAAGAAATTGTCCATTTTGTACACGAAGTGCATCCAGTTTTTGCCGTAACCCTCTCATCTTTTTAGCACATGCTATGTGGGTGAAATGATGATACCATGCCAAGTTTCCACCTTTTCAGAGTTCATTTGTAGTGCTTATCAATTTCAGGGTCGTTTAGCTCAAAAAAACAGTAAATGCATGAAAAATAGCAAATGAAGTCAGAAAGGGTAGAAAGTTAATGGCCTATTTTCGGATGGTGCATACGAAACGCACAAAAAGTTTCGAGTTGAAATAACTTAAAAAATTAAATGCCTTTGTAACACGCGAGTTTTTGTCTGAAACCCTAAGACTTCGAAAGAGATTGTCCATTTTGTACACGAAGTGCATCCAGTTTTAGTCGTAACCCTCACAACTTTTAAGCGCATGCTATGTGGGTGAAATGATGATACCATGCCAACTTGCAACCTTTTGAGAGTTCATTTGCAGTGCTTATCAATTTCAAGGTCATTTAGCTCAAAAAATGAGTAAATGCATGAAAAATAGCAAATGAAGTCAGAAAGGGTTGAAAATTGATGGCCTCCCTTTGAATGATGCATACTGAACGCACAAAAAGTCTGGAGTTTAAATAAGTTAAACAAATGAAACGCCTTTGTAACACGCGAGTTTTCTTTTGAAACCCTGAAACTTCGAAAGAGATTATCCATTTCGTACACGAAGTGCATCCAGTTTTTGTCGTAACCCTCTAAACTTATTAGCACAGGTTATGTGGGTGCAATGACAATACCATGCCAACTTTCAACCTTTTTAGAGTTCATTTGTAGTGCTTATCAATTTCAGGGTCATTTAGCTAAAAAAATGAGTAAATGCATGAAAAATAGCAAATGAAGTCAGAAAGGGTTGAAAATTGATGGCCTCCCTTCGAATGGTGCATACTGAACGCACAAAAAGTCTGGAGTTGAAATAAGTTAAAAAAATGAAATGCCTTTGTGACCGGTGAGTTTTCGTTTGAAACCCTGAAACTTCGAAAGAGATTGTCCATTTCGTACACGAAGTGCATCTAGTTTTTGTCGTAACCCTCTAAACTTATTAGCACAGGTTATGTGGGTGCAATGATAATACCATGCCAACTTTCAACCTTTTCAGAGCTCATTTGTAGTGCTTATCAATTTCAGGGTCATTTAGCTCGAAAAATCAGTAAATGCATGAAAAATCGCAAATGAGGTCAGAAAGGGTTGAAAATTGATGGCCTCCCTTCGAATGGTGCATACGGAACACACAAAAAGTCTGGAGTTTAAATAAGTTAAAAAAATGAAATGCCTTTGTAACACGCGAGTTTTCGTGTGAAACCCTGATACTTCGAAAGATATTGTACATTTTGTATAGGAAGTGCATCTAGTTTTGCTGTAACCCTCTCAACTTTTTAGCACATGCTATGTGCGTGAAATGATGATACCATGCCAAATTTCAACCTTTTCACAGTTCATTTGTAGTGCTTATCAATTTCAGGGTCATTTAGCTCGAAAAATCAGTAAATGCATGAAAAATAGCAAATGAGGTCAGAAAGGGTTGAAAATTGATGGCCTCCCTTCGAATGGTGCATACGGAACACACAAAAAGTCTGGAGTTTAAATATGTTAAAAAAATGAAATGCCTTTGTAACACGCGAGTTTTCGTGTGAAAGCCTCATACTTCGAAAGAGATTGTACATTTTGTACAGGAAGTGCATCTAGTTTTGCTGTAACCCTCTAAACTTTTTAGCACAGGCTATGTGGGTGAAATGATGATACCGTGCCAAATTTCAACCTTTTCATAGTTCATTTGTAGTGCTTATCAATTTCAGGGTCATTTAGCTGAAAAAATCAGTAAATGCATGAAAAATAGCAAATGAGGTCAGAAAGGGTCGAAAATTGATGGCCTCCCTTCGAATGGTGCATACTGAACGCACAAAAAGTCTGGAGTTGAAATAAGTTAAAAAAATGAAATGCCTTTGTAACCGGCGAGTTTTCGTTTGAAACCCTGAAACTTCGAAAGAGATTGTCCATTTCGTACACGAAGTGCATCCAGTTTTTGTCGTAACCCTCTAAACTTATTAGCACAGGTTATGTGGGTGCAATGATAATACCATGCCAACTTTCAACCTTTTCAGAGTTCATTTGTAGTGCTTATCAATTTCAGGGTCATTTAGCTCAAGAAATCAGTAAATGCATCAAAAATAGCAAATGAGGTCAGAAAGGGTTGAAAATTTATGGCCTCCCTTCGAATGCTGCATACTGAACGCACAAAAAGTCTGGAGTTGAAATAAGTTAAAAAAATGAAATGCCTTTGTAACCGGCGAGTTTTCGTTTGAAGCCCTGAAACTTCGAAAGAGATTGTCCATTTCGTACACAAAGTGCATCCAGTTTTGATCGTAACCCTGTAAACTTATTAGCACAGGTTATGTGGGTGCAATGATAATACCATGCCAACTTTCAACCTTTTCAGAGTTCATTTGTAGTGCTTATCAATTTCAGGGTCATTTAGCTCGAAAAATCAGTAAATGCATGAAAAATAGCAAATGAGGTCAGAAAGGGTTGAAAATTGATGGCCTCCCTTCGAATGGTGCATACGGAACACACAAAAAGTCTGGAGTTTAAATAAGTTAGAAAAATGAAATGCCTTTGTAACACGCGAGTTTTCGTGTGAAACCCTGATACTTCGAAAGATATTGTACATTTTGTACAGGAAGTGCATCTAGTTTTGCTGTAACCCTCTCAACTTTTTAGCACAGCCTATGTGGGTGAAATGATGATACCGTGCCAAATTTCAACCTTTTCATAGTTCATTTGTAGTGCTTATCAATTTCAGGGTCATTTAGCTCAAAAAATCAGTAAATGCATGAAAAATAGCAAATGAGGTCAGAAAGTGTTGAAAATTGATGGCCTCCCTTCGAATGGTGCATACTGAACGCACAAAAAGTCTGGAGTTGAAATAATAAAAAAATGAAATGCCTTTGTAACACGCGAGTTTTCGTGTGAAACCCTGAAACTTCGAAAGAGATTGTCCATTTTGTACAAGAAGTGCATCCAGTTTTTGCCGTAACCCTCTCAACTTTTTAGCGCATGCTACGTGTGTGACACGATGATACCATGCCAACTTTCAACCTTTTCAGAGTTCATTTGTAGTGCTTATCAATTTCAGGGTCATTTAGCTAAAAAAATGAGTAAATGCATGAAAAATAGCAAATGAAGTCAGAAAGGGTTGAAAATTGATGGCCTCCCTTCGAATGGTGCATACTGAACGCACAAAAAGTCTGGAGTTGAAATAAGTTAAAAAAATGAAATGCGTTTGTAACACGCGAGTTTTCGTCTGAAACCCTGAAACTTCGAAAGAGATTGTCCATTTTCTACACGAAGTGCATCCAGTTTTTGCCGTAACCCTCTCAACTTTTTAGCACAGGCTATGTGGGTGAAATGATGATACCATGCCAACTTTCAACCTTTTCAGAGTTCATTTGTAGTACATATCAATTTCAGGGTCATTTAGCTCGAAAAATCAGTAAATGCATGAAAAATAGCAAATGAGGTCAGAAAGGGTTGAAAATTGATGGCCTCCCTTCGAATGGTGCATACGGAACACACAAAAAGTCTGGAGTTTAAATATGTTAAAAAAATGAAATGCCTTTGTAACACGCGAGTTTTCGTGTGAAAGCCTCATACTTCGAAAGAGATTGTACATTTTGTACAGGAAGTGCATCTAGTTTTGCTGTAACCCTCTCAACTTTTTAGCACAGGCTATGTGGGTGAAATGATGATACCGTGCCAAATTTCAACCTTTTCATAGTTCATTTGTAGTGCTTATCAATTTCCGGGTCATTTAGCTGAAAAAAATCAGTAAATGCATGAAAAATAGCAAATGAGGTCAGAAAGGGTTGAAAATTGATGGCCTCCCTTCGAATGGTGCATACTAAACGCACAAAAAGTCTGGAGTTGAAATAAGTTAAAAAAATGAAATGCCTTTGTAACCGGCGAGTTTTCGTTTGAAACCCTGAAACTTCGAAAGAGATTGTCCATTTCGTACACGAAGTGCATCCAGTTTTTGTCGTAACCCTCTAAACTTATTAGCACAGGTTATGTGGGTGCAATGATAATACCATGCCAACTTTCAACCTTTTCAGAGTTCATTTGTAGTGCTTATCAATTTCAGGGTCATTTAGCTCAAGAAATCAGTAAATGCATCAAAAATAGCAAATGAGGTCAGAAAGGGTTGAAAATTGATGGCCTCCCTTCGAATGGTGCATACTGAACGCACAAAAAGTCTGGAGTTGAAATAAGTTAAAAAAATGAAATGCCTTTGTAACCGGCGAGTTTTCGTTTGAAACCCTGAAACTTCGAAAGAGATTGTCCATTTCGTACACGAAGTGCATCAAGTTTTTGTCGTAACCCTCTAAACTTATTAGCACAGGTTATGTGGGTGCAATGATAATACCATGCCAACTTTCAACCTTTTCAGAGTTCATTTGTAGTGCATATCAATTTCAGGGTCATTTAGCTCGAAAAATCAGTAAATGCATGAAAAATAGCAAATGAGGTCAGAAAGGGTTGAAAATTGATGGCCTCCCTTCGAATGGTGCATACGGAACACACAAAAAGTTTGGAGTTTAAAAAAGTTAAAAAAATGAAATGCCTTTGTAACACGCGAGTTTTCGTGTGAAACCCTGATACTTCGAAAGATATTGTACATTTTCTACAGGATGTGCATCTAGTTTTGCTGTAACCCTCTCAACTTTTTAGCACAGCCTATGTGGGTGAAATGATGATACCGTGCCAAATTTCAACCTTTTCATAGTTCATTTGTAGTGCTTATCAATTTCAGGGTCATTTAGCTCAAAAAATCAGTAAATGCATGAAAAATAGCAAATGAGGTCAGAAAGGGTTGAAAATTGATGGCCTCCCTTCAAATGGTGCATACTGAACGCGCAAAAAGTCTGGAGTTGAAATAAGTTAAAAAATGCAATGCTTTTGTAACACGCGAGTTTTCGTTTGAAACCCTGAAACTTCGAAAGTGATTTTCCATTTTATACACGAAGTGCATCCAGTTTTTGCCGTAACCCTCTCAACTTTTTAGCACATGCTATGTGGGTGAAATGATGATACCATGCGAACTTTCAACATTTTCAGAGTTCATTTGTAGTGCTTATCAATTTCAGGGTCATTTAGCTCATAAAAATAGTAAATGCATGAAAAATAGCAAATGAAGTCAGAAAGGGTAGAAAGTTGATGACCTCTTTTTGAATGGTGCATACGGAACGCACAAAAAGTTTGGATTTGAAATAACCTAAAAAATGAAATGCCTTTGTACCACGCGAGGTTTCGCCTGAAACTCTGATACTTCGAAAGAGATTGTCCATTTTGTACACGAAGTGCATCTAGTTTTTGCCGTAACCCTCTCAACTTTTTAGCGCATGCTACGTGTGTGACATGATGATACCATGCCAACTTTCAACCTTTTGAGAGTTCATTTGTAGTGCTTATCAATTTCAGGGTCATTTAGCTAAAAAAAATGAGTAAATGCATGAAAAATAGCAAATGAAGTCAGAAAGGGTTGAAAATTGATGGCCTCCCTTCGAATGGTGCATACTGAAGGCACAAAAAGTCTGGAGTTGAAATAAGTTAAAAAAATGAAATGCGTTTGTAATACGCGAGTTTTCGTTTGAAACCCTGAAACTTCGAAAGAGATGGTCCATTTTCTACACGAAGTGCATCCAGTTTTTGCCGTAACCCTCTCAACTTTTTAGCACAGGCTATGTGGGTGAAATGGTGATACCATGCCAACTTTCAACCTTTTCGGAGTTCATTTGTAGTGCTTATCAATTTCAGGGTCATTTAGCTCAAGAAATCAGTAAATGCATCAAAAATAGCAAATGAGGTCAGAAAGGGTTGAAAATTGATGGCCTCCCTTCGAATGGTGCATACTGAACGCACAAAAAGTCTGGAGTTGAAATAAGTTAAAAAAATGAAATGCCTTTGTAACCGGCGAGTTTTCGTTTGAAACCCTGAAACTTCGAAAGAGATTGTCCATTTCGTACACGAAGTGCATCCAGTTTTTGTCGTAACCCTCTAAACTTATTAGCACAGGTTATGTGGGTGCAATGATAATACCATGCCAACTTTCAACCTTTTCAGAGGTCATTTGTAGTGCTTATCAATTTCAGGGTCATTTAGCTCGAAAAATCAGTAAATGCATGAAAAATAGCAAATGCGGTTAGAAAGGGTTGAAAATTGATGGCCTCCCTTCGAATGGTGCATACGGAACTCACAAAAAGTCTGGAGTTTAAATAAGTTAAAAAAATAAAATGCCTTTGTAACACGCGAGTTTTCGTGTGAAACCCTGATACTTCGAAAGATATTGTACATTTTGTACAGGAAGTGCATCTAGTTTTGCTGTAACCCTCTCAACTTTTTAGCACAGGCTATGTGGGTGAAATGATGATACCGTGCCAAATCTCAACCTTTTCAGAGTTCATTTATAGTGCTTATCAATTTCAGGGTCATTTAGCTCAAAAAATCAGTAAATGCATCAAAAATAGCAAATGAGGTCAGAAAGGGTTGAAAATTGATGGCCTCCCTTCGAATGGTGCATACTGAACGCACAAAAAGTCTGGAGTTGAAATAAGGTAAAAAATGAAATGCCTTTGTAACCGGCGAGTTTTCGTTTGAAACCCTGAAACTTCGAAAGAGATTGTCCATTTCGTACACGAAGTGCATCCAGTTTTTGTCGTAACCCTCTAAACTTATTAGCACAGGTTATGTGGGTGCAATGATAATACCATGCCAACTTTCAACCTTTTCAGAGTTCATTTGTAGTGCTTATCAATTTCAGGGTCATTTAGCTCGAAAAATCAGTAAATGCATGAAAAATAGCAAATGAGGTTAGAAAGGGTTGAAAATTGATGGCCTCCCTTCTAATGGTGCATACGGAACACACAAAAAGTCTGGAGTTTAAATAAGTTAAAAAAATGAAATGCCTTTGTAACACGCGAGTTTTCGTGTGAAAGCCTGATACTTCGAAAGAGATTGTACATTTTGTACAGGAAGTGCATCTAGTTTTGCTGTAACCCTCTCAACTTTTTAGCACAGGCTATGTGGGTGAAATGACGATACCGTGCCAAATTTCAACCTTTTCATAGTTCATTTGTAGTGCTTATCAATTTCAGGGTCATTTAGCTGAAAAAATCAGTAAATGCATGAAAAATAGCAAATGAGGTCAGAAAGGGTTGAAAATTGATGGCCTCCCTTCGAATGGTGCATACTGAACGCACAAAAAGTCTGGAGTTGAAATAAGTTAAAAAATGAAATGCTTTTGTAACACGCGAGTTTTCATTTGAAACCCTGAAACTTCGAAAGAGATTTTCCATTTTATACACGAAGTGCATCCAGTTTTTGTCGTAACCCTCTCAACTTTTTAGCACATGCTATATGGGTGAAATGATGATACCAAGCGAACTTTCAACATTTTCAGAGTTCATTTGTAGAACTTATCAATTTCAGGGTCATTTAGCTCATAAAAACAGTAAATGCATGAAAAATAGCAAATGAAGTCAGAGAGGGTAGAAAGTTGATGACCTCTTTTTGAATGGTGCATACGGAACGCACAAAAAGTTTGGATTTGAAATAACCTTAAAAATGAAATGCCTTTGTAACACGCGAGGTTTCGCTTGAAACTCTGATACTTCGAAAGAGATTGTCCATTTTGTACACGAAGTGCATCCAGTTTTTGCCGTAACCCTCTCAACTTTTTAGCGCATGCTACGTCTGTGACATGATGATACCATGCCAACTTTCAACCTTTTTAGAGTTCATTTGTAGTGGTTATCAATTTCAGGGTCATTTAGCTAAAAAAAATGAGTAAATGCATGAAAAATAGCAAATGAAGTCAGAAAGGGTTGAAAATTGATGGCCTCCCTTCGAATGGTGCATACTGAACGCACAAAAAGTCTGGAGTTGAAATAAGTTAAAAAAATGAAATGCCTTTGTAACACGCGAGTTTTTGTCTGAAACCCTGAAACTTCGGAAGAGATTGTCCATTTTCTACACGAAGTGCATCCAGTTTTTGGCGTAACCCTCTCAACTTTTTAGCACAGTCTATGTGGGTGGAATGATGATACCATGCCAACTTTCAACCTTTTCGGAGTTCATTTGTAGTGCTTATCAATTTCAGGGTCATTTAGCTCAAGAAATCGGTAAATGCATCAAAAAAAGCAAATGAGGTCAGAAAGGGTTGAAAATTGATTGCCTCCCTTCGAATGGTGCATACTGAACGCACAAAAAGTCTGGAGTTGAAATAAGTTAAAAAAATGAAATGCCTTTGTAACCATTTCGTACACGAAGTGCATCCAGTTTTTGTCGTAACCCTCTAAACTTATTAGCACAGGTTATGTGGGTGCAATGATAATACCATGCCAACTTTCAACCTTTTCAGAGTTCATTTGTAGTGCTTATCAATTTCAGGGTCATTTAGCTCGAAAAATCAGTAAATGCATGAAAAATAGCAAATGCGGTCAGAGAGGGTTGAAAATTGATGGCCTCCCTTCGAATGGTGCATACGGAACACACAAAAAGTCTGGAATTTAAATAAGTTAAAAAAATGAAATGCCTTTGTAACACGCGAGTTTTCGTGTGAAACCCTGATACTTCGAAAGATATTGTACATTTTGTACAGGAAGTGCATCTAGTTTTGCTGTAACCCTCTCAACTTTTTAGCACAGGCTATGTGGGTGAAATGATGATACCGTGCCAAATTTCAACCTTTTCAGAGTTCATTTGTAGTGCTTATCAATTTCAGGGTCATTTAGCTCAAAAAATCAGTAAATGCATCAAAAATAGCAAATGAGGTTAGAAAGGGTTGAAAATTGATGGCCTCCCTTCGAATGGTGCATACTGAATGCACAAAAAGTCTGGAGTTGAAATAAGTTAAAAAAATGAAATGCCTTTGTAACCGGCGAGTTTTCGTTTGAAACCCTGAAACTTCGAAAGAGATTGTCCATTTCGTACACGAAGTGCATCCAGTTTTTGTCGTAACCCTCTAAACTTATTAGCACAGGTTATGTGGGTGCAATGATAATACCATGCCAACTTTCAACCTTTTCAGAGTTCATTTGTAGTGCTTATCAATTTCAGGGTCATTTAGCTCAAAAAATCAGTAAATGCATGAAAAATAGCAAATGAGGTCAGAAAGGGTTGAAAATTGATGGCCTCCCTTCGAATGGTGCATACGGAACACACAAAAAGTCTGGAGTTTAAATAAGTTAGAAAAATGAAATGCCTTTGTAACACGCGAGTTTTCGTGTGAAACCCTGATACTTCGAAAGATATTGTACATTTTGTACAGGAAGTGCATCTAGTTTTGCTGTAACCCTCTCAACTTTTTAGCACAGGCTATGTGGGTGAAATGATGATACCGTGCCAAATTTCAACCTTTTCATAGTTCATAGTAGTGCTTATCAATTTCAGGGTCATTTAGCTCAAAAAATCAGTAAATGCATGAAAAATAGCAAATGAGGTCAGAAAGGGTTGAAAATTGATGGCCTCCCTTCGAATGGTGCATACTGAACGTACAAAAAGTCTGGATTTGAAATAAGTTAAAAAAATGAAATGCTTTTGTAACACGCGAGTTTTCGTGTGAAAGCCTGATACTTCGAAAGGGATTTTCCATTTTATACACGAAGTGCATCCTGTTTTTGCCGTAACCCTCTCAACTTTTTAACACATGCTATGTGGGTGAAATGATGATACCATGCGAACTTTCAACGTTTTCAGAGTTCATTTGTAGTGCTTATCAATTTCAGGGTCATTTAGCTCATAAAAACAGTAAATGCATGAAAAATAGCAAATGAAGTCAGAAAGGGTAGAAAGTTGATGACCTCTTTTTGAATGGTGCATACGGAACGCACAAAAAGTTTGGATTTGAAATAACCTTAAAAATGAAATGCCTTTGTAACACGCGAGGTTTCGCCTGAAACTCTGATACTTCGAAAGAGATTGTCCATTTTGTACACGAAGTGCATCCAGTTTTTGCCGTAACCCTCTCAACTTTTTAGCGCATACTACGTAGGTGACATGATGATACCATGCCAACTTTCAACCTTTTCAGAGTTCATTTGTACTGCTTATCAATTTCAGGGTCATTTAGCTAAAAAAATGAGTAAATGCATGAAAAATAGCAAATGAAGTTAGAAAGGGTTGAAAATTGATGGCCTCCCTTCGAATGGTGCGTACTGAACGCACAAAAAGTCTGGAGTTGAAATAAGTTAAAAAAATGAAATGCCTTTGTAACACGTGAGTTTTCGTCTCAAACCCTGAAACTTCGAAAGGGATTGTCCATTTTCTACACGAAGTGCATCCAGTTTTTGCCGTAACCCTATCAACTTTTTAGCACACGCTATGTGGGTGGAATGATGATACCATGCCAACTTTCGACCTTTTCGGAGTTCATTTGTAGTGCTTATCAATTTCAGGGTCATTTAGCTCAAGAAATCAGTAAATGCATCAAAAATAGCAAATGAGGTCAGAAAGGGTTGAAAATTGATGGCCTCCCTTCGAATGGTGCATACTAAACGCACAAAAAGTCTGGAGTTGAAATAAGTTAAAAAATGAAATGCCTTTGTAACACGCGACTTTTCGTCTGAAACCCTGAAACTTCGAAAGAGATTGTCCATTTTCTACACGAAGTGCATCCAGTTTTTGTCGTAACCCTGTCAAATTTTTAGCACAGGCTATGTGGGTGAAATGATGATACCATGCCAACTTTCAACCTTTTCGGAGTTCATTTGTAGTGCTTACCAATTTCAGGGTCATTTAGCTCAAGAAATCAGTAAATGCATCAAAAATAGCAAATGAGGTCAGAAAAGGTTGAAAACTGATGGCCTCCCTTCGAATGGTGCATACTGAACGCACAAAAACTCTGGAGTTGATATAAGTTAAAAAAATGAAATGCCTTTGTAACACGCGAGTTTTCGTCTGAAACCCTGAAACTTCGAAAGAGATTGTCCATTTTGTACACAAAGTGCATCTAGTTTTTTCCGTAACCCTCTCAACTTTTTAGCACATGCTATGTGGGTGAAATGATGATACCATGGCAACTTTCAACCTTTTCAGAGCTCATTTGTAGTGCTGATGCATTTAAGGGTCATTTAGCTCAAAAAATCAGTAAATGAATGAAAAATAGCAAATGAGCTCAAAAAGGGTTGAAAATTGATGGCTTCCTTTTGAATGGTGCATACTGAATGCACAAAAAGTCTGGAGTTGAAATAAGATAAAAAAAATGAAATGCCTTTGTAACACGTGAGTTTTCGTCTGAAACCCTGATACTTCCAAAGAGATTGTCCATTTTGTACACGAAGTGCATCCAGTTTTTGTCGTAGCCCTCTCAACTTTTTAGCACATGCTATGTGGTTGAAATAATGATACCATGCCAACTTTCAAGCCTTCCAAAGTTCATTTGTAGTGCTTATCAATTTCAGGGTTATTTTCCTCAAAAAAACAGTAAATGCATGAAAAATAGCAAATGAAGTCAGAAAGGGTTGAAAATTGATGGCCTCCCTTCGAATGGTGCATACTGAACGCACCAAAAGTGTGGAATTGAAATAATCTAAAGAAATGAAATGCCCTTGTAAGAGGCGAGTTTTCGTCTGAAGCCTTGATACTTCGAAAGAGATTGTCCACTTTGTACACGAAGTGCATCTAGTTTTGCCGTAACCCTCTCAACTTCTTAGCACATGCTATGTGGGTGAAATGATGATACCATGCCAACTTTCAACCTTTTCAGAGTTCATTTGTAGTGCTTATCAATTTCAGGGTCATTTAGCTCAAAAAATCAGTAAATGCATGAAAAATAGCAAATGAGGTCAGAAAGGGTTGAAAATTGATGGCCTCCCTTCGAATGGTGCATACTGAATGCACAAAAAGTCTGGAGTTGAAATAAGTTAAAAAATGAAATGCCTATGTAACACGCGAGATTTCGTCTGAAACATTGATACTTCGAAAGAAATTGTCCATTTTGTACACGAAGTGCATCCAGTTTTTGCCGTAACCCTCTCATCCTTTTAGGACATGCTATGTGGGTGAAATGATGATACCATGCCAAGTTTCCACCTTTTCAGAGTTCATTTGTAGTGCTTATCAATTTCAGGTCGTTTAGCTCAAAAAAACAGTAAATGCATGAAAAATAGCAAATGAAGTCAGAAAGGGTAGAAAGTTAATGGCCTATTTTCGGATGGTACATACGGAACGCACAAAAAGTTTCGAGTTGAAATAACTTAAAAAATTAAATGCCTTTGTAACACACGAGTTTTTGTCTGAATCCCTAAGACTTCGAAAGAGATAGTCCACTTTGTACACGAAGTGCATCCAGTTTTTGCCGTAACCCTCTCAACTTTTTAGCACATGCTATGTGGGTGAAATGATGATACCAAGCCAACTTTTAACCTTTTTAGAGTTAATTTGTAGTGCTTATTAGTTTGAGTGTCATTTAGCTCAAAAAATGAGTAACTGCATGAAAAATAGCAAATGAAGTCAGAAAGGGTTGAAAATTGATGGCCTCCCTTCGAAGGGTGCAAAATAAACGCACAAAAAGTTTGGAGTTGAAATAAGTTTAAAAAAACGAAATGTCTTTGTAACAGGCGAGTTTTCGTCTGAAACCCTGAAACTTCGAAAGAGATTGTCCATTTTGTACACGAGGTGCATCCAGTTTTTGCTGTAACCCTCTGAACTTTTTAGCACATGCTATGTGGGTGACATGATAATACCATGCCCACTTTCAACCTTTTCAGATTTCATTTCTAGTGCTTATCCATTTTAGGGTCATTTTCCTCAAAATATCAGTAAATGCATGAAAACTAGCAAATGAAGTTAGAGAGGGTTGAAAATTGATGGCCTCCCTTCGAATGGTGCATACTAAATGCACAAAAAGTCTGGAGTTGAAATAAGTTAAAAAATGAAATGCCTTTGTAACACGCGAGTTTTCGTCTGAAAACCTGAAACTTCGAAAGAGATTGTCCATTTTGTACACGAAGTGCATCCAGTTTTTGCCGTAACCCTCTCAACTTTTTAGCACATGCTATGTGGATGAAATGATGATACCAAGCAAACTTTCAACCTTTTCAGAGTTCATTTGTAGTGCTTATCAATTTCAGGGTCATTTAGCTGAAAAAACAGTAAATGCATGAAAAATAGCAAATGAAGTCAGAAAGGGTTGAAAGATGAAGGCCTCCCTTCAAATGGTGCATACGGAACACACGAAAAGTTTGGAGTTGAAATAAGTTCAAAAATGAAATGCCTTTGTAACACGCGAGATTTCGTTTGAAACCCTGATACTTCGAAAAAGATTGTCCATTTTGTACACGAAGTGCATCCAGTTTTTGCCGCAACCCTCTCAACATTTTAGCGCATGCTATGTGTGTGAAATGATGATACCATGCCAAGTTTCAACCTTTTCAGAGTTCATTTGTAGTGCTTATCAATTTCAGGGTCATTTAGCTCAAAAAATGAGTAAATGCATGAAAAATACCAAATGAAGTCAGAAAGGGTTCAAAGTGGCCTCTCTTCGAATGGTGCACACGGAACATGAAAAAAGTTTGGAGTTGAAATAAGTTAAAAATGAAATGCCTTTGTAATAGGCGAGTTTTCGTCTGAAACCCTGATACTTCGAAAGAGATTGTCCATTTTGTACACGAAGTGCATCCAGTTTTTCCAGTAACCCTCTCAACTTTTTAGCACATGCTATATGGGTGAAATTATGATACCATGCCAACTTTCTACATTTTCAGAGTTCATTTGTAGTGCTTATCAATTTCAGGGTCATTTAGCTCAAAAAATCAGTAAATGCATGAAAAATAGCAAACGAAGTCAGAATGGGTTGAAAGTTGATGGCCTCCCTTCAAATGGTGCATACTAAAAGCACAAAAAGTCTAGAATTGAAATAAGTTAAAAAAATGAAATTCCTTTGCAACACGCGAGTTTTCGTCTGAAAGCCTGATACTTCGAAAGAGATTGTCCATTTTGTACACGAAGTGCCTCCAGTTTTTGTCGTAACCCTCTCAACTTTTTAGCACATGCTATGTGGGTGACATGATGATGCCATGCGAACTTTCAACCTTTTTAGGGTTCATTTGTAGTGGTTATCAATTTCAGGGTCATTTTGCTAAAAAAATCAGTAAATGCATGAAAAAAAGCAAATGAAGTCAGAAAGTGTTGAAAATTGATGGCCTTCCTTTGAATGGTGCATAATGAACACACAAAAAGTCTAGAGTTGAAATAGGTTAAAAAAATGAAATGCCTTTGTAATAGGCGAGTTTTCGTCTCAAACCCTAATACTTCGAAAGAGATCGTCCATTTTGTACACGAAGTGCATCCAGTTTTTGTCGTAACCCTCTCAACTTTTTAGCACATGCTATGTGGGTGAAATGATGATACCATGCGAACTTTCAACCTTTTCAGAGTTCATTTGTAGTGCTTATCAATTTCAGGGTCATTTTGCTCAAAAAATAGTAAATGCATGAAAAAAAGCAAATGAAGTCAGAAAGTGTTGAAAATTCATGGCCTCCCTTCGAATAGTTCATACTAAATGCACAAAAAGTCCGGAGTTGTAATAAGTTAAAAAAATGAAATGCCCCTGTACCAGGCGAGTTTTTGTCTGAAACCCTGAAACTTCGAAAGAGATTGTCCATTTTGTACACGAAGTGCATCAAATTTTTGCCGCAACCCTCTCTACTTTTTAGCACATGCTATGTGGGTGAAATGATAATACAATACCAACTTTCAACCTTTTCAGAGTTCATTTGTAGTGCTTATCAATTTCAGGGTCATTTTGCTCAAAAAAATCAGTAAATGCATGAAAAATAGCAAATGAAGTCAGAAAGGGTTGAAAATTGATGGCCTCCCTTCGAGTGGTGCATACTAAACGCACAAAAAGTCTAGAGTTTAAATAAGTTAAAAAATCAAATGCCTTTGTAACTAGCGAGTTTTCGTTGGAAACCCTGAAACTTCGAAAGAGATTGTCCATTTTGTACACGAAGTGCATCTAGTTTTTGCCATATCCCTCTCAACTTTTTAGCACATGCTACGTGAGTGAAATGATGATACCATTCCAACTTCCAACCTTTTCAGAGTTCATTTGTAGTGCTTATCAATTTCAGGGTCATGTTGCTCAAAAAAACAGTAAATGCATGAAAAATAGCAAATGAAGTGAGAAAGGGTTGAAAATTGATGGCCTCCCTTCGAATGGTGCATACTGAGCGCATAAAAGTCTGGAGTCGAAATAAGTTAAAGAAATGAAATGCCCTTCTAAGAGGCGAGTTTTCGTCTAAAACCCTGGTACTTCGAAAGAGATTGTCCATTTTGTACAAGAAGTGCATCCAGTTTTTGTTGTAACCCTCTCAACTTTTTAGCACATGCTATGTGGGTGAAATGATGATAGCATGCGAACTTTCAACCTTTTCAGAGTTCATTTGTAGTGCTTATCAATTTCAGGGTCATTTTGCTCAAAAAATCAGTAAATGCATGAAAAAAAGCAAATGAAGTCAGTAAGTGTTGAAAATTGATGACCTCCCTTCGAATGGTTCATACCAAATGCACAAAAAGTCTGGAGTTGAAATAAGTTTAAAAAATGAATTGCCCTTGTAACAGGCGGGTTTTTGTCTGAAACCCTGAAACTTCGAAAGAGATTGTCCATTTTGTACATGAAGTGCATCGAGTTTTTGTCGTAATCCTCTCTAATTTTTAGCACATGCTGTCTGGGTGAAATGATGATACAATGCCAACTTTCAACCTTTTCAGTGTTCATTTGTAGTGCTTATCAATTTCAGGGTCATTTTGCTCAAAAAATTAGTAAATCCATGAAAAATAGCAAATGAGGTCAAAATGGGTTGAAAATTGATGGCCTCCCTTCAAATGGTGCATTCTGAATGCACAAAAAGTCTAGAGTTGAAATAAGTTTAAAAAATGAATGCCTTTGTAACACGCGAGTTTTGGTCTATAACCCTGATACTTCGAAAGAGATTGTCCATTTTGTACACGAAGTGCATCCAGTTTTTTAGTAACCCTCTCAAATTTTGAGCACATGCTATGTGGGTGAAATGATGATACCATGCAAAGTTTCTATGTTTTCAGAGTTCATTTGTAGTGCTTATCAATTTTAGGGTCATTTAGCTCAAAAAAAATAGTAAATGAATGAAAAATAGGAATTGAGGTCAAAGGATTGAAAGTTGATGGCCTTCCTTCGAATGGTCCATACTGAACACACAAAAAGTCTAGAGTTGAAATTGGTTAAAAAATGAAATGCCTATGTAACAGGCGAGTTTTTGTGTGAAACCCTGATACTTCGCAAGAGATTGTCCATTTTGTACACGAAGTGCATCCAGTTTTTGTCGTAACCATCTCAACTTTTTAGCACATGCTATGTGGGTGACATGATGATACCATGCGAACTTTCAACCTTTTCAGAGTTCATTTGTAGTGCTTATCAATTTCAGGGTCATTTTGCTCAAAAAATTAGTAAATGCATGAAAAAAAGCAAATGAAGTCAGAAAGTGTTGAAACTTGATGGCCTCCCTTCGAATGGTTCATACTGAACAGACAAAAAGTCTTGAGTTGAAATAAATTATAAAAATGAAATGCCTTTGTAAAAGGCGAGTTTTCGTTTGAATCCCCGAAACTTCGAAAGAGATTGTCCACTTTGTACACGAAGTGCATCCAGTTTTTCCGTAACCCTCTCAACTTTTTAGCACATGCTATGTGGGTGAAATGATGATACCATGCTAACTTTTAAACTTTTCAGAGTTTATTTGTAGGCTTATCAGTTTGAGTGTCATTTAGCTCAAAAAATGAGTAAATGCATGAAGAATAGCAGATGAGGTCAGAAAGGGTTGAAAATTGATGGCCTCCCTTCGAATGGTGCATACTGAACGCACAAAAAGCCTGGAGTTGGAATAATTTAAAAAAAGGAAATGCGTTTGTAACAAGCAAGTTTTCGTTTGAAACCCTGAAACTTCGAAAGAGATTGTCCATTTAGTACACGAAGTGCATCTAGTTTTTGTCGTATCCCTCTCAACTTTTTAGCACATGCTATGTGTGTGAAATTATGATACCATGCCAACTTTCAACCTTTTCAGAATTCATTTGTAGTGCTTATCAGTTTCAGGGTCATTTTGCTCAAAAAATCAGTAAATGCATGAAAAATAGCAAATGAAGTCAGAAAGGGTTGAAAATGTATGGCCTCCCTTCGAATGGTGCATACTGAACGCACAAAAAGTCTGGAGTTGAAATAAGTTAAAAAATAAAATGCCTTTGTAACACACGAGTTTTCGTCTGAAACATTGATGCTTCGAAAGAAATTGTCCATTTTGTACACGAACTACATCCACTTTTTGCCGTAACCCTCTCAAATTTTTAGCACATGCTATGTGGGTGAAATGATGATACCATGCAAAGTTTCTATGTTTTCAGAGTTCATTTGTAGTGCTTATCAATTTTAGGGTCATTTAGCTCAAACAAAATTAGTAAATGAATGAAAAATAGCAAATGAGGTCAAAGGATTGAAAGTTGATGGCCTTCCTTCGAATGGTGCATACTTAACACACAAAAAGTCTAGAGTTGAAATTGGTTAAAAAATGAAATGCCTATGTAACAGGCGAGTTTTCGTGTGAAACCCTGATACTTCGCAAGAGATTGTCCATTTTGTACACGAAGTGCATCCAGTTTTTGTCGTAACCATCTCAACTTTTTAGCCCATGCTATGTGGGTGACATGATGATACCATGCGAACTTTCAACCTTTTCAGAGTTCATTTGTAGTGCTTATCAATTTCAGGGTCATTTTGCTCAAAAAATCAGTAAATGCATGAAAAAAAGCAAATGAAGTCAGAAAGTGTTGAAACTTGATGGCCTCCCTTCGAATGGTTCATACTGAATAGACAAAAAGTCTTGAGTTGAAATAAATTAAAAAAATGAAATGCCTTTGTAACAGGCGAGTTTTCGTTTGAATCCCCGAAACTTCGAAAGAGATTGTCCACTTTGTACACGAAGTGCATCCAGTTTTTCCGTAACCCTCTCAACTTTTTAGCACATGCTATGTGGGTGAAATGATGATACCATGCTAACTTTAAACTTTTTAGAGTTTATTTGTAGTGCTTATCAGTTTGAGTGTCATTTAGCTCAAAAAATGAGTAAATGCATGAAAAATAGCAAATGAGGTCAGAAAGGGTTGAAAATTGATGGCCTCCCTTCGAATGGTGCATACTGAACGCACAAAAAGCCTGGAGTTGGAATAAGTTAAAAAAGGAAATGCGTTTGTAACAAGCGAGTTTTCGTCTGAAATCCTGAAACTTCGAAAGAGATTGTCCATTTTGTACACGAAGTGCATCTAGTTTTTGTCGTATCCCTCTCAACTTTTTAGCACATGCTATGTGTGTGAAATTATGATGCCATGCCAACTTTCAACCTTTTCAGAATTCATTTGTAGTGCTTATCAGTTTCAGGGACATTTTGCTCAAAAAATCAGTAAATGCATGAAAAATAGCAAATGAAGTCAGAAAGGGTTGAAAATGTATGGCCTCCCTTCGAATGGTGCATACTGAACGCACAAAAAGTCTGGAGTTGAAATAATTTAAAAATGAAATGCCTTTGTAACACACGAGTTTTCGTCTGAAACATTGATACTCCGAAAGAAATTGTCCATTTTGTACACGAACTGCATCCACTTTTTGCCGTAACCCTCTCAACTTTTTTGCACATGCTATGTGGGTGAAATGATGATACCATGCCAATTTTCAACCTTTTCAGAGTTCATTTGTAGTGCTTATCAATTTCAGGGTCATTTTGCTCAAAAAATCAGTAGATGCATGAAAAATAGCAAATGAAGTCAGAAAGGGTTGAAAATTGATGGCCTCCCTTCGAATGGTGCATACTGAACGCACAAAAAGTCTGGAGTTGAAATAAGTTCAAAAACTGAAATGCCCTTGTAACAGGCGAGTTTTTGTGTGAAACCCTAAAACTTCGAAAGAGTTTGTCCATTTTGTAGACGAAGTGCATCGAGTTTTTGCCGTAACCCCCTCAACTTTTTAGCACACGCTATGTGGGTGAATTGATGATACCATGCCAACTTTCAACCTTTTGAGAGTTCATTTGTAGTGCTTATCAATTTCAGGGTCATTTAGCTCAAAAAAATCAGTAAATGCAAGAAAAATAGCTAATGAAGACGGAAAGGGTTGACAATTACTGGCCTCCCTTCCAATGGTGCATACGGAACACACAAAAAGTTTTGAGTTGAAATAAGTTAAAATAATGAAATGCCTTTGTAACAGGCGAGTTTTCGTTAGATACCCTGATACTTCGAAAGAGATTGTCCATTTTGTACACGAAGTGCATCCAGTTTTTGCCGTAACCCTCTCGACTTTTTAGCACAAGCTATGTGGGTGAAATGATGATAGCATGCCAACTTTCAACCTTTCAGAGTTCATTTGTAGTCCTTATCAATTCAGGGTCATTTAGCTCAAAAAAATCACTAAATGCATGAAAAATAGCAAATGATGCGAGAAAGGGTTGAAAATTGATACCCTCCCTTTGAATTGTGCATACTGAACACACAAAAAGGTTAGAGTTGAAATAATTAAAAAAATGAAATGCCTTTGTAACAGGCGAGTTTTCGACTGAAACCCTCATACTTCGAAAGAGATTGTCCATTTTATACACGAAGTGCATCCAGTTTTCCCGTAACCCTCTCAACTTTTTAGCACATGCTATGTGCATGAAATGATGATACCATGCCAACTTTCAACCTTTTCAGAGTTCCTTTCTAGAGCTTATCAATTTCAGGGTCATTTAGCTCAAAAAAATCAGTAAATGCATGAAAAATAGGAAATGAGGTCAGAAAGGGTTGAAAATTTATAGCCTCCCTTCGAATGGTGCATACTGAACGCTCAAAAAGTCTAGAGTTGAAATAAGTAAAAAAAAATGAAATGCCTTTGTAACAGGCGAGTTTTCGTCTCAAACCCTGAAACTTCGAAAGAGATTGTCCATTTTGTACACGAAGTGCATCCAGTTTTTGCCGTAACCCTCTCAACTATTTGGCACATGCTATGTGGGTGAAATAATGATACCATGCCAACTTTGAACCTTTTCAGAGTTGATCTGTAGTGCTTATCAATCTCAGGGTCTTTTAGCTCAAAAAATCAGTAAATGCATGAAAAATAACGAATGAAGTCAGAACGGGTTGAAAATTGATGGCCTCCCTTCGAATGGTGCAAACTGAACACACAAAAAGTCTGGAGTTGAAATAAGTTAAAATAATGAAATGCCTTTGTAACAGGCGAGTTTTCGTCTGAAACCGTGATACTTCGAAAGAGATAGTCCACTTTGTACACGAAGTGCATCCAGTTTTTGCCGTAACCCTCTCAACTTTTTAGCACATGCTATGTGGGTGAAATGATGATACCATGCCAACTTTCAAGCTTTTCAGAGTTCATTTGAGTGCTTCTCTATTTCAGGGTCATTTAGCTCAAAAAAGTCAGTAAATGCATGAAAAATAGCAAATGAGGTCAGAAAGGGTTGAAAATTTGTAGCCTCCCTTCGAATGGTGCATACTGAACACACAAAAAGGCTACAGTTCAAATAAGTTAAAAAATGAAATGCCTTTGTAAAACACGAGTTTTCGTCTGAAACCCTAAAACTTCGAAAGAGATTGTCCATTTTGTACACGAAGTGCATCAAGTTTTTGCCGTAACCCTCTGAACTCATTAGAGTTTGTTTGTAGTGCTTATAAATTTCAGGGTCATTTAGCTCAAAAAATTAATAAATGCATGAAGGATAGCAAATGAAGTCAGAAAGGGTTGAAAATTGATGGCCTCCCTTCGAATGGTGCATACGGAACACACAAAAAGTTTGGAGTTGAAATAAGTTAAAATAATGAAATGCCTTTCTAACAGGCGAATTTTCGTGTGAAACCCTCATACTTCGAAAGAGATTTTCCATTTTGTACACGAAGTGCATCCAGTTTTTGCCGTAACCATCTCAACTTTTTAGCACATGCTATGTGGGTGAAATGATGATAGCATGCGAACTTTCAACCTTTTCAGAGTTCATTTGTAGTGCTTATCAATTTGAGGGTCATTTAGCTCAAAAAATCAATAAATGCATGTAAAATAGCAAATGACGCTAGAAAGGGTTCAAAATTGATACCATCCCTTCGAATGGTTTATATTGAAGACACAAAAAGCCTAGAGTTGAAATAAGTTAAAAAATGAAATGCTTTTGTAACACGCGAGTTTTCGTCTCAAACCGTGATACTTCGAATGAGATGGTCCATTTTGTACACGAAGTGCATCCAGTTTTTCCCATAAGCCTCATAACTTTTTAGCACATGCTATGTGGGTGAATTGATGTTAGCATGCGAACTTTCAACCTTTTTAGAGTTCATTTGTAGTGTTTATCAATTTCAGGGTCATTTTCCTCAAAAACTCAGTAAATGCATGAATAGTAGCAAATGAAGTCAGAAAGGGTTGAAAATTGATGGCCTCCTTGGAATGGTGCACACTTAACGCACAAAAAGTCTGGAGTTGAAATCAGTTAAAAAAATGAAATGCATCTGTAACAGGCAGGTTTTCGTCTGAAACCCTAAAACTTCGAAAGAGTTTGTCCATTTTGTACACGAAGTGCATCGAGTTTTTGTCATAACCCTCTCATTTTAGCACAAGCTATGTGGGTGAAATTATGATAGCATGCCAATTTTCAACCTTTTCAGTGTTGATTTGTAGTGCTTATCAATTCCAGGGTCATTTAGCTCAAAAAAAATCAGTAAATGCATGAAAAATAGCAAATGAAGTCAGAAAGGGTTGAAAATTGATGGCCTCCGTTCGAATGGTGCATACTGAACGCACAAAAAGTCTGGAGTTGAAATAAGTTCAAAAAATTGAAATGCCTTTGTAACAGGCGAGTTTTCGTTTGAAACCGTGATACTTCAAAAGAAATTGTCCCTTTTGTACATGAAGTGCATCCAGTTTTTGCCGTAACCCTCTCAACTTTTTAGCACATGCTATGTGGGTGAAATTATGATACCATGCCAACTTTATACCTTTTGAGAGTTCATTTGTAGTGCTTATCAACTTGAGGGTCATTTGGCTCAAAAAATTAGTAAATGCATGAGAAATAGCAAATGAAGTCAAAAAAGGGTTGAAAATTGTTGGCCTACCTTCGAATGGTGCATACTGAACGCAAAAAAAGTCTGGAGTTGAAATAAGTTAAAAAATGAAATGCCTTTGTAACAGGCGAGTTTTCGTCTGAAACCGTGATACTTCGAAAGAGATTGTCCCTTTTGTTCACGAAGTGGATCCAGTTTTTGTCGTCAACCTTTAAACTTTGTAGCACATGCTATGTGGTTGAAATGATGGTACGATGCCAACTTTCAACCTTTTCAGAGTTCATTTGTAGTGCTTATCAAGGTTAGGGTCATTTAGATAAGAAAATCAGTAAATGCCTGAAAAATAGCAAATAAAGTCAGAAAGGGTTGAAAACTGATGGCCTCCCTTCGAATGTTGCATAGTTAATGCACAAAAACACTGGAGTTGAAATAAGTTAAAATAATGAAATGCCTTTGTAACAGGCGAGTTTTCTTCTAAAACCGTGATACTTCAAAAGAGAGTGTCCATTTTGTACACGAAGTGCATCCAGTTTTGGCCGTAACCCTCTCAACTTTTTACAACATGCTATGTGGGTGAAATGATGATACCATGCCAACTTTCAACCTTTTCAGAGTTCATTCATAGTGCTTATCAATTTTAGGGTCATTTTGCTCAAGAAAACAGTAAATGCATTAAAAATAGCAAATGAAGTCACAAAGGGTTGAAAATAGTTGGCCTTCCTTCGAATGGTGCGTACTGAACGCACAAAAAGTCTGGAGTTGTAATAGGTTAAAAAAATGAAATGCCTTTGTAATAAGGGAGTTTTCGTCTAAAACCCAAAAACTTCGAAAGAGATTGTCCATTTTGTGCACGAAGTGCATCTAGTTTTTGACGTAACCCTCTCAACTTTTTAGCACATGCTATGTGGGTGAAATGATGATACCATGCCAACTTTCGACCTTTTCAGAGTTCATTTGTAGTGCTTATCAACTCGAGGGTCATTTAGCACAAAAAAATCATTAAATCCATGAAAAATAGCAAATGAAGTCAGAAAGGGTAGAAAATTGATAGCCTCCCTTCGAATGGTGCATACTGAACACACAAAAAGTGTGGAGTTGAAATAAGTTCAAAAAATGAAATGCCTTTGTAACAAGCGAGTTTTCGTCTAAAACCGTGATACTTCAAAAGAGAGTGTCCATATTGTACACGAAGTGCATCCAGTTTTGGTCGTAACCCTCTCAACTTTTTACAACATGCTATGTGGTTGAAATGATGATACCATGCCAACTTTCAACCTTTTCAGAGTTCATTCATAGTGCTTATCAATTTGAGGGTCATTTTGCTCAAAAAATAAGTAAATGCATGAAAAATAGCAAATGAATTCAGAAAGGGTTGAAAATTGTTGGCCTTCCTTCGAATGGTGCGTACTGAACGCACAAAAAGTCTGGAGTTGAAATAAGTTAAAAAAATGAAATGCCTTTGTAATAAGGGAGTTTTCGTTTAAAACCCAAAAACTTCGAAAGAGATTGTCCATTTTGTACACGAAGTGCATCTAGGTTTTGACGTAACCCTCTCAACTTTTTAGCACATGCTATGTGGGTGAAATGATGATACCATGCCAACTTTCAACCTTTTCAGAGTTCATTTGTAGTGCTTATCAATTCGAGGGTCATTTAGCTCAAAAAAATCAGTAAATCCATGAAAAATAGCAAATCAAGTCAGAACGGGTTGAAAATTGATAGCCTCCCTTCGAATGGTGCATACTGAACGCACAAAAAGTCTGGTGTTGAAATAAGTTCAAAAAATGAAATGCCTTGGTAGCAGGCGAGTTTTCGTCTGAAACCGTGATACTTCGAAAGGGATTGACCATTTTGTACACGAAGTGCATCCAGTTTTTGTCGTAACCCTCTCAACTTTTTAGCACATGCTATGTGGGTGAAATGATGATACCATGCCAGATTTCAACCTTTTCAGAGATCATTTGTAGTTCATATCAATTTCAGGATCATTTAGCTCAAAAAATCAATAAATGGATGAAAAATAGCAAATGAAGTCAGAAAGGTTTGAAAATTGATGGCCTCCCTTCGAATGGTGCATATACAGAACGCACAAAAACACTCGAGTTGAAATAAGTTAAAAAACGGAATGCCTTTGTAACAGGCGAGTTTTCGTGTGAAACAGTGATACTTCGAAAGAGATTGTCCCTTTTGTTCACGAAGTGCATCCAGTTTTTGTTGTAATCCTCTCAACTTTTTAGCACATTCTATATGGGTGAAATGATGATACCATGCCAACTTTCAACCTTTTTAGAGTTCATTTGTAGTGCTTATCAATTCTATTGTCATTTTGCTCAAAAAATCAGTAAATGCATGAAAAATAGCAAATGAAGTCAGAAAGGGTTGAAAATCGATGGCCTCCCTTCGAATGGTGCATACTGAACGCACAAAAATTCTAGAGTTGAAATAAGCTAAAAAATGAAATGCTTTTGTAACAGGCAAGTTTTCGTGTGAAACCCTGAAACTTCGAAAGAGATTGTACATTTTGTACCCGAAGTGCGTCCAGTTTTTTCCGTAACCCACTCAACTTTTTAGCACATGCTATGTGGGTGAAATCATGATACCATGCCAGAGTTCAACCTTTTCAGAGATCATTTGTAGTGCTTATCAATTTCACGATCATTCAGCTCAAAAAATCAATAAATGCATGAAAAATAGCAAATGAAGTCAGAAAGGATTGAAAATTGATGGCCTCCCTTCGAATGGTGCATACTGAACGCACAAAAAGTCTGGAGTTGAAATAAGTTAAAAAACGAAATGCCTATGTAACAGGCGAGTTTTCGTGTGAAACCGTGATACTTCGAAAGAGATTGTCCCTTTTGTTCACGAAGTGCATCCAGTTTTTGCTGCAACCCTCTCAACTTTTTAGCACATGCTATGTGGGTGAAATGATGATAGCATGCCAACTTTCAACCATTTCAGAGTTCATTTGTAGTGCTTATCAATTCTAGGGTCATTTTGCTCAAAAAATCAGTAAATGCATGAAAAATAGCAAATGAAGTCAGAAAGGGTTGAAACTTGATGGCCTCCCTTCGAATGGTGCATACTGAACACACAAAAAGTGTAGAGTTGAAATAAGTTAAAAAAATGAAATGCCTTTGTAAGAGGCGAGTTTTCGTCTGAAACCGTGATACTTCGAAAGAGATTGTCTATTTTGTACACGAAGTGTATCCAGTTTTTGCTGTAACCCTCTCAACTTTTTAGCACATGCTATGTGGGTGAAATGATGATACATGCCAACTTTCAACCTTTTCAGAGTTCATTTGTGTTGCCTATCAATTTCAGGGTCATTTAGATCAAACAAATCAGTAAATGCATGAAAAATAGCAAATGAAGTCAGAAAGGGTTGGAAATTGATGGCCTCCCTTCGAATGGTGCATACTGAATGCACAAAAAGTCTGGAGTAGAAATAAGTTCAAAAATGAAATGCCTTTGTAACAAGCGAGTTTTCGCGTGAAACCCTGATACTTCCAAAGAGATTGTCCATTTTGTACACGAAGTGCATCTAGTTTTTGCCGTAACCCTCTCAACATTTTAGCACATGCTATGTGGGTGAAATGATGAAATCATGCCCACTTTCAACCTTTTCAAAGTGCATTCGTATTGCCTATCAATTTCAGGGTCATTTAGATCAAAAGAATGAGTAAATGCATGAAAAATAGCAAATGAAGTCAGAAACGGTTGAAAATTGTTGGCCTCCCTTCGAGTGGTACGTACTAAACGCACAAAAACTCTGGATTTGAAATAAGTTTAAAAAATGAAATGTCTCTGTAATAGGGGAGTTTTCGACTGAAACCCTGAATCTTCGAAACAGATTGTCCATTTTGTACATGAAGTGCATCCAGTTTTTGCCGTAACCCTCTCAACTTTTTAGCACATGCTATGTGGGTGAAATGATGATACCATGCCAGATTTCAACCTTTTTAGAGATATTTGTAGTGCTTATCTATTTCAGGATAAGTTAGCTCAAAAAATCAGTAAATGCATGAAAAATAGCAAATGAAGTCAGAAAGGGTTGAAAATTGATGGCCTCCCTTCGAGTGGTGCATACTGAACGCACAAAAAGTCTGGCGTTGAAATAAGTTAAAAAAATGAAATGTCTAGGTAGCAGGCGAGTTTTCGTCTGAAACCGTGATACTTCGAAAGGGATTGTCCTTTTTGTACACGAAGTGCATCCAGTTTTTGTCGTAGCCCTCTCAACTTTTTAGCACATGCTATGTGGGTGAAATGATGATACCATGCCGGATTTCAACCTTTTCAGAGATCATTTGTAGTGCTTATCAATTTCAGGATCATTTACCTCAAAAAATCAATAAATGGATGAAAAATAGCAAATGAAGTCAGAAAGGTTTGAAAATTGATGGCCTCCCTTCCAATGGTGCATATACAGAACGCACAAGAACTCTCGAGTTGAAATAAGTTAAAAAACGAAATGCCTTTGTAACAGGCGAGTTTTCGTGTGAAACCATGATACTTCGAAAGAGATTGTCCCTTTTGTTCACGAAGTGCATCCAGTTTTTGCCATAACCCACTCAACTTTTTAGCACATGCTATGTCGGTGAAATGATGATACCATGCCAACTTTCAACCTTTTGAGAGATCATTTGTAGTGTTTATCAATTTCAGGGTCATTTTGCTCAAAAAATCAGTAAATACATGAAAAATTGCCAATGAAGTCAGAAAGTGTTGAAAAATGATGGCCTCCATTCGAATGGTGCCTACTGAACGCACGAAAAGTCTGGAGTTTAAATAAGTTCAAAAAAATGAAATGCCTTTGTAACAGGCGGGTTTTCGTTTGAAACCGTGATACTTCAAAAGAGATTGTCCCTTGTGTACACGAAGTGGATCCAGTTTTTGCCGTAACCCTCTCAACTTTGTAGCACAGACTATGTGGGTGAAATTATGGTACGATGCCAACTTTCAACCTTTTCAAAGTTCATTTGTAGTGCTTATCAAGTTGATGGTCATTTAGCTCAAAAAAAATCAGTAAATGCCTAAAAAATAGCAAATGAAGTCAGAATGGGTTGAAAATTGATGGCCTCCCTTCGAATGGTGCATAGTGAACGCACAAAAACTTTGGAGTTCAAATAAGTTAAAAAGATGAAATGCCTTTGTAACAAGCGAGTTTTCGTCTAAAACCGTGATACTTCAAAAGAGATTGTCCATTTTGTACACGAAGTGCATCCAGTTTTGGCCGTAACCCTCTTGGCTTTTTACAACATGCTATGTGGGTGAAATGATGATACCATGCCAACTTTCAATGTTTTCAGAGGTCATTCATAGTGCTTATCAATTTCAGGGTCATTTTGCTCAAAAAATAGTAAATGCATGAAAAATAGCAAATGAAGTCAGAAAGGGTTGAAAATTGTTGGCCTTCCTTCGAATGGTGCATACTAAACACACAAAAAGTCTAGAGTTGAAATAAGTTAAAAAAATGAAATGCCTTTGTAATAGGGGAGTTTTCGTCTAAAACCCTAAAACTTCGAAAGAGATTGTCCATTTTGTACACGAAGTGCATCAAGTTTTTGCCGTAACCCTCTCATGTTTTTAGCACATGCTATGTGGGTGAAATGATGATACCATGCCAACTTTCAACCTTTTCAGAGTTCATTCAGAGTGCTTATCAATTTCAGGGTCATTTTCCTCAAAAAAATCAGTAAATGCATGAAAAATAGCAAATGAAGTCAGAAAGGGTTGAAAATTGATGGCCTCCATTCAAATGGCGCATACTGAACGCACAAAAAGACTGGAGTTGAAATAAGTTCAAAAAATTGAAATGCCTTTGTAACAGGCGAGTTTTCGTTTGAAACCATGATACTTCAAAAGAGATTGTCCCTTATGTACACGAAGTGCATCCAGTTTTTGCCGTAACCCTCTCAACTTTTTAGCACATGCTATGTGGGTGAAATTATGATACCATGCCAACTTTATACCTTTTCAGAGTTCATTTGTAGTGCTTCTCAACTTGAGGGTCATTTGGCTCAAAAAAAATAGTAAATGCATGATAAATAGCAAATAAAGTCAAAAAGTGTTGAAAATTGATGGCCTACCTTCGAATGGTGCATACTGAACGCAAAAAAGTCTAGAGTTGAAATAAGTTTAAAAAAATGAAATGCCTTTGTAACAGGCGAGTTTTCGTGTGAAACAGTGATACTTCGAAAGAGATTGTCCCTTTTGTTCACGAAGTGGATCCAGTTTTTGTCGTAAACCTTTAAACTTTGTAGCACAGGCTATGTGGTTGAAATGATGGTATGATGCCAACTTTCAACCTTTTCAGAGTTCATTTGTAGTGCTTATCAAGTTGAGGGTCATTTAGCTCAAAAAATTAGTAAATGCCTGAAAAATAGCAAATGAAGTGAGAAAGGGTTGAAAATTGATGGCCTCCCTTCGAATGGTGCATAGTGAATGCACAAAAACTCTGGAGTTGAAATAAGTTAAAAAAATGAAATGCCTTTGTAACAAGCGAGTTTTCGTCTAAAACCGTGATACTTCAAAAGAGAGTGTCCATATTGTACACGAAGTGCATCCAGTTTTGGTCGTAACCCTCTCAACTTTTTACAACATGCTATGTGGTTGAAATGATGATACCATGCCAACTTTCAACCTTTTCAGAGTTCATTCATAGTGCTTATCAATTTGAGGGTCATTTTGCTCAAAAAATAAGTAAATGCATGAAAAATAGCAAATGAAGTCAGAAAGGGTTGAAAATTGTTGGCCTTCCTTCGAATGGTGCGTACTGAACGCACAAAAAGTCTGGAGTTGAAATAAGTTAAAAAAATGAAATGCCTTTGTAATAAGGGAGTTTTCGTCTAAAACCCAAAAACTTCGAAAGAGATTGTCCATTTTGTACACGAAGTGCATCTAGTTTTTGACGTAAGCCTCTCAACTTTTTAGCACATGCTATGTGGGTGAAATGATGATACCATGCCAACTTTCAACCTTTTCAGAGTTCATTTGTAGTGCTTATCAATTCGAGGGTCATTTATCTCAAAAAATTCAGTAAATCCATGAAAAATAGCAAATCAAGTCAGAAAGGGTTGAAAATTGATAGCCTCCCTTCGAATGGTGCATACTGAACGCACAAAAAGTCTGGCGTTGAAATAAGTTCAAAAAATGAAATGCCTTGGTAGCACGCGAGTTTTCGTCTGAAACCGTGATACTTCGAAAGGGATTGACCATTTTGTACACGAAGTGCATCCAGTTTTTGTCGTAACCCTCTCAACTTTTTAGCACACGCTATGTGGGTGAAATGATGATACCATGCCAGATTTCAACCTTTTCAGAGATCATTTGTAGTTCATATCAATTTCAGGATCATTTAGCTCAAAAAATCAATAAATGGATGAAAAATAGCAAATGAAGTCAGAAAGGTTTGAAAATTGATGGCCTCCCTTCGAATGGCGCATATACAGAACGCACAAAAACTCTCGAGTTGAAATAAGTTAAAAAACGAAATGCCTTTGTAACAGGCGAGTTTTCGTGTGAAACCGTGATACTTCGAAAGAGATTGTCCCTTTTGTTCACGAAGTGCATCCAGTTTTTGCTGTAACCCTCTCAACTTTTTAGCACATGCTATATGGGTGAAATGATGATACCATGCCAACTTTCAACCTTTTTAGAGTTCATTTGTAGTGCTTATCAATTCTATTGTCATTTTGCTCAAAAAATCAGTAAATGCATGAAAAATAGCAAATGAAGTCAGAAAGGGTTGAAAATCGATGGCCTCCCTTCGAATGGTGCATACTGAACGCACAAAAATTCTAGAGTTGAAATAAGCTAAAAAATGAAATGCCTTTGTAACAGGCAAGTTTTCGTGTGAAACCCTGAAACTTCGAAAGAGATTGTACATTTTGTACCCGAAGTGCGTCCAGTTTTTTCCGTAACCCACTCAACTTTTTAGCACATGCTATGTGGGTGAAATCATGATACCATGCCAGAGTTCAACCTTTTCAGAGATCATTTGTAGTGCTTATCAATTTCAGGATCATTCAGCTCAAAAAATCAATAAATGCATGAAAAATAGCAAATGAAGTCAGAAAGGATTGAAAATTGATGGCCTCCCTTCGAATGGTGCATACTGAACGCACAAAAAGTCTGGAGTTGAAATAAGTTAAAAAACGAAATGCCTTTGTAATAGGAGAGTTTTCGTGTGAAACCGTGATACTTCGAAAGAGATTGTCCCTTTTGTTCACGAAGTGCATCCAGTTTTTGCTGCAACCCTCTCAACTTTTTAGCACATGCTATGTGGGCGAAATGATGATACCATGCCAACTTTCAACCATTTCAGAGTTCATTTGTAGTGCTTATCAATTCTAGGGTCATTTTGCTCAAAAAATCAGTAAATGCATGAAAAATAGCAAATGAAGTCAGAAAGGGTTGAAAATTGATGGCCTCCGTTCGAATGGTGCACACTGAACACACAAAAAGTCTGGAGTTGAAATAAGTTAAAAAATGAAATGCCTTTGTAACAGGCGAGTTTTCGTTTGAAACCGTGATACTTCGAAAGAGATTATCCATTTTGTACACGAAGTGTATCCAGTTTTTGTTGTAACCCTCTCAACTTTTTAGCACATGCTATGTGGGTGAAATGATGATACATGCCAACTTTCAACCTTTTCAGAGTTCATTTGTATTGCCTATCAATTTCAGGGTCATTTAGATCAAAAAAATCAGTAAATGCATGAAAAATAGCAAATGAAGTCAGAAAGGGTTGGAAATTGATGGCCTCCCTTCGAATGGTGCATACTGAATGCACAAAAAGTCTGGACTAGAAATAAGTTCAAAAATGAAATGCCCTTGTAACAAGCGAGTTTTCGCGTGAAACCCTGATACTTCCAAAGAGATTGTCCATTTTGTACACGAAGTGCATCTAGTTTTTGCCGTAACCCTCTCAACATTTTAGCACATGCTATGTGGGTGAAATGATGAAATCATGCCCACTTTCAACCTTTTCAGAGTTCATTCGTATTGCCTATCAATTTCAGGGTCATTTAGATCAAAAGAACTAGTAAATGCATGAAAAATAGCAAATGAAGTCAGAAAGGGTTGAAAATTGTTGGCCTCCCTTCGAATGGTGCGTACTAAACGCACAAAAACTCTGGATTTGAAATAAGTTTAAAAAATGAAATGTCTCTGTAATAGGGGAGTTTTCGACTGAAACCCTGAATCTTCGAAACAGATTGTCCATTTTGTACATGAAGTGCATCCAGTTTTTGTCGTAACCCTCTCAACTTTTTAGCACATGCTATGTGGGTGAAATGATGATACCATGCCAGATTTCAACCTTTTTAGAGATATTTGTAGTGCTTATCTATTTGAGGATAATTTAGCTCAAAAAAATCAGTAAATGCATGAAAAATAGCAAATGAAGTCAGAAAGGGTTGAAAATTGATGGCCTCCCTTCGAGTGGTGCATACTGAACGCACAAAAAGTCTGGCGTTGAAATAAGTTAAAAAAATGAAATGCCTAGGTAGCAGGTGAGTTTTCGTCTGAAACCGTGATACTTCGAAAGGGATTGTCCTTTTTGTACACGAAGTGCATCCAGTTTTTGTCGTAGCCCTCTCAACTTTTTAGCACATGCTATGTGGGTGAAATGATGATACCATGCCAGATTTCAACCTTTTCAGAGATCATTTGTAGTGCTTATCAATTTCAGGATCATTTACCTCAAAAAATCAATAAATGGATGAAAAATAGCAAATGAAGTCAGAAAGGTTTGAAAATTGATGGCCTCCCTTCCAATGGTGCATATACAGAACGCACAAGAACTCTCGAGTTGAAATAAGTTAAAAAACGAAATGCCTTTGTAACAGGCGAGTTTTCGTGTGAAACCATGATACTTCGAAAGAGATTGTCCCTTTTGTTCACAAAGTGCATCCAGTTTTTCTTGTAACCCTCTCAAATTTTTAGCACATGCTATGTGGGTGAAATGATGATACCATGCAAACTTTCAACCTTTTTAGAGTTCATTTGTAGTGCTTATCAATTCTATTGTCATTTTGCTCAAAAAATCAGTAAATGCATGAAAAATAGCAAATGAAGTCAGAAAGGGTTGAAAATCGATGGCCTCCCTTCGAATGGTGCATACTGAACGCACAAAAATTCTAGAGTTGAAATAAGTTAAAAAATGAAATGCCTTTGTAACAGGCAAGTTTTCGTGTGAAACCCTGAAACTTCGAAAGAGATTGTACATTTTGTACCCGAAGTGCCTCCAGTTTTTTCCGTAACCCTCTCAACTTTTTAGCACATGCTATGTGGGTGAAATCATGATACCATGCCAGAGTTCAACCTTTTCAGAGATCATTTGTAGTGCTTATCAATTTCAGGATCATTCAGCTCAAAAAATCAATAAATGCATGAAAAATAGCAAATGAAGTCAGAAAGGGTTGAAAATTGATGGCCTCCCTTCGAATGGTGCATACTGAACGCACAAAAAGTCTAGAGTTGAAATAAGTTAAAAAACGAAATGCCTTTGTAACAGGCGAGTTTCCGTGTGAAACCGTGATACTTCGAAAGAGATTGTCCCTTTTGTTCACGAAGTGCATCCAGTTTTTGCTGTAACCCTCTCAAATTTTTAGCACATGCTATGTGGGCGAAATGATGATACCATGCCAACTTTCAACCATTTCAGAGTTCATTTGTAGTGCTTATCAATTCTAGGGTCATTTTGCTCAAAAAATCAATAAATGCATGAAAAATAGCAAATGAAGTCAGAAAGGGTTGAAAATTGATGGCCTCCCTTCGAATGGTGCATACTGAACACACAAAAAGTCTGGAGTTGAAATAAGTTAACAAAATGAAATGCCTTTGTAACAGGCGAGTTTTCGTGTGAAACCGTGATACTTCGAAAGAGATTGTCCATTTTGTACACGAAGTGTATCCAGTTTTTGTTGTAACCCTCTCAACTTTTTAGCACATGCTATGTGGGTGAAATGATGATACAATGCAACTTTCAACCTTTTCAGAGTTCATTTGTATTGCCTATCAATTTCAGGGTCATTTAGATCAAAAAAATCAGTAAATGCATGAAAAATAGCAAATGAAGTCAGAAAGGGTTGGAAATTGATGGCCTCCCTTCGAATGGTGCATACTGAATGCACAAAAAGTCTGGACTAGAAATAAGTTCAAAAATGAAATGCCTTTGTAACAAGCGAGTTTTCGCGTGAAACCTTGATACTTCCAAAGAGATTGTCCATTTTGTACACGAAGTGCATCTAGTTTTTGCCGTAACCCTCTCAACATTTTAGCACATGCTATGTGGGTGAAATGATGAAATCATGCCCACTTTCAACCTTTTCAGAGTTCATTCGTATTGCCTATCAATTTCAGGGTCATTTAGATCAAAAGAATGAGTAAATGCATGAAAAATAGCAAATGAAGTCAGAAAGGGTTGAAAATTGTTGGCCTCCCTTCGAATGCTGCGTACTAAACGCACAAAAACTCTGGATTTGAAATAAGTTTAAAAAATGAAATGTCTCTGTAATAGGGGAGTTTTCGACTGAAACCCTGAATCTTCGAAACAGATTGTCCATTTTGTACATGAAGTGCATCCAGTTTTTGCCGTAACCCTCTCAACTTTTTAGCACATGCTATGTGGGTGAAATGATGATACCATGCCAGATTTCAACCTTTTTAGAGATATTTGTAGTGCTTATCTATTTCAGGATAATTTAGCTCAAAAAATCAGTAAATGCATGAAAAATAGCAAATGAAGTCAGAAAGGGTTGAAAATTGATGGCCTCCCTTCGAGTGGTGCATACTGAACGCACAAAAAGTCTGGCGTTGAAATAAGTTAACAAAATGAAATGCCTAGGTAGCAGGCGAGTTTTCGTCTGAAACCGTGATACTTCGAAAGGGATTGTCCTTTTTGTACACGAAGTGCATCCAGTTTTTGCCGTAGCCCTCTCAACTTTTTAGCACATGCTATGTGGGTGAAATGATGATACCATGCCAGATTTCAACCTTTTCAGAGATCATTTGTAGTGCTTATCAATTTCTGGATCATTTAGCTCAAAAAATCAATAAATGGATGAAAAATAGCAAATGAAGTCAGAAAGGTTTGAAAATTGATGGCCTCCCTTCCAATGGTGCATATACAGAACGCACAAGAACTCTCGAGTTGAAATAAGTTAAAAACGAAATGCCTTTGTAACAGGCGAGTTTTCGTGTGAAACCGTGATACTTCGAAAGAGATTGTCCCTTTTGTTCACGAAGTGCATCCAGTTTTTGCTGGAACCCTCTCAAATTTTTAGCACATGCTATGTGGGTGAAATGATGATACCATGCAAACTTTCAACCTTTTTAGAGTTCATTTGTAGTGCTTATCAATTCTATTGTCATTTTGCTCAAAAAATCATGAAATGCATGAAAAATAGCAAATGAAGTCAGAAAGGGTTGAAAATCGATGGCCTCCCTTCGAATGGTGCATACTGAACGCACAAAAAGTCTAGAGTTGAAATAAGTTAAAAAACAAAATGCCTTTGTAACAGGCGAGTTTCCGTGTGAAACCGTGATACTTCGAAAGAGATTGTCCCTTTTGTTCACGAAGTGCATCCAGTTTTTGCTGTAACCCTCTCAACTTTTTAACACATGCTATGTGGGCGAAATGATGATACCATGCCAACTTTCAACCATTTCAAAGTTCATTTGTAGTGCTTATCAATTCTAGGGTCATTTTGCTCAAAAAATCAGTAAATGCATGAAAAATAGCAAATGAAGTCAGAAAGGGTTGAAAATTGATGGCCTCCCTTCGAATGGTGCATACTGAACACACAAAAAGTCTGGAGTTGAAATAAGTTAAAAAAATGAAATGCCTTTGTAACAGGCGAGTTTTCGTGTGAAACCGTGATACTTCGAAAGTGATTGTCCATTTTGTAAATGAAGTGTATCCAGTTTTTGTTGTAACCCTCTCAACTTTTTAGCACATGCTATGTGGGTGAAATGATGATACATGCCAACTTTCAACCTTTTCATAGTTCATTTGTATTGCCTATCAATTTCAGGGTCATTTAGATCAAAAAAATCAGTAAATGCATGAAAATTAGCAAATGAAGTCAGAAAGGGTTGGCAATTGATGGCCTCCCTTCGAATGGTGCATACTGAATGCACAAAAAGTCTGGACTAGAAATAAGTTCAAAAATGAAATGCCTTTCTAACAAGCGAGTTTTCGCGTGAAACCCTGATACTTCCAAAGAGATTGTCCATTTTGTACACGAAGTGCATCTAGTTTTTGCCGTAACCCTCTCAACATTTTAGCACATGCTATGTGGGTGAAATGATGAAATCATGCCCACTTTCAACCTTTTCAGAGTTCATTCGTATTGCCTATCAATTTCAGGGTCATTTAGATCAAAAGAATGAGTAAATGCATGAAAAATAGCAAATGAAGTCAGAAAGGGTTGAAAATTGTTGGCCTCCCTTCGAATGGTGCGTACTAAACACACAAAAACTCTGGATTTGAAATAAGTTTAAAAAATGAAATGCCTTTGTAATAGGGAGTTTTCGACTGAAACCCTGAATCTTCGAAACAGATTGTCCATTTTGTACATGAACTGCATCCAGTTTTTGCCGTAACCCTCTCAACTTTTTAGCACATGCTATGTGGGTGAAATGATGATACCATGCCAGATTTCAACCTTTTAAGAGATATTTGTAGTGCTTATCTATTTCAGGATAATTTAGCTCAAAAAATGAGTAAATGCATGAAAAATAGCAAATGAAGTCAGAAAGGGTTGAAAATTGATGGCCTCCCTTCGAGTGGTGCATACTGAACGCACAAAAAGTCTGGCGTTGAAATAAGTTAACAAAATGAAATGCCTTGGTAGCAGGCGAGTTTTCGTCTGAAACCGTGATACTTCGAAAGGGATTGTCCATTTTGTACACGAAGTGCATCCAGTTTTTATCGTAACCCTCTCAACTTCTTAGCACATGCTATGTGGGTGAAATGATGATACCATGCGAGATTTCAACCTTTTCAGAGATCATTTGTAGTGCTTAATAATTTCAGGATCATTTAGCCCAAAAAATCAATAAATGGATGAAAAATAGCAAATGAAGTCAGAAAGGTTTGAAAATTGATGGCCTCCCTTCGAATGGTGCATATACAGAACGCACAAAAACACTCGAGTTGAAATAAGTTAAAAAACGAAATGCCTTTGTAACAGTCGAGTTTTCGTGTGAAACCGTGATACTTCGAAAGAGATTGTCCCTTTTCTTCACGAAGTGCATCTAGTTTTTTCTATAACCCTCTCAACTTTTTAGCACATGCTATGTGGGTGAAATGATGATACCATGCCAACTTTCAACCTTTTTAGAGTTCATTTGTAGTGCTTATCAATTCTAGGGTCATTTTGCTCAAAAAATCAGTAAATGCATGAAAAATAGCAAATGAAGTCAGAAATGGTTGAAAATTGATGGCCTCCCTTCGAATGGTTCATACTGAACACACAAAAAGTGTGGAGTTGAAATAAGTTAAAAAATGAAATACTTTTGTAACAGGCTAGTTTTCGTGTGAAACAGTGATACTTCGAAAGAGATTGTCCATTTTGTACACGAAGTGCATCCAGTTTTTGTCGTAACCCTCTCAACTTTTTAGCAAATGCTAAGTGGGTGAAATGATGATACCATGCCAACTTTCAACCTTTTCAGAGTTCATTTCTATTGCCTACCAATTTCAGGGTCATTTAGATAAAAAAAATCAGTAAATGCATGAAAAATAGCACAGGCTATGTGGGTGAAATAATGGTACGATGCCAACTTTTAACCTTTTTAGAGTTCATTTGTAGTGCTTATCAAGTTGAGGGTCATTTAGCTCAAAAAATCAGTAAATGCCTGAAAAATAGCAAATGAAGTCAGAAAGGGTTGAAAATTGATGGCCTCCCTTCGAATGGCGCATACGAAACGCACAGAAAGTTTGGAGTTGAAATAAGTTTAAAAAATGAAATGCCTTTGTAACAGGCGAGTTTTCGTCTGAAACCGTGATACGTCGAAAGAGATTGTCCCTTTTGTTCACGAAGTGGATCCAGTTTTTGTCGTAACCCTCTCAACTTTGTAGCACAGGCTATGTGGGTGAAATGATGGTACGATGCCAACTTTCAACCTTTTCAGAGTTCATTTGTAGTGCTTATCAAGTTGAGGCTCAGTTAGCTCAAAAAATCAGTAAATGCTTGAAAAATAGCAAATGAAGTCAGAAAGGGTTGCAAATTGATGGCCTCCCTTCGAATGGTGCATAGTGAACGCACGAAAACTCTGGAGTTGAAATAAGTTTAAAAAATGAAATGCCTTTGTAACAAGCGAGTTTTCGCCTCAACCCGTGATACTTCAAAAGAGATTGTACATTTTGTACACGGAGTGCATCTAGTTTTGGCCGTAACCCTCTCAAATTTTTACAACATGCTATGTGAGTGAAATGATGATACCATGCCAACTTTCAATGTTTTCAAAGTTCATTCATAGTGCTTATCAATTTCAGGGTCATTTTGCTCAAAAAATCAGTAAATGCATGAAAAATAGCAAATGAAGTCAGAAAGGGTTGAAAATTGTTGGCCTTCCTTCGAATGGTGTGTACTGAACGCACAAAAAGTCTGGAGTTGAAATACGTTAAAAAAATGAAATGCCTTTGTAATAGGGGAGTTTTCGTCTAAAACCCTAAAACTTCGAAAGAGATTGTCCATTCTATCCACGAAGTGCATCCAGTTTTTGCCGTAACCCTCTCAACTCTTTAGCACATGCTATGTGGGTGAAATGATGATACCATGCCAACTTTCCACCTTTTCAGAGTTCATTCATAGTGCTTATCAATTTCAGGGTCATTTTGCTCAAAAAATCAATAAATGCATTAAAAATAGCAAATGAAGTCAGAAAGGGTTGAAAATTGATGGCATCCGTTCGAATGGTGCATACTGAACGCACAAAAAGTCTGTAGTTGAAATAAGTTCAAAAAATTGAAATGCCTTTGTAACACGCGAGTTTTCGTTTGAAACAGTGAAACTTCAAAAGAGATTGTTCCTTTTGTACACGAAGTGCATCCAGTTTTTGCCGTAACCTTCTCAACTTTTTAGCACATGCTATGATGGTGAAATTATGATACCATGCCAACTTTATACCTTTTCAGAGTTCATTTGTAGTGCTTATCAACTTGAGGGTCATTTGGCTCAAAAAATTAGTAAATGCATGAGAAATAGCAAATGAAGTCAAAAAGGGTTGAAAATTGATGGCCTACCTTTGAATGGTGCATACTGAATGCACAAAAAGTGTGGAGTTGAAATAAGTTAAAAAATGAAATGCCTTTGTAACTGGCGAGTTTTCGTCTGAAACCGTGATACTTCGAAAGAGATTGTCCCTTTTGTTCACGAAGTGGATCCAGTTTTTGTCGTAACCCTCTCAACTTTGTAGCACAGGCTATGTGGGTGAAATGATGGACGATACCAACTTTCAACCTTTTCAGAGTTCATTCATAGTGCTTATCAATTTCAGGGTCATTTTGCTCAAAAAATCAGTAAATGCATGAAAAATAGCAAATGAAGTCAGAAATGGTTGAAAATTGATGGCCTACCTTCGAATGGTGCATACTGAACGCAAAAAAAGTCTGGAGTTGAAATAAGTTAAAAAATGAAATGCCTTTGTAACAGGCGAGTTTTCGTCTAAAACCGTGATACTTCGAAAGAGATTGTCCCTTTTGTTCACGAAGTGGATCCAATTTTTGTCATAACCCTCTCAACTTTGTAGCACAGGCTATGTGGGTGAAATGATGGTACGATGCCAACTTTCAACCTTTTCAGAGTTCATTTGTAGTGCTTATCAAGTTGAGGGTCATTTAGCTCAAAAATTCAGTTAATGCCTGAAAAATAGCAAATGAAGTCAGAAAGGGTTGAAAATTGATGGCCTCCCTTCGAATGGTGCATAGTGAATGCACAAAAACTCTGGAGTTGAAATAAGTTAAAAAAATGAAATGCCTTTGTAACAAGCGAGTTTTCGTCTAAAACCATGATACTTCAAAAGAGAGTGTCCATTTTGTACACGAAGTGCATCCAGTTTTGGCCGTAACCCTCTCAACTTTTTACAACATGCTATGTGGGTGAAATGATGATACTATGCCAACTTTCAACCTTTTCAGAGTTCATTCATAGTGCTTATCAATTTCAGGGTCATTTTGCTCAAAAAATCAGTAAATGCATGAAAAATAGCAAATGAAGTCAGAAATGGTTGAAAATTGATGGCCTCCCTTCGAATGGCGCATACGAAACGCACAGAAAATTTGGAGTTGAAATAAGTGTAAAAAATGAAATGCCTTTGTAACAGGCGAGTTTTCGTCTGAAACCGTGATACTTCGAAAGAGATTGTCCCTTTTGTGCACGAAGTGGATCCAGTTTTTGTCCCTTTGTAGCACAGGCTATGTGGGTGAAATAATGGTACGATGCCAACTTTTAACCTTTTTAGAGTTCATTTCTAGTGCTTATCAAGTTGAGGGTCATTTAGCTCAAAAAATCAGTAAATGCCTGAAAAATAGCAAATGAAGTCAGAAAGGGTTGAAAATTGATGGCCTCCCTTCGAATGGTGCATAGTGAACGCACAAAAACTCTGGAGTTGAAATAAGTTTAAAAAATGAAATGCCTTTGTAGCAACCGAGTTTACGTCTAAAACCGTGATACTTCAAAAGAGATTGTCCATTTTGTACACGGAGTGCATCCAGTTTTGGCCGTAACCCTCTCAACTTTTTACAACATGCTATGTGAGTGAAATGATGATACCATGCCAACTTTCAACCTTTTCAGAGTTCATTCATAGTGCTTATCAATTTCAGGGTCATTTTTGTCAAAAAATCAGTAAATGCATGAAAAATAGCAAATGAAGTCAGAAAGGGTTGAAAATTGTTGGCCTTCCTTTGAATGGTGCGTACTGAACACACAAAAAGTCTGGAGTTGAAATAAGTTAAAAAAATGAAATACCTTTGTAATTGGGGAGTTCTCGTCTAAAACCCAAAAACTTCGAAAGAGATTGTCCATTTTGTACACGAAGTGCATCCAGTTTTTGCCGTAACCCTCTCAACTTTTTAGCACATGCTATGTGGGTGAAATGATGATACCATGCCAACTTTCAACCTTTTCAGAATTCATTCATAGTGCTTATCAATTTGAGGGTCATTTTGCTCAAAAAAACAGTAAATGCATAAAAAATAGCAAATGAAGTCAGAAAGGGTTGAAAATTGATGGCCTCCGTTCAAATGGTGCATACTGAACGCACAAAAAGTCTAGAGTTGAAATAAGTTCAAAAAATTTAACTGCCTTTATAACAGGCGAGTTTTCGTTTGAAACCGTGATACTTCAAAAGAGATTGTCCCTTTTATACACGAGGTGCATCCAGTTTTGGCCGTAACCCTCTCAACTTTTTACAACATGCTATGTGGGTGAAATGATGATACCATGCCAACTTTCAACCTTTTCAGAGTTCATTCATAGTGCTTATCAATTTCAGGGTCATTTTGCTCAAAAAATCAGTAAATGCATGAAAAATAGCAAATGAAGTCAGAAATGGTTGAAAATTGATGGCCTACCTTCCAATGGTGCATACTGAACGCAAAAAAAGTCTAGAGTTGAAATAAGTTAAAAAATGAAATGCCTTTGTAACACGCGAGTTTTCGTCTAAAACCGTGATACTTCGAAAGAGATTGTCCCTTTTGTTCACGAAGTGGATCCAATTTTTTTCGTAACCCTCTCAACTTTGTAGCACAGGCTATGCGGGTGAAATGATGGTACGATGCCAACTTTCAACCTTTTCAGAGTTCATTTGTAGTGCTTATCAAGTTGAGGGTCATTTAGCTCAAAAATTCAGTAAATGCCTGAAAAATAGCAAATGAAGTCAGAAAGGGTTGAAAATTGATGGCCTCCGTTCGAATGGTGCATACTGAACGCACAAAAAGTCTGGAGTTGAAATAAGTTAAAAAATGAAATGCCTTCGTAACAGGCGAGTTTTCGTTTCAAACCATGATACTTCGAAAGGGATTGTCCATTTTGTACACGAAGTGCATCCAGTTTTTGCCGTAACCCTCTCAACTTTTTAGCACATGCTATGTGGGTGAAATGATGATACCATGCCAACTTTCAACATTTTCAGAGTTCATTTGTATTGCTTATCAATTTCAGGGTTATTTAGCTCAAAAAAATCACTAAATGCATGAAAAATAGCAAATGAAGTCCAAAAGGGTTGAAAATTGATGGCCTCCCGTCGAATGGTGCATACTGAACGCAAAAAAAGACTGGAGTTGAAATAAGTGAAAAAATGAAATGCCTTTGTAACAGGCGACTTTTCGTGTGATACCATGATACTTCGAAAGAGATTGTCCATTTTGTACACGAAGGGCATCCATTTTTTGTCGTAACCCTCTCAACTTTTTAGCACATGCTATGTGGGAGAAATGATGATGCCATGCCAACTTTCAACCTTTTCAGAGTTCATTTGTAGTGCTCATCAATTTCAGGGTCATTTTGCTCAAAAATTCAGTAAATGCATGAAAAATATTAAATGAAGTCAAAAAGGTTTGAAAATTGATGGCCTCCCTTCGAATGGTGCATACTGAACACACCAAAAGTCTGGAGTTGAAATAAGTTAAAATAATGAAATACTTTTGTAACAGGCGAGTTTTCGTGTGAAACCGTGATACTTCGAAAGAGATTGTCCATTTTCTACACGAAGTGTATCCAGTTTTTGCCGTAACCCTCTCACCTTTTTAGCAAATGCTATTTGGGTGAAATGATGATACCATGCCAACTTTCAACCTTTTCAGAGTTCGTTTCTATTGCATATCAATTTCAGGGTCATTTAGATCAAAAAATCAGTAAATGCATGAAAAATAGCAAATGAAGTCAGAAAGGGTTGAAAATTGATGGCCTCCCTTCGAGTGGTCCATACTGAACGCCCAACAAGTCTGGAGTTGAAATAAGTTAAAAAAATGAAATGCCTTTGTAACAGGCGAGTTTTCGTCTGAAACCGTGATACTTTGAAAGGGATTGTCCATTTTGTACACCAAGTGCATCCAGTTTTTGCCGTAACCCTCTCAAATTTTTAGCACATGCTATGTGGGTGAAATATTGATACCATGCCAGATTTCAACCTTTTCAGAGATCAATTGTAGTGCTTATCAATTTCAGGATCATTTAGCTCAAAAAATCAATAAATGGATGAAAAATTGCAAATGAAGTCAGAAAGGTTTGAAAATTGATGGCCTCCCTTCGAATGGTGCATACAGAATGCACAAAAAGTCTGGAGTTGAAATAAGTTAAAAAACTAAATGCCTTTGTAACAGGTGAGTTTTCGTGTGAAACCGTGATACTTCGAAAGAGATTGTCCCTTTTGTTCACGAAGTGCATCCAGTTTTTGCTGTAACCCTCTCAACTTTTTAGCACATGCTATGTGCGTGAAATGATGATACCATGCCAACTTTCAACCTTTTTAGAGTTCATTTGTAGTGCTTATCAATTCCAGGGTCATTTTGCTCAAAAAATCAGTAAATGCATGAAAAATAGCAAATGAAGTGAGAAAGGGTTGAAAATTGATGGCCTCCCTTCGAATGGTGCATACTGAACACACAAAAAGTCTGGAGTTGAAATAAGTGAAAAAATGAAATGCCTTTGTAACAGGCGACTTTTCGTGTGAAACCGTGATACTTCGAAAGAGATTGTCCATTTTGTACACGAAGTGCATCCAGTTTTTGTCGTAACCCTCTCAACTTTTTAGCACATGCTATGTGGGAGAAATTATGATGCCATGCCAACTTTCAACCTTTTCAGAGTTCATTTGTAGTGCTTATCAATTTCAGGGTCATTTTGCTCAAAAAATCAGTAAATGCATGAAAAATAGCAAATCAAGTCAAAAAGGTTTGAAAATTGATGGCCTCCCTTCGAATGGTGCATACTGAACACACCAAAAGTCTAGAGTTGAAATAAGTTAAAATAATGAAATACTTTTGTAACAGGCGAGTTTTCGTGTGAAACCGTGATACTTCGAAAGAGATTGTCCATTTTGTACACGAAGTGTATCCAGTTTTTGCCGTAACCCTCTCAACTTTTTAGCAAATCCTATTTGGGTGAAATGATGATACCATGCCAACTTTCAACCTTTTCAGAGCTCATTTTATTGCATATCAATTTCAGGGTCATTTAGATCAAAAAATCAGTAAATGCATGAAAAATAGCAAATGAAGTCAGAAAGGGTTGAAAATTGATGGCCTCCCTTCGAGTGGTGCATACTGAACGCACAACAAGTCTGGAGTTGAAATAAGTTAAAAAAATGAAATGCCTTTGTAACAGGCGAGTTTTCGTCTTAAACCGTGATACTTTGAAAGGGATTGTCCATTTTGTACACCAAGTGCATCCAGTTTTTGCCATAACCCTCTCAAATTTTTAGCACATGCTATGTGGGTGAAATATTGATACCATGCCAGATTTCAACCTTTTCAGAGATCAATTGTAGTACTTATCAATTTCAAGATCATTTAGCTCAACAAATCAATAAATGGATGAAAAATTGCAAATGAAGTCAGAAAGGTTTGAAAATTGATGGCCTCCCTTCGAATGGTGCATACAGAATGCACAAAAAGTCTGGAGTTGAAATAAGTTAAAAAAACGAAATGCCTTTGTAACAGGTGAGTTTTCGTGTGAAACCGTGATACTTCGAAAGAGATTGTCCCTTTTGTTCACGCAGTGCATCCAGTTTTTGCTGTAACCCTCTCAACTTTTTAGCACATGCTATGTGGGTGAAATGATGATACCATGCCAACTTTCAAGCTTTTTAGAGTTCATTTGTAGTGCTTATCAATTCTAGGGTCATTTTGCTCAAAAAATCAGTAAATGCATGAAAAATAGCAAATGAAGTGAGAAAGGGTTGAAAATTGATGGCCTCCCTTCGAATGGTGCATACTGAACACACAAAAAGTCTGGAGTTGAAATAAGTGAAAAAATGAAATGCCTTTGTAACAGGCGACTTTTCGTGTGAAACTGTGATACTTCGAAAGAGATTGTCCATTTTGTTCACGAAGTGCATCCAGTTTTTGTCGTAACCCTCTCAACTTTTTAGCACATGCTATGTGGGAGAAATTATGATGCCATGCCAACTTTCAACCTTTTCAGAGTTCATTTTTAGTGCTTATCAATTTCAGGGTCATTTTGCTCAAAAAATCAGTAAATGCATGAAAAATAGCAAATCAAGTCAAAAAGGTTTGAAAATTGATGGCCTCCCTTCGAATGGTGCATACTAAACACACCAAAAGTCTGGAGTTGAAATAAGTTAAAACAATGAAATACTTTTGTAACAGGCGAGTTTTCGTGTGAAACCGTGATACTTCGAAAGAGATTGTCCATTTTGTACACGAAGTGTATCCAGTTTTTGCCATAACCCTCTCAACTTTTTAGCAAATGCTATTTGGGTGAAATGATGATACCATGCCAACTTTCAACCTTTTCAGAGTTCATTTCTATTGCCTATCAATTTCAGGGTCATTTAGATCAAAAAATCAGTAAATGCATGAAAAATAGCAAATGAAGTCAGAAAGGGTTGAAAATTGATGGCCTCCCTTCGAGTGGTGCATACTGAACGCACAACAAGTCTGGAGTTGAAATAAGTTAAAAAAATGAAATGCCTTTGTAACAGGCGAGTTTTCGTCTGAAACCGTGATACTTTGAAAGGGATTGTCCATTTTGTACACCAAGTGCATCTAGTTTTTGCCGTAACCCTCTCAAATTTTTAGCACATGCTATGTGGGTGAAATATTGATACCATTACAGATTTCAACCTTTTCAGAGATCAATTGTAGTGCTTATCAATTTCAGGATCATTTAGCTCAAAAAATCAATAAATGGATGAAAAATTGCAAATGAAGTCAGAAAGGTTTGAAAATTGATGGCCTCCCTTCGAATGGTGCATACAGAATGCACAAAAAGTCTGGAGTTGAAACAAGTTAAAAACACGAAATGCCTTTGTAACAGGTGAGTTTTCGTGTGAAACCGTGATACTTCGAAAGACATTGTCCCTTTTGTTCACGAAGTGCATCCAGTTTTTGCCGTAACCCTCTCAACTTTTTAGCACATGCTATGTGGGTGAAATGATGATACCATGCCAACTTTCAACCTTTTTAGAGTTCATTTGTAGTGCTTATCAATTCCAGGGTCATTTTGCTCAAAAAATCAGTAAATGCATGAAAAATAGCAAATGAAGTGAGAAAGGGTTGAAAATTGATGGCCTCCCTTCGAATGGTGCATACTGAACACACAAAAAGTCTGGAGTTGAAATAAGTGAAAAAATGAAATGCCTTTGTAACAGGCGACTTTTCGTGTGAAACCGTGATACTTCGAAAGAGATTGTCCATTTTGTACACGAAGTGCGTCCAGTTTTTGCCGTAACCCTCTCAACTTTTTAGCAAATGCAATGTGGGTGAAATGATGATACAATGCCAACTTTCAACCTTTTCAGAGTTCATTTGTATTGCTTATGAATTTCAGGGTCATTTAGATCAAAAAAATCAGTAAATGCATGAAAAATAGCAAATGAAGTCAGAAAGGGGTGAAAATTGATGGCCTCCCTTCGAATGGTGCATACTGAATGCACAAAAAGTCTGGAGTTGAAATAAGCTAAAAAATGACATCCTTTATAACAAGCGAATTTTCGTGTGAAACCCTGATACTTCGAATTAGATTGTCCATTTTGTACACGAAGTGCATCTAGTTTTTGCCGTAAGCCTCTCAACATTTTAGCACATGCTATGTGCGTGAAATGATGATACCATGCCAACTTTGAACCTTTTCAGAGTTGATTTGTATTGCCTATCAATTTCAGGGTCATTTAGATCACAAAAATCAGTAAATGCATGAAAAATAGCAAATGAAGTCAGAAAGTGTTGAAAATTGATGGCCTCCCTTCGAATGGTGCATACTGAATGCACAAAAATTCTGGAGTTGAAATAAGTTAAAAAAATGAAATGGCTTTGTAACACGCGAGTTTTCGTCTGAAACCATGATACTTCGAAAGAGATTGTCCATTTTGTACACGAAGAGCATCTAGTTTTTGCCGTAACCCTCTCAACTTTTTAGCACATGCTATCTGGGTGAAATGATGATGCCATGCCAACTTTCAACCTTTTCAGAGTTCATTTGTAGTGCTTATCAATTTGCGGGTCATTTAGCTCAAAAAATTAGTAAATCCATGAAAAATAGCAAATGAAGTCAGGAAGGGTTGAAAATTGATAGCCTCCATTTGAATAATGCATACTGAAAGCACGAAAAGTCTGGAGTTGAAATAAGTTAAAAAATGAAATGCCTTCGTAAGAGGCGAGTTTTCGTCTGAAACAACGATATTTTGAAAGAGATTGCCCTTTTGTCCACGAAGTGCATCCAGTTTTTGCCATAACCCTTTGAACTTTGTAGCACATCCTATGTGGGTGAAATGATGGTACCATGCCAACTTTCAACCTTTTCAGAGATCATTTGTATTGCTTATCAATTTTAGGATCATTTAGCTCAAAAAATCAATAAATGCTTGAAAAATAGCTAATGAAGTCAGAAAGGGTTGAAAATTGATGGCCTCCCTTCGAATGGTGCATACTGAACGCACAAAAAGTATGGAGTTGAAATAAGTTAAAAAAATGAAATGCCTTTGTAACACACGAGTTTTCGTCTGAAACTGTGATACTTCGAAAGAGATTGTCCCTTTTGTTCACGAAGTGCATCCAGTTTTTGCCGTAACCCTTTCAACTAGTTAGCACATGCTATGTGGGTGAAATGATGATACCATGCCAACTTTCAACCTTTTCAGAGTTCATTTGTAGTGCTTACGAGTTTAAGGGTCACTTACCTCAAAAAATCAGTAAATGCATGAAAAATAGCATATTAAGTCAGAAAGGGTTGAAAATTGATGGCCTCCCTTCGAATGGTGCATTCTGAAAGCACAAAAAGTCTGGAGTTGAAATAAGTTAAAAATGAAATGCCTATGTAATAGGCGAGTTTTCGTCTGAAACCATGATACTTCAAAAGAGATTGTCCATTTTGTACACGAAGTGCATCCAGTTTTTGTCGTAACCCTCTCAACTTTTTAGCACATGCTATGTGGGTGAAATTATGATACCATGCCAACTTTCAACATTTTCAGAGTTCATTTGTATTGCTTCTCAATTTCAGGGTTATTTAGCTCAAAAAAATCACTAAATGCATGAAAAATAGCAAATGAAGTCAAAAAGGGTTGAAAATTGATGGCCTCCCGTTGAATGGTGCATACTGCATGCAAAAAAAGTCTGGAGTTGAAATAAGTTAAAAAATGAAATGCCTTTGTAACAGGCGAGTTTTCGTCTGAAACCGTGATACTTCGAAAGAGATTGTCCATTTTGTACACGAAGTGCATCCAGTTTTTGCTGTAACCCTCTCAACTTTTTAGCACATGCTATGTTGGTGAAATGATGATGCCATGCCAACTTTCAACCTTTTCAGAGTTCATTTGTAGTGCTTATCAATTTCAGGGTCATTTAGCTCAAAAAATCAAAAAATGCATGAAAAATAGCAAATGAAGTCAAAAAGGGATGAAAATTAATGGCCTCCCTTCCAATGGTGCATACTGAACGCACAAAAAGTCTGGAGTTGAAATAAGTTAAAAATAAAATGCCTTTCTAACACGCGAGTTTTCGTCTAAAACCCTGATACTTCGAAAGAGATTATCCATTTTGTACACGAAGTGCGTCCATTTTTTGCCGTAACCATCTCAACTTTTTAGCTCATGCTATGTGGGTGAAATGATGATACCATGCCAAATTTCAACATTTTCAGAGTTCATTTGTAGTGCTTATCAATTTCAGGGTCATTTAGCTCAAAAAAATCAGTAAATGCATGAAAAATAGCAAATAAAGTCAAAAAGGATTGAAAATTGATGGCCTCCCTTCGAATGGTGCATAGTGTACGCACAAAAAAGTCGGGAGTTGAAATAAGTTCAAAAAATGAAATGCCTTTGTAACAGGCTAGTTTTCGTTTGAGACCCTGATAGATCGAAAGAGATTGTCCAGTTTGTACACGAAGTGCATCCATTTTGCCCATAACACCCTCAACTTTTTAGTACATGCTATGTGGGTGAAATGATGATACCATGCCAAATTTCAACATTTTCATAGTTCATTTGTAGTGCTTATCAATTTCAGGGTCATTTAGCTCAAAAAAATCAATAAATGCATGAAAAATATTAAATGAAGTCAGAAAAGATTGAAAATTGATGGCCTCCCTTCGAATGGTGCATATGGAACGCACAAAAAGTTTGGAGTTGAAATAAGTTTAAAAAATGAAATGCCTTTGTAACACGCGAGTTTTCGTCTCAAACCATGATACTTCGAAAGAGATTGTCCATTTTGTACGCGAACTGCATCCAGTTTTTGTCGTAACCCTCTCACCTTTTTACCACATGCTATGTGGGCGAAATGATTATACCATGCCAACTTTCAACCTTCTCAGAGTTCACTTGTATTTCTTATCAATTTCAGGGTCCTTTAGCTCAAAAAATCTGTAAATGCATGAAAAATAGCAAATGAAGTCAGAAAGGGTTGAAACTTGATGGCCTCCCTTCGAATGGTGCATACTGAACGCACAAAAAGTCTGGAGTTGAAATAAGTTAAAAAATGAAATGCCTTTGTAATAGGCGAGTTTTCGTTTGAAACCCTGATACTTCAAAAGATATTGTCCATTTTGTACACAAAGTGCAACCAGTTTTTGCCGTAACCCTCTCAACTTTTAAGCACATGCTATGTGGGTGAAATGATGATACCATGGCAACATTCAACCTTTTCAGACTTCATTTGTTGTGCTTATTAATTTTAGGGTCATTTAGTTCAAAAAATGAGTTAATGCATGAAAAATAGCAAATGAAGTCAGAAAGGATTGAAAATTAATGGCCTCCCTTCGAATGGTGCATACTGAACGCACAAAAAGTCTGGAGTTGAAATAAGTTAACAAAATGAAATGCCTTTGTAACAGGCGAGTTTTCGTGTGAAACCGTGATACTTCGAAAGAGATTGTCCATTTTGTACACAAAGTGCATCCAGTTTTTGCCGTAACCCTCTCAACTTTTTAGCACATGCTATGTGGGTGAAATGATGATACAATGGCAACTTTCAACCTTTTCCGAGTTCATTTGTACTGCTTATTAATTTCAGGGGTCATTTAGCTCAAAAAATCAGTAAATGCATGAAAAATAGCAAATGAAGTCAGAAAGGGTTGAAAATTAATGGCCTCCCTTCCAATGGTGCATACTGAACGCACAAAAAGTCTAGAGTTGAAATAAGTTAAAAAATGAAATGCCTTTGTAATAGCCGAGTTTTCGTCTGAAACCCTGATACTTCGAAAGAGATTGTCCATTTTGTACACGAAATGCATCCATTTTTTGTCGTAACCCTCTCAACTTTTTCGGACGTGTTATGTGGGTGAAATGATTATACCATGTCAACTTTCAACCTTTTCAGAGTTCATTTGTAGTGCTTATCAATTTGAGGGTCATTTAGCTCAAAAAACAGTAAATGCATGAAAAATAGCAAATGAAGTTAGACGGGGTTGAAAACTGATGACCTCCCTTCGAATGGTGCATACTAAGCGCACAAAAAAGTCTGGAGTTGAAATCAGTTAAAAAATGAAATGCCTCTGTAACAGGCGAGTTTTCGGCTGAAACCCCGAATCGTCGAAAGCGATTGTCCATTTTGTACACGAAGTGCATCTAGTTTTTACCGTAACACTCTCAAATTTTTAGCACATGCTATGTGGGTGAAATGACGATAGTATGCCAACATTCAACCTTTTCGGAGTTCATTTGTAGTGCTTATCAATTTCAGGGTCATTTAGCTCAAAAAATCGGTAAATGCATGAAAAATAGCAAATGAAGTCAGAAAGGGTTGAAAATTGAAGGCGTCCCTTCGAATGGTGCATACTGAACACAGAAAAAGTCTGGAGTTGAAATAAGTTAAAAAAATGAAATGACATTGTAACAGGCGAGGTTTCGTCTGAAACCGTGATACTTCGAAAGAGATTGTCCATTTTGTACACGAAGTGCATCTAGTTTTTGCCATAACCCTCTCAAATTTTTAGCACATGCTATGTGGGTGAAATGATGATACAATGCCAACTTTCAACCTTTTCACAGTTCATTTGTAGTGCTTATCAATTTCAGGGTCATTTTGCTCAAAAAATTAGTAAATACATGAAAAATAGCAAATGAAATCAGAAAGGGTTGAAAATTGATGGCCTCCCTTTGAATGGTGCATATTGAATGCACAAAAAGTCTGGAGTTGAAATAAGTTAAAAAAAATGAAATGCCTTTGTAACACGCGAGTTTTCGTTTGAAACCCTGAAACTTCAAAAGAGATTGTCCATTTTGTACACGAAGTGCATCTAGTTTTTGCCGTAACACTCTCAACTTTTTATCACATGCTATGTGGGTGAAATGATGATACCATGCCAACTTTCAACCTTTTCAGTATTCATTTGTCATGCTTATCAATTTCAGGGTCATTTAGCTCAAAAAATCAGTAAATACATGAAAAATAGCAAATGAAGTCAGAAAGGGTTGAAACTTTATGGCCTCTCTTTGAATGGTGCATACTGAACGCACAAAAAGGTCTGGAGTTGAAATAAACTAAAAAATGAAATACCTTTGTAATAGGCGAGTTTTCGTTTGAAACCCTGATACTTCGATAGAGATTGTCCTGTTTGTACACGAAGTGCATCCAGTTTTTGTCGTAACCCTCTCAACTTTTTAGCACATGATATGTGTGTGAAATGATGATACCGTGCCAACTTTCAACCTTTTTAGAGTTCATTTGTAGTGCTTATCAATTTCAGGGTCATTTTGCTCAAAAAATCAGTAAATACATGAAAAATAGCAAATGAAATCGGAAAGGGTTGAAAATTGATGGCCTCCCTTCGAATGGTGTATACTGAATGCACAAAAAGTCTGGAGTTGAAATAAGTTAAAAAATGAAATGCCTTTGCAACACGCGAGTTTTCGTTTGAAACCATGATAGTTCAAAAGAGATTGTCCATTTTGTACACGAAGTGCATCCAGTTTTTGCCGTAACACTCTCAACTTTTTAGCACATGCTATGTGGGTGAAATGATGCTACCATGTCAACTTTCAACCTTTTCAGATTCATTTGTAGTGCTTATCAATTCCAGGGTCATTTAGCTCAAAAAATTAGTAAATGCATGAAAAATAGCAAATGAAGTCAGAAAGGGTTGAAAATTGATGGCCTCCCTTTGAACGGTGCATACTGAATGCACAAAAAGTCTAGAGTTGAAATAAGTCAAAAAAATTAAATGCCTTTGTAACAGTCGAGTTTTTGTTTGAAAGCGTGATACTTCGAAAGAAATTGTCCCTTTTGTTCACGAAGTTCATCCAGTTTTTTCTGTAACACTCTCAACTTTGTAGCACATGCTATGTCGGTGAAATCATGATACCATGCCAACTTTCAACCTTTTGAGAGTTCATTTGTAGTGCTTATTAATTTCAGGGTCATTTAGCTAAAAAACAGTAAATGCATGAAAAATAGCAAATGAAGTCAGAAAGGGTTGAAAAAAGATGGCCTCCCTTCGAACGGTGCATACTGAAGGCACAAAAAGTCTAGAGTTGAAATAAGTTAAAAAAATGAAATGCCTTTGTAATAGGCGAGTTTTCGTGTGAAACCCTCATACTTTGAAAGAGATTGTCCATTTTCTACACGAAGTGCATCCAGTTTTTGCCGTAACGCTCTGAACATTTTAGCACATGCTATGTGGGTGAAATTATGACACCATCCAAATTTCAACCTTTTCAGAGTTCATTTGTAGTGCTTATCAATTTCAGGGTCATTTAGCTCAAAAAAAAATCAGTAAATGCATGAAACATAGCAAATGAAGTCAGAAAGGGTTGAAAATTGATGGCCTCCCTTCGAATGGTGCATACGGAACGCACAAAAAGTTTGGAGTTGAAATAAGTTAAAAAAATGAAATGTCTTTGTAACACGCGAGTTTTCGTCTGAAACCTTGATACTTCGAAAGAGATTGTCCATTTTGTACCCGAAGTGCATCCAGTTTTTGCCATAACCCTCTCAACTTTTTAGCACATGCTATGTGGGTGAAATGATGATACCATGCCAACTTTCAACCTTTTCAGAGTTAATTTGTAGTGCTTATCAATTTGAGGGTCATTCAGCTCAAAAAATCAGTAAATGCATTAAAAATAGCAAATGAAGTCACAAAGGGATGAAAATTGATGGCCTCCCTTCGAATGGTGCATACTGAACGCACACAAATTCTGGAGATGAAATAAGTTAAAAAATGAAATGCATTTGTAATAGGCGAGTTTTCGTGTGAAACCTTGATACTTCGAAAGAGATTGTCTATTTTGTACACGAAGTGGATCCAGTTTTTGCCGTAACCCTCTGAACTTTTTAGCACATGCTATGTGGGTGAAGTGATGATACCATGCCAACGTTCAACCTTTTCAGAGTTCGTTTGTAGTGCTTATCAATTTTAGGGTCATTTAGCTCAAAAAAATAGTAAATGCATGAAAAATAGCAAATGAAGTCTAAAAGGGTTGAAAATTGATGTCCTTCCTTCGAATGGTGCAGATAGCGCGCACAAAAATTCTGGAGTTCAAATAAATTAAAAAATGAAATGCCATTGTAACTGGCGAGTTTTCGTGTGAAACCATGATACTTCGAAAGAGATTGTCCATTTTGTACACGAAGTGCATCTATTTTTTGCCATAACTCTCTCAACTTTTTAGCACATGCTATGTGGGTGAAATGATGATACCATGCCAACTTTCAACCTTTTCAGAGTTCATTCATTGTGCTTATCAATTTTAGGGTCATTTAGCTCAAAAAATCAATAAATGCATGAAAAATAACAAATGAAGTCAGAAAGGGTTGAAAATTGATGGCCTCCCTTCGAATGGTGCATACGGAACACACATAATGTTTGGAGTTGAAATAAGTTAAAAAATGAAATGCCTTTGTAAGACGCGAGTTTCCGTCTGAAACCGTGATACATCGAAAGAGATTGTCCATTTTGTACACAAAGTGCATCCAGTTTTTACCGTAACCCTCTCAACTTTTTAGCACATTCTATGTGGGTGAAATGATGATGCCATGCCAACTTTCAACCTTTCCAGAGTTCATTAGTATTGCTTATCTATTTCAGGGTCGTTTAACTCAAAACAAATCAGTAAATCACTACAGGAATCAGGCACTTTGCCGTCAGCCATCCCGGACAGCAAAGGCATGCATACCGGACGGCTAAAGCTTTGTCGTCCGCCAGCAGACGGCCAACCGTCCGGCTGAATAAGCCACGATAAAGGGCGCTTTGTCGTCTGCTGGCAGACGGCAAAGACCTTTGCATCTTTGCCGTCTGCCAGTGGACGGCAAAGAACCCACCTAGGCTGGCCTGGTGTTGCCCAGGTTGCATAGGTAGCTGCCACGTGGCAGCTTTGCCGTCCGCTGGCAGACGGGAAAGCTCTTTGTCGTCTGCCAATAGACGGCAAAGAGCCTGCAGAGCCCCTGTTTTTCGTGTTTTTATTAAATTCATTCAATTTCACATATATATACACACATTTGAAAATACTTTCAACAAGCATAACAACACATATACATACCAAATCATATCCCTGCCATATGGATATGATCATCCAACACACACATATATATATACACCAAATGAAAAGTCCATATGCAACATATATAGCTAGCCAACATATCCCACAACAAGCATACAATGGTTTCATCCATACATACATATATAGGTAGCAAGTTTCACATTGTTCATCCTACAAAATGAAAACAAAAAGGAAGCACAAGCAGAAGAGTAGACTCCATGAACACAAGCTTCCTCATCGAAAGCAAATCTGCAAATTGGGAAAGAAGGAAGTTACAAGAAGAAGAAGAATAAGAAGAAGAAGAAGACTGGAAGAGGAAGACTAGCTAGAAGAAGAAGAAGAAGAAGAAGAAGAAGACTAGCTAGAAGAAGAAGAAGAATTTATCTTCTCTTTCTTTTTCTCCTCTCCTCTCCTCTTCTCAAAGGTAGTAATGCCATTTTCTAGCTAACTAAGCATATCAAGTCATTTTGGAGGAAAAATTCTAAGTATAGGTCATTTTATAGCTATCCTAGGTAGAATGTATCATTTCGGAGCTAAGTAAGGTTTTATGTCATTTTTGAGGAAAATAATCTAAGTATAGGTCAGTTTGGAGCTAAACCAAGGTTATTATGCCATTTGTTTACCTAAGTGAGCTAATTATGTCATAAATGAACTAGCTAAGCTAATTATAGATCATTATTGAGCTATCCTAGGTAGTTATGCCATTTTGTACCTAAGTGAGCTAATTATGTCATAAATGAACTAGCTAAGCTAGCTATAGATCATTATTGTGCTATCCTAGGTAGTTATGCCATTTTCTAGCTAACTAAGCATATCAAGTCATTTTGGAGAAAAAAATGCTAAGTATAGGTCATTTTATAGCTATCCTAGGTAGAATATATCATTTTGGAGCTAAGTAAGGTTATTATGTCATTTTTGAGGAAAATAAGCTAAGTATAGGTCATTTTGGAGCTAATTAGGTCATTTATTAAACTAAATATGCATTTGTTAAGCAAAACACTTGGGAAAACTTACCATCATCACAGAGGTGGAGGACCGATCGGGTTTGCGCCAGGGTGAGACGTAGAAGGACCGGTCGGGGTTGTGGCAGACGCAGAATGATCGGTCGATGCTTGTCGGGAGGCACGCTGCACCAAAGATCATTTGCAATGTCTCCTTAGCATGATGCAACTGAAATGTGAATACTAGTAACTAATGACCTTTCAAATGAAACTCACCGTGGGTGCTATAGCAATATGGGGCATCGATGGAGGGGTCTGACCATTGTTCTGGCACACGGTCTGCACATTTTGTTTTCACGAGTCATTCATTTTAGTTAGTGATGAAACGAACATTACGTGCATGATTTGGCTAATATGCAGGAGAAACTAACCACAAGGAGCTTGTGTAGGACCCGGTGAGATGCGTCGTTCTGGTTCCTCTCCTCCAAGAGCCTAGCCGTCCTCTCCTCCATGTCCCTCTCCCTCTGTGCCGCCCGCATGTTTGCCTCTGCCAGAAGCTCTTGGGATCTAGCCTCCATGGCGAGCTCCATTGGCCGTGGATGAGGCCTTATCTCAGGATCAGAGCTCGTCTGGCGCTTCTTGATCTCCGAGAGAGTTCTAGGACAACATATCAGTCCATCCCCAATGGCTATCGATTCATGGGGCCTCCCGCCACCAGATATCACTAATACATCATCCCGAATAATCCAGTTCAAGAATTACTACACTCTTTGGATCCTAATGTGTGTGCGACTTTAGGTCCGTCGAGGCTTTCCTTAAGTAACTCTCATATCTCATGGTGTGTTGGTGCGCTCTCTCTCACACTGATGTGGTTATGTATATATGTTGGTGGGCACTCTCTCACAGTAATAGTTCGACCGCCGGTGATGGACACCCCACCTCTTCTCTTCTTGCGCAATATATCGACGAGCATATCGCAAAGAAGAGAAGAAAGATGAGGCTCCCCCACGACAACAGTCGGGATTCCTCCATCAAGAACACACATGAAAGTCACACAAGGAGCAACGACAGACCGAAAGTCACACACGCATTATACCAATAAAATATCACAAATACATTAATATTTATAATGAACTCGAATATAATATCACTAATACATCACCCCAAATAATCTAGTTAATGCATCATCAAATATTAACTAATACATCTCAAATATTATCATATAAGATCACTAATACAGATCGAATATCCTAGAATCCAAAGTGGAGGACGGTGAACCTGGTTCACTAGCGGTCTCTCTGTCGCAGGTGGTGGACACCCAAAGATAAGGAACCATCACGGGATCATAACTCAAGTGAGATCCCTGAAGGATCTCCCAGGTATTGTCGAACTGGGCATCCAACGCTGCCATGTAGTGACGGACGTGCTCGTCCTCCTCCCTCACACGGCGACGTACCACCTCCGCGGGTGCCCGCTCCCTCCGCACCGAAAGTGGCCCACGTGACCGTCACCACAGAAGGTCCGGGTCGACGACGATACCTGCATTCCTCACCAACCTCCAAGCCCGGGAAGGTAGCACCTCCCAGTGCCAGCCCGGCGGAGCCCATTCCCGGACATGGCGCCTATCAAGCAGGCTCTCGCGAACTACTCAATGACGAGGATGCGGGCCGGGCATCATCGACAAATTCCTATGACAACATTTTCTTATCATTTAATCACTATTTTTCACAAAACCAAAAAATTTTAGTCATTAACATACTAATCTAACATAAACATACTAATCTAACATAAACATTCATCATAAACATACTAATCTAACATAAACATTCATCATTAACATTCATCTAAAAAAATTGTATTCTCACAAACACATACTAATCTAACATAAACATTCATCATATAAAAAAATCAACATATATTTTTTAAAAATCATCATATACTCCTCAATTTCGTGTCGGGGTAGGGGTGTTGTGTCGTGGTCGGGGGTGCCATGTCAGGGTGTCGTGTCGGGGTCGACGTGTCAGGGTCGGGGTGTTGGGGGGTGTCGTGTCGGGGTCGGGGTGTCGGGGGTGCCGTGTCGGGGTGTCGTGTCGAGGGTCGGGTTGTCCGTGATATCGTGTCGGGGTCGATCCTCGACTCCTTTTCCCCTCGATCCTCGACCCCCGACAATCTAAATAAACCTAAACTAAATCTAGAGGGGGGCCTAAACTAAACCTAAAACTAGACCTAAACCTAAACCTAATTAAACAAAATCTAAATTAAACCTGATTTAAACAATATCTAAATTAAAAAAATCTAAATTAAAAAAAATCTAAATTAAACATTAAAAAATAGGGCACACTCACCTTGGGCGGAGGCCGGCGGCCGGCGGCGGCGGCAGGGGTGGTGGCGGCTGGCCGTAGGGGCAGGGGCGGCCGGCGGTACGTGCGGGGGCGGCCGGCGGCAGGGGCAGGGGTCGGGGGTGTCATGTCAGGGTCCGGGGTGCCGTGTCGTGGTGTCGGGGTGTCGTGTCGGGGATCGAGGTGTCGGGGGTGTCATGTCGGCGATCCTCGACCCGGTTACGTCGGCGCCGACGCACCCCTCCTCCTCCTACTCCTACTCCTCCTCCTCTTCTTCTTCTTATTCTCCTTCTTCTTTTTCTTATTTTCTTTTCCTCCTCCTCCTCCTCCTCCTTTTATTCTTCTTTTTCTTCTTCTCCTTCCTCTTCTTCTTCTTCTTCGTCTCCTTCTCCTCCTCTTCTTCTTCTCTCTTCTTCTAATTAACTACAACTAATTAACCTAACTACAACTAAACTAGATTTAACTAAATTACTAACTACAACTAAATTACTAACTAAATTACTAACTAAAACTATTAAAAAACTAAATTACTAACTACAACTAAACTAGATTTAACTAAATTACTAACTAAACTATTAAAAATGAAAAAATAGAGAGCGGAAGGGGGCTCACTGGAGTGGGGGAGGTGGAGGCCGGCATTGGTGGAGGTGGAGGAGGCCAACGCCAGCGGTGGGGCATCGGGGGTGGTGGGTGGCACGGCGGGGGCGATGGCGGTGGGGTGTCGGGGGCATCGGGGAGGGAGAGAGGGGCGGGGTGGCGGTGGCATCGAGGGTGCGCGGCGGCGGGAGTGCGTGGCAGCGGGGTTGGTGGGCGTGGGTTTGGGCGCACAGCGGCGGGGGCGATGGGGCGGCGGGGTCATGGGCCGATGGGGAGGAGAGAGGGAGAGAAAGAAAAAGAGAGAGAGAGAGAGAGAGAGAGAGAGAGAGAGAGAGGCGGGCCGGGGGGCATTAGCCATTAGTTAACCCCCCCCTCTCTTTGTCGTCCGCTAGCGGACGGCAATGGCGTCCTCCTTTGTCGTCCGCTAGCGGAAGGCAAACAGGGGGGCCGTTAGGTCAAGTTGGGGTCTGGGTCATCAGTGGGCCCCCTCCCTCTTTGTTGTCTGCTAGCGGGCGGCAAACCTCCTTTGCCCTCCGCTAGCAGATGGCAAATAAGTGGCTGATGGCAAAGCCACCCTTTGCCGTCTCCCACCTCTTTGCCGTCTGCTTTCTGCTAGCTGATGGCAAAGCCACTCTTTGTCGTCCGCTAGCAGACGGTAAATAGATGGTAGACCAAAAATCTTCTGATCTAGTAGTGAATGCATGAAAAATAGCAAATGAAGTCAGAAAGGGTTGAAAATTGATGGCCTCCCATCTAATGGTGCGTACTGGACGCACAAAAAGTCTGGAGTTGAAATAAGTTAAAAAAAATGAAATGTCTTTGTAACAGGCGAGTTTTCGTGTGAAACCCTAATACTTCGAAAGAGATTGTCCATTCTGTACACGAAGTGCATCCAGTTTTCGCCGTAACCCTCTCAACATTTTAGCACATGCTATGTGGGTGAAATTATGATACCATGCCAACTTTCAACCTTTTCACAGTTCATTTGTAGTGCTTATCAATTTCAGGGTTATTTAGCTCAAAAAAATCATAAATGCATGAAAAATAGCAAATGAAGTCCGAAAGGGTTGAAAATTGATGGCCTCCCTTCGAATGGTGCATACTGAACGCACAAAAATTCTCGAGTTGAAATAAGTAAAAAAATGAAATGCCTTTGTAACAGGCGAGTTTTCGTGTGAGACCCTAACACTTCGAAAGAGATTGTCATTTTGTACATGAAGTGCATCCAGTTTTTGCCGTAACCGTCTCAACATTTTAGCACATGCTATGTGGGTGAAATGATGATACCATGCCAACTTTCAACCTTTTCAGAGTTCATTCATGGTGCTTATCAATTTTAGGGTCATTTAGCACAAAAAATCATTAAATGCATGAAAATAGCAAATGAAGTCAGAAAGGGTTGAAAATTGATGGCCTCCCCTCGAATGGTGCATACTGAACGCACAAAAATTCTATAGTTGAAATAAGTTAAACAAAATGAAATGCCTTTGTAATAGGCAAGTTTTCGTGTGAAACCCTGATACTTTGAAAGAGATTGTCCATTTTGTACACGAAGTGCATCCAGTTTTTGCCATAACCCTCTCAACTTTTTGGCACATGCGATGTGGGTGAAAGGATGATACCATGCCAACTATCCATCTTTTTAGAGTTCATTTGTAGTGCTTATCAATTTCAGGGTCATTTAGCTCAAAAAATCAGTAAATGCATGAAAAATAGCAAATGAAGTCAGAAAGGGTTGAAAATTGATGGCCTCCCTTTGAATGGTGCATGCTGAACGCACAAAACACATATGTACACTACTATTATGGCCCTTGGAGATGCTTCCTTCTGGCCTAGCACGATTATGAACATATTGTACCATCGTATTCATGGAATCCATGGCCAGGATAGTTGTCGTCATCCTCTTCTTCTTCATTCTCTTCCATTCGGACACCTCTTTCTCCATGCTTGGTCCAACAGTTATAGTCGGACATGAAACCGGACTCAAATAGGTGGACGGGAATGGTTCTTGAGTTAGAGTAATTTCGATCATTCTTACAGCAAGCACATGGACAATACATAAAACTATCCGACCGCTTGTTTGCCTCAGCTGCAACTTGAAAAGTTTGCACGCCATTAATGAACTGGGGAGAGCATCGGTCCTCGTACATCCATTGTCGGCTCATCTTCATTACACAACACAGAAAAAACCAAATTCATACAAGTTCGTACATAAAGTTCATACACACTTGTTCTCATAAAACAACATACAAACTCTCTAGCAAAAGCATTTAAATGCAACAACAAATGCGATCAATATTGCAACTAAGGTAACAATTGATCCAATAGCATAGTGATACCAAGCCTCACTATCAATGGCATATCTTTTAAATTTTCTAATCTTCAAGCGCATTGCACCCATCTTGATCTTGTGATCATCGACGACATCAGCAACATAAACTCCAGTTTCATCTTCTCTTCTTCTACTCTTTCAGTTTTTCTTTCAAATACTCATTTTATTTTTCAACTAAATTTAACTTCTTGACAAGAATATCTATGTCGGTTGGAATCTTCGGTTCACATACCTCCTAGATAAAAATATCTATATCAACTTGATTGGCATAATTGTCATAAACACGAAATGCAATAGAGAGTTATAAAAGAGAGTATATACCACATCCACATCATAAAATGGACGAGGGCCGACGGGGACGGATTTCAAAACCATGCCACTATGTATAACAAACAACCATATAGGTAAGAAAACTATACAATTAACTAACTAAATCTTACAAACATGGTTTTTTATAAAAAGGGTAAGAACAAGAGGCTCACCAAGGTGGTTCCGGCGACGGGACCGTGCGGGCGATCGACAGTGGTTAGGACGGGGTCGGGAAGGCACTAAGTAAACCACACCTACAAATGCAAAGTAAGAATTTAATTTGAGCTCAAATTGCATAAATCAAATAAACTACCACATACAAACCAAAACCCACAAATTACTATACTTATAGAGCATTGCAAGAGCTAATCTAGCAATGAGAGATGAAAGGACAAAGTTGCTAACCTTTGTGAACACTTGGATGGATGGGATGCCTCCAAATCTTGACAAATTTTGGAAAAATGGAGGATGAGCTCGAGGAAGAGAGGAAGAACAGAGACGAGAGGAAAGGGGAAGAACAGAGGACTCTGCTCGGGCTGGCGCCAAAGGGTTTCAATATAGGCAGACCTTTAGTCCCAGTTGGTGGCTCCAACCGCGGCTAAAGGTTATCATATAGTCGCGTTGGAGCCACCAACCGGGACTAAAGGTTCCTGTGGGGCCCCAGGCTGCCACCAGCCTGCCACCACACCTTTAGTGCCAGTTCGTGGCATGAACCGGGACTAAAGGTCCGTAACGAACCGACACTAATGATCCTCGTCATGAACCGGCACTAGTGATCACATTAGTGTTGGTTCGAAAGCCAACCGCGACTAATGAGGCGGATGAAAGATCTGTTTTCTGCTAGTGTAAGTAAATAAAAGTGTGATGATTATCATTATTAGAACATGTCCGATGTGATGAAATGATGATGGAAGCTATGATTCCCTCACAAGTGGGGATGAGATTCCGAACTTTATGAAAAAAATAAAAGAGTCCAGCGAAGCCCAAATAAAATAATAATATAAAAGAGGCCTTAGATGCCCACCAAAAATAAAAGAGAAACAAAATGAGAGAAAAGAGAGATGGGACATTGCTACTATATTTTTCCACATTTGTGCTTCAAAGTAGCACCATGATCTTCATGATAGAGAGTCTCCTATTTTGTCACTTTCACATACTAGTGGGAATTTTTCTTTATATAACTTGGCTTGTATATTCCAATGATGGGCTTCCTCAAATTGACCTAGGTCTTCATGAGCAAGCAAGTTGGATGCACACCCACTTAGTTTCCTCTTCAGCCTTCAGACACTTATAGCTCTAGTGCATCGGTTGCATGGCAATCCCTACTCACTCACATTGATATCTATTAATGGGAATATCCATAGCCCGTTGATAAGCCTAGTTAATGTGAGACTATCTTATCCCTTTCCATGAAAACCTCCACCATATTCTATTCCACCTATATTGCTATATCCATGGCTCACGCTCATGTATTGCGTGAGAGTTCAAAAAGTTTGAGAAAATAAAAGTGTGAAAACAATTGTTTGACTTGAAATTGGGGTTGTGCATGATATAAATACTTTGTGTGGGGAAGATGGAGCATAGCCAGACTATATGATATTGTAGGGATAACTTTCTTTTGCCATTATATTTTGAAGAGATACAATTGATGTGCTAGTATTCTTGAAATGTTATTGTTTTTATATCAATATTAAGCTGTTTTGAGTCTTATGAATCTGAATATTCATGCCACAATAGAGAATATTACGTGGATAAATATGTTAGGTAGCACTCCACATCAAAAATTATGTTTTTATCATTTACCTACTCGAGGACGAGGAGGAATTAAGCTTGGGGATGCTGATACGTCTTCAACATATATATAATTTTTGATGATGTCATGCTATTATATTATCTATTTTGGATATTTTATATGCATTAATATGCTATTTTATACTCCCTCCATCCCAAAATAAGTGTCACGGATTTAGTACTAAACGAGTACAATTTTTTTACTAGATCAATGACACTTATTTTGGGACAGAGGGAGTATTATTTTTGGGACTAACCTATTAATCTACAACCTAGTGCTAGTTTTTGTTTTTCCTTGTTTTTGAGTTTTGTAGATATGGAATATTAAACGAAGTCCAAATGGAATAAAACCTCCAGAATGAATTTTTCTATAAGGAAACAAATCCACCATTCTTGGAGCGCACGCCTGGGGATCTACCAGGAGATCACAAGCCTGGTAGGCATGGCCACCCCCATGGCCGTGCCTAGCAGGCTTGCCATCTCCTAGCAAGTCTCCTAACCTTATTCTTCATACTATAAATACCCAAATATTCCCCCAACACTAGAACGAGCCAAGCAAATACTTTACCGCCGCGAGAAGCCTCCGTTCCAGAGAGATCCAATCTTGGAGCCTTTTCTGATAATCTGTCGGAGGGGGTTTCGATCACGGAGGGCATCTACATCAACTCCATTTCCCCTCCAATGATGCGTGAGTAGTCCACCACAGACCTACGGGTCCATAGCTAGTACCTTGATGTCTTCTTATCTCTCTTTGATCTTCAATACCATGTTCTTCATGATCTTCATGGGGATCTATCTAGTGTAATCCTATTTCTGGTGTGTTTGTCAAGATGCGATGAATTGTGAGCTTATGTTCAGATTATCCATGAATCTTATTTGAATCTTCTCTGAATTCTTATATGCATGATTTCATATCCTTGTAAGTCTCTTCAAGTTATTGGTTTGGTTTGGCCAACTAGATTGGTAATTCTTGCAATGAGAGAAGTGCTTGGTTTTGGGTTCAATCTTGCAGTGTCCTCACCCAGTGACATAGTAGGGGTAGCGAGGCACGTATTGTATTGTTGCCATCAAGGGTAACAAGATGGGGTTTTCATCATATAGCTTGAGTTTATCCCTCTACATCATGTCATCTTTCTTAATGTGTTACTCTGTTCTTCATGAACTTAATACTCTAGATGCAGGCAAGAGTCGGTCGATGTGTGGAGTAATAGTAGTAGATGCGAAATCGTTTCGGTCTATTTGATACAGACGTCATGCCTATATGCATAATCATTGCCTTGGATAACTACATGATTATTCGCTTTTCTATCAATTGCTTGACACTAATTTTTTTACGCACCATGATATTTTCCTTGAAGAGAGAAGCCTCTAGTGAAATCTATGTCCCTCGGGTCTACTTTCCATAATATATTTTCAGATCTATCAACCAAAAAATACCAAAAATACTTTGCTGCAATTTATTTACCTTTTACTTTCCGTTCTTGTTTAAATCTATCTCTATCGAATATAATCCTTGCAATTAATTGTGAAGGGATGACAACCCCGTTATAGCGTTGTGTGCAAAAGTTTGATTGTTTGTGTAGGTGCATCCATTGGTGACTTGTTTGTTCCTCCTACTAGACTGATACCTTGGTTCTCAACAACTGAGAGAAATACTTATCTACTTCGCTGCATCACCCTTTCCTCTTCAAGGGAAAACCAACGCAAGCTCAAGCGGTAGCAGGCCTCGCCTCTGCCCTTGCCTCCGCTGATGCCGACGCCACAACGGCACCGCCGCCGGCCCTGCCTCCGCCTCCGCCTCCGCCCCTTCCTCCGGTGCCTCCACCTCCACCTCCATCCTAGGAGTGCTATTGTAGAGCTATTATTTGTACATATGAGTGCTAGTGTCCCTGATGATCGTCGAAGGAGTCCATGGTGATCGCTGGTGAGGAGACCTGGAGGAGTCCACGATGATCGCCGGTGTGGAGTCCTAGACAATCACTGGAGGAGTCCCCAATGATCTCCGGTGAGGAGTCCCCGACGATCGTCGGTGAGGAGTCCCGAACGATCGCCGGAGGAGTACCCGACGATCGCCGAAGGATGATATATGATGTTTAGATGTTTAGGGTTTAGATGTTAATATGTTTTAGTAAATGAGACTTTTTATTAGGCATTAGCTATTTTATATTAGGCAGATATATGATGTTTAGATGTTTAAATGTATAGTTGCCTAGCGTAGCCGTTGAGTCGACGATGCCCATCCAGCATCCTCATCGTCGACTCGGTGGCAACAACCTGCTTGAGAGGTGCCATGTACGCGACTGGGCTCCGTCGAGCTGGCACTGGGAGGTGCTGGCTTTCGAGGCCCACAGCTTGGTGAGGAATCAGGGTCCCGTCATTGACTTGAAGGTTCTTTGGCGGCGGTCGCATGGACCACTGTCGATGCAGAGGAAGCCGTCCCCCGCGGAGGTGGTACGTCAACGTGTTAGGGAGGAGGACTACCACGTCCCACGCTACATGGCTTCGTTGGACGTCAGGTTCTCCAATACCTGGCAGGTTCTTCAGGGATCGCACCCAAGCTATGATCCTATCATGGTTCCTTCTCTTTGGGTGTCCACCGCCTGTGTCGCGAGACATCAACTAGATCTGTATTAGTGATATTTTATATAATAATATTCAGGATGTATTAGTGATAATTGATATGTCTCCAATGTATCTATAATTTTTGATGATGGCATGCTATTATATTATCTGTTTTGGATGTTTTATATGCATTAATATGCTATTTTATATTATTTTTGGGACTAACCTATTAATCTAGAGCCAAGTGCCAGTTTTTGTTTTTTCCTTGTTCTTGAGTTTTGTGGATATGGAATATTAAATGGAGTCCAAACGGAATAAAACCTATGCAAGGAATTTTTCTAGAAGGAAATAAATCATCCAAGCTTGGAGTAGACGTCACGGGAGGTGCCAGGGCACCACAAGCCTGTTAGGGGCGGCCCCCCTGGCCGCACCTATTGATGTCTACTACTCAACTTTATTCTTGTAGACACGTGTTGGGCCTCCAAGCGTAGAGTTTTGTAGGACAGTAGCAATTTTCCCTCAAGTGGATGACCTAAGGTTTATCAATCCGTGAGAGGTGTAGGATGAAGATGGTCTCTCTCAAATGACCCTGCAACCAAATACAAGAAATCTCTTGTGTCCCCAACACACCCAATACAATGGCAAATTGTATAGGTGCACTAGTTCGGCAAAGAGATGGTGATAAAAGTTTAATATTGATGGTAGAAATATATTTTTATAATCTGAATAAATAAAAACATCAAGGTTGCACATAGTAAACAGGCACAAAAACGGTATTGCAATGATTGAAAATGAGGCCTAGGGTCCATACTTTTGCTAGTGCAATTTCTCAATAGTGCTAACATAGTTGGATCATATAACCATCCCTCAACGTCAACGAAGAATCACTCCAAAGTTCCTATATAGTGGAGAACATAAGAAGAAATTGTTTGTAGGGTACGAAACCACCTCAAAGCTATTCTTTCTGTTCGATCTATCCTAGAGTTCGTACTAAAATAACAGAAGCTATTCTTTCCGATCGATCTAATCAAGAGTTCGCACTAAAACAACACCAAATAATTTCAGATTCATAATACTCAATCCAACACAAAGAACTTCAAGGAGTGCCCCAAGATTTCTAGCGGAGAAACAAAGACAAGAAGGTGCATCAACCCCTATGCATAGATTACCCCAATGTCACCGCGGGAATCCGCAAGTTGAATGCCAAAATACATATCAAGTGAATCAATACGAAACCCCATTGTCACCATGTGTATTCAATTGCAAGACATATATCAAGTGTTCTCAAATCCATTAAAGTATTCAGTCTGATAACAACAAAATCTAAAAGGGAAAACTCAATTCATCAAAAGAAGAGTATAGAGGGGAGAAACATCATATGATCCATCTATGTTAACAAAGCTCATGATATATCAAGATCATGACATCTCAAGATCACGAGAGAGAAAGATATTAAACACATAGCTACTGGTACAAACCCTCAGCCCCGAGGGTGGACTACTCCCTCCTCATCATGGTGGCCGCCGGTATGATGAAGATGGCCACCGGAGATGATTCCCCCTCCGACAGGGTGCCGGAACGGGGTCTAGATTGGTTTTCGGTGGCTACAGAGCCTTGCGGTAGTGGAACTTCTGATCTAGGGCTACCCCGAAGGGTTTCGGAATATTTGGGAATTTATAGTGCAAAGAGGGGGTGCGGGAGGCCACCAAGATTGGCACAACCCACCTAGGCGCGCCAGGGGGCCCTGGCTCGCCCTAGTGGGTTGTGCCCCCCTTGGGGCACCCCCCCTAGGTGCAGCTCTAGCCCATTGGATTCCTTATGGTTCAAAAAAATCTCCAAAACTTTTCGTGGTGTTTGGACTCCATTTGATATTGATTTCATGCGATGTAAAAAACAAGCAAAAACAGCAAGTGGCACTAGGCACTGGGTTAATAGGTTAGTCCCAAAAAATGATATAAAGTTGCTATAAAATGTTTGTAAAACATCCAAGAATGATTAAATAACATCATGGATACTTCATAAATTATAGATACATTGGAGACGTATCAGCATCCCCAAGCTTAATTCCTACTCGTCCTCGAGTAGGTAAATGATAAAAGAAATAATTTATGAAGTGTGAATGCTAGCAAAGTGCATAAGTTTGATCAATGATAATTTCAATCACTTTTCCTAGCATCATAATATCAATTCTTTCTTATAAAACTTCTCATGTTAGAGTAGCAACCAGTTGACATGTTAAGGTTCAAACCATGAATTCTCTTGAAACTCAACAACCTATGTTCTCAGTCACCAAGCAATTGCAATTCAACTTATTCAACAGAGTTTAAGTAAGAGCTCCACATACTGAACCATCATATAGTCTTTTATGATTGCTAACACTCACCGTGTACACATAAGCAAAATGTTTCAACCGGACACAAAGAAAGATAGGGGCTTATTGTTTTGCCTCCCAACATATTCACCACAAGGGTGATGTCAACAATAATAACTCATGCTACGCATATTCAACTGGACATATGTGCCTAGATCTTTCCTCACCACATGATGCTTGCCAAAGGAGAAAAATAAAAAGGAAGAGAGAGAAAACTTTGACTCCTTGCATAAAAGTAAATACTGAAAAGTAAAAGATAGGCCCTTCGCAGAGGGAAGCAGAGGTTGCCATGCGCTTATTTGTTTGTATGTTCAACCCCTTAGTGCAAAAGAACGTCATGTTATATTGCCCCTTATGATAGCAACCTTTATTATGCAGTCCGTCGCTTTTATTACTTTGCCATCACAAGTTCGTACAACGCTCAATTTTTGCTTACACTAAATGATCTAACACTTTTAGAAGCAATTTTTATTGCCTTGTTGCACCGATGACAAATTACTTGAAGGATCTTGCTCAATCCTTAGGTAGGTATGGTGGACTCTTGAAAATAAGATTTGGGTTTAAGGGTTTTTGGATGCACAAGTAGTATCTCTACTTGGTGCAGAATTTTTGGCTAACAAAGATGGGGGGGCAAGCACCACATGTTGAAGGATCTATGACAATATAACTTCTATATGAATATGAACAAACGTAAATCATTACATTGTCTTCCTTGTCCAACATCAAAATTTTTGGCATATAATATTTTGATGGGGGCTCACAATCACAAAAGATTCCAGGATAGTGTATCTGCATGTGAAAGTTCTCTTCTTTATACTAATTATTTGTGAATTGATTGTATGACCAATATTGTGATTGTCAAGCCTCAAAAGATTTCACTTTCTAAACCCAATGTGAATCTACCACTAGGCATGATATGGTTTAAACTTCATGACATTCAATTTACTCATAGTATATAAGTGAAGCACAAGAGTAAATGACATAGAAAAGAGCTTCGTTGACGGGATGTGAATGCCGCTTACTTAGCCTCCCTGGCAATTACTTGAGGACGCCATTTTATTTTAAAAAAAATAAGATATAATTATTTTATTAAAAAATCAAGCAAAAAAAACAAAAGAACATTTCAAGAATAGCACACATCATGTGAAGAAGCAAAAACTTAGGATCAACCGATACTAACCGATAATTGTTGATGAAGAAAGGTGGGATGCCTAATGGGGCATCCCCAAGCTTATATGCTTGATACTTCTTGAAATATTATCTTGGGATGCCTTGGTCATCCCCAAGATTGATATTTTATGTCTCCTTAATTCCTTTCATATCACGATTTACCTAGTACGGAAAACTTCATCCACACAAAACTCAACAAGAACTCGTGAGATAAGTTACTATAAACTAATTCAAAAACCTTATCATTCTCTACTGTAGAAAAACACTAAAATTATTAATCAACATTTCATACTAAATGCCTCTGCATATTTAATACTCCTATCCTCAAATAGAATCATTAAACAAGCAAACATATGCAAACAATGCAAACATAACAGCAATCTGCCAAAACAGTACAGTCTGTAAAGAATACAAGAGTATCCATACTTATTCAACTTTAAAAATTCTGAAAATTTAACACGTTGTAGAAAATTTATCAGATATTATTTTTCATAAAGTTTCAACAATTTATCACATTATGAATTTTCTAGGGAATTTTTGCAACAACGATAAACTTTCTCTTTTCAAACAGCAACATGTAGACTTGCAAAATAAGTATGGTAAAGGCTATCCTTGACATTTTTATTGAAAATAAAGATGAAAAACATTATTATAAATAACGTAATGCAAGTCCTAGTAAAGTAAAATGACTCTCCAAGCAAAACACATATTGTGTGACGAATAAAAATATAGCTCCAAGTAAGATATACCGATAGTGTTGAAGACGAAAGAGGGGATGCCTTCCGGGGCATCCCCAAGCTTAGTTGCTTGTATATTCCTTGAATGTTACCTTGGGGTGGCTTGGTAATCCCAAATCTTAGGTCCTTGTCCCTCCTTATTCTGCTCATATCGATATCTCACCCAAAACTTGAAAACTTCAATCACACAAAACTTAACGGAACTTTGTGAGAAGGGTTAGTGTAACAAAGATAGATCATTCACTTAGGTACTATCAAGACAAGATTCATAATTATTCCCACATTATAAATACTTTAGTACACCGTTCCCATAATTTATACCACTGAATATAAGCTATCAGAACACTAAAACAAGCAAACTATGCATGCAAAAATGAATCTGTCAAAAACAGAACAGTCTGTGAAGATCTGAATGATAACCAAACTTTCCTGACTCAAACAATTATGAAAAATTATTAAAACTCAAGGAATTTACATATAAGGTTTGTGTAAAAATTTCAAATTTTTTTGAAGCACAAGTAAAATCAGATAATTCATATACTGGATGCAAAACTTTCTGTTTTTGCACAGAATCAAACAAGCAAGCATCCACACTATCCCAAAGGATTTAATTGGCACTTTATTGAAATAAGAGACACAAAACATGATTAATACAGTAGATTAATCATGTGAATACATAGAAACATAAGTTTAAAGTGTTGGGTTCTCTCCCAACAAGCGCTTTTCTTTAATGCCTTTTAGCTAGGCATGATGATTTCAATGATGCTCGCATAGGAATAGTAATTGAAACGTGAAAAAGAGCATCATGAATATCATGACAAGCACATTTAAGTCTAACCCACTTCCTATGCATATGGATTTTTTGATCAAAAAATTTATGGTAACAAGAATCATCTAGCATAGGAAGGCAAAACAAGCATAACTTCAAAACTTTGAACACATAGAGAGGAAACTTGACATTATTGCAATTCCTACAAGTATATGTTACTCCCTCATAATAATTTTAAGTAGCATCATGAAGTAATTTCACAATATAAACAGGAAATAAATCATTATTTTTATTATTCACAATCATAGAAAATTTGTCACTCTCCACATAAGCAATTTTCTTCTCATTCATAATAGTGGGAGCAAACTCAAAAAAATAACTATGATGTGACACTTGATTGACATAACCACACTGAATATTAAAATCATGATAAAAAGTTTCATGGTTTTCATTACTCTTTATAGCATACATGTCATCATCATAATCATCATATATAGGAGGCATGCTATCATCATAATAGTTTTGCTCATCAGAACTTGGGGGACAAAAAAATCATCTTCATCAAACATAGCATCCCCAAGCTTGTGGCTTTGCATATCATTAGCATCATGGATATTCAGAGAATTCATACTAAAAATATTACTATCATGCTCAGCATTCAAATATTTAGTGCCAAACATTTTAATAACTTCTTATTCTAACACTTGAGCACAATTTTCCTTTCCATCATTTTCTTGAAAGACATTAAAAAGATGATCAATAATATGATGCAACCTCAATTCCATTTTTTTGTAGTTTCCTTTAATAAACCAAACTAGTGATAAAACAAGAAACTAAAAGATTCTATTGGACGATCTAAAGATATACCTTCATGCACTCACCTCCCCAGCAATGGCGCCAGAAAAGAGCTTGATGTCTACTATGCAACTTTATTCTTGTAGACACGTGTTGGGCCTCCAAGCGCAGAGTTTTGTAGGACAATAGCAATTTTCCCTCAAGTGGATGACCTAAGTTTTATCAATCCATGAGAGTTTTAGGATAAAGATGGTCTCTCTCAAACCACCCTGCAACCAAATACAAGAAATCTCTTGTGTCCCCAACACACCCAATACAATGGCAAATTGTATAGGTGCACTAGTTTGGCGAAGAGATGCTGATAAAAGTGTAATATTGATGATAGAAATATATTTTTATAATCTGAATAAATGAAAACAGCAAGGTTGCAAATAGTAAATGGGCACAAAAATGGTATTGCAATGATTGAAAATGAGGCCTAGGGTTCGTACTTTCGCTAGTGCAATTTCTCAATAGTGCTAACATAGTTGGATCATATAACCATCCCTTAACGTGCAACAAAGAATCACTCCAAAGTTCCTATCTAGCAGAGAACATAAGAAGAAAATGTTGGTAGGGTACAAAACCACTTCAAAGCTATTCTTTCCATTCGATCTATCCTAGAGTTTGTACTAAAATAACAGAAGCTATTCTTTCCGATCGATCTAATCAAGAGTTCATATTGAAGCAACACCAAATAATTTCAGATTAATAACACTCAATCCAACACAAAGAACTTCAAAGAGTGCCCCAAGATTTCTACCAGAGAAACAAAGACAAGAAGGTGCATCAACCCCTATGCATAGATTACCCCAATGTCACCGCGGGAATCCGCAAGTTGAATGCCAAAATACATATCAAGTGAATCAATACGATACCCCATTGTCACCACGAGTATTCAATTGCAAGACATATATAAAGTGTTCTCAAATCCATTAAAGTATTCAATCCGGTAACAACGAAGTCTCAAAGGGAAAATTCAATTCATCACAAGAAGAGTATAAAGGGGGAAACATCATATGATCCATCTATGTTAACAAAGCCCGTGATATATCAAGATCATGACATCTCAAGATCACGAGAGAGAGAGAGAGAGATTAAACACATAGCTACTGGTACAAACCCTCAGCCCCGAGGGTGGACTACTCCCTCCTCATCATGGTGTCCACCGGGATGATGAAGATGGCCACCGGAGATAACTGCCCCCTCCGACAGGATGGCGGAACGGGGTCTAGATTGGTTCTCGGTGGCTACAGAGCCTTGCGGCGGTGGTACTTCTGATCTAGGGCTACCCCAAAGGGTTTCAAAATATTTGGGAATTTATAGTGCAAAGAGGGGTTGCGGGAGGCCACCGAGATGGGCACAACCCACCTAGGCACGCCAGGGGGCCCAGGCCTGCCCTGGTGGGTTGTGCCCCCCTCGGGGCACCCACCAGGTGCAGCTCTGCCCCATTGGGTTCCTTCTAGTCCAAAAATTCTCTAAAAAGTATCGTGGTGTTTGGCTCCGTTTGATATTGATTTCCTGCGATGTGAAAAACAAGCAAAAAACAGCAAGTAGCACTAGGCATTGGTTCAATAGGTTAGTCCCAAAAAATGATATAAAGTTGCTATAAAATGATTGTAAAACATCCAAGAATTATAAAATAACAGCATGAATACTTCATAAATTATAGATACGTTGGACACATATCGCCTAGAAGGCTTGTCGCCTCGTGGCAGGTCTACTAACCATATTTCTTGGCCTATAAATACCCAAATATTCCACCAAGATCAAAAGAGCCATGAAAATACTTTTCCGCCACCGGAAGCCTCCGTTCCCGAGAGATCCAATCTTAGAGCCTTTTTTGGTAATCTGTCGGAGGGGGTTTCGATCACGGAGGGCATCTACATCAACTCCATTGCCCCTCCGATGATGTGTGAGTAGTCCATCACAGACCTATGGGTCCATAGCTAGTAGCTAGATGGCTTCTTCTCTCTCTTTGATCTTCAATACCATGTCCTTCATGATCTTCATGGAGATGTATCTGATGTAATCCTATTTTGTGGTGTGTTTGTCAAGATCCAATAAATTGTGAGTTTATGTTCACATTATCCATGAATCTTATTTGAATCTCCACTGATTTCTTATATGCATGATTTCATATCCTTGCAAGTCTCTTCGAGTGATTGGTTTGGTTTGGCCAACTAGATTGGTAACTCTAGCAATGGGAGAAGTGCTTGGTTTTGGGTTCAATCTTGTGGTGTCCTCACCCAGTGACATCGTAGGGGTAGCAAGGCATGTATTGTATTATTTCCATCAAGGGTAACAAGATGGGGTTTTCATCATATTGCTTGAGTTTAGCCCTCTACATCATGTCATCTTTCTTAATGTGTTACTCTGTTCTTCATGAACTTCATACTCTAGATGCAGGCAAGAGTCGGTCGATGTGTGGAGTAATAGTAGTAGATGCAGAATTGTTTCGGTCTACTTGTCATGGATGTGATGCCTATATGCATGATCATTGCCTTGGATAACTACATGATTATTTTATTTTCTATCAATTGCTTGAAGTAATTGTTTTACCCACCATGATCTTTTCCTTCAAGAGAGAAGCCTCTAGTGAAACCTATGGCCCCGAGTCTATTTTTCATCATATATTTTCAGACCTATACTTGCCGCAATTTATTTACCTTTTACTTTACACACTCGTTACATCTATCTCTATCTGATCTAATCCTTGAAATTGATCGGGAAGGGATTGAAAACCCCTTTATAGCGTTGGGTGCAAGAGTTTGATAATTTGTGTTGGTGCGTCCATTGGTGACTTGCTTGTTCCTCCTACTGGATTGATACCTCAGTTCTCAAAAACTAAGGTTAATACTTATCTACTTTGCTACATCACCCTTTCCTGTTCAAGGGAAAACCAACACATGCTCAAGAGGTAGCAAGAAGGATTTCTGGCACCGTTGCAAGGGAGGATACACATCAAGCCTACCAAGTACCCATCACATACTCATCTCTTGCATTTACTTTATTTGCCATTTGCCTCTCGTTTTCCTCTCCCCCACTTCTAAAACAATTTTCAAAAAATACCAAAAATATTTGCCTTTTTATTCGCCCTTCTTTCATTTTCCTTTTGTATTCTTGTGTGATAGTTTGTTTGTCTTCATGGCTCCACCCAATGATTTAAATCCTTATCTTAAGAAGTTGGAAGATATTGATGACAATGCTAAAAATTTCATGTCCCTTCAATTTGACCATAATAACTTCTTTAGAAACGAGCTTAAAGAAAAAAGAGTATGCTTGAATACATGAACAAGGAACTCGATGATATGTATAAATAGTTGTTTGGATTGAAATCTCAATTTTCTCATCTTGAAGATTTAGTAGGCCAAGTTTCTGATAAACAAGCTACCTTAGTCAATAAGATGGCTGCTAAGCCAGAATCTATTAATAATGATGAAGATCTTAAAGTGATTGATGTGACCCCTATTGAACCTTTTTTTCCAATATAAATATTGATAATGATGGGATTGGAGATAAGTCAACTTTAGTTACTAGGCGTCCCAATGATTTGGAGTCTATAGATCTTAATGCTAAGATTGATAAAAGTGGGATTAAAGAGGTCAAAACTTTAAATAGCAATGAACCCACTCTCTTGGATTTCAAGGACTTTAATTATAATATATGCTATTTGATTGATTGTATTTCCTTGCTTTAATCCATCTTGAATTCTCCTCGTGCTTATAGTCAAAATAAGGCTTTTACTAAACATATAGTTGATGCTATGATGAAATCTTTTGAAGAAAAACTTGAGCTAGAAGTTTATATTCCTAGAAAGCTTCATGATGAGTGGGAAACTACTATTGAGATTTAAATCAAAGATTATGATTGACATGCTTTGTGTGATTTGGGTGCTAGTGTTTCCACAATTCCAAAAACTTTATGTGATGTGCTAGGTTATCATGATCTTGATGATTGCTCTCTAAATTTGCATCTTGCGGATTACAATATTAAGAAACCCCTGGGAATTATTAATGATGTTCTTATTGTTGCAATAGGAATTATGTGCCCATAGATTTCATTATTCTTGATATAGATTGCAATCCTATATGTCCTATTATTCTTGGTAGACCTTTCCTTAGAACTATTGGTGCAATTATTGACATGAAAGAAGGAAACATTACATTCCAATTTACATTAAGGAAAGGCATGGAACACTTTACTATAAACAAAATAATATTACCTTACGAATCTATTATGAGAGCTACTTTTGGATTGCATACCAAAGATGACAATACCTAGATCTATTGGTTTTGCCTAGCTAGGGGCGTTAAACAATGGCGCTCGTTGGGAGGCAACCCAATTTTATTTTTTTTGTTATGTTTTTGCTTCTGTTTCTGAGTGTTTACCACATTATTAATTATTTAGTAATTCTGTTTTGGTGTTTTAATTAGTGTTTGAGCCAAGTAAAATCTTTGGGGTGATCTAGGGTAGTTGTTGATTTGATCTTGCTGAAAAACAGAAACTTCTGCGCTCAGTCCAGGAATTTTATAATTTTTTCAGAGCACCGAATTGATCTGAAATATTTTAAAAAGATTGATACGTAAATTTCCTAGGTTTTCCTAATTTTTCAGAATTTTTTAAGTTACAAAAGTATACAAAGTTTCCAGATTGCTATAGACTGTTCTGTTTTTGACAGATTATGTTTCCCTTGAGTTGTTTGCCTATATTGATGAATCTATGGGTTGTATTATGTGGTATGAGACACAGAGAAGTTAGATTACAGTATGTATAACACCAATATAAATAGAGAATGAGTTCACAACAGTACCTAAAGTGGTGATTTATTTTTTTGTACTAACGGATCTCACGAGTTTTCTGTTAAGTTTTGTGTTGTGAAGTTTTCAAGTTTTGGGTAAAGATTGGATGGACTATGGAATAAGGAGTGGCAAGAGCCTAAGCTTGGGGATTCCCAATACACCCCAAGTCATATTCAAGGATTCCAAAGAGCCTAAGCTTGGGGATGCCCGAGAAGGCATCCCCTCTTTCGTCTTCAATCCATTGGTAAATTTACTTGAGGCTATATTTTATTCACCACATGATATGTGTTTTGCTTGGAGCGCCTTGTATGATATGAGTATTTTCTTGTTAGTTTGACACAATCATCCTTGATGCACAAATCTTTTGAGAGAGGCATGCTGAATCATGTATTCATTAGACTACTCTTTGTGCTTCGCTTATATCTTTTGAGTTGGGCAATTTTGCTCTATATGCTTCACTTATATCTTTTAGAGCACGATGGTGTTTTAGTTTTATAGAAATACTTGAACTCTCGCACCTCACTTATATTATTTTGAGAGTTACTAAAAACAGCATGGTAATTGGTCTAGGTTATGAATTTAGTCATAATATGATAGGCATACAAAAAAGATCTAATAAAAACTTCCATATTAAGTGCAATGAGTATTTATGAGAAGTTTGATTCCTTGTATAAAGTTTTGAGATATAAAGATGGTACTGTTAAGAGACATGTTAGGAAATAAATTGTGATTTGGTAAAAATACTTTTGTAAAGGTTTGTGATTCCCGTAGCATGCACGTATGGTGAACCGCTATGTAAGGAAGTCGGAGGCGTTTCGGTCTACTTTTCATGGAACCGCTATGTTGGTCGATGTGTGGAGTAATAGTAGTAGATGCAGAATCGTTTCGGTCTACTTTTCATGGCGTGATGCCTATATGCATGATCATTGCCTTGGATAACTACATGATTATTTGCTTTTCTATCAATTGCTTGACAGTAATTTGTTTACCCACCATGATATTTGCCTTCAAGAGAGAAGCCTCTCGTATAACCTATGGCCCCCGGGTCTATTTTCCATCATATATTTTCAGATCTATACTTGCTGCAATTTATTTTCCTTTTACTTTCCACACTCGATACATCTATCACTATCAGATTTAATCCTTGCAAATAACCATGAAGGGATTGACAACCCCTTTATAGCGTTGGGTGCAAGAGTTTGATTATTTGCGTAGGTGCATGCATTGGTGACTTGCTTGTTCCTCCTACTGGATTGATACCTTGGTTCTCAAAAATAGAGGGAAATACTTATCTACTTTGCTGCATCACCCTTTCCTCTTCAAGGGAAAACCAACATATGCTCAAGAGGTAGCAATAATATTCGATGATGTATTAGTGATATTATATAATAATATTCTAGATGTATTAGTGATACTATTCGATGATGTATTAGTGATATTATATGATCATATTGTTGCATTGACTTGTATTGATTTGTATATCTCTTGTTTTGCTTATTGAATGCATTCTAATTCTTTTATATTTGTTCTGGATTAGTTAAGGTATGGACGGTAGAGACAGAGATCGTAATCAAGAGAATGTCATGTATGACATGATATGCTTCGGAAATGAAGAGAATGAAGAAGTAGATGATTGCTCACAATACCTTAACCCATCCGGTGAGGGGATTGAGGAAGAACAACCAAGAGACGAAGGGGAACTAGCTGACAATGATGGCGAAGAAAGTTTTCTCCATTTAACAAAGTCCAGTGAGGTATTAATTTGCCCTCTGGTGATCATCAGATATATTGATTGAGTTGTATATATTAATGAATATTTCTTATTATAGACCTCCAGATCAAGCAAATCTTCTACAAGGGTTAAACGTGGCCCGGCAAAAAAGTTGAAAGAAGGCATAAAGTACAACTTCGATCTAATCAGTGCAGATGGCAAACCGATTACTCCTAAAAAGAATGCATAAAAATTTATACGTCAATGCAGAGTTATCATTAGGGACTAAATCCCGATCACCATTCAAGAATGGAATCAGCCAAAAGATCCTCGAGTTCCTTTTGTCAGCGAAGGAACGAAAAATCTGCTTTGCGAGACGGTCATGAAACATTTCACCCTATCAGAGGGTCTCACAGATCTCCAACTAGAGAAAGTCAAGAAGTGCACTCTTAAGAAGATGGCCACACTATTCCAGACTTGGAACAAAATATTATGGAGAAAGTACGTGAAAGAAGGAAAGAAGACTCCGGAATTCAAAGGAGAACTAGTGAAGTAAAATGATGACTCGGAAAAATTTGTGGAGTTCAAGGAATCAGACGCAACTAAGGAACGTCGAGAGTAAACTAGATAAATGCCTACAAAAAACGTGGCACCATCATCTGGGGCCAGGTGGCTACAAGTCTAAGTTGCCTAACTGGGATGAATCCGAGATAAACATGAAGGCTGCAGGGGTCACTCCACAAACAAACACTTGGCCCAACATGTGCAAGACTTGGTTTTATGCACATGGGGGAAAGTTGGACCCAAAGACAGGGGAGGTTCTTGAACATGCAAATCTTAAAGAATCCATTGAAGATTTACTTAAAGCAATAGAAGAAGCTCAAATGGGTGAGTTCCAGCCCGAGAGAGAGAATGACGAGCTTATACGCGCCCTCAAGAATCTTGAACACCCGGGAAGAACTCAAGGCAAATGCCTTGTTCTGTGGCTTCTAGGGTTTGCAGATTGGATCGACAGTTACAGAAGCCATGAGAGAAAGAAGAAGCATGAACTAGACTGGATTCAAATGGTAGAATCAAAGAACACGGACTTGGAACACAAATACATGCTGCAGCAGGAGCAAATTAACAAACTTAGCCAGCAAGGCGTGTCTCAACAGTAGGAGCAACCAGATCCAGCATTGGATGGTACCATTCCATCATCTATGCCAAAAAGCAGCATGGGTTCCATGGGGGTTCCGGCTGATGATGCACTGTTGGCTCGCTACCTCATGGATGATATCCTAGAGTCGATAGTTTGTGAGCTACACATGAAACTAAAGAACATATCCATGAAGGTGGCGCACGGCTTTGCTTTACCGAATGCACTTGAAGCACTCCTCCACGGAAATCTGGTTCCATCTGGCTATGCTTGTGTCGGGGTGGATGAAGTTCTGTTGGGATATGAATCACTAGATCTTGACTACTATGGAGGTCAAGGGGAGCAGACACTAGGAGAATCCATACGTGGTATCATTGTGTGGAAAAAGGAATGCATCGTGTTTCCAAACTCGGTGCCAAGGACACCGACTTCTCCTCCAAGTCCGCCGTGTCAGCAGACTCCAACCCACCTCGAGACGGAGCGCAGGGCGAGGCTGCCATATCAATCTCCACCGCATCAGCCAAATCCGTCCCACCCTGAGACGTAGCCTAGCACGAGTCCGTGATATCGATCTCCACCGACTCCAAAGCGGAAGAGAGCACAAAACAATAAACCCGAGCCTCCTATCACAAAGAAGTTAGCTTACGAGAAGACCAACGAGGAAACTGATGCACAAGTGGCTATCGAATTGCAGGCCATTTTGAACTAAAGCCGCCCCCGCCACCAAAGGAGAAAATACTTGAGAAAGTCTTAAAACACTTTGTGGATGCAGCTAAACCAGCAGAGAAAAGTCTGCTATCAAACTATGAACTCTCTATTAGCAAGTCCTATCATAAACAAAAAATAGAAGTCGAACGATGGTAGTAAATGCAGGAAAACTGTTCCCCATCTCGAAGAACAGGCAGTGCAATCGATCACCCCGCTCAAGGTGAGTACCGATAAGGTGGTAACAACCGATGCTCATAGAGATAAGGCTAGAGAGATAGGTATCAGTGTTGAACTACTCCTAGGGATCGAGGAATTTGCACCGACAGATCCAAATAAACTAGCATGGAAATATGTCACCAAGAACCCTTTGGTCAGTCCTGATGAGGAGAAGCTTTTAGGCACACAAATGCACAAGTTGCATGAATGATACCTGTTGGGGATATAACCCCGTGGTAAAATCCGCCCAGGAGGGGCGGGGTCGTACCTGGCGGCTCGTTATCATATGGGCTAGAAGAGGAAGGCTGGGCCACGCGGTGGCGTATCAGATGGGCTGAGATGGAGGCCCAGAGACAGGAAGAAGGCACAAGACCCGGGTGGGTAAGCCACCCGAAGACAGCTTGCCAAGATAGGCAAGACGGCTTAGAGACAGGGACAGTCACGTTGTAAGAGTCGGTTTTGAACTTGTGTAACCCAGGGTCTTGACCTCTTATATAAAGGCAAGACCTGGGGTCGGCTTAGACAGAAACCAATCAATCGAGAGCTAGGTCAAGCGAATACGCTCCCTTGTAATTGATACTCCAATCAATATACACAAAGCAGGATGTAGACTTTTACCTCTTCTCGAGGGGCCAAACCTGGGTAAACCCATGTCTTTCGTCCCAACCAACCCCTTTGAGTCCACTGCCTTAGCGATGGCCTCGAACCTAAGTCCTCGGACATCTGCCGTGACAAAACCACGATAGTTGCCGCCCACCGTGGGGCTAGCGCACGGTGGTGTTGAGTTCTCAAAGGGCTCTCTCCTAGGGATTGAAGGATACACCGTCGGCTTGATGACGAAGAGTCGACGCAGCAAGCTCTACATCGACGATTTAGGATGGGGGCCTGATGTCGGCTCAATCGAGTATGGGTACCGGGTTTCCATTGGCAACATGCACGTGTTCATCGGCAAACTTGACGGATCCATCCGCGGGCCGGACATCTGCACCGACCTCGTCGAGCCGGCCCGACACATGACACCCACCCGTGTTCAACCCGGGCGGAAGAGTGTTTTCGTCAGCTTTACGCAGGACAGGGGAGATTCCTTGTTAGGAGAGACCCTGGCTTTCTCAGATGAAGGATCTTCCAGCAGGGATGCAAAGTCAATCTATCAACTTCATGACGGCGGGCTAGGGGCTATGTCGATGGTGATAGTATTCCGGATCCCTATGACCCCCGAGCTGATCCACCGTGTTCATGGCAGGCCCGGCTCCAGATTCTAATAGAGCTACTTCTAGAGCAGCAGCAGGAGCGGCCCCACCCGATGTTGAGCCTCCTAAGACGTCGGCTCAAGTTTTACTGGGGCTCATGGAGGAGCTAGCAAACCTTGATGGCCACAGAAGTGATGACCAAGAATCGGGCGAAGCGCAATGCAGAGATTAAACGAATCAAGGGACGGATGGCTCAGGCCCAGGAAGATATCAATGCAATGCAGGTTCAGATGAATGTTGAATCGGAGCACTTGAGAGCGGAGGCTCTCCGTTTTGATCTGGATCAGCGGGCTTCAAAGGCGGTTCAGCAAAGAAGGACTCAAGTTGGTCTCCCTATTCACCCTCGGAATCTCTTCAATACTCCTAGAGCCGGGCCAAGTACGCCGCCGATGGTAACCCAGGCGGCAGAGGTGTCGTGGCAACTAGACCCTCCGCGGAGAAACAGAACTTTGCTGCGACATGTCATGACACCACCTGGCCATTATTCTAACCTGGTGGATAACATGATAGCGGCGGCTGCCTGGCTTGACGCCCTCCCCTTGGCTGAAGGGACGTCGTTCGGTGAAGAGGCGAGGAATGCAATCAGCATGTTACAGACACCGGTGGCCCAGCAAGAAAGGTACACACATAGTCGAAGTCGGGTGCACTCTACGCTGGTTCATAGCCGTAGCTACAGCCGGCGCATTGAGTCACCGGTGGTTTCCAACAGTGAATAGAGGCGGAACCCTCCCAATGATAACATGCCTGAGGGGGATATTCAGGGGATTATGGATAGGGATCGGGCTCAGCGAGGATCAATGCCACTGATGGATTACCCGGAGATCCCTGAGCCGACACAAGCACCCCCCCCCCCCCCGTTAGCGCTTCTTCCAGGGGAGTTGGTGTGCAATGTATCATGGCGTATCTAAGGAATGAACGTTTGCCTAAGGACTTTAAGGAACCGTGGAAGGTGCCTAATTACACGGTAGATCTGCCCCCGGAGACCTGTGTCAAAAGTTATGAGCTGGCTATGGAGATAATGGATGTCAGCGAGGCAGTTTGTGCGAAATGCTTTGTTATGATGTTGGAAGGGACGGCCCGCACTTGGTTGAAGGGTTTGCCACCTAACACCATCACGTCTTGGGCCGAGTTGAAAACACGCTTTATCAAGAATTTTAGGGGAACCTGCAAGCAACCTATGACGATCATGGATCTGGATCACTGTGTACGGCATGAAGGTGAATCGGCCCATCATTGAGTCCGGTGGGTCTCGACGGTGATCCACTCGTCTGAGAATATTTCAGCGCCTCAAGCAGTTCTGATTTTGCAAAGGAACTGTCACTTTGTACCCCTTAAATAGAAGCTTGGGCGGTTGAAGCGTTCTTGTCAGGACATGGTGTGCTCATGACGGCTCTCACCAAATATGTGGATTCAGATACCACCAAAGACCCAAGCTCCGACGATGAGAAATCGGCTCAGGGTAAGAAGGGCAACAACGGCAAGAATCAGCAAAGCAGTGTTGGGAACGACAACCAGGGCAAGCGGAAGAACCCGGATGGAGGGTCAGAGTTAGTGGCAAGCACCAATGCTGGGAACGGTCGTACGAGGGGCAACAGAAATTTTAGGCCGTCGTTCAACAAAGATAAGGCACCTACGCCTTCCAACTTGGAAGACGCGCTGAACAGACCTTGCCCGGCGCACAACCGGCCAGATAAGGAGGCCACCCACACCTGGAAGGAGTGCAGCATTATGCGCCAGTTCCGGGATCATAGCCTCCGCCAACACCGTAATAATGGTAACGGCCCATCGGGCGGTTCAGGAGCAGGTTTGGGTGCTGGCAGGTCAGGTTCAGGTTATCAGGGTCAAGGAAATCAGGGTGGTCATCATCAACAACAGGGTAATGGTTGTTAGCAACAAAATAATCAATCATGATATCATAGCAACCCGAAAAAACTTAGTGGGGCAAGTATCATGTCTTCACTACAAGCCTTGACAAGCGGGATCAGAAGCTGCACAAGAGGGCGGTTAATGCGGCCATGTTGGCCATCCCGTGATACTTAAAGTGGTCGGCATATCCAATCACATGGAGTCGGGAGGATCACTCGCCGCGGGTTGACAATCCAGGTCACCTAGCTTTGGTGGTTGCTCCTAAGGTTGGGGGTTATAAGTTTACAAAAGTGCTCATGGACGGTATTAGCAGTATCAATATCCTATACTACGACACCTTTCAATGGATGGAGTTAACTAACAAGGCTCTTAAGCCGTCATCGATAGTTTTTCATGGGGTGGTGCCAGGTAAGTTGGCCTACCCAGTGTGGAAATTGCTTTAGAAGTGTTGTTTAGGGATGAGTACAACTAAAGTGTGGAGACTTTGTGGTTCAAAGTGGTGAAAATTAAGATCCCGTATCATGCTCTATTTGTCTGACGGGCTTTTGCAAAGTGTATCGCCAGGCCTTGTTATGTCTATCTGCAGCTCAATATGTCGGCCCTCAATGGAACTATCACGGTCCATGGTGATCGGAAAGTTGCCATTGAGTGTGAGGAAGGAGATGCGGCTTATGCAGAGTCAAGTTGCGCAAAGGCACAACTTAAGTTTTACAAGGATAACATTGACCCGGCGGACATGACTCCGTTAAAGAAACCTAGTACAGAGTCTAAGCCGTCCTTGAAGTTTGCGGCGGATGACACGAAGCTGGTCGATTTTACTCTGGGCGACTCATCCAAAAAATTCACTATCAGGGCTAACATGGAACCCGCATAGGAAAGCGTGCTCATCGAATTCATCCGTGAGAATCAAGGCATCTTCACATGGAAGCCGTCTGACATGCCGGGTGTATCGAGAGAGTTTGCTGAGCACAACCTTAATGTGGATCCTAAATTTAAGATGATTAATCAATTCCTCCGCCGTTTCAACGAGGAGCGGCGTAAAGCAATTGGAGAAGTGCTGGCCCGGCTCTTGGCGACAGGGTTCATCATGGAAGTATTTCACCCGGAGTGGTTAGCAAATCCCGTGCTGGTGCTCAAGAAGAATGACACGTGGCGTATGCGTATAGATTACACAGATCTTAACAAAGCCTGTCCAGTTGACCCATTTGCTCTCCCTCGTATCGACCAAATTATTGATGCAATAGCGGGTTGTGAGAGTTTATGCTTACTGGACGCCTATTCAGGTTATCATCAGATCAAGATGGCAGTTAAAGACCAAGAGAAGGCATCGTTTATAACACCTTTTGGGGCTTTCTGCTATGTGTCTATGCCGTTTGGGCTGAAGAGTGCACAGGCGACTTACCAACATTGTGTGGAGAACTACCTTCACGGTCAGATTGGGTGCAATATTCATGCTTACCTAGACGACATTGTGGTTAAGTTAAGGAAGAAGGATACGTTGCTTGATGACCTGAAGGAAACATTTGATAACTTACCGGTCTACAAGATGATGCTTAACCCGGCTAAGTGTGTTTTTGGAGTTCCTGTAGGTAAACTTCTAGGTTTCTTGGTTTCGGAGCGAGGAATCGAGGCCAACCCGGACAAAATAAAGGCCATCACATCAATGGCTAAAACGGCGAGCATCATGATGTGCAGCTCTTGGCGGGTCGTATTGCTGCTTTAAGCCGCTTCATCAGCCGCCTGGGTGAGAAGGCTATTCCTCTGTACTAGATGATGAAAAATACGGATGATTTTGTCTCGAGTAAGGTTGCAGATGAAGCTCTTGAAGCGCTCAAAAGTCAGTTGGTTGAGCCGCCGATCTTGGCTGTTCTGGCTGAGAAAGAAGCCTTGCTCCTTTATGTGGTGGCTAACAATAGGGCAGTCAGTGATGCGATCGTGGTAGAGCGCAAGGAGGCAGGGAAGGAGTACCCGGTCCGGAGGCCGGTTTACTAAGTCAGCGAGGTTCTTATAGGGTCCAAGCAAAGATATTCACATTGGCAGAAACTAATATACGAGGTGTTCATGGAAAATCGCAAGTTGAAGCATTATTTCCTTGGACACCAGATCATGGTGGTTAGCTCTGCCTCGTTGGGAGATATAATTCAGAACCGGGAGGCCACTGGCAGAATTGCTAAGTGTGCGCTAGAGCTTGGGCCTCTCAATTTGAAGTATGTACCTGGCACAGCCGTGAAATCTCAGGCATTGGTGGATTTCATAAATGACTGGAGGGAGTGTCAGTCACCGGAGGAGAAGCCGGACAACACGTACTAGACAGTTCACTTTGATGGGTCCAGACAGTTGGAGGGATCGGGGGCTGGAGTTGTCTTAACTTACCCCAAAGGTGATAAGTTCTGTTACGTCCTAAGGCTGATGTTTCCTTGCATGAAGAATGCAGCTGATTACGAAGCTTTGCTTCATGGACTTCTTGCGGCAAAGGAGATGAACCCGAGCCCGATTTGATGCCTTGGTGATTCAGATCTTGTGACACAACAAGTTTCAGGCACGTGGGATTCCAAGGACCCGCGGATGGTGGCTTATCGACAAGAGGTGGATATTGTCGCTGGTCACTTGAAGGGTTATCAGGTGGATCATATTGACCGTCGCAAGAAAAAAGCGGCCGATGCATTGTCGAGACTAGTTTCTCAACATAAGCCGGTGCGACCTAATGTTTTCTTGGACGGAATTTATCACCCGTCTATTAAGCTACCTTCAGAGGAGGATCTGGCTATACCTGACCCGGAGGGGCAGCTAGTGGCAGCTTTACATGCTACTTCGGACTGGATGCCACTGTACCTGGCATACCTGACCCGCGGCGAGTTGCTTGAGGATGAGACTCTGGCGCGTTAAATCATGAGGCGTTTTAAATCCATGACCATAATTAATGGTGAGTTACATAAGCGCAGCGTTGCCAGCGTCTTCCAGCGTTGTGTTTCTCCAGAAGAAGGCAGGGAAATTCTATATGAGATACACGCCGGTGATTGCGGACATCACGCCGGTTCAAAGTCCTTGGTGGCTAAGGCTTTACGGCATGGCTTCTTCTGGCTGACGGCTCATAAAGACGCAGAGGATCTGGTCACCAAGTGCGACGGGTTTCAGAAGTTCGGAAGACGTGCTCATGTACCGGCTCAAGAATTGCGGATGATTCCGATCACTTGGCCATTTGCAGACTGGGGGCTTGATATGGTCGGACCTTCAGAAGGTCTAAGGATAAGAAGACCCACCTTTTTGGTGGCGGTGGACAAGTTTACGAAGTGGGTGGAGGCTGAGCCGATTAGTAAATGTGATGAGGCAACGGCGGTTCAGTTTGTCAAAAAATTGATCTACCGATTTGGATACCCTCATAGCATCATCACAGACAACGAAACAAATTTATCCAAGGGGGCCATGAAGGTGTTTTGTGAAAGCGAGCACATCTGGCTTGATGTTTTTGTTGTTGCTCATCCGCAATCCAACGGTCAGGCGGAGCGGGCTAATCAGGAAGTCTTCAGAGGTATCAAGCCTCGGCTTATGGTTCCTTTGCAGAGAACGCCGAGATGTTGGGTTGAGGAGTTACCCGCCATACTCTCAAGCATCAATACTACGCCTAACAGATTGACAGGTTACACGCCTTTTTCATGGTTTACGGTGCGGAGGCCATCTTACCAAGCGACATACGTCATGATTCACCACGGGTGGTGGCTTACGTGGAAGCTCACAATGAGACGGTGCGTCAGGATGCATTGGATGCTCTAGATGAAGCGCGCGATCTTGCAACAGCTCGGTCAGCGATTTGTCAACAAGACCTGCGTCGCTACCATAGCCGCAGGGTCAAGAGCCGGACATTCCAAGAAGGTGACTTGGTGTTACGTTTGATTCAATATCAGACGGATGCACACAAGTTATCTCTCCCATGGGAAGGACCTTTCGTGGTTAGCAGAAATCTGAACAGTGGGTCATATTATCTCATTGACGTACGAGATGAGTCACGTACCTCTGGCCAGGAGACACAACAGCCATGGAACATCGCTCATCTGTGGCCTTACTATACTTGAGTCATCGACTCCCATCTTTGTACATACATACTTCATTGTATCTATATTTATCATACATATAATAAAGTTGGCATCCTTGCAAGCCGGGGCATCTGTCATTTTTCCTTTTGCATTACAGATATGTGCAAAAGATGAACACTTCTACATGGTCACTTGGGGGCTTCCAACACACCGGGTTTAGCTTGCTCACCCTCTTGATCGACTCTTCAGCCAAGACAGTAGTATTGTACGGCGGCCTGCAAGACGATGACTTACAAGTTGGCGGTCCACAAGACGGTGGCCTGCAAGATGGTGCAAAGGTTGGCCCTGTCAACAAGGTCGTTTGGGGGCTTTCAACCTTCTGGGTTAAGCTTCAACCCTCTCGATCGGGTCTTTAGCCACCGTAAGGCGGGTCAGGGACCCAATACATTGACTCCGTCGACAAGGTCGAGAGGGGGTGAAGGTCGGCCCCTCGCCTCTTGATCGGCTTTTCAGCCACCGTAAGGCGGGATTGGGGACCCCGAATTTACTCCATCAAACAAGGCCAAAAGGGATGCAGCGAGTTGTGAACTTACCCCCTTTTGATCCGCAAGGCCGAGTTATACCTGCCTGTAAGCAGTTGCGCCTCTTCCAGGGGTGCAACGAGTTGTCAACTTACCCCCTGCGAGGGCCTCTTACAACGGCGAGGCAAACTCTCTCATATGCCGCGTACTCTCCGCCAAGTGGCCAGTCGTACTCTTAAGCAAGTGACATTGTTTAAGGTTCCAAAGGACGGATTTATGTCACGTGAGAAGTAGCTTATGAGTCAAGGGTACTCACCCCGCTGCAGATTCTGGTCTGTTGCGCCCTTAACAGTTAATATCGCCTAGAGACCTTGAGCCGCTCAAAGTTAACGGTCATTCTCGTTAGAGACCCTGCATTGTTAGACAGTTCAAAGCAACAGATCCCCCCAAAAGGGCCAGCAATGAGTTTTCGAAAAACAAAAAAGGAAGGAAAAGCAAGAACATCATACATTGCATCATACATTGCATCATACATGGCATCATACATTACATCATGCATTGCATACATTGCATGCCGGTCTCCAAAGCCGGGTCAGAGCAAGATTATGAACGAAGAGGCAAGGCTATACAGATATTAACATCTTCGGGTTATGCTTTTTCAAGCCGCCCTTAAAAACACTACATAATATTTTCTGTCTTGTTTTTTGCAGGCTCTATATCCAAAGATGAGCTGATGCTAAGACATTATGAGAAGAATGCAATGTTTATTACAAAGCTATTCAGGAGCTCTAAAGACGAAGGACTTAAAGTTTTGCATACACTTCCTCATTTCGAAGGCTCAGCTGGCCGGGTTACATTCAGTTGAGAACAACAAAACTTTAACTTGTTGGCGGGTCATCTCGCGCCGGGTCTTCGGGCTAATCGATCTGAAGATTATCCACATCCCAGTTGCAGTTTAATAAAGCTTCGAATTGAGCATCGCCTAAAAGAGGAGACTGATCAACTTCAGGGGCGAAGAGGGGCTTACAGAGTGCAGGGATCAAGTCCCTGGCTTCAAAAGTTGGACATCGCAGCCGTTGGTTGTTCGCATCGTAAGCCGCGTGGTAAGGAGTTAGGTCTATCTGATTGACAAGGATAGAGGCAAGTCTCTTGGAGGCCCTGACGCATTTGGCATAATCCGCCTCAGTAAAGTCTAAGTTGTCATCCTTTTTGTACGGGAAGTTGTTCATCATTTCTTCAGCGGTTAACTTAGGAGCAAAGGCCAGGGACCGGCTTAGCGCAGCTATAGCCCCTCTCCTGGCGACTGGTCGCCTTATTTCCTCTACCTGTTTGGGCAAGGTTGACAAGACTTCTATACCATCCTTCATAAATTTGGGGACATACTTGGCCGTCATCATGGCCTTGATGGTACAGAGGGATCCACTATAGAGTTGCTCAGTCAAAGTATAGACTGCCTTCAATTTCATCACACTATTAGAGGATAGCTGACGGCTCCTCTCGCCTACAAGAAAAAGGTTCAAATTTATAAGCCGCCTGACAGGTATTTCTTTCACAAGGAATTTTTTAAGCCGTACATGCTTACCAAAGATAGTGGCAATCATCTTGGATATGTGGTCTTTGAGAGTCTTCAGCTCTGCTGATGCAAGTTTGAGTTGTTCTTCGGTATCGCTTGCACGCTTGGACAAGGCAGCTTGCTCAGATTCGACAGTCTTTTTATACGCGGTAAAGTCGACCTGGAGTTTCTCAAGTTGTTCGACAGCCACCCGTAATTTCTCTTTTGCTGTGGCTCGGGCGGTCTGTTGCATGGTCAGATTTCCCTTAAGCCGGCACGTTCAGACTCGGCTGTGTCTAACGCCTCCTGCATTATACAAGTGACAGATTATAAAGATTCATTCGCCAAGGTGGAGTTATTTTTCGGATACAAGTCCCAAGCAGATTGCAAGAAATATACTTGGCACTTGGGGGCTAATGTCTATGTTTTCGTTCCAAGTCAACGGTGAAGTTCCGGCTCATCATTGTTCTAATGACCCGACTTGGGGGCTACGCCCGACGAACTTCTCAAATATGAAAGATCCGGCTCATCATTATTATAGTGATCCGGACTTGGGGGCTACACTTGGATCTATGATTTAACGTAAGTACCGGCTTATATGCAATCTAACCCATTACTTGCGGGCTACAGGTTAAGTTCTATACAGCATGTCAAAGGTTTGGAAGACCCGGTCCATTATTTGCAATATTACACTGGTTCTTGGGGGCTACGTAAGGGTATAAGAGAAATGCAGAAGATGAAAGATACCTCATATTTTTTCTTCATCAAACCAACAAGTTTGGTCTCCATGTTGCGGCTGGCAGAAAGCCGATTCAAATAACCGGCGTGCAGGTCATCTGCAGTCATCTTCTCCAAGATGGGGAATTTGAAGCTAAGCTTCTCTGGAGAAAAGTATCAATCTTGCTGGAGTGTTTTTCCAGTACATGATGAGTTGGGGATTGATAACCATCCCGGTGATGGTAACATCGGGAAGAGGTGAGTCTTCAGCGGCAGGACTGGGCGGCTTAGGGTCAGCCGCTGGACTATCAGAAGTCACCATGTGATGACCCGCCGGTTCTGAGGGTGGAGGAGAGTGCTCAGGTGCTTCCTTGTTAGCATCAGATGGCTCAATAGTCTCCGGTTGTTGAGCGGCAGGAGGAACGGTGGACCCGCCTATCTTCCTACGTTTGGCTTGAGCCCTGAAGGTGCAAAGAGTCAGTACACAGTACAAAGACAATACAAATAATGTACACACGGCAGGGTGAAAGCATACTATGGGTTGATCTTCATGAGAGGAAGTTTGGAGGCAGTCGAGTCGCCAGAAGAAGGAGGTGACTCCTAAAAAATTAAGACAATAAATCACAAGAGTAAGACAGCAGTACAAAAATATAAGACAGATATTTTCGCGGCGCCGGGGAGTTGGGTAAGCCGGCCATAAGATCGCCAGAGCCGATGCTCCGGGTCTGACGCCGAGAATCGACCTGTTGCTTTTTCAAGGAAAATTCGGGATCTAAGTAAGCAAGAGGATGTGAAAAAGGAACTTTTCAGACAACCCGCTGTATCTTCTCTTGTGGTAAGATTTCTGAGTCGGAAGAAATGTAAGTTACCTCAGGGGCGTTGGCGTGGCTCGTTGCTGTCTCCTCCTGTGTATAGTCGTTGTCAACAAGTTGCATAAAAAGATGGCCAAGTGAGTCAAGTTCTACCTCTGAATCGTCAAGTTCAAGCAGGTTTTGAGCCGAAGTTTTCTTCTTGCGGCCATGGATGTTACCCGCCTAAGACTTCTTGTTCATGGGGGAGTGTATTTTTTCTTCCAAAAGCTGGAGTTGGCCTGTAGGCAAAGTCGCCAAAAGATTTAAAGTTGCCATATACAAAGTCGAGTCAGAGAGAAAGCAAATTTTAAAGTCGTCCTTACATCCGGAGCTGGATTTGTGACGCAGAAGGGTTTTAACCCAATCGTACGACAAGCCTCCTGGGATTCGCGGGTAAGTCCTTTGATAGCAGAATTAATGTTTTCTCCCGTCAGAGGTGTGTGGTTGAAGCAGAAAGGATCATTCTCGTTGCCAATGTACTCGTACATAAGCTGCTCACGCCGGCTTAGTGGTAAGACTTTCCATGAGATCCAACAATGGGTTGAGTCAACTCCTGTCAACCCGTTCGCCAGAAGGGCCTTGATTTTGGCGAAACCCAGAGCATACTTTGCTCGTGTCGTAGCAGACATCCAATCCGGAAGCTTAGTGGAAGTGCAGAGCCGGGTAAGACAGTAACCCGGCAATGGATTTTCTCCCTCTAGAGAGGTGACTCTGCAGTAAAACCAAGTTTTGTTCCAATCTTTGGGGTGGCTTGGCATAAGGACAGCTGGGTAAGCTAGATCTCTTCGTCTTTTGACAGAGACTCCGTCGAGCTCCAAGCTTGGACTGGTCGCCACTTCCATTTGGCGGTTGACATAGAAGAAGTCATGGAAGAGGTCGACGGATGGCTCTTCCTGCAAGTAAACCTCACACAAGACTTGAAAATTGCACATATTAGAGACCGAATTTGGGGCAATTTCTTGAGGATGCAGTTTAAAGAAATGGAGGACGTCTCGGAAGAATTTTGATCCGGGCGGGCTGAAACCACAGATAAGGTCATCGGCGAAGATAAAAATTTCCCCTTCTTTAGGGGTAGGTTTCTTCTCTGACCCCGAAACCTGCCAGTGAATGACATTCTAAGACGGCAATGTGCCTGCCTCTACGAAATCCAATAAAAATTGCTCGGTGACACCGGAGCCGACGCAGTCACAGGATGCAGGTTCTCAAGACATGACGGTGGGTCAAACTGTGAAAAGGGGCAGGACACGAAGGTCAGGAAATGACCGGACAATCAAGATGACTGATTAAACAAAATAGTGCGATGTTAAGCCACCAGCGCAGTTTATCGGAAGAGCCGATGATTCGATGGCGGATTAAGTAGGCAATATCGTGCTACAAATAATGCCAAGGACTAACAAACAGGTTTCACACAATGTACCATGCCTGCAAGATCTACTGGCAAGGAAAAATAAAACTTAATTCAACCCTAAAAGAGGAGTCGTGGAAGAACAGGCAGTTGGCGCAAGAAAAGGAGCAGGATACAGATCTAGGATAAGTTATCGTTGGCTCTACACGGACAGCCGCGATGGATTAACAATATTGCGAGATTGAAAAGGCTGCTTATCAGTTTGCATTACGAGGGCGATTGGATGAATGAGCGGAGCAAGTTAATCGAAGCCCGACGAACTCGAAAGCGTTCAAGTGAGGTGACTACAGATCTGGCAGGGGTTGATAGGGGTACCTTGTAGATGCGGGCAACGCGGGCGAAAATCTAGACTGTTCAGGTTGATGCAGCGGCCAAGGTTGGCAATGACGACGAGGTCCCCCCGGCGCGGCGGAGCTCAAGAAGCGCGGGCGTCGGGAGGAGGAAGAAGAATGGTGGCGGCGGAGAAAAGGAAAAGACCCCCTTCGTGGCCCTATTTAAGGGATGGGATGGCGAACAGCGCGTGTGGGAATCGAGGAGACAAAATGATGATTGATCAAGGCGGATGCCTCGATCTTTGGGCCGACCATTATTGAGGAGATCCGTTGCAAATGTCACAGAATCTTCTTGGCATATCCGCGGGTGATGTCACGGCGGGTTATGAGTTCTTTTGTTTTCAGGTGACAAGGACGTGAGACTCGTCGTAGAAAAAAGGGAAGGTCGACATGGTAAGCTCAAATCAATCTGGGGCCTAATGTTGGGAATATAACCCCGTGGTAAGACCCGCCCAGGAGGGGCCGGGTCATACATGGCGGCTCGTTATCATATGGGCTGGAAGAGGAAGGTTGATCCGCACGGCGGCTCATCAGATGGGTTGAGACGGAGGCCAAGAGATAGGAAGAAGGCACAAGACCCCGGCGGGTGAGCGCCCCGAAGACAGCTTGCCAAGATAGGCAAGACGGATTAGAGACAGGGCCTAACACATTGTAAGAGTAGGTTTGGAACTTGTGTAACCCAGGGTCTTGACCTCTTAAATAAAGGCAAGACCCGGGGACGGCTTAGACAGAAACCAATCAATCGAGAGCTAGGTCAAGCAAATATGCTCCCTTGTAATCGATACTCCAATCAATATACACAAAGCAAGACGTGGGATTTTACCTCTTCTCGAGGGGCTGAACCTGGGTAAACCCGTGTCTTTCGTCCCAACCAACCTCTTTGAGTCCACCGCCGTAGCGATGGCCTCGAACCTAAGTCCTCGGACATCTGTCGTGACAAAACCATGACAGTACCTGAAAGAAGTAAAGCTCGGGCGACAGAGCCTCATTGTGAAAGTCGAGTGAGAGCATTACATCCATGAAAAAGATTTGTGGATTGAAAATGAATAATTTTTCCAGTTATTCAATCAAAAAAGCACTCGAGAAATCTCTCGTCAGTTGCTATTGTGTGTAAGTGATTTCTGTGTGTAATTTAAGTCTCTGGCTCAGCTCATTCATTTCCTGTAATGATCCCCACAATATTGTTTTTCTGTGGTATTATGTGGAATGAAGATTTTTGCATTGAACAGAGATGGAGTCTATGGCATTGGGTTCGTTGACCCGAATTCCGTTAATGACCAAGTGTTAACTAGTTACTCTAAAGACACAGAGAGAATCTTGCTAAGGTTTTTGAAGACCCAATATAGTAAACCAAAAATACTTTTACCTTACAACTTCAAGTGAGTGTTACTGTCTTGTACTACAAATTCTCTTTTTGCTTTTATATATATATATGCAAAATTATGTCTACCATAGCTTACCATAGAACTTGTTTAAGTTGGCTAAGCTTTTAACGGTTTAAAATTTATCAAAAATATGAAATAAATAGTGTATCGACACTATAACGTAACAAGATGATACAACGGTTGGATTGTGAAAATATGCATTTATGTGTCCTCAGCAAAAAAAACAAGAATTTCAGCTTGCGTTGACATAAAATATATACTGATTTACTTGTTATTTTTGTCCAAGACACATAAAGTTATAAACACTATTCTGATCATGGGATCAGAATATTATTCTGATCACGGGTTAAACTTCCTGAGTTAACTTCCCTTTGTAGGAACCCGACCTTCGGGCTATCTTCGCAACCATGTCTTCCGGCGCGAATTTTTCTGGTCAGTCGTGTTCTATGTGACGTAAGTGTAATCTGGGAACGATTTTTAGCAACTAAATGCCCGTTTTAAATAGGAATCTCTCTTGTTGGCGGATTTTCTCTCGGGACGTGATGAACTTGCGTGTGTTGCAATTTTACTGCCTAAGTTGTTTGACTTGAACTTCCCTTGGTGAGAGGTTGAACTTCCCATAACATTGTCCAAATTAGGATTGCAATATACCACTGGAAAGCTGTGGACACGACGGTCACGGCCTAAGTTGAATTTTTGTCAAAATCTAAATGGTTTACGAGCAGTTTTGAAAACCGTTTTTCTTCACACACAAAAAACGTGAACCATATTTTCGAGCCCATTTCTAAACCGTTTATCGGAATGAGGCAAATAGATGGCACCGCTCATTTTAGATGTTGAACATTTTTTCCAAATTCCCTAAGATTAAGAGGAATTTCAAAAATGGCGGAATATTGGAAACCGAATAGGCAGGTTTGTATTTCGGGGTTAATTTGAAAGTGGCTAGTCCTATCGACGCATATGATATGGCGTTGGAAAGCTTATGACAATGCGCATCTTTCCATATTTTTTGTTCTAACCAATGAATCCTTTAAAAGTAATTTGGAAAATGGCCGAATCTGCATCGAGTTCATATTTTCACGTTATGCTCTCAACGGTTTGTCGGAATGAGGCAAATGATATGGCGTTGGAAAGCTTGAAGAAATGCGAAACTTTTCTACGCAGATTGTTTTTCCAAATCTTTAAGGTTTTAAGTCAATTTCGAAAACGTACAAAAACATTTTTTGGACGTAATTATTAGAAACTTTATCGGAATGGGGCAAATAATATACCGTTGAAAAGCTATGGAAAATGCGAAACTTTTTCATGCAGGTGGTTTTCTCTGATTCCTAATCGTTTTCAAGCAATTTCAAAAACGGCGAGATGACGCGTTCTGCCTTTTATCGCGAAACAAAGTCTTCGAAAATGCATCGCGTGAAGAACTTGACCTTCATCGGCACGTCTACCTGAACTTCAATCTGTTTCTTCACGTACTGTTTTTTGCTTGTAGCTCTCCATCCACTCACCGGAACTGATCAAGTGATATACCGATAGAAAGCTATTGCAAACACGCAACTTTTCCGGCTTGATCATTTTTTCATACTCGCGACGGTTTGAAAGATTTTTATCCAAAATTCATTTAGCGTAGTAGTTGAACTTCCAACAGTTTCCACGTTGAAATTCTGTCGCGTATTTTTGTTTGTAATTTCTCGCCCATTTGTCTTTTAGCATACTCGCACTAGAGATCTCCAACTGCACCGGGAGGAGCACGTGAACTTCTTACAAGAAATGTTTTAGGCTTTTAATTTTTTATCCGTTTCATTGTCATTTGAAATGCATTCCGTGTAGTAGTTGAGCTTCTTGGTGTTTTCACTTTGAACTTCTACCACGTATTTTTGTTCATAATTTTTCACCCGTTTATCGGAGTTGCACAAATGATATACCATGCCAATTACCACTCTCACAACAAGTTTTGAATTTTCCCGTGCCGAGCACCTGAACTTCTTGCAACTAAATTTTTGCACTTTAAATTTCTATTCTATTTTCTTTTATGAAAACACACATCATGCAGTACGTGAAGTTCTGACAGTTATGAATTTGAACTTCTCTCTGTTTCGCATTAATAATGAAAAAAATCTGAGTTTTTTTATAGACATCGAACCGCTCTAACTTTTTTATTTGAATTTCTTTGTGTTTTTTTCGAAATGTGAAAAATGGAGTTTTTTTAGAAACATCAAACTTCTTCATTATTTCTTGTTCACATAGTTCATGAGATAAAAGAACTAGCACTCATGGAAAAAATGGAAAGTTCACGGGTAGCAGAGGGAGGAGGTCGTCATAGCAGCAGGTGGGCGTCACTTTTTTGAGGAGTGCATGCTGCTGCAGGAAGGTGGAGCTACCACCGGCTCCGTCGGAGAAGGTTGAGGGGAGGTGCTGGGACACACATTCACCAGAGTCGAGGAGCACGTGGGAGTCGAAGGAAGCCACACTCGGGGGCTAGTGGAGGGAGACGGCCACGACCTAGTGGGTGGCGCGTGTCGCGGGGTGCTCTCGTCGATGGGACCCCTTGCGGCGACGGCCGCAAGGATCCTGGGCGCGTGGGACCAGCCGTGGACAGCTGCTTCCTACCGTGGCGACGCTGTCGTCGACGGGACCCCGGGCGGCGGCGGCCAAGAAGGGAGGCGGGGCAGAGGCACGGACCAAGGAGGGCCCGGGGAGGTCGTGCGGCGGCAGGGCGGCCAAGAAGGTCGTGCGGCGGTGGGGACCCCGGGGAGGTTCATGCGGCGGCGCGGGGGTGAGGGGGATCTGGTGCGGGGGCAGGAGGTTGGGGCCGATGGGATCAGGAGGTTGAGCGCATCTCTTTAATTATAGTTTCAATATTATTATCATGCTTGATTAATATCTGATTGAATTCTATTCTCGTAAAGTATATGAGGCAGGAACAAGGGACTAATTTATGTGCATACAACGTTTGCGAGAACATTCGCTTTATGACCGAAAAGACCAAAACTAAAAGAGATCTTTGGGTACATAAACACCATTCATATTTTTTTTATCATGATCTAATATCTATACACACAACTAACATATATTTATATTGATCTCCTTCTTAAAAGATGCAAGAGATGCAGGATAAGCTCCTACCAAAGGACCGCATACGAGTAATTCAAGAGGAAATGGCGAATTTTTTTGCTTGAGCAGGTCATATCTTCCGACGGAGAATACCATTAGACCTAATGTCTGCATGTAATGATCTGCAAATTGTAAAACAAATTGTATATACCAAATTGTGTACGTATGTGTGTATGCATGGTCGTACTAAAAGTTTTATGATATACTCCCCCGTTCCTTTATTTAAGGTGTATTATTTTTGGCACGTTGACCAAGGCACATAATTATAGACATGTTAAGATTAAATTACCCTTGTCAAATTTATTGATTAGCAGAAAGTGAATCAATTAGTCGAGAAAAGTTTGAGATATATGCAATCGACAAAGAGATAATTTCCTTGTTTTGCTATAAGAAGATATACAGATAATCAGAAAATAGATACTTTCCTTTTTTAAGAGGGCTAAAAAGGAAATTTTGGAGAATTAGAAGAAATGCACCTTACATTCTAGAATTTTATTAAAAAACAAATACACCTTATATAGAGGAACGGAGGGAGTATATATGATTAGTTCTACGAGAAATTCTATCATATATGCATAACGTGTACAATATGTACTAGCGTAAAATATATTTGAAATGAAAAGAAATTAAATTGAAAACACAAAATGAAAAGAAAAAATAAACAATAAAACCTAAACCCATAAACCTAAAGCCCCTATATCTTTAGTCCCGGTTGGTGTTACCAACGTGACCTAAAGGTCCCCATGCCCTAGCACGCGTTGTCAACCACGTGGCCAGTGTTTAGTCCCGATTCGTAACAAATCGGGACTAAAGCCTAGGAGTCGTTAGTCTTTATGCATTAGTCCTGATTGGCGAACCGGGACTAAAATCCATTTTCAACCAGGACTAATGGATGTTTCTGCACTAGTGAATTCATACCTCCAATGTTACGATCTGCCGGAGGTTGTGGAATTCCGTAGGGAAGGCTGGTGCCCGACGGGATCTCATTGGTGATGATTAGGAAAATGGTTTCACCCAGGTTCTCGCTACGCCTTTACTACTCAAAAACCGTCCCATTTATCACAGTTTATTTCTATTTCAGTTTCTATCTTTTCGTTCGTGCTTTCGATAAATCCGTTCTTTATTTGTTTCCCCTAGCAATCAATAAAAGTAACTATTTTTAAACTCCGGTTGGATGGGAGCATAGTTGCGTCTGTGATAGCATAGTAGCAGGGTTGGTATTGTCACTTTTTGCCTTAAGTTGGTTCGGCATTTACTTATACGAATTGTGCCACAAGCGTTGCACTTACATGACATCAAAAGGTAAGCAATGTATTTTCCCTTCATGCGACCTTATTCATTAAAAAATATCAAAAATAGCATTTACATTATATTAGTGCCATGCGTTTTTCTAGCCCTCCCATGCACGCATGCATGCATTTAGACCTTGGTCCCATAGGCCTATGCAATTAGGGTTCGACTTTTATTAAATCGTGATTTTTTTTTTGACGCTGCTTCTGGCAAAACCATCCATGCCTATTTCTAAAAACAGTATATAACTTGTATTATTTCCTCTCAATTTTTTAGGTCTACCTAGTGTTTACATAATATTTTGTTAAAACAATTCTATGTGTATTATTCAAATAATTAAGAGTTTTTGTGAGATGTAAGAACTTATATTACAAAAACACCTAAATATAAAATCAGCTATTCCCTCAGATCCAAATTAATTAACACTGCTTTGGTAAAGGGGTCAATTAATTTGGATAGGAGTGAGTAGTATTTTCAATGCACTGGAAAAAAACTAGTATGATGCATGCAGCAAAATAAACTAAACTAATCATGTCAAGCCATTCACAGAGGCTTTGCACTGGTATTTAAAACAAACTGGCCCACACTGCCGTACCAATCTGGCCCAAACATGCATCGACCAAATACTCCATATATTAGCCGAAGAACCTGCCTTTTGGGCGCAAGAGTTATCGCATGTGAAGACCAGTTCTGCCGTGTCAGCTGGTCTCCTAAGAGCTTGCATATATGTAGGGTTATCTCTCTCAAACATGCATATGCGCACCTGTTCTCTAGCGCTTTGTCCAACTGCATGCATAACTGTAGTTTGTTTGGTTTCTGGTTCAGAACGAAGAAACTCGGTTGCAAAGAGACAAGCGCTAGCCGGCCGGTGGGTGTGTGCCAGAGATCTCAAAGGAAGGAGAAGAACAGGAGAAAGGCGACAAGTGCTGCTAGCTTGGCTACTGTAGCTGCGTATCAATGCGTGTTGCTTGAGAATTTATTGGCCTGGAGCGCTCTACTAGCAGCCATGCACCTCCTGGTTGGTGCCCCCAGCGTATCATATATATGGAGAAGGCAAGATTTGATAAGACACGGGGCAAATTTTCAGATAACAGTATTTTAATAAAATAAAATCTATATTAGGATTACAAAATGTAAAGTACTAGTACTATACCAACTATGTACACATGTAAATAAGTGAACTAACACAATACTACACAAATTGAAATGAGTGAATAAACACACTAAAATGCGTCTATATACATCCAATCCAGAAAAAAAGTTAAAACACTTTATAATAGTGAACGGAGAAATTCAAGATGTTTTACCATTGCAAAAATATCTGCAGAAAAAACATCAACATCTATGGTACCAAATAAAACATTTATGATGGATCTAATCATACTGATTTGATATCACACTTTGGTACTCATGGGAAACGAGATCAAACGGAAGGGAGGCTTTGTTCGACTAGTCAGAACATAGAGGCTTTGTTTGACTAGTCAGAACATAGAGGCTTTGCCCAGTGTCCATAAAAATACACTCATCAAACATGTTTGTTTAACTTTCCCCCCTTCTTTGTCTTGGCGTCCTAATGTTTGGAATTCGTTTTCTTTTCTTAGTAAAGGCCCAAACATAGATTCAAGAACACGCACATGGTTTTTCAACCTGTTTTTGCTATCTTTTTCATGCACTTGTGGTTCAATTTAAATTATATTCATTAAATGACTGGAAATGCACTTAATGACATACATATAAAAAAAGTACCCCCAAAAATACCAAACTTTGTCCTGAAACATGTTGTGGTCTATGTTCTGTGTATGAAAAAAAATCAAGGTCAAACGATGAAGCAACTGCCACTTCAACTTCAAATATGACCCGTTACCTGTCGAAACCACGATTCTTTTAAGGAAGTTGTTCGATTTCTAAGCAGTGCACATTACAAATTTTGTAAAACCTTCTCAAATTTTTATGACACATTTCAGGGTTTATATAATGACACCATGCCAGGTTTCATGTTTTTCAGAGTTCGTTCAAATCACTGGCGGAGGACCTGATAGGGCAAGCATGGCGGCCGCCCTACCTTGATTTGGCCGGTGCAGGCTGCGCGTAAGAGGACGCATCAGCGCAACGGCGTTGTTGGTGATGAGTGACCAAAGCCCGTCCTACCTCAACTTTTGTCCGTCCTCCGCCACTGGTTCAAATTGTTTGGAATTTTAAAAGAAATGTTAGATGCACAATAGCAACACTCTACTAGTGTATGTACTACTGTCTCTCTTTCTAAATGCGAGATGTTTTGGCAGGGTATATTGAATTGCCAAAACATCTTATATTTAGAGAGCTCAGCAGTGAACTTGCAGCATCCCAAAATTTTGTACAACGGTACATACTATTACAATGTACTTATAACCCTCCCCCCCCCCCCCCCCCCCCCCCAAATTGTGTACAATGGTCGTACATACTATTACAACGTACTTGTAACTATGCATGGGTTACCAATTCCCCCCGGCGTGCCCGTCCGTATATGCACGGGAGAGAGAGAGAGCAAACAGTAGCAATGGAGCCAGAGAGAGAGAGAAAGAGAGAGCAAACAGTAGCAATGGAGGCACGGAGGGGATTGCGCCCACAAAAGGAGGAGATGAAACATGGAAAAAGAAAAGGCATCTTGTGGACACAGAGAGTGAGAGATGGAGAGACGGAGGGAGGGAGGGAGGCGTTGTGTTATGTGTGAGTCATGCGTGACCGTGGTCTGCGGCCGGGGTGTACGTCCTCGAGAGTCGCGCCATCCTATGCATGCGTACGCAGAGGCTAGGCCCTGGGCGACGCAGCAGCTAGCTGCATGGTCCCAATCCCTCTCCATGGAGGGAGGGAGGGAGGGAGGGAGAGGGGTTGCCTAGTGCCTATGCCGGTCCCTTGTCCCCTCCCTGCCCTAATACCTCCAACGCTCTGCCCCCTGCAAAAACCGTAGCAACAGCACCGTACCACTCCCCTCTCTCTCTCTATGAGTACGAGACATGTATACACGACCGGATACGTCCACATCCTGCACCAACTAGTCGCCCGCTAGTAGATCATGTACATAAATATATGCACAAATGCACACGCATGGCTTGAGCATCTACTTGTTGGCCAGTCTCTACACGCTACACATGGCAAGCTAGATATATATATAGAGAGAGATTCTTTGGGCTTGAACAAAGATCATTCTCTGAATTTCCTCTTTGTCCCTAGCTTATGTTTTTCGTTATCCTTCTTCGCCTTGTACAATGCAAGATGTTTAGCGAAGTGTTTACAGAAAAATAAATCAGCTTTGTCATAAGCCCCGGTGCTTATTTCTAGATGATAGACGCTTAATTAAACATTTCTTCTATAAAGATAAGCATGAATGCTTAAAAACATGATTTATTTTACTAAGCACTACTCTTAATAAGCACATTGCATTCTACAAGGCCTCTACATCTTAAAATTTGTGTTTGTTGCACAGGTGCAAAAAAAGGACATTATCAGAACCAAATTTGTATCGAATTTGTGCTAGGAAGATGCATTTGTAGGCAAGTTAACAAGTCAAATCCTAATTCTATGATTTAAAGAGACTTCATTGGGAATTTTATCAAAGTTGTATTTTTTTTGCGAGGTATCAAGTTTGTGTATTTGATAGTACATGCCAGTGCAAAAAATATATATAGAAAAATACACTTACTATTTTTTGGCGATGAAGAAAAATAGACGAACCATGAGCATTCGGATACTCCTACTTAACAAGATATCATGGCAGTGGCTCAGCGGCATAACATCGAAAGTGGGTTTTTCAGTAAGTTATGGGTTTTGAAATGGCATTTTGCGAGTACGCTAAGTTACCATTGATATATATACCGGCTAATTACCCTAATGTCGAAGGATAGAAATCCTCCAAAATTCATATGAAAATCCAACGACATTCAAGTCGTCCCTTAATCTGCCACATGCATGCGTGTTGTTATAAGGGTATATATATATATATATATATATATATATATATATATATATATATATATATATATATATATATATATACTCTACGTACGTATGGTACCTACGTTGCACGTGCAAGTATATATATGCCCCCTACTCTACTATTAGTCGCTACGACCAATCATTCACTATACTTAGATGAGCCCCCTGTCTCTCTCCAGCTATATATAGCGCCCGCCTTCCTCCCCCACCCACAGACCAGCAATCAGATCGAAGAGCTAGCTAGCCTCAGGCGCAGCTAGCCATAGCTTTCTTTCTAGGCAGCACAGCACAGCACACCTCTCTTCCTCTCCAACACTTGTTGCTCCCATCGCTTCCAATCCAGCCAGCCTACTCTCAAACTTCCACACGCCGGGAGAGAAAGACAGCCATGCACAGCTACAGAGCCATGCACCCCCACCCCCACCCCCACCCGTACCACACCGCCCCTGCCCCTCCCACCAAGACGATGGACACTGCTGGTGGCCATGGCGGCGGCACCGAGGATGACGACCAGTCCATGCTCCTCCTCTCCCTCTGGCCTCCCGGCCACCACCATGACTCAGCCGCCTCCTCCTCGTCCTGCTCCTCTCACTCCGTCGCCCCTGCCGCGCACTCCACCGCGTCTTCGCCCTGGTTCAACCAAAGCCATGTTTACAATGGCAGCGGCGTCGGAGGCGGCGGCAGCGGCGGTTTCTTGTTCCACGAGCAGGACCCTAACGTGAGCGTTTCACTCTCCATCGCCCCTCCGTCCCCGTGCGCTGCCAATCTGGCTCCCTGCGGCGGGAGCTTCGCCGCGCCGGTCGCGCCGCCCTCGGCCACCACGGCAGGCGGGAACCAGGTGCCCAACCAGTACTGGATCCCCTCCGCCGCCGAGATCCTCGTCGGCTCCACCCAGTTCTCCTGCGCAGTCTGCAACAAGACCTTCAACCGCTTCAACAACATGCAGGTACTTACTAGCACGATGATCTTTGTCGTACATCATTTAATGCAGCGGTGGTGCAGATCAACGTGTGTGTGTGTGTTCAAAGTACATGTGTTGAGCTTCTTGCTTCCCTGCAGATGCATATGTGGGGGCACGGGTCGCAGTACCGCAAGGGGTCGGAGTCGCTACGGGGGTCGGTGACGGTGGGCACGGTGGCGCCGCCGCCGTCGCTGATGCGGCTGCCGTGCTACTGCTGCGCGGAGGGGTGCCGGAACAACATCGACCACCCGCGGGCGCGGCCGCTCAAGGACTTCCGCACGCTGCAGACGCACTACCGCCGGAAGCACGGCGCGCGGCCCTACGCGTGCCGCCGGTGCGGCAAGCGGTTCGCCGTGCGCGGCGACTGGCGCACCCACGAGAAGAACTGCGGCAAGCTGTGGTTCTGCGTCTGCGGCTCCGACTTCAAGCACAAGCGCTCCCTCAAGGACCACGTCCGCTCCTTCGGGGGCGGCCACGCGCCACACATCGTCGAGTCCGTGGCCGTCGACGAGGACGAGGACGAGGACGACGAGCACGACGACGGCGACCTGCACCTGTACGACGAGAACGACAACGCCGGCGACGGCAGCGACATGGTCTTGCTCTAGACAACTATTTACCTTTGTTTCCTGTACGATGTCTTGGTTAGCACTAGTCCAGTACGTAGTACGTAGCTTCTAGGTTTAGTTCGCATTGCTTCGTTCCCAAGTGCATCATCGTTAGTAAGTTCAGAGTGTTTGCATGGCGAGGTGTTACTGCCCTAGTGCAAGCCTAAACTCTAATTACAAGTGTAGGTCTGTGTGTCTGTCCCATGGAAGAAGTGTCGTAGTACGTACGGTCAGAGTCATACCGATCGACCGAGATGTGTAGTGTAGTGTAGCGTGTCATGGTCACTTCATGTATTTGTCGTTTGGTCTTTATCTGCGTCTAAAGTTCTACCACTGTTTCATGGTGTCCCGTGCATGCGTCAAGATCGAGTACTACAAGAGAGCTAGAGAGAGAGACGATGCTATTTCTAACCTACTGGGTTTATTTTGGCGCTGAAAAGAGTTTTTACCACTGTGGTTTCTTTCCCCGATCGGCGACTCGTCAATCTCTCGGATGCTTCTCTTTTGTGCTTTCCCTCATGGGCGACTTGTCATGTCCCCCCGCAGAGACTGATGGGAGGGCGTTTCTGATCTTTTCCTCGATCGGCTCCTAGACACCAGGCCCTTTTTCCTGCTTGTCTTTTCACATATATGTGCAAACTCAACTACTCATCATCAACCGGGGTAACGAATCATTTCCGGTCCGTCTCTCCAGATAGAAACTCAAGGACCTTCATGTTTCTTATGCAAACTAAGAGCATCTACGATCCGACACCTCAAACGATCTCTCATACGTTATGAAATTATACGATCAGCGAGCCGACAAGAGGAAAGAAAAAAACTGACCCAACCGAATTCCTCGTATCATCCATATACGTTCGGACTGTTTACGAACCCTCATATCCATTTGAAATATAGGGATGAGGGTTCGCGGACGCGCCTAGACGCGCCCAGTTAGTCTGCTACGTAGGACGCAGCCCCATCCCGGATCAACTTTTCTTTTTCTTTATTCATTCTTTTCTTTCTCTCTCTTCCTCTCCACCAATCATGTATAAGTGACCAGACATACATGGAAGAAAATGCAGAGTGTGGTTGCGCGGACGGACAAATAAGAGACATGCACGGTCACTGACTAGGCGCGTCCACGGACGTTTAGTGGGTCATATTTGCTAAGTTCGGATGTAGATGCTCTAACGACATATGATTCAACTACACCCTCCTTTCACTATTATAAGATTTCTAAGGATTTATGTAGATGCAATTTAGTGTTTTTGTTCACTCATTTCAATCCATATGCAGTCTATATTGAAATATTCAAAGCATCCTATAAAAATGAACGGAGGGAGTGTTTTTATTTATTAATATAGACATAAAGAAAAAGAAAAATTGAAACTGCATTTTTGCGGGGGCACATTATGATGATAGAGATGCATATTAGGTCTCGTTAGGAGAAGACTTTGACCAACTGTTACACTACTAATATGTAACTTCGTAAATAAATACTTTGAAATACACATTAATTGACATCAATTTTACGTCACGTAGAGTACATACTAAATAGAGTAATTGTTGGCCAAAGGTTTAACCTGATGGGACCTAATATGCAGAGTAAAAAAAATAAACAGGGTGCAAATTAAGACCTAAATCACTTTGCTTGGTCAGATTAGCTTGAGGACCCATTGGTTTTCTCCTTCCAAACTATGGTGCATGCTTTAACTATTATCCGATGATAAAGTTTGGACGAAGTTCAAAAATGAATCCAAAGAATTTGCACACAAGGAGGTGTATTAGTAAGAACACAAATATATTTATAGAGAGAAGCAGTGGTACGTTAGAGGATCACACCATCAACCATGAGTGTGGTGTCGGTGGGCTCTGGGAAGAGAGCAGAAGTTAGGGCAACAAGTCACGTAGTTTGACAACTTCAAGGGAAAATTTTGGTCTTCGGCCTTTCGAGTATCCACATTGTCATATGATCTTTGTGGTTTGCAGGACTCAACAACTGCATTGTTTTGGGTATCACTTTTTAATTAGCAAAACATGCCAAGTTATCTCATTTTGTTAGAAACATTGTATGCATAGTCGTAGAGCCCGTACGCAACGTTGGATCAAGACTGCGAAGGTCACCAAAGATGCCTCATCATCAAGGGGAACCTTGCCTCCCACTGAAAGAATAATCTATACTAATGAGACAATGTCAGAAACGGGATTTGACCTGGTGGCATGGGGGTATAACCTGCAGCCTCCTAACCATCCAACAAAATGTTGTGTTTGTGTGTGAAGTGCGTGCATGGTGGGATATATGTGTGTAAGGGTGCGCATTTTTGTACCTTGACGTCGTAAGAAAATAAAAATTGTGTTGATTGTTGTTTTTCATTTATTGACCTATATATAGTTTCCTTGTAGAGCATATGGTAATCGTTAAATCAAGCAAAAAAAAAACAGTTCATTGTGGATAAAAACCATAGCTACATAGTTTATTTTGAATGAGCGAGCTATAACGCGTTAGATTTATTTTGGACAATAAGTAAGGTCCCAGGTGAGATCAGACGACAACACTACATATTTTCAGACGAGACAACGAACATATTTGAGCAAACTCACTCGGCAAGATTTGTATGTACCATATACACAAAGACAAATGTACGTACGAATCAAGCATGCAAGTACCCATTTGTGGCCTTTGTAATAATTCAGGGTTTTGATCAAAAAGTGACCGATATGCATGTACGCTTCTACGGCCCAACACCATACTACAACTTTTCATACATCTATCTCTGCCGTGTTTAGTAGAGTGGGGTACGTTGTAGATACACGCTTTTTCTGCACATACGAGCTAGCATATGCAAAGGCAGTGGAAGGAGCCAAAGTGTTGAGTTAAGGCTAGCGGTGCCATGCCATGCCATGTCATGCATGGGGGCAGGACCGGGAAGGGTGCAGCTTTTGGCTGCGGCACTCACTTGGCGCCCAAATGAATGAAAGAGAGGGAGAGGGAGAGCGAGAGCGAGAGCGAGAGAGCTGGAAATGGCCTTGGTCACGGCCTCCCATCCCTTCACCTTTCTTTACCCCTTTCCCTTTTGCAGTACGTACTGCATGGTGCTTGCCCCCCCTCCCCTCCCCTCTTCTGCCAAAGCTACACACACCACCAGGCCGGCCTCTCTCCCTCTCTCTCTCTCTCTGGAGACGGAGAGTGCATGCACATGGAGATGCAGATCAAAGCGATTGCTTTGCTAGGTTAAGGAGAGGGGGGAGGCATGCATTGCTTGATTGCTGTTGCTGTTGCTTGCTGCCGAGCGAGAGAGAAGACTGCGGCCGGCCATGGCCATGCATGCGATTGGCGGTCGTCGTGGGCTGTGCACGTACCAGGCGGGCATGCAGGCAGGAGGACAGGAGGGGACTGCGTCTGCGTGCATGCATGGGAATGAGCGGTGTGGCGCCACGGGATTGGCGCTGCGCCCGTCGATCGGTTCGTCGTCTGATGATCTACCCGGCGACCGACCGACCATGGCGCCGCCTCAAAGTGAGTGCCGGCGCCTTGCACGCTTCACCCAAAATCATGCATCTCCCTGCTGCTACTGCTGCGTGAAGCGTGATGGCATGCCATGCATGCATTCTCTCTTCAATGCTACAATGATTTCTTCTTGTACTGCAGATTACGCATCCAACCTGGCCTGGATCTTAGATGCTGCGTGGCGTGCACACCCTCTAATCACCTTATACTTTAATATGAAACATGTTTTCGTTGAACTAAATGAAGCAAGTAACTTCGTTGTATAAACTGCAGCTCCAGCGGTTTGCTCCCGTACGTACGTACTGCGCTGCATGTGTACATATATACGTTGAAAGGAGGACCGTAGTGGCATGTGCACTCGTGTCGACACGTACTGTGTGCTTGCAGTAGGCCCTCACGGGACGACACAGTGCGGATCAGAGAAAGCATGCATGGAGTTGTGCAAGCATACGTGTACGCACGTACCTACGTACTTACACATGCATGGCATACTGGTTTGCTTGCTTTCTTTTATCAAAGGAACAGACATCCCGTCTGGCGTTGCACAGACAGAACAGTGCACACTGCGCATGCATACATATGCATGAAATGAAAGCATGTGCATGTGTGTGTGTTTGCATGGCTTGCTAGCTAGCTCTGCAGTTTTGCGTTTCTCTCATCGATCAGTTCATCAGGCTCTGCATGCATCGTACGCTGTGCTCCACAGTCGCTTTACGCAGAGAGAGAGAGCGGGGGAGAGGGAGAGGGAGAGGGAGAGAGATCACCAGTAGCTTAGCTTAGGTATCCAGCGTGCGCACCGATCGATCACCACGTACAGAAAATTACTAGCATCCATGCATGCATGCATGGACCACAGTGCAACTATATTTGTCCCTCTGTCTCTATCTGTGTCCCGAGCCTGAACCTAGTGAGACACCGAGGAGGAGAGAGAGCGCTGCTATCAGAGTAACGTGCGCAGCGTAGTCACGTCGCTACGGTGCCTACGTACAATGCATGGACCCACGCGGCATGCATCTGGCAGCGAGGTGGATCATCCCGGGGCATCATCCACTTCCACTTGCTTGCATTTCAACGGTTGGATCCGGAATCAGACGGTAGAGCCAGCCAAATGATTGATGTTTGATACTACAAAGAATTAGAGCATCCGCACCCTTCTATATTACGGAGTAGACGCTAACATCAACGGCACAGCAAATATCTCCCGTATCGACCCATCTAAGCTTCTTTTATACGCAAAAACAAGCTTCAATTTTTTGTTAAAAATATATCCATGAGAGTTATAATAGTTTGGTTAAGTCTCAGTCAACCCATACTTCGCGTTATGTCTCGGTCGATGTTATCTTCCTTTGATCTTACATGAAGATTCGTGCATAATTTTTCGATCTTAGACCTAGCCTCACATCCCTTTTCACCGATGTTAGACAAATTTTCCCACTTTAGTGTTGCATGCTTAGGATCTAGATAGGGATAGCGATACTCTTAGAATCCAGTCACACGATTGTGCTTTGGCAAACCCTCATTTCCTTAAGAAACTATTGTTGACATATGTTTACAAATATGGGATGGGTCATTTTCAGAACTAAAAATCATATGGATGCATTTAATTCCAATATACAATGGAAACAGAAAGTGCACAAGAAAAAAAAGTAGAAATTAATTTGGGTGTGAAACCAGTCAATATCAACTACAATCGGAAGAAATGGTTTCTATGATCAAGTTATTCGATGTTCTGAAAATTTATTTACATTTTTATACAGTATATACTTCAACTCCAAACTGAAGTTCTGTAATTGTCTACTTGATTAATTACACATAAACGATGCTGTGCACTAGACATGTGGGAACAGTGTTGTATATCAGCCTAAAAAGGGACACTGTAGTATGTAGCTCGTGGTTTTGTCTTTCGAGCGTGCTGGGCCCACGAGTAAACTGACATGGGTTGCACCCAGGGCACCATTTCTGGTGAAAGAACAACCACAAGAGTCTCCACGCATGGATGCTAGCTCCAAGCTATGGATGGGCAGACCCGCAGAGACTTGCATATGCATGCATGCACAGTACATCTTCTTCGCAAACTCCGGCCTGGTCCCTACCCGATCGCCTCCACAGGTACCGTGGCCTTTAAAAACGCAATAGTCTAAACACAGGCCGGGCTTCTTTCTCTTTACGCTAGCTAGTTTGTCTCTTTTCCTCCTAGTTTCCTACGTAGCTACAACTACAATGATTGATCAATGAGTTTTCCGGTGCCTTTTCTTTCTTCAACAATGATTGTTGGTTTCTTTATATATAGGAAAAGACTTTCATTCAGCCGGCTGATTATAGCTCTCGCGTCTGCCGCACGCAATGCCGTCCGATAGGCCGAGAGATGTGCGCCCGATCAACCGAGCCTAATACTTGTATATCGGGGCGTACAGGATGTCCAGGTTTGTCACGTCTATGGGTACAATTAGCCGATTGTTCCCGCAAAAAGAAAAGAAAACTTTGTTACAAAAAAATTCTACAAATGTTTTCGCAGCACAATCTTTGTTGCAGAAAAATAGTCTAACAAACTCTGTTGCAAAAAAAGAAATCTACATGTGTTTTTGCAACACGATCGTTGTTACAAAAAATATTCTATAACAAATTCTGTTGCAAAACAATCTACAGACGTTTTCGCAAAATGTTCTCAGTTGCAAAAAAATCTACAACATAATCTATATTGCAAAAGACCCGTTAGCCACTTTTTAACGCTAGATCTGGTGGACCGATCTTTTGAAAAAAATGACCGACGGACGCGTAGTGGTGTCCTTCTTTATATAGTGATAATGTTAAGATATTAATATTATCGGGGAGGCAAAAAACATTATTCGGGAGGTTTGTAATTTTGAACTTAAAATTCTACTTTGTACCACCCAATTGTCCGAAAGTGATAAAAAATACCCTCGTTTAAAGAGCGCACCACTCTCACTAGTAGAAAACATGTCTTACGTTTGACCCTTTAGTCTCGGTTTGGCTTTGGTCCGAGACTAATGTGACCATTAGTCCCGGTTCCAACGGCTAGGAGCGGTCGGGGGGCACAGGCACCATTAGTCCCAGTTCATTTGGGACCTATAGTCCCGGTTTGTGATACAAACCGGGACTAAAGAAGTGGTGGCAGACTGGTGTCAGCCTAGGGCCCTCACGAACCCTTTTAGTCCCGGTTTGTATCACAAACCTGGATTATGTGTAGACCTTTAGTTCCGGTTTGTATAACCAACCGGAAATAAAGCTTTCCCTATATAAACCCTTCGTCCAGCCCGAGCCCATTTATCTGTTTTCTCCATTCCCCTCTTAGATCTTCCCTGGCTCGAGCTCATCCCTCCATTTTTGCCAAGATTTGTCAAGATTTGAGGCACCCCAATCCATCCAAGTGTCCACAAAGGTTAGCAACTTTGTCCTTTCATCTCTTATTGCTAGATCAACTCGTGCAATGCTTTATAAGTATCGTGATTTGTGGGTTTTAGTTTGGGTGTAATTATGTGGTAGTTTTTTTGTTTATATGCAATTTGAGCTCAAATTAACTTCTTAGTTTGCATATGTGTAGGTGTGGTTTACTTAGTGTGCCTTCACATCCCCGTCCTAACCACCGTCGATCGCCCGCACCGTCCTGTTGCCAGCACCACCTTGGTGAGCCTCTTCTTGTGTTCTTATCCTTTTTATAAAAAATCGTATTTGTATGATTTAGATAGTTATTTGCATAATTTTTTTACTTGTATGATTGTTGTTATATATAGTGCCATGGTTATGATATCCATGCCCATCGGCCCTCGTCCGGTTTACGATTCCGATGTGGTATATTCTCTTCTATAACTATTTGTTGCATTTCGTGTTAATAAAAATTATGCCCATTAAGTTGACATACATATTTTTATCTATGAGGTAGTTGAACTGGAAATGCCAACCGACCCTATTGTCGAGATGTTAAATTTATTTGAGAAAGAAAACAAGGATTTGAAAGGAAAATTGAAAAGAGTTGAAGAAGAGAAGATGAAATTGAAGTTGTACATTACCGATGTTGTCGATGATCACAAGATCAAGATGGATGCAATGCGCTTGAAGATTAGAAAGATTAAAAAATATGCCATTAATAAAGAGGCTTGTTATCATTATGTTGTTGGATCAATTGTTACCTTAGTTGCGATTTTGATGGCATTTGTTGTTACATTTAAATGTTTTAGCTAGATAGTTTTATATTGTTTTATGAGAATAACTGTATATGAACTTTATGTACGAACTTGTATTAATTTGGTCTTTTCGGTGTTGTGTAATGAAGATGAACCGGCAATGGATGTACGATGACTGACGCTCTCCCCAATTCATTAATGGCGTGCAGCTGAGGCAAACAAGCAGGATGGTTTTATGTGTTGTCCATGTGGTGTGTGTAAGAATGACAATACTTACTCTAGATCAAAACACATTCACGTCCACCTGTTTACGTTCGGTTTCATGTCCACCTATAATTGTTGGACCAAGCACACAAAAAGAGGGGTTCTAATGGAAGAGAATGAAGAAGAAGAGGATGATGACAACTATCCTGGGTGTCCTGATTATGATGGTACTACAGTGGGGGGAGAGAATGAAGACGAAGAAGCTGAGGCCTTAGATGAGCCTGCTGATGATCTTGGTCGGGCCATTGTTGATGCAAAGGGAAACCACGAAAGTGAAAATGAGAAGTTGAAGTTGCAACACATGTTAGAGGATCACAAAAAAGGATTGTACCCAAATTGCGAAGATGTCAACACAAAGCTCGGTACCACACTTGAATTGCTGCAATGGAAGGAAGAGAATGGTGCATCTGACAAGGGATTTGAAAAGTTGGAAAATAATGAAGAATAAGCTTCCAAAGGACAACGAATTGCTCGACAGTACATACGAAGCAAAAAAGGTTGTCTACCCTCTAGGACTAGAGGCGCACAAGATACATGCATGCCCTAGTGACTGCATCCTCTATAGTGGTGAGTACGAGAATTTGAATGCATGTCCGATATGCAGTGCATTGCGATATAAGATCGGTCGCGATGACCCTAGTGATAATGTTCAGGGCGAGCGCCCCAGGAAGAGGATTCCTGCCAAGATGATGTGGTATGCTCCTATAATACCATCGTTGAAATGTTTGTTCCAAAACAAAGAGCATGCCAAGTTGTTGTGATGGCACGAAGAAGACCGTAAGAAAGATGGGAAGTTGAGAGTACCCACTGATGGTTCGCAATGGAGAAAAACCGAGAGAGAGTGGCCGGACTTTGCAGATGACCCAAGGAACTTATGGTTTGGTTTAAGTGCAGATGGCATTAATCCATTTGGGGAGCAGAGCAGTAAGCATAACACATGGCCCGAGACTCTATGTATCTGTGACCTTCCTCCTTAGTTGTGCATGAAGCGGAAGTTCATTATGATGCGAGTGCTCATCCAAGGCCCTAAGCAACCCGGCAACGACATTGATGTGTACCCAAGGCCATTAGTTGATGAAATTTTACAACTGTGGAATAAAAAAGGTGTACATGTGTGGGATGAGCACAAACAGTAGGAATTTGACATGCGAGCATTATTGTTTGTAACCATCAATGATTGGCTTGCTCTTAGTAACCTTTCAGGATAGACAAACAAGGGATACCATGCATGCAAACACTATTTAGATGAGACTCAAAGTATCTATCTAGACAAATGCAAGAAGAATGTGTACCTGGGACATCGTCAATTTCTTTCTACCAAGCATTCCTTAAGAAAAAAGGCAAGCATTTGAAAGGTGAAGCAGATCACCGAAAGAAGCCCGTCCTCCGTACTGGTGATGACATACTTGATATGGTCAAGGATTTACATGTAATATTTGGAAAGGGTCCTGACGAACCACCTGTTCCGAATGATGCCGAGGGACACGCACCCATGTGGAAGAATAAATCTATATTTTGGAAGCTAGAATATTGGAAAGTCCTAGAGGTCCGCTTTGCAATCGACGTGATGCACGTAACGAAGAATCTTTGCGGAACCTTCTAGGCTTCTTGGGTGTGTATGGGAAGACAAAAGATACACTGGAGGCAAGGGAGGACCAACATGTGCACGAAAACGACGACATGCATCCAAAGCAATATCAAGGTCCTGCCAGCTATGCTCTTACCAAAGCAGAGAAGGAACTATTTTTTGAATGCCTACTCAGTATGAAGGTCCCATATGGCTTATAATCGAATATAAAGGGAATAATAAATATGGTAGACAAAAAATTCCAGAACCTAAAGTCTCATGACTGCCACGTGATGATGACGCAATTGCTTTCGATTGGGTTGAGGGGGCTTCTACCAGAAAATGTCCGATTAGCCATTGTGAAGTTCCTCAATGCAATTTCTCAGAAGGTAATCGATCTAGAAATTCTACCAAGCTTACAGAATGATTTGGTCCAATGTCTTGTTAGTTTCGAGTTGGTGTTCCCACCATCCTTCTTCAATATTACGACGCACGTCCTAATTCACCTAATCAAAGAGATTGCCATTCCGGGTCCTGTATTTCTACACAATATGTTCCCCTTTGAGAGGTTCATGGGAGTCTTAAAGAAATATGTCCGTGACCGTGCTAGGCCAGAAGGAAGCATCTCCAATGGCCATGAAATAAAGGAGGTTATTGAGTTTTGTGTTGACTTTATTCCTGCCATTAAGCCGATTGGTGTTCCTCAATTGTGGCATGAGGGGAGACTGTGTGGAAAAGGTACACTTGGACCAAAATCAATAATATGTAGGATGGGCATTCTTGGGCACAAGCACACTACGAAATTCTACAAAATTCTATCTTGGTGACCCTGTATATGGAGAAACACATGGATATTATACCTCCAAGAACCGGGAGCAGTCTGACCCCTAGATTAATCGTACACACATTGAGGTTTTCGGTGGTTGGTTGCGAACACATATCATGAATGACCACAATGTTTAAGATGACCTGTACTTACTGGCCAAGAGACCATCTTCGACTATATTGACTTTCCAAGGGTACGAGATAAATGGGAATACATTTTACACGATCGCCCAAGTCAACAAGAGCACCAACCAAAACAGTGGTGTCCGCTTTGATGATGCGGAAAACACCAAGGAAAAGGACACATATTATGGTTACATACGGGAGATATGGAACTTGACTATGGAGGTGATTTGAAGGTCCCTTTGTTCCGGTGCAAACGGGTCAATATGACTGGAGGAGTGGTAATGGTAGACCCGTAGTACGGAATTACAACAGTGGATCTCAACAATCTTTGGTACACAAAGGAACCATTCGTCCTAGGCAATGATGTGGTGCAAGTTTTCTATGTGAAGTACATGTATGCCAAACCGAGAAAAAGAAAAGATAAGAAAGCGGATACATCATACGATGAGCCAAAGCGCCACATAGTTCTTTCTGGGAAAAGAAACACCGTGGTAGTGGAGGACAAGACATATATGCTAAAAGATTACAAAAAGTTTGATGGAATTCCTCCCTTCGCATTGAAGACCGACCCAAGCATCATGTTAAATGATGAAGATATTCCATGGTTACGGCACAATAATCAAGGGACACACGCGAAGAAAAAGTATATACCCCAACATCCCACTCTAGGATGTGATTGGCTTCACCGTCATCACTTTTCTTCTCTAGTGAGTAGCCACGATGGTCCAGTTTTGTACACGAAGTGCATCCAGTTTTTGATGTAATCCTCTCAACTTTTTAGCACATGCTATGTGGTTGACATGATGATACCATGCCAAGTTTCAACCTTTTCAAAGTTCATTAGTAGTGCTTTTTTAATTTCAGGGTCATTTAGCTCAAAATGAATCATTAAATGGATGAAAAATAGCAAATGAAGTTAGAAAGGGTTGAAATTTGAGGATGTGCCTTAGAATGGTGCATAATAAATGCAAAAAAGTCTTGAGTTGAAATAAGTTAAAAAATGAAATGGCTCTGTAGCAGATGAGTATTCGTGTGAAACCCTCCTACTTCGAAGTAGATGGTCCAGTTTGTACACGAAGTGCATCCAATTTTTTCCATAAGCCTCTCTACTTTTTAACACTTGCTATGTGGGTGAAATGATGACACCATGCCAAGTTTCAACCTTTTCAGGGTTCATTTGTAGTGTCTTTTAATTGCAGGGTCATTTAGCTCAAAAAAATTCATTAAATGGATGAAAAATAACAAATGAAGTTAGAAAGGGTTGAAATTGCAGGATGGGGCTTCAAATGGAGCATATTGAATGCATAAAAAGTCTGGATTTGAAATAAGTTAAAAATGAAATGCCTTTGTAACAGATGAGTTTTCGTCCGAAACCCTGATACTTCGAAGTAGATGGTCTAGTTTGTACACAAAGTGCATCAAGTTTTTGCTATAAGCCTCTCAACTTTAGCACTTGCTATATGGGTGAAATGATGATACCATGCCAAGTTTCAACCTTTTCAGGGTTCATTTGTAGTGCTTTTTAATTTCAGGATCATTTAGCTAAAAACAATTCATTAAATGGATGAAAAATAGCAAATGAAGTTAGAAAGGGTTGAAATTTGAGGATGTGGCCTAGAATGGTGCATATTGAATGCAAAAAAGTCTAGGGTTGAAATAAGTTAAAAAATGAAATACCTTTGTAACAAATTAGTTTTCGTCTGAAACCCTCATACTTCAAAGTAGATGGTCCAGTTTGTACACAAAGTGCATCCAGTTTTTGCCGTAAGCCTCTCAACCTTTTAGCACTTGCTATGTGGGTGAAATGATGATACCATGCCAAGTTTCAACCTTTTCAGGGTTCATTTCTAGTGCCTTTTAATTTGAGGATCATTTAGTTCAAAACAATTCATTAAATGGATGAAAAATAACAAATGAAGTTAGGTAGGGTTGAACTTTGAGGATGTGGCTTAGAATGGTGCATATTGAATGCACAAAAATCCTGGAGTTGAAATAAGTAAAAAAAATGAAATGCCTTTGTAATAGATGAAGGTATAAAACTAAAAAAGTTAAACAGAATCTGGTTTTGATTAAAACACCTATTTAAAATATCCTAAAAATTCCCAAATTTAACATATTGATAAACATTCTAATATTAAACAACATGAAAACAATCACTCAAAAATCTATTTTTAAACTAAAGTTATTCAGTAACTAGTGATTCACACAAATTTCAAAAGAATTCAAATTGAAACTATTTAAATTTGACAACTACAAGCGCTAACACACAGTTTATATTATTTTTTGACCTAAATAAAAAATGTTCATTCAAAAACTATAAATACACTAACACTTTTTCCAAATCTAAACATAGAGCTGTTTAGAAAAAGAAAACAAAAAAGAAAATAGACCTGTGGTCCGAGTTGGTGGCTCCAACCAGGACTAAAGGTCCCTTCCCGCACGGGAGCCGAAAAAGGGGTCATTAGTCCCGGTTGGTGGCTTCAATCAGGACTAAAGGGGGTCTTTAGTCCCAGTTGGAGCCACCAGCCGGGATAAAGGTCGCTCTGTATATATTGGGACTTAGCCATTTCAATTTCCCATTCTACCCCGACGCTGCAAGGCTTCCCGCGCGCCTCCTCGTCCTCGTCGACGTCGTCACCGCCACTGATGCCGGAAGCCGCCCACGCCTCCTCCCTGAGCCCCATCATCGCCGCCCGTGCCTTGATATGTCTCCAACATATCTATAATTTTTTATCGTTCCATGCTATTATATTATCTGTTTTGTATGTTTTATATGCATTAATATGCTATTTTATATTATTGTGGGGACTAACCTATTAATCTAGAGACTAGTGCTAGTTTCTATTTTCCCTTGTTTTTGAGTATTGTAGATAAGGAATATTAAACGGAGTCCAAACGGAATAAAATCTTCGCGATGATTTTTCTTGGACCAGAAGACACCTACCAGACTTGGGAAGGGGGCTAGGAGACCTGCTAGGAGGTCACAAGCCACCCTGGCGTGGCCAAGGGGCGCCCCTGGCTTGTGCCTCCCCAGCAGTTCTTCTAACCCTAATCTTCGTCCTATAAATTCCCGAATATTCCTCCAATACCAAAAAGAGCCACGCAAATACTTTTCCGCCACCAGAAGCCTCCGCTACCGAGAGATCCAATCTTGGACCCTTTCCAGGTAATCTATCGGAGGGGGATTCGATCACAGAGGGCATCTACATCAAGTCCATTGCCCCTCTAATGATGCGTGAGTAATCCACCATAGACCTATGGGTCCATAACCACTACCTAGATGGCTTCTTCTCTCTCATTGTGCTTCAATACCATGTTCTCCATGATCTCCATGGGGATCTATCCGATGTAATACTCTTTTGCGGTGTGTTTGTCGAGATCTGATGAATTGTGGGTTTATAGTAAGCTTATCTATGAATATTATTTGGTTCTTATCTGTATTCCTATATGCATGATTTCATATCTTTGCAAGTCTCTTCGAGTTATTGGTTTGGTTTGGCCAACTAGATTGGTAATTCTTGCAATGGGAGAAGTGCTTAGTTTTGGGTTCAATCTTGCGGTGTCCTCACCCAGTGACAAAGTAGGGGTAGCAAGGCAAATATTGTATTGTTTCCATGAAGGGTAAAAAGATGGGGTTTTCATCATATTTCTTGAGTTTATCCCTCTACATCATGTCATTTTACTTAATGCGTTACTATGTCCTTCATGAACTTAATACTCTAGATGCAGGCAGGAGTCGGTCGATGTGTGGGGTAATAGTAGTGGATGCAGAATCGTTTCGGTCTACATGACACGGACGTGATGCCTATATTAATAATCATTGTGTTGGATATCGTCATAACTATGCGCTTTTCTACCAATTGGTCGACAGTAATTTGTTTGCCCACCGTATTATTTTCCTTCAAGAGAGAAGCCTCTAGTGAAACCTATGGCCCCCGGGTTTATTTTCCATAAAATATTTTCAGATCTATATACCTCAAATACCTTTCTGCAATTTATTTACCTTTTTTACCTTCCGCAATCTTTGACACTATCTCTATCAGATCTAATCCTTGCAAGTAACCATGAAGGGATTGACAACCCCTTTATAGCATTGGGTGCAAGAGTTTGATTGTTTGTGTAGGTGCATCCATTGGTTACTTTCTTGTTCCTCCTACTGGATTGATACATTGGTTCTCAACAACCGAGGGAAATACTTATCTACTTTGCTGCATCACCCTTTCTTCTCCAAGGGAAAACCAATGTAAGATCAAGAGGTAACAAGAAGGATTTCTAGCACCGTTGCTGGGGAGGATACACATGAAGCCTACCAAGTACCCATCACAAACTCATCTCTTGCATTTACATTATTTACCATTTGCCTCTCGTTTTCCTCCCCCCAGCTTCACCAATTTGCCGTTTTATTTGCCTTTTTCTTGCCGGATCTCTTTTTGTTTGCTTGTGTTGCCATGTGCCTTCTATTTGCTTGCATCTTCGCTTGATAAAAACTATTGACATGGATCCTCATCCACTTGCTAATCTTTTCAAAAGGCCAAATACTGATGAACCAATTGCTAGTGAGTTGAGTGAACTTGATTATCTCTATGAAGTTTTGTTTGAAAATCATGAATCTGAAATTTTTGATGAAGTGTTGAAAGAAGAAATTTATAAGGTGATTCATGATAGCCCCTTGAATGATGAGCATGATTGCAATGTTGCTAGTATGAATTATCTAAATATCCATGATGCTTATGATATGCAAAGCGACAAGCTTGGGGATGCTATGTTTGATGAAGATGATATTTTTTGTCCCCCAAGTTTTGATGAGAAAATTTATTATGATGATCTCGTGCCTCCTATTTATGGTGATGGTGATGACACGTATGCTATAATGAGTAATGATAACCATGAGAATTATCATCATGATTTTATTTTGCAATTTGGTTGTGTCAATCAAGTGTACCATGATAGTTAGTTTGTTGAGTTTGCTCCCACTACCATGGATGATAAGGAATTTGCCTATGTGGAGAGTAATGGAAATTTTATGCTTGTGAAATATGAAAAGAATGATTTATGTGATAGTTATATTGTTGAATTACTTCATGATGGTACTAAAATTAATTATGAGGGGGGAACATATGCTTGTAGGAATTGCAATAATATCAAGTTTCCTCTCTATGTGTCTAACATTTTGAAGTTATGCTTGTTTTGCCTTCCTATGCTAGTTGACTCTTGTTCCCATAAATTGTTTTCTCACAAAATCGCTATGCATAGGAAGTGTGTTAGACTTAATTTTTTTCATGGTATTCATGATGCTCTTTTGTATATCTCAATTTCTACTTTTTATGTGAGCATCATTGAAATCGTTATGCCTAGCTAGGGGCGTTAAACAATAGCGCTTGTTGGGAGGCAACCCAATTTTATTTTTATGTTCTATTTTTTGCTTTTGTTTTTGAGTGTTTCACACATTATTACCTCCGTAGTAATTCATTTTTGGTGTTTTAAATAGTTTTTGAGCCAAATAATACCTTTGGGATGGTATATGGTGATTGTTGATTTGATCTTGCTGAAAAACAGAAACTCCTGCGCCCAGTCCAGGGATTTGATAAATTTATCACAGCGTTGAATGAGACTGAAATATTTACAAAAGATTGATATACAAATTTATCAGGTTTTACTAATTTGTTAGAATATTTTGAGTTACATAAGTATACGAAGTTTCCAGATTACTACAGTCTGCTCTGTTTTTGACAGGTTCTGTTTTCTTTGTGTTGTTTACCTATTTTGATGTATCTATGGGTTGTATCAGGGGGTATGAACCTTGGAGAAGTTGGAATATAGTAGATATTACACCAATATAAATAAGGAATGAGTTCACAAGAGTACCAAAAGTGGTGATTTATTTTCTTATACTAACGGATCTCACGAGTTTTCTCTTAAGTTTTGTGTTGTGAAGTTTTCAAGTTTTGGGAAAAGATTTGATGGACTATGGAATAAGGAGTGGCTAGAGCCTAAGATTGGGGATGCCCAAGGCACCCCAAGGAATCTAGGATGCCAAAAATCCTAAGCTTGGGGATGACCTGGAAGGCATCCCCTCTTTCGTCTTCAACCCATTGGAAAATTTACTTGAGGCTATATTTTTATTCACCCCATGATATGTGTTTTGCTTGGAGCATCTTGTATGATATGAGTCTTTGCTTTTTAGTGCCACAATCATCCTTGATGCACACATCTTTTGAGAGATACACGCATGAATCACAAATTTATTAGAATACTCTATTGTTTGGTAACGCAACAGAAAACAAAAAATTTCCGACCTACGCACCATCCCAAGACCACTATGGAGACTACATACAAGGTTTGATCATTTTCGTTACTGACTCGTAGTGCAGCAGAAGTAGAGTCGATGACGAACGGCGGTGCAGATCCCCGGAGCTAGGATTTTACAACCTCCCAACTGCAAGGATGTATACCCTCATCTGCCCCGCAGACAGCCCTCCGGGAGGCGGTCGGATAGTCCCCCGGATGGTGTCACGGACAGCCCTTCGGGAGGACCTCCGAAACTTGGACTATCACTCGGACAGCCCTTCGGGAGGACCTCCAAAACTTGGACGGTCACACGGAAAGCCCTTCAGGAGGCACTCTCGAACTAAGACCGAAACTACGATCTCTCTACAGAGTTGCACACATACGGTATCATCTATTCGGCAGGGCTTCGCCGTCCAGAACTAGTTCCCACCGAAACCCAGACAGCCTTTCGGCTCTACGAAACTATTTCGCTGGGAGGGAGAGAGAATGCCAGATCATGCATGGCTTGTGTGAGAGAGTTTTAGTGAGGATTGAGAGCTCCTCTCCACCTCCTTATATAGTGGTGGAAGGGGTGAAGGGGGGGCTGAAATTCAGCCCACAAAACATGCACCCACCAAACAAGGAAACATGTTCCCACCAAACATGGAGAAAACATGTTCCCTTGTCCATGGTGTTCCCCCAAGGGGCCCCACCTTCATCCCAACACTATACACCATTTGTGGAGGCTGCCCCCACCATGGGCCCCCTAACACCTTTGTCCAGCCACAAGGGGCTGCCCCCTCATGCGGGGCGCCCCCAAAACAGCCCCACGCATCGTGGGATCTTGTCCCCTCACGCTGGGACAAGATATTTTCCATGACTATTACTTCTGAAAAATTGCGGAAGGTCCCAGAACATTTCCGGTACCCTCTAAAATTATCTGGATGCACTCCAGAACATTTCCAGTATGGTGGTTTAATTTAAAACCTTCTTCGTTTACCCGGTAAACAATTCCGGCAGCTCCGAAAACCTTTGTCGGTTTATTCTCCGGAAAAATTCCAGAAATTACCAGACCACTCTGGCAACCTCCAAAACATTCCCGGTGCTTGCCGAAACCTTTTTGGATCAATGGTTTTATCCGAAACAACTTTTCGGTTTTACCGAATCTTTTCCGGTGTTCTCTCCGGAACCTGTCCGTTGTCTCCGAAACTTTTCCACTGACTTTCTCTCGGACTCCTTGTCTAGTATTCAGCAGGTAGATGACCCTTAAGCGTGTGACCCTATAGGTTTGGTGAAGTATAGACATGACCCGGAACCCCTTCCGATCAATGATCAACATCGGAGCCGTGGACACCCATATTGACCGCTATACCCACACGAATGAATATTCGAGTGAACCTCCAGTTGTCGTGTGCTATTCCTGTTGCTTCGCGATATGTTACAAATACCCGAGGTGAGACATGTTGGCATCCCCGTGGATCAACAACTTGTCCACTATGCCAGTTACCTCGTTACTGGTATTGTTCTCTTTTCTCGTTCCCGTGTTCCGGCATCCCCGTGATCAAATCACAAAGTGTTTGGCCAGATGATGATGGATACCGTAACACCGAGAGGGCCCAGAGATATCTCTCCATTGTCGGAGGAGAAAATCCCAATCTTGATCTATCAAGTTACTTGACATACTTTTCCATGAACCCGTAAGCCGCCGTAATAGCCACCCATTTACAGATGACGTTTAACAAACCCCAAAGTTCATGAAGCAAGCATGAAGAAACTCGATACTCTCATGGTCTAAGGAATTATGCAAACATTAACTTCTCTATGTTATTAACCATTGACTTATGACGAATGTATCTCATAGCATAACATCAATTTGGGTCGATTCAACACAAATGTTCTTCTAACATTGTGCCCTCAAAATTGCCGGCATAGCCATGCCCATGATCAGGAAAACAGGATCATCATACAATACTTGAGCCAGTCTTAGAGGCCAGACTAGGAATACAATTTATCGTTTATTATTACACATGTGCATATGGGTCTTCCTTCAAGCCTCGTGGTTATTGTAGACTCGAGAACCATAGCAGTTATAGCATGGAACATAAACCTAATTATGAATAGGGAGATAATCAATAACATTTATTATTGCCTCTAGGGCATATCTCCTACATCTATATGCTTCACTTATATCTTTTGAGCTACACAACTTTGCTCTAGTGCTTGACTTATATCTTTTTATAGCACGATGGTGTTTTGTTTTATAGAAATAATTGAACTGTCTTACCTCACTTATATTATTTTGAGAATCCTTGAACAGAATGGTAATTGTTTTAGGTTATGAATTTCGTCGTAATATAATAGGCATCCAAGAGGGATATAATAAAAACTTCCATATAAAGTGCATTGAGTATTATGAGAAGTTTGATACCTTGCTTAAAGTTTTGAGATATAAAGATGGTAATATTACGGGTCATGTTAGGAAGTAATTATAAATTGGTAAAAATACTTGTGTAAAGGTTTGTGATTCCCGTAGCATGCACGTATGGTGAACCATTCACTACAAGAAATATGCTAACTTGCGACCATCAATATTGATCACCGAATGGTCATTGTTTTTCATTTACGACCTTTTTATGACCAAAAATAGTTGGTCAAAAGCTGACCGTCGTTAATGGAAATTAAGGACCTTTCTTGTGAAAAGTGCGTAGACATTTACGACCAAAAAAAGGTCGTAGGTTCTATGACCAATCATTTTGGTCGTTAGAAGTCTGCCCACACCATGTCGGATCCACCGTGGCAAGCTGACGTGGCAGAATTACGACCAAATGAAAAGGTCATAAATTAGAATCAGCCCGGTCCATTCCGGCCGTCTACATGGGCCAAGCCCAATAATTCAACCCATTTAATGTTTTCTCTCTCTTTATTTTGCTTAGCTGCACGGGCCTCGCCCAATAATTTGGGCTTCTTTATTTTCTTTGCGTCATCCACTTATTTAGGCATTGGCCTTATTAGATTTCTTTTTGTTTTTGTTCCAGAACATGGTTTCATTTTATTTGTTAGTCCTTTTCAGCCCAATTATTTGTCTAGTATTAAATCCAACACTATTTCATATTCAAATCAAGAAAACTCCAAGTCGAATTAAAACCATCCATCATATAACATCACATAATACATCTCCTAGGTTTACATAACATAATAAGTCATCTCATGAAGACATTTCCTTACACGTGAATATTATAGGAACAAACAAAATTACACAATAGAACAATGGCACATCTGCTACTGTCCCAACAATACAATGGAATTCATTCCACTCTCCTATGAGACGTGCTTGAGATGCGACACCTTGTCATCCTACAAGAACATTACACTGCACATGAATCAATCAAAAGGAAAGAAATATAAAAAATATTAAAAGTAAAAAGATTTGCGTTCATCCTGAAGATGATGTTAAAAATCCTTCGTATCACAAATGATTTATCTCTTATGTTGCAACAAAATATAAACACAAGTCAATTAAATCTAAACATATTTTGTGTTGAGAAGAAAGAATTTAGAAAATGCCATTTTTTCAGCAAAAAATGTATTTCCGAGTCTGCAACCTGTTGTATATGCACATATATATGTACTCTGAATGCAAGCTTTTCTTGCTGCCATGAATGAAAGCTTTTTTTAACTGAAAAGTATGTTGTTATTGTATCTATCACAACTACAAATTGGCAGCATCTTATTTACTTCTGAAGTTTTCCAAGTCTATAAAAATCACAAAACATTGATTATGCGAGAGAGTGAATCAAAAGGTTACTTTGACATGGCCTAGCTGTCACCGAGCATCAACATAAATGTCTCCACACTCAAATCGCGTAAGCACTTCGATTGCAGACACAAACATCTAGTTCAGCAAGCCCGGGCTAGAGATGGAGAGGGGATGGGAGGGGAAGCACGGAACAACACTCACAATACTTATATTTCTTGTACTATCGCTGCTACCGTCATTTGGATCAGTGTGTCAAGGAGGAGGCGATCTGAATCAACAAAAACTGAGAAAAATGTAAAGTATCAGTCGTGAGAAGCACATAGGCAATAGTACTAGATACATGTGTTACTGCATATAAATACTGAACTACAACCACAAACAAGCTTTGAATACTGCACTACATAAATACTACACTACATATTACAACCACATGATAAAAATGTACTCCAATATATTCACACAAGCACACAGAATGTACAATTATTTAACCTGACGCTAAATTGACTTTCATATCATTCAATTTCTAAAATAAACTACACTTTCTTTACTTAAAGTAAATCGGTGATGAGATGCGAATTGGAGCTGCTTGTGTACTGCTAGCTATCTCCTTGCAGGTCAGGTAAGGCACCATCTATCATCGCTGCCATAGTGGGGATCAACCCGGCAGCGATGCAACACTCACAATCCAACCGACCCATATGGTAGATGGTGAAAAATCCAAAATTAAAGTATAGGAAGAAGCCATGGAGTAGCTAGCTGATTGACCCAACCCCTCATAGCCGGATCTATTGAATACGACATTCATTTCAAACTACTCCGCCAAAGGAATTACTACTACAGTGCTACGTGTGTTCCATCGACTGTTTCAGGTGAGACTAAAATACGCAGATGATGACACAGCTAGGATAGCAGGACGCACCAGATTTTCCAAGGATGTAGACGACGTCCTCGAGGCAGGGTGTAGGACGCGCACCTCGCGCAGAGGTGCCTTCAGGAGGCTTCCACCGCCTCGGACACTTGAGAGAGATCGAGGAAGGAGGAACCCGGGTCGAGCAGGTGGTCGATGCGGTCCCTGGGGAGCAGCTTCCCCCATCCCTCGTTCCGCTTCACCGCCCCCGCACCTCCTCGGCCCACACCTTCCGGTTCATCAGGAGAGGGAGGGAAGGGGTTGGGTCAAGGAATGGAGGGAGAGGCTGGCGGGACACGCACACGCGGATCCAACACTAGCGCATCTAGATCCAGCACCTCCGATGCATGTTTCATCGGCGAGGCTGAAGCTGGCAGCGCCACCATAGGGTGTGACCGCGCTTGGCGGATTGCAGTTCTCGGAGAAGGCACCGAGCTCGTCGAGGATGAGCCGCTGCAGCGCGCACAGGCCCTGGAGAGGAGTTGACGCAACGAGAGGATGGAGAGGCCTGTTGAACGGTGGAGTGCACCACCGCTAGCATCGGAAGTCCCAGCCGTGCCAGGGAGGCCGCCAAGTTGGCCGTTGTGGTGGTCTTCCTGACATGTAGGGGGGAAGATGGGTGGCAAAGGTGGGGGAGAGGGAGGGTGCAGACCGGTGGCGAGGGGAGAGGGAGGTGGGTGGCGGATTTGGATCGGGGAGCTGTGGTGGGAGGCGGCGGCGCAGGGAGGGGAGGTGGGTGGTAGATCTGGATCAGGGAGAGGGCTAGGGTTAGTGTGCGCAAGAGAGAGGGAAATTTTAAGTCATATTAAATGTACAATTGACCAAATGATTTGGTGTCAAAACCTTTTGATCCAACTCTCGTGAAAAAGACAATTTTCCTCCGATTCAATTGGAAGCGGGTCAAATTTGAACTACAGCTACTTGATAGATTGCTCTTTAAATTTTCCAAAAATCATTTATAGGTACATAATTATCTATTTAATCAGAGAAACACCAAAACTTTTGCAAGATTCAACAACTAACTAGGAACGGTCATGCCCACCGTTTTGACCATATTTTGAAATGGTCGTGAAAATTTCAAAAAAAGCAAAAAACTTGAAAATCCTTCGCATTGTGTCATCATATGTAACAAAGTTATCATAAAAAATAAAAACCTTGTAGTACGGCAAATATTTTTAAAAAGTGTTCTCACAAATGAGCTATCATTTATGAAGATTCATGGCTTTCAAGTCAAATGATCAATCTTATGGCCACATTCATGGAATAGTTTGTTCAAATGATCTCATATTTTGCAAAAGTTTGCATGTTTAAATGTCAAACAATGTTGCCAAAGGGAGTTTTCATTTTCTTTGCACAAAAAATCCATTTTCCTTTTTTCGAGTGCCCAAAATGAGTTTTTTGTGAAGGACCTACCAAATACTCGTTGCAAAATTGGACAAAATAAAATATTAGGCCATATTTAATTTACAATTGATCAAATGGTTTGGTGTCAAAAGATTTTCATCCATCTCTCATGAAAAAGACAAAACTCTACTGATTCAGGTGGAAGCGGGTCAAATTTGAACTAGAGGTGCCTCATAGTTTGCTCTTTATTTTTTCCAAAAATCATTTGTAGGTAAATAATTATATATTTAATAAGATATCCAACAAAATTATGGCAAGATTCAACCCCTAGCTATGAACGGTCATGCCCGTCGTTTTGACCGCATTTTGAAACGGGCACAAATAATTAAAAAAAAATCAAAAAATACAAACTTTCACATTGTGTCATCATATATGACCAAGTTACTAGGAAAAATAATAACCTTGTAATACAATAATTATTTTAAAAAAGTGTTCTCAGAAATGAGCTATCATGTGTGAAGATTCATGGCTTTCATGCTAAATGATCAATCTTATGGCCACATTCATCGCATAGTTTGTTCAAATGAACTCATATTGTGCACAAGGGTGCATGTTGAAATGTCAAACAATGTTGCCAAAGGGAGTTTTCATTTTCTTTGCACAAAAATCCATTTTCCTTTTTTCGAGTGCCCAAATTGAGTTTTGTGTGAATGTAGCGACCCGACCTGAAAGGTCGAATCTCCGGTGTTTCTGTACCATCCCAAGATCATGCTGGTACACACACGGTACATCTATGTATATATCAAAGGGAAATCACACAACATTATATTAATCGAAATCTCATATCGAGTCCTTTATTACAATAAATATTACAATAAAGTGGCCGAAGGCCAACTCATGAGAATAACTAAGTCTTGCGGAAGCGTCGAAGGTAGATGAGTCCATCTGACTCCAAGGGCATCTCATTGAGCATAGAACGCGTCCTCACTCTTGGTCGGAAAAGTACTCTGCAACATGATACGTTGCAGCCATGTAGGTCAGCATATGGAATATGCCGGCAAAGTCACAAGAGAGGGGTGAAAATAATCAGCTAGTCTATATGCTTATATGGCAGGTGGTGGTGTAAGTTTTTGCGTAAAGCCAAGTTTTTCCTACATCAAGAGAGGGGCTAAGCAAAATATTACTAAGTTGGTTGATTAATGAGATGGTTCCACCAACCAATTCTCATACCCAAAATTGTTAATACCCACATCATCATATTAATTGTGTTGAGAGTTCCGGAAGTTTCAATTCCTTTGGCTCAAGTCGTCCATGACCGTGGACACGGCTAATCGATTAGGTTTGGAATACTCTGTAGAGTTTTGCACACGTTCCCCACAAGATTTGGTCGCCTCCGTTTGATTTCTCGCACTTCAGAGTGTTTGAGAAACGGATGACCAAAACATGGTCTTCCAAAGGGTTTCCCTGCGACTCTGTCGGTGCCCATCCTTTCCTACCGTTCTTCTACCTCTCGTAGCACCGCCTGTCCAGGGTCACCACGATATCCAACCAAGCCAGAGCCCATAATGACTTGTGGCTGTGCAGGTAAGCCTTGGTTTTGAAGCACCCATCCTTCTCTTTGTGCCTGGGTGGACCTTTCCGCGTGAATACTGGCCATCTCCAGCATCACCTAGGCAAATCCACTGGTTTCTCCAGGGTGCCGTTCAACCATCATCCACCCAGAGGTATGTTGAAAACTCGAGTCTTAAATCTTGATCATTATGTAGGTCTTGAAATTATTAACTCTCTCAACTCTCATGAATCACACAACCAACCCCGTCTACTATTAGCATAGCAAAAGGTAAAACAACCTTTCCCGGGGCCAATGTGTCAAGAGGTTGAGGGGGGGTACCTACCACATGATACTACTACAATGTAACCAAGTTTCCAACTAACCTATCTTGCATGCAATTGGGGAGATGGTAGAACTAATGCATATAAAAAATGGGTAAACATGGTCAAAGTGACTTGCCTGATTGATGATCTTCGTACGTGAGTGACTCTAAGTAACAAGCTTCGCACTCCGGATAATCTAAAGCAACAAACAAGCACTCAATAAGCATACAACAAAATAACAACTCATAACATTCAGCAAAGAAGTATTAAACAATCAAGGCAAACAATGCACAAAAATCACTAGCAAGCAAAACACACAAGATTTTGTTTTCAAAAAGGTGAGAGGTGAAAACACTACTGACATAATGAAACCATTAGTATTATCTAAACATTAGTTGACAGAAAGAAAAACAATAAAATATTTTATTTATGAACAGAATAAAATCAATTTAAGTTTTGTTGGGAAAACTTTAGTAAAGTTTATACAAGTTTGTGATAAACACTATATGAATCAACTATAGTTATATTAACAAAAGAATGAAAAACTAAACTTGTTATTTATTAGCAAAACATGTTCTTAACAGAAAATAATTTAAAATTAAACCTGTCTTAGAAAGCAGAATTAAATTATATAAAACTTTGTTTGAAAGCAAAACTATTACTAGTTAGTTGTTTTAATCAAATTATGCCTATTTGAAAAGAAGTTGTGATTCCTATGTTAAATAAAATTAAACTAAGAAAATTTATATTTTTATTATCAGTGAGTGAAAACACTAAATGTTTACTAACAGAACCTAATAAACAAATAAAACCAATTCTAAATCGAACTAATTAAAATTGAGTTTATAAAACTATATTATAATACTAAGCAGATTCTGTTTATAGCTAAAACACTACTCAAATATCTCCTAAAAATCTTCAAACTAAGCATGAAGGTAGTCCTAACTAATACCAAACAGTAGCAAAAAGATTCATGTCAAAATCTATTTTCAAACTCTAGTTATACAGATTTGAAGATTTTGAGCAAATTTGATTAAATTCAAATTTTATAGTTCAAATTTGAAATTTCAAAGTACAGGGTGAAACTACATGAAAATTGTGAGCTATTGCACAAAGAATCAACTCAAAACACTAAATAGATTAAAAGTTATAAGCAAAACAAAATTTGAAAACATTTTGTTAATTAAAACAAAACTGAAAAAGAAACCTGACTTTGCGACGGCCAGGGAGGCTACGTGGCAGCACGTGAGTGGCTAAGGGGGGTGTACGCGCGAGTGCTTTCGGGCGGGCGACCGATCGGTAGTGGGTACCGGTTCGTACTTAAGTCCGTTCTAATCTGGGTCGTTGGTTTTGGATCGGAGGGAAGGAAATGCTCACGAGGTAAAGTCGCCGGCGTCGGGGTTCTCCGGCGAGTCCGGTAGCGGCGAATGCGACGGCGAGGTGCTCCGATGGTCGGGGAAGACGGGGAAGTGGTCCGGGCGACGGTGACGGGCCTCCGGAGTCGACTGGTGGCAACGGTGGGGCGAACGGTGGTCGGACTCGGTGGCTATGGTCGATGGGAGGTCCGGTGAGGGTGGGAGCTCCGATGAGGAATTGCGCAGCGCCTCGGCGAGGGAGAGAGGGGGCTCGGGGGTGAATGGAGAGAGGAGAGGCAGCGCTATTTATAGAGGGTGCGGGGAGATGCGGGGGGAGGAGAAAGGAGAGAGATCCGGTGGAGTAACTGCCGGCGACGAGGTCGGGCGAGAGGAAGAGGGCGACCGCACGGGCGAAACTGTCGGTCGGGGTGGGGTCCAGTGTCAGCGAGAGGGAAAACTTACATTACGCATCGGTCGGCCGGCTTCTAATCAATTCGCGAGTAAGTGTCGTGGGCCGGCCCGCTTAATACCGGAAACGGTTACCGTTTCCTTTTAATAAAAATTCTAGAGACATTCAAAGGCTTTTAAAGCATTCAAATCGTCTCTAAATATAGGGGTATTATATATCAAAATTAACAGAATAATAAATTCTATTTAATGAACATTTCTATTCTGTCATTTGAACACTTAAAAAAATAATATTTTCAGAAATTGCCTAATTGTTTTTAAACCCTTTTTGCAAATATTTTCAAAATAACCCCTGGTTATTATTGTTCAAATATATCACCAATTAGTCCCTGGTGTGGAGTGTCATGTTCCTCCTCTCTTATTTGAACTTTTAACCAAAATTTCAAATAGGTGAAAGCAACTTAGGGAAAAGTAGAAAGAGCTTTCTGAAATCCAGAAGAGACATTTCAACTAACACATAAAATCAAGCAATGATGCTGCTAGATGCATAGCTATAATCATAACATTCCAAAATGGAATTTTGGGATGTTACAAACCTACCCACCTTAAGATGAATCTCACCCTCGAGATTCGGGTTGGCTAGAAAATAGGTGCGGATGGTCTCTACGAAGATCTTCTTCGCGTTCCCAGGTGGCTTCTTCCTCGTTATGGTGACTCCACAAAACTTTACAGAACTTGATAATCTTGCTGCGGGTAACTCGGTTGGATGTCTCGAGAATCTTGACAGGCTTCTCCTCGTAAGTCAGATCACTTTCAAGCTGTATGGCCTGTAGGGGCACGGTGTCTCTCAAAGGGATATCAGCCATCTCAGCATGGCATTTCTTCAGCTGGGACACGTGGAACACATCATGAACTTCGGATAATCCTTCCGGCAATTCCAGTTTGTATGCAACTTCGCCTCTACGTTCAAGAATTTTGTAGGGGCCTATGAATCTGGGTGCTAATTTTCCTTTAACACCAAATCTCTTGATTCCTCGAAGCGGGGATACACGAAGATATGCTCTGTCTCCCACTTCATATGTCACTTCTTTACGTTTGCTGTCAGCATAACTCTTCTGCCAAGATTGAGCTATCTTGAGTCTGTCATGAATCAACTTGACTTTCTCTTCAGAATCTCGGATATGGTCGGGACCAAAAAGTTGTCGGTCTCCAACACCATCCCATGTCAACGGTGTTCTGCACCTCCTTCCGTATAAAGCTTCGAAAGGGGCCATCTTCAGACTGGTCTGATAACTGTTGTTGTACGAAAATTCTGCGTAAGGTAAGTTGTCATCCCAACTAGATCCATAATCTAGCGCACAAGCTCTCAACATGTCCTCCAAAATCTGATTGACTCTCTCAGTCTGTCCATCTGTCTGCGGATGAAAAGCTGTACTGAACTCTAACCTTGTACCCAAAGTTTCATGTAACTGATGCCAAAACTTTGAAGTAAATTGTGTTCCTTTATCTGACACGATACTCCTTGGAACTCCATGCAGACATACGATCCTGGTCATATATATCTTGGCTAGCTTAGCACTGGTATAGGTGGTCTTTACCGGGATGAAGTGAGCTACCTTGGTCAAGCGATCTACCACTACCCAGATGGAATCATAACCTGAACGGGTCCTGGGTAATCCTGTGATGAAATCCATACCAAGCTTTTCCCATTTCCACTCGGGTATCGGCAAAGGTTGGAGTAACCCTGCTGGTTTCTGATGTTCTGACTTCACTTGCTGACAAACATCACATATTGCAACATGTTCCGCAATATCTTTCTTCATACCTGTCCACCAATAACTTTCCTTTAAATCCAGATACATCTTGGTGTTGCCTGGGTGTATCGAGTAAGGTGAATCGTGGGCTTCCTGAAGTATCAACTTCCTGAGCTCTGGTTCATTGGGCACATAGATTCGGTTCTCAAACCACAAAGTTCCGTGTTCATCCTCACGAAAACCTTTAGCTTTACCCACTTCCATTCTCTGCTTTATCTCAGCTATCTCCTTGTCCGATTTCTGGGCTTCACGAATTCTTTCGGTCAAGGTGGACTGAATTTCCAGTGTGGCAATATATCCTCTTGGGATTATCTCTAGCTTGAGCTCTTTGAGATCATCGACTAACTCTTGGGGTAATCCTCCAGCTGTGAGTGTGTTCACATAAGTTTTACGACTCAAGGCATCGGCTACAACATTAGCCTTACCTGGATGGTAGTGTAATCTCATGTCATAGTCCTTGATTAACTCTAACCATCTCCTCTGTCTGAGGTTCAACTCTTTCTGCGTGAAGATATACTTCAGGCTCTTATGGTCGGTGTAAACATCACAACTATTTCCGATAAGGAAATGTCTCCAAGTCTTGAGTGCGTGCACTACGGCTGCTAGTTCCAAATCATGCGTGGCATAATTCAACTCATGAGGTCGTAGTTGTCTGGATGCATAGGCTACAACTTTTCCATCCTGCATGAGTACTCCTCCAAGTCCTTGACGTGAAGCATCACAATAAACTTGGAAATCCTTCCAAATATCGGGCAAGATCAATACTGGGGCTGTGACCAAACGTTCCTTTAACTCCTGGAAACTGGCTTCACATTCCTCGGTCCAAACATACTTGGATTCTTTCTTCAACAACTCTGTCATGGGCTTGGCTATCTTTGAGAAATTCTCAATGAACCTCCGGTAATAACCGGCAAGTCCGAGGAAACTGCGGATCTCCTTAACCGAGGTAGGGGACTTCCACTCGGTGACGGCTTCAACCTTACCAGGGTCCACTGCTATTCCATCTCCGGAAATAACATGTCCAAGGAATCCGACTTCCGTCAGCCAAAATTCACATTTGCTGAACTTGGCATATAGTTGATGCTCTCTCAGCTTCTCCAGAACTAAACGCAAATGTTCCTTATGCTCTTCCTCGTTCTTGGAGAATATCAGAATGTCATCGATGAACACCACAACAAACTTGTCTAGGTATTCCATGAATACTTTGTTCATCAAATTCATGAAGTAGGCAGGAGCATTAGTCAATCCAAAGGACATGACCGTATACTCATACAAGCCATACCTCGTGGTGAAAGCTGTTTTGGGTATATCCTGTTCACGAATTTTCAACTGGTGATACCCTGGTCGAAGATCGATCTTGGAGAATACTTTGGCTCCTACTAGCTGATCAAACAAATCATTAATCATCGGCAGAGGGTACTTGTTCTTGATAGTCACCTCGTTCAAGGCACGATAGTCAACTACCATTCTCAAAGATTTATCCTTCTTCTCCACCAAAAGTACTGGGGCTCCCCAAGGTGATGAACTTGGGCGAATATACCCCTTGTCCAATAACTTCTTGATTTGCTTCTTGATTTCCAACAGATCATTTGCGGGCATCCGATAGGGTCTCTTGGAAATTGGGGCTGTCCCTGGCTGTAGCTCTATTAGGAACTCAATCTCCCTATCTGGTGGCATGCCTAGTAATTCTTCCGGAAATACATCCAGATAATCTTTTACCACAGGTACTTCCTCCTGAACAACTCCTGTGAGGGCATTTAACCTAGCACTCATACGTGTGCGTCGGGATACATACTTAATCCTCTTGTTCTCCGGGGTGGTGAGTGAAACAGACTTGCTAGGGTAATCAAGGTTTCCTTCATACTTGGTCATCCAATCCATGCCTAGGATTACATCCAATCCTTGTGACTCTAAGACGATGAGGTTGGTGGGAAAAGCATGATTTCCTATATTGAGTTTCAAGGCATGACATCCTATCCCTGCCATCATCATACCTCCTGGGGAACTGACCTTAATGGGATGACTAAGGGTTTTGGTGGGCAAACCATACTTATCCACAACTACCCTTGATATGAATGAATGAGTTGCACCGGAATCAAAAAGTACTGTAACCGAACGTGAATGCAATAAAAACTTACCAACCATAGTCTCGGGTTGATCATAGACTTCTTCCACGTCGAGATGGTTCACCTGGGCACGAGGAAAAAGGTTTGGCTTCTTGGCTGCGGAGTTGCCGTTGTTGTTGCCGTTTCCACTGCCTTGCTTGCTCTGGGGACACTCAGTAGCATAGTGCCCTGTCTTCTGGCACTTGAAATAGGTGATGTGACTCAGATCCTTCTGAGCAGGAACTTGACGGTGCTGGTTGTTGTTCCCATTCCTATTGTCAGTCTTGAAATTGCCAAGGTTGGGACGGTTGTTCCCATTTCCTTCAAGATGGTGGCCTCCATGGTTGTGCACAACATGAGTGTGCCTTCCAAACTTACCGGTACCTGATCCGGTATTTCCTGAGTACAGGGAGTAGCGAGCCTTCTGATGAGCTCCAGAGTTGAACTTCCCCTGAGTGTACTTCCGCTTGCGGTTCTCAATTTGCTGTTGTTTACCCTCCAGAATAAGTGCCTTATCCACCAGCTCTTGGTAGTTGTTGAAATTAGCCACTACCAGCTGCATGCTCAACTCATCGTTGAGTCCTTCCAGAATTTTTTTTTGCTTGGCCGCATCATCGGCCACATCTCCTGGGGCATAACGGGCCAACATGCTGAACTCTTCCACATATTGGGCCACAGAGCGATTACCCTGGCGCAAGTTGCGAAACTCGCGCTTCTTTAGACTCATGGCTCCAGCTGAAACATGAGCGGTGCGGAAAGCAAGCTTGAACTGCTCCCAAGTCACATCTGCAATAGGATAAGTGGTGGTGTAGTTCTCCCACCATGAAGCTGCTGGTCCTTCCAATTGATGTGCGGCAAATCGCACCTTCTCAGCGTCAGTGCATCCAGCGGTGACAAGTTCTCTCTCCACCTTACGGAGCCAGTCATCTGCCACAATGGGCTCAGTGCTGCTGGAGAAAGTTGGAGGGTTCAACCTCAGAAAACAGGTGAGATTGTCAGACTGGGGTGGATGGTGGTTGTGGTTGTTCTGATTGTTGGTCTGATTCTGAATCAATAACTGCATCAGTGCATTCTGCTGCTGAAGAAGTTGAGTGAGTTCCGGTGGGAAAGTGAAGTCGGTCTCACGTCGTGGAGGCATCTTGCTGTTTTCAGAGGGATGAGAATTTAGAATAGAACAAGGGTCTAGAAGAAATTCACTACCCATATGCAATGAAACAAACATATCACAACAAACACTCATTTATTTATTCAATCAACGTCAAACATCGGGAATACAAATCTCAAACAACTAAGCATCGACCTACGCTTTAACGACGAAAATAAAAGATACATGGAGGGCATAACTAATGTTTTTCCTCAGAAGTGCATAGTCGTAGATCCTCCATTGGTGCTTTCCTCATAGTATTCATCGTCGCTGATGAAGGGTGCCATGTCTCCTTCGGGATGAAGGTTTTCCCCCATGTCTAGCTGTTCCTCCAGAGTTGCGATGCGTGCATTCTGCTCATCAATCCTCTCTAGGAAGTCCTTCACTTCATGCTCGTGTTCATAGTTGGCCTCTCGTAGATCAGCTTCAAGGTCCAGCTCACGGTTCATCAGATTCTTGATTGTCTTTGTATCAGCACGAACTCGAAGCTCCAGAGTCCTGATGTGAGTCTCCAGGGTCTGGATATATGACATGGTGGAGTCTCCAGTGGGAGGGGTTATGATGTTGCCATGAGCATCTCTGCGGCAAACCATGTTGAGTCCTGGTGAAATGGTTCCACCTCTGTATTCCTCCTGGATACGTCCAAGGGCACGATGAATGGCCATGTCTCTCCCAAGTATCCAACTGGGTGCCACGAACTTGAGGTCGATGGGTTCCTTCCGATTCCCAAAAGTCTTCCCTGGGATATGCACCTCGATCCTGTAGCGTCCATCTTGGGGAAATGACATGATAGGAATCCCGGTGATGCTCGGCAAAGCAATCCTTACGTCCTTGGCGATCCTCATCAACTCCTTACCAAAGGGCATCGTTGCGTCAGGTTGGCAAAACTCCGTAATCAACACTGGGATGAAGGTGGCCATCTATAAATTTTGAAATAATCGGAGAGGAGTCAGAAACGAATAGATGAGAGTATAAGAATTTTAAAGACAAAGAGAAACAATCCTAAGGCTTTCCAATCCTAGAGGTTACGTCCTACGGTCAGCGTGTGCTCTGATACCATTTCTGTAGCGACCCGACCTGAAAGGTCGAATCTCCGGTGTTTCTGTACCATCCCAAGATCATGCTGGTACACACACGGTACATCAATGTATATATCAAAGGGAAATCACACAGCATTATATTAATCAAAATCTCATATCGAGTCCTTTATTACAATAAAGATTACAATAAAGTGGCCGAAGGCCAACTCATGAGAATAACTAAGTCTTGCGGAAGCGTCGAAGGTAGATGAGTCCATCTGACTCCAAGGGCATCTCACTGAGCATAGAACGCGTCCTCACTCCTGGTCGGAAAAGTACTCTGCAACATGATACGTTGCAGCCATGTAGGTCAGCATATGGAATATGCCGGCAAAGTCACAAGAGAGGGGTGAAAATAATCAGCTAGTCTATATGCTTATATGGCAGGTGGTGGTGTAAGTTTTTGCGTAAAGCCAAGTTTTTCCTACATCAAGAGAGGGGCTAAGCAAAATATTACTAAGTTGGTTGATTAATGAGATGGTTCCACCAACCAATTCTCATACCCAAAATTGTTAATACCCACATCATCATATTAATTGTGTTGAGAGTTCCGGAAGTTTCAATTCCTTTGGCTCAAGTCGTCCATGACCGTGGACACGGCTAATCGATTAGGTTTGGAATACTCTGTAGAGTTTTGCACACGTTCCCCACAAGATTTGGTCGCCTCCGTTTGATTTCTCGCACTTCAGAGTGTTTGAGAAACGGATGACCAAAACATGGTCTTCCAAAGGGTTTCCCTGCGACTCTGTCGGTGCCCATCCTTTCCTACCGTTCTTCTACCTCTCGTAGCACCGCCTGTCCAGGGTCACCACGATATCCAACCAAGCCAGAGCCCATAATGACTTGTGGCTGTGCAGGTAAGCCTTGGTTTTGAAGCACCCATCCTTCTCTTTGTGCCTGGGTGGACCTTTCCGCGTGAATACTGGCCATCTCCAGCATCACCTAGGCAAATCCACTGGTTTCTCCAGGGTGCCGTTCAACCATCATCCACCCAGAGGTATGTTGAAAACTCGGAGTCTTAAATCTTGATCATTATGTAGGTCTTGAAATTATTAACTCTCTCAACTCTCATGAATCACACAACCAACCCCGTCTACTATTAGCATAGCAAAAGGTAAAACAACCTTTCCCGGGGCCAATGTGTCAAGAGGTTGAGGGGGGGGGGTACCTACCACATGATACTACTACAATGTAACCAAGTTTCCAACTAACCTATCTTGCATGCAATTGGGGAGATGGTAGAACTAATGCATATAAAAAATGGGTAAACATGGTCAAAGTGACTTGCCTGATTGATGATCTTCGTACGTGAGTGACTCTAAGTAACAAGCTTCGCACTCCGGATAATATAACGAAACAAACAAGCACTCAATAAGCATACAACAAAATAACAACTCATAACATTCAGCAAAGAAGTATTAAACAATCAAGGCAAACAATGCACAAAAATCACTAGCAAGCAAAACACACAAGATTTTGTTTTCAAAAAGGTGAGAGGTGAAAACACTACTGACATAATGAAACCATTAGTATTATCTAAACATTAGTTGACAGAAATAAAAACAATAAAATATTTTATTTATGAACAGAATAAAATCAATTTAAGTTTTGTTGGGAAAACTTTAGTAAAGTTTATACAAGTTTGTGATAAACACTATATGAATCAACTATAGTTATATTAACAAAAGAATGAAAAACTAAACTTGTTATTTATTAGCAAAACATGTTCTTAACAGAAAATAATTTAAAATTAAACCTGTCTTAGAAAGCAGAATTAAATTATATAAAACTTTGTTTGAAAGCAAAACTATTACTAGTTAGTTGTTTTAATCAAATTATGCCTATTTGAAAAGAAGTTGTGATTCCTATGTTAAATAAAATTAAACTAAGAAAATTTATATTTTTATTATCAGTGAGTGAAAACACTAAATGTTTACTAACAGAACCTAATAAACAAATAAAACCAATTCTAAATCGAACTAATTAAAATTGAGTTTATAAAACTATATTATAATACTAAGCAGATTCTGTTTATAGCTAAAACACTACTCAAATATCTCCTAAAAATCTTCAAACTAAGCATTAAGGTAGTCCTAACTAATACCAAACAGTAGCAAAAAGATTCATGTCAAAATCTATTTTCAAACTCTAGTTATACAGATTTGAAGATTTTGAGCAAATTTGATTAAATTCAAATTTTATAGTTCAAATTTGAAATTTCAAAGTACAGGGTGAAACTACATGAAAATTGTGAGCTATTGCAAAAAGAATCAACTCAAAACACTAAATAGATTAAAAGTTATAAGCAAATCAAAATTTGAAAACATTCTGTTAATTAAAACAAAACTGAAAAAGAAACCTGACTTTGCGACGGCCAGGGAGGCTACGTGGCAGCACGTGAGTGGCTAAGGGGGTGTACGCGCGAGTGCTTTCGGGCGGGCGACCGATCGGTAGTGGGTACCGGTTCGGACTTAAGTCCGTTCTAATCTGGGTCGTTGGTTTTGGATCGGAGGGAAGGAAATGCTCACGAGGTAAAGTCGCCGGCGTCGGGGTTCTCCGGCGAGTCCGGTAGCGGCGAATGCGACGGCGAGGTGCTCCGATGGTCGGGGAAGACGGGGAAGTGGTCCAGGCGACGGCGACGGGCCTCCGGAGTCGACTGGCGGCAACGGTGGGGCGAACGGTGGTCGGATTCGGTGGCTATGGTCGATGGGAGGTCCGGTGAGGGTGGGAGCTCCGGCGAGGAATTGCGCAGCGCCTCGGCAAGGGAGAGAGGGGGCTCGGGGGTGAATGGAGAGAGGAGAGGCAGCGCTATTTATAGAGGGTGCGGGGAGATGCGGGGGGAGGAGAAAGGAGAGAGATCCGGTGGAGTAACTGCCGGCGACGAGGTCGGGCGAGAGGAAGAGGGCGACCGCGCGGGCGAAACTGTCGGTCGGGGTGGGGTCCAGTGTCAGCGAGAGGGAAAACTTCCGTTACGCGTCGGTCGGCAGGCTTCTAATCAATTCGCGAGTAACTGTCGTGGGCCGGCCCGTTTAATACCGGAAACGGTTACCGTTTCCTTTTAATAATATTCCAGAGACATTCAAAAGCTTTTAAAGCATTCAAATCGTCTCTAAATATAGGGGTATTATATATCAAAATTAACGGAATAATAAATTCTATTTAATGAACATTTCTATTCTGTCATTTGAACACTTAAAAATAATAATATTTTTAGAAATTGCCTAATTGTTTTTAAACCCTTTTTGCAAATATTTTCAAAATAACCCCTGGTTATTATTGTTCAAATATATCACCAATTAGTCCCTGGTGTGGAGTGTCATGTTCCTCCTCTCTTATTTGAACTTTTAACCAAAATTTCAAATAGGTGAAAGCAACTTAGGGAAAAGTAGAAAGAGCTTTCTGAAATCCAGAAGAGACATTTCAACTAACACATAAAATCAAGCAATGATGCTGCTAGATGCATAGCTATAATCATAACATTCCAAAATGGAATTTTGGGATGTTACAGTGAAGGACCTACCAAATATTTGTGACAAAATTAGACAAAATCATTTTTATAAAATATTAGGCCATATTTAATGCGCAATTGGCAAAATGTTTGGGTCCAAAAGCTTTCGATCCACCTCTAGTGAAAAAGACAAAACTCTGCCGATTTAGCTAGAAGCGGGTCAAATTTCAACTGCATTTGCGTTATAGTTTGCTCTTTTATTTTTCAAAAAAATCATTTCTAGTTACATAAGTATCTATTTAATCATAAATACATGGTTTGGTGGCGATACGTCGAGGTTTGGACAGTGGCCGAGTGCCCCAACTACAAAGCACGTAAACTCGCATGCCCGCCGCATGGTCACCGTCTGACCGTGGTGTTGCCATGCATTCTGGGTGGCTTAGGCATGTCTAGTGGGTTGGGCACTCCCCAGGTAGGTGCTAGGAATAAAATGACAACAGAAGATTCTCACGCGGAGACCGAACTATGCTCAAACGTGAATTAGCAGCCAAGTGTTTGATAAGCGGTACGGGAAATCCACATGGACAATGGGCGTGAGTTTTGGCTAAGGATGATCATCTACTAAGAAGACTGTCTTCACAAATTTTCAGCTCAAATGGAGGAGCCTAGCCTAGGTGGTACTTGCTTTGCAAAGTACCACACTGGACAAAAACATGAATGTTGAAGCTGGGCTCAAAATAATGAATGGATTGAGCTGAAATTTGGTGGAGGATGGTTATTTGGGCATAGGAAAGCTTTGTAGAAAATTGATACCATTGGGACATGCCAAAGTGGTACTTCCTTCACAATGCTCTTCTCTAGACGGAAACTTGGGAAAATTAGTGAGAGAAACTGGATAAATGAAATGAGCTCAAATTTGGTGTAGGTAAGTTACATAGGTATGGTCATGCCCTGGTAAATTTGAAGAAATAATGAAGTAATATATAATATAGTTGCTTCACAAAGCTTATCTCTGGATAGAAACTTTGGAATTTTTCTGAGGAAGATTTACTAGGAAAATTGAGCTGAATATTATCATGTGGCAATGAGTTGGGTATGTAAGAGTGCCCAAAAAGCTTAAGGGTAATAGGAGGGGTCTAGATAGCACTTGCTTTGCAATGTGCCAATCTGGGCATAAAATAAAAATTGCACCTGGGCTCACATAGTTGATTTGATTGAGATGCAATTTGGTGGAGGGTGATAATGTGGGCATATGAAGTCACTGTATAAATTTCATGCCATTTGGATATATAAAAATTGTACTTGCTTCACAATGCTCTGAAGTGAATAGAAAATTGGGAAAAATATTGAGGGAAAGTGGTGAAATTAAATGAGCTAAAATTTGGTGGAGGGAGGTTCTATGGGCATGGTCATGTCCTGGTAAAGTTGCAACTATTATAAAGCAATATAAAATATAGTTGCTTCACAAACTGAAAAAATTACCAAAAACAAAGATTGGATGGTGAGCTCTCATGGATTTTTAGATGGGGCTAAATATTTTTGGAGAGCTATGATATGGGCACATAGAAGATGTGGAAAAAATTCAACTCATTAGGATATGCATATCTAGTACTTCCTTCACAAAGCTTCTAGCTGAACAAAAACTTTGGAAATTTGCCAAGGAAGATTTGTTGGGCAAATGGAGCTAAATTTTGTCATGAGGCAATGATTTAAATAGGAAAGAGTGTGCAAATTTTTTGAGGGCAATCAAGAGTATATAAATATCAATTCCTTCCCAAAGTGTTGTTCTAAACAGAATAGGAAAATGAATATTGTTGAATTATTTTTGAACTAGGCAAGGAAGGTTTTTGACATATTTGGCGAATATATAATCCAAAGAATTTATGAGAATTGTTTGGGAGTTTTGGGAATAACAGAAATATATGTTGCTTCACAACCTAGGGAAAAAATTAACACATGGACATGACACATAGGCAAAATTGATGAGGTGGCGCCTAGTCATCGCAACCACCACAATTTATAAGGTTATGACCATCTTTATTGGTCGTGATCAGGTAGAAATAAGGCAACAGACCAGTGTTGTCTGCTTTACGACCATTTCGTGTAAGGAAATTATGACCATTCTGACCAAAATGGTCATTATAGTTGAGGGGTTGGAGACCTCCGAACAGCTTATGACCAATTGGTTTCAAATGGTCGTAGATTTACGACCATATTTTCCAGGGTCACTGACAGAAGATCACAAGTTGACATATTTCTTGTAGTGATTATGTAAGGAAGTCGGAGCAGGATTTATTTATTGATTGTCAGCCTTTGTGTGCAGGTCAGGAGCGCGTGATGGTTTACTCCTACCAACCTCTCCCCTAGGGGCATGCTGATAGAGCCGAAGTTGTCCCTGTCTTTCGATGAGATGGTGGCTATCATTTTTGGTTGAGTAGACTTGGACGATCCGACTACGAACGTGTGATGAGGTCGCGCCTTAGCAATCGCTAAACCAACTCCGAGAGGTTATTGACCACGTTGAAGCATGATCAGCCTGACCACGAGGGTTTATTTCCTGCATGCAAACGAAGAACAAGCAAGAAACTAAGATTCCAGTCTGGATATTGCGAATATCAGAGGAAAGCTTTATTGATGAAGTGGGGTTCTGTGACACCTTTGTCTCGTCGTGGAACACAAACGAAGAACGCGAAGTTGCAGCTATGGAAAACTTGTAATCTAAACAAAACCCAAACCAAAAACGACGCCATAAGAGCTGTATATATGGGGAAATAGAGGGGAATTTTGTGGCCCCTTGGAGGAGGGGTCCGAAACCGACCCTAACTTAGTTTCCCCATACATACGGACTCTAAAAGAGCCTATAATATGGTATTTCGAAATTACATGGGCCTGACCCAAAAATAAGGTGGCGCAACACCTATATTAGCCTAGGGACGAATTTTATAAAGTGGCATCATGCATATTTCGTCCAAGGCTTCTTGCTCCCATTATGGTGGCTTCAAAGTGCCAAAATCATCATTGGAGGCTCTATTGTTCTTTCCCGCTCGCGCACCTTCTTCTCCATGCTTGATCCCGCTCCAATGGTCATCCTTCTTGTCCGTGCCAGGTCCTTCATTCATAAGTAAAACAAAAGTATCTAATTTAAGCAACATCATATGTTCATGAACATTAGAAGGATTTGCAAGAAACGAAAGTACATGGTAATTCAATTGATGTGCGTGAGCTCTAGTAATTGGTCCTGTATGTATAGCAGTCGGAGTTGTGGGTGTAGCATTAGTAGGGATGTTCTCATCATCCTCCCCTTCTTGAACTGAAGTCGTCCTCGACGGAAGCTCATCTTCCTCACCCAAATAAGGCTTCAAATCTACAATGTTAAAAGTGGGGCTAACCCCAAACTCTACAGGCAACTCAAGTTTATATGCATTATCATTCATTTTCTCTAACACCTTAAAAGGACCATCAGCATGTGGCAATAGCTTTGACTTGCACAAATCAGGAAATCTATCCTTACGCAAATGTAACCAAACAAGATCTCCAGGTGCAAAGACAACATGTTTTCTACCCTTATCTCTAGAAATTTTGCATTTAGCATTCATACGCTCATTGTTTTCCTTCGTTAACTCATGCATCTTGAATATCAATTCAACATGTACTTTAGCATCAAAATTAACCTTCTCTGAAGATGGAAGAGGCAACAAATCAATAGGTGCACGAGGTAAGAAACCATACACAACTTCAAAAGGGCACATCTTAGTGGTAGAATGTAGTGAACGATTATAAGAGAATTCAATATGAGGCAAGAATTCTTCCCACATTTTCAGGTTATTCTTCAAAACAGCCCTAAGTATAGTAGACAATGATCTATTGACTACTTCCGTTTGGCCATCAGTTTGGGGATGACATGTAGTACTAAAAAGTAGTTTAGTCCCCAACTTAGCCCATAAACATCTCCAAAAGTGGCTAAGAAATTTAGCATCACGATTTGAAACAATTGTATTTGGCACACCATGCAACCGAATAATTTCACGAAAGAACAAATCAGCAACATGAGCAGCATCATCGATTTTATGACATGGTATAAAGTGTGCCATTTTGGAAAATATATCCACGACAACAAATATGCTATCCCTCCCCTTATTTGTTCGAGGTAAACCTAAAACAAAGTCCATAGATATATCCTCCCAAGGAACACTAGGTAGAGGTAAAGGCATATATAAACCATGAGGATTGAGTCGTGACTTAGCTTTTTGACATGTAGTTCAGCGAGCAACAAAACGCTCAACATCCCGTCTCATCTTTGGCCAAAAGAAATGTGTCAAAAGTACGTCCTCCGTCTTCTTCACGCCAAAGTGTCCCATTAATCCTCCTCCGTGCGCCTCCTGTAACAACAAAAGAGGAACGAAGCTAGCTGGAATGCATAGCTTGTTAGCACGGAACACAAATCCATCATTAATAACGAACTTTTTCCATGTTCTGCTTTCTTTACAATTCTGCAATACATCTCTAAATTCAACATCATGCACATATTGATCTTTGATGGTCTCCAAACCAAATATTTTAAAGTCAAGTTGTGAAAGCATAGTATAACGACGAGACAAAGCATCAGCAATAACATTTTCTTTACCCTTCTTGTGTTTAGTGACATAAGGGAAATTCTAAATGAATTCAACCCATTTAGCATGTCTACGGTTCAGTTTTGCTTGACTTTTAATATGTTTCAAAGATTCATGATCAGAATGTATAACAAATTCTTTGGGCCATAAATAATGTTGCCATGTTTCCAAAGTCCGAACAAGAGCATATAATTCCTTATCATAAGTAGAATAATTCAGACTAGGCCCACTCAATTTTTCAGAAAAGTACGCATCAGGTTTACCATCTTGTAATAACACACCTCCTAACCCAATTCCACTAGCATCACATTCAAGCTCAAAAGTCTTATTAAAATCAGGAAGTTGGAGTAAAGGAGCATGTGTTAACTTATCTTTCAAGACCGTGAAGACTTCTTCCTGTGCTCTACCCCAAGAAAAAGGCACGTCCTTCTTTGTAAGCTCATTGAGAGGCACATCAATGGTGCTGAAATCTCTCACAAAACGCTTATAGAAACCAGCGAGGCTAAGAAAACTCCTCACTTGTGTGACCGTTTTGGGCTGCGGCCAACTCTCAATAGCTTCAATCCTGGCTTTATCAACTTCAATTCCCTGTGGGTAACAACATAGCCAAGAAAAGATACTCGGTCGCTGCAAAAGGTGCACTTCCCAAGGTTACCAAACAAATGTGAATCACGTAGATTAATAAAAACAGCACGCAAATTTTCCAAATGTTCCTCCAAAGATCTACTAAAATCAATATATCATCAAAATAGACTGCCACAAATCGTCCAATGAAAGCATGTAAAACCTCGTTCATTAATCTCATGAAAGTGCTAGGTGCATTAGTTAACCCAAAAGGCATGACTAACCACTTATATAATGCAAACTTAGTTTTAAATGCTGTTTTCCATTCATCTCCCAATTTCATACAATTTGATGGTATCCACTACGCAAATCAACTTTGGAGAAAATTGTAGAGCCACTTAATTCAACAAGCATATCACCTAGTCTAGGAATAGGATGATGATAATGAATAGTAATATTATTAATGCCTCTACAATCCACGCACATGCGCGATGTACCATCCTTTTTAGACACTAGAATAATAGGAACAACACAAGGACTAAGGGATTCGCGTATATAACCTTTGTCAAGCAGCTCTTGTACTTGACGCATAATCTCCTTTGTCTCCTCTGGATTGGTACGGTATGGCGCACGGTTGGGTAGGGATGCACCGGGAATTACGTCAATCTGATGCTCAATCCCGCGAATAGGTGGTAATCCCGGTGGCACGTCTTGTGGAAAGACGTCAGCGAACTCCTGCAAAATGTTAATGACAGCAAGAGGCAAAGAGGGAGGCATGTCCTCGAATGAAAATAATACCTCTTTGCATACAAAAGCATAGCAAACAGATGTAGCAACATCCAAATCATTAATATCAGATTTAGTAGCAAGTAAACATCCACTCTTCGATTTTATTTTGGATGCAACACTAGATGATGGTTTATTATGCTTATGGTGTTGCTCAAATTTTTGTGCTACAATCTGATTTTCACTCTTATTTTTCTCCTGTTTTGCTTTACTAGCTCTAGCAATGTCATCTTTCATAATATGTTCAAGAGACATAGGAAGCAAAGTGATATTTTGATCCTTATGAACAAGAGTATACTGATTTGTCCTACCATGGTGTACAATTTTTTTATCAAACTGCCATGGCCTACCAAGTAAAACAGAACATGCTTGCATGGGTACCAAATCACAATCCACATAATCAGAGTATGTAGCAATGCTAAAATGCACACGAACAATACGTGTTACCTTAACCTTGCCACTAATGTTGAACCATTGGATGTAATAAGGATGAGGATGTGGTCTGGTGGTTAGAGACAGCTTCTCCACCATCTCCATGCTAGCCAAGTTATTGCAACTCCCTCCATCGATGATGACGCAAACAAAACGCTCCTTCACAACTCCCTTTGCATGCAACAAGTTGTGCCTCTGATTTTGCTCAGCCTGTGTAACCTGCACACTGAGAACACGTTGAGCAACTAAACTTTCATACCTATCAGCGTAATCAACAGCCATGTAGTGTGTCTCTAGTTCTCCATCCTCGCCACCCTGTTCTTCACTTGCAATGAGAGCCAAAGTCTCCTCATCATAATCACTAGCGGACACATATCCACCATCATCAGTAACAATCATTACACGCTTGGAAGGGCATTCTCTCGCAAAGTGACCTCCACCCTTGCAACGATGGCATATAACCTCATGTGTTTGCCCTGTGGACGCAATAGATGAAGAAGAGCTCTGTACAGGCCCAGAAGGTGTGCTCTTCGCAGAGGGTGGAGTAGGAGCCTGTTTCCTGGTATCGCGGTTGGAGTTGGAGGTTGAAGTAGGTGGTGTTGCAGCAGGACGTGCGGAAGTAGAGGAGGTCTGTGGCGTCCATGATGAAGTGCGACCTGTGGTAAAAGTAGTTCTCGCCATTGCTTGTCGATCCTGCACTTCACGTTCAGCTTTGCAAGCAAGATGAAATAAACGAGTGATATTGTTATACTCCTTATACTCTAGAATAGTCTGAATCTCTCTATTTAACCCACCCATAAAACGTGGAAGCATAGCTTCATTCTCCTCAACAATACCACATCTAATCATGCCAGTTTGTAATTCCTCATAATATTCTTCTACAGAATTTTGACGCTGCAAATTTTGAAGCAATTCACGTTGATAATAAGGTGGCACCCAACGATTACACATAGTAGTTTTCAAAGCAGCCCAAGTAGTTGGAATATTAGCATGGTGTATTCTACAATGTCCTGACCACCAAACACAAGCAAAACTAGTGAATGAATAAACAGCGACAACAATATGTCTATCCTCAGGAAATTGTAAGCATGTAAAACATTGTTCTGTTTCTAACTCCCATGTAAGATATATATCAGGAACATATCCACCCTCAAACGTTAGAATATTCAATTTAAGTTTAGGGAGATGGTCATGATCCCGTACTTAAGGGGGTGGTGTAGCCCTACTGTTACGGTTGTAGCCATGTGGTCGACCTGGTGCGTATGGTGGTGGTTGCCCTTGAGGCTGATCTGGAGCAACCTCTCCCTCATCATCGTAATCACCATCATAATCTTCAACCTGCTCAATGACGGTAGTAGCAGGAGCCATAGAAGTAGCAGCAGTATCAACAGTACTAGTATGTTGGGCTTGGCCAAGAGGCACACGTCACGCTCGTCGTTCGAAAGGGATAGGAGCTGCAGCTGGTGGTGGTAGATGGGCAAGCACCTCATTGAACTTAGCGTCCATCTTGGTGTCGAATGTCTTCTCCAAACCATCTAGCTTCTCCAAGGCCTCTCCAAAGTTGGTCACGAAGTCTTGTACCTGGTCAGCCATCATTTGCTGAAATTTGTCATAGAGCGCTTTGTTGGTCATGCTCTCCGAGTCGATCGCGTCGTCGTGTGATCCTCGCATGGTTAGCAGAAATAGGAAACACACAAGAATATGAAACCTATAGACTACTAGGACGTGGTGGTGGTGGTGGTGTGTCACAAATCCTTTAAGCGAATCTCAAATTCTTACCAGTTCTTACCCAGCAGCAGGCGGTGATCGGCAACCGTTGTAGTCAAAACTCTCAAAGCTTGGATAGAGCGATTGCCAGGTGGTGCCAAACACACGACGTAGATGTATGTGGAGCTGGGATGGCTTATAATATGGTAGCAAAAAGGGTTAGCAATAATCAATTCAGAGATGCAAGGTTGAATACACGCTCAACAACGGTGCTGTGCTGGTCCTAGGCTAGACAATGCTAGAGACGCGAGCCTAAAACACCAACAAAATTACGACGCTACACGTAATCAAGGGAAGAGCACACTCTAATTTTTTTTTCGTTTTTTTTGGCGCCTCTTTTTTTTGTGTTTTTTTTTGCTCAAAAAATCACTACAATGGCGAGTGTCTCAAAACTCTTCCCACGTCGTCTAAGCAAGATGGGCCCGAAATGGTTTGGACTATTTTTTTTTCTGGAGCAATTCGGGGCCGGCGACGACCAAATTTTTTGACAAAAATCACTATGACGGGAAGGTCTCAAAACGCTCCGGAGAACCTAAAATCAAGATAGGGAAAACATATTTTCGGCCAAATTTTTTTTGGGCCAAAACATGCTCTGCAAAGCGTGCCAGACTCTTTTTTTTTCAACACCTACGCAGGTAGCAAAACGCGAATCCGAAATCAAAAGGATCTCGAAACTAAACCTAAAACAAGCTGGAGTCGGACTGGTGGCGGATTTGTGGTGGTATATATGGACACCAATGGATAGTGATGGTGGTGGTGATATATGATAGCGGTGATGATGGTGGTGGTATATGGCAACTATGAAGATGATGCGGTGGCGGTGTGACAACCTATGAATAGAACTCGAAACTCTAAAGGACTATACACTAAGACCAGCAACTCGACACGACGATGTAACCACAAATTCAACAAAGCAAAATACTGAAAAGACTATGCAAAGGCTCAAATTGGTTCGGATATGATGATCTAACCCTAATTTTTTTGTGGCTTTTTCGTGGACTAAAGGTATGAAGAACATATGCGATCTAAACTACAAAAACTGGTAAAATCTCACCGAGCAACCTGGAAATCTGAAACCACTTGATAGAGCCGAAGTTTTCCCTGTCTTTCGTTGAGATGGTGGCTATCGTCTTTGGTGGAGTAGACTTTGACAATCCGACTATGAACATGTGATGATGTCGCACCTTAGCAATCGCTAAACCAACTCCGAGAGGTTATTGACCACGCCGGAGCACGATCAACCTAACCACGAGGGTCTATTTCCTGCACGCAAATGAAGAACAAGCAAGAAACTAAGATTGCAATCTGGATATTGCAAATATAAGAGGAAAGCTTTATTGATGAAGTGGGGGTTCTGTGTCGCCTTTGTCTGGTCGTGGAACACAAACAAAGAACGCGAAGTTGCAGCTATGGAGAACTTGTAATCTAAACAAAACTCAAACCTAAAACGATGCCCTAAGGGCTATATATATGGGGAAATAGAGGGGAGTTTCATGGCCCCTTGGAGGAGGGGTCCGAAACCGACCCTAACTCAGTTTCCCCGTACATACAAACTCTAAAAACAGCCTATAATATGGTATTTCAAAATTACATGGGTCTGGCCCAAAAATAAGGTGGCGCAACACCTATATTAGATCGGGGACGAATTTTATAAAGTGGCATCATGCATATTTCGTCCAAGGCTTCTTGATCCCATTATGGTGGCTTCAAAGTGCGAAAACCATCACTGGAAGCTCCATTGTTCTTTCCCTCGCGCGCACCTTCTTCTCCATGCTTGATCCCGCTCCAATGGTCATCCTTCTTGTCCATGCGAGGTCCTTCATTCATAAGTAAAACAAAAGTATCTAATTTAGGTAGCATCACATGTTCATGAACATTAGAAGGATTTGCATGAAACGAAAGTACCTGGTAATTCAATTGACGTGCGCGAGCTCTAGTAATTGGTCCTGTATGTATAGAAGTCGGAGTTGTGGGTGTAGCATTAGTAGGGATGTCCTCATCACATGCGTATAATACTTTGCTTCGATGACTAATAGACTTTTGCAATAAGTCTGTGAGTTCTTTATGACTAATGTGAGTCCATGGATTATACACACTCTCACCCTTCCACTTTAGCTAGCCTCTCTTGTACCGCACAACTTTCGTCGGTGCATTAAACGTACCATATATCCTTCCTCAAAACAGCCACCATACCTATCTATTATGGAATTTCAATATCCATTCCGAGATATATTTCCATGCAACTTCCACCGTTTCGTTTATTATGACATGCACCATCATTTTCATATTGCTTTGCATGATCGTAAGATAGCTAGCATGATGTTTTCATGGCTTGTCCGTTTTTTGATGTCATTTGCTATGCTAGATCATTGCACACCCTGTTACACCACCAAAGGCATTCATATAGAGTCATATTTTGTTCTAGATATCGAGTTGTAAGTAATAAAAGTGTGATGACCATCATTATTTGAGCATTGTCCCATGTGACGAAAGGATGATGGAAGCTATGATTCCCTCACAAGTTGGGATGAGACTCCGGACTTTATGAAAAATAAAAGAGGCCAGTGAAGCTCAAATAAAAAAGAGAGGCCAAAGATGTCCACCAAAAAAGAGAGAGACAAAATAGAGAAGGGACGATGCTAGTATCTTTCTTCCACACTTGTGCTTCAAAGTAGCACCATGATCTTCATGATAGAGAGTCTCCTATTTTGTCACTTTCATATACTAGTGGGAATTTTTCATTATATAACTTGGCTTGTATATTCCAATGATCGGCTTCCTCAAATTGCTCTAGGTCTTCATGAGAAAGCAAGATGGATGCACACCCACTTAGTTTATTTTTGAGCTTTCATACACTTATAGCTCTAGTGCATTTGTTGCATGGCAATACCTACCCACTCACATTGATATCTATTAATGGGCATCTCCATAGCCCGTTGATATGCCTAGTTGATGTGAGACTATCTTCTCCTCTTTTTATCACAACCTGCACCATATTTTATTCCACATATAGTGCTATATACATGGCTCACGCTCATGTATTGCGTGAGAGTTGAAAAAGTTTGAGAACATAAAAGGTGTGAAACAATTGCTTGACTTGTCATCGGGGTTGTGCATGATATAAATACTTTGTGTGGGGAAGAAGGAGCATAGCCAGACTATATGATTTTGTAGGGATAACTTTCTTTTGCCATTATATTTTGAAGAGATACAATTGCTTTGTTAGTATGCTTGAAATGTTATTGTTTTTATATCAACATTAAGCTTCCTTTTGAGTCTTATGGATCTGAACATTCATGCCACAATAAAGGATATTACATGGATAAATATGTTAGGTAGCATTGCACATCAAAAATTCTGTTTTTATCATTTATCTATAATTTTTGATTGTTCCATGCTATTATATTATCTATTTTGGATGTTTTATATGCATTAATATGCTATTTCATATTATTTTTGGGTCTAACCTATTAATCTAGAGCCTAGTGTCAGTTTATGTTTTTCCTTGTTTTTAGTATTGTAGATAAGGAGTATTAAACAGAGTCCAAATTGAATAAAATCTCCGCGATGATTTTTCTTGGACCAGAAGACATCTACTAGAATTGGAGAGGGGGACAGGAGACCTGCCAGGAGGCCACAAGCCACCCTAGTGCGGCAAGGGGGGGGGCACCCCGGGCTTGTGGCCCCCTAGTAGATCTCCTAACCCTAATCTTCGGCCTATAAATTCCCAAATATTCCCCCAATACCAAAAAGATCCATGCAAATACTTTTCCGCTGCCAGAAGCCTCCGTTCCCGAGAGGTCCAATCTTGGAGCCATTTTCGGTAATCTGCAGGAGGGGGATTCAATCACAGAGGGCATCTACATCAACTCCATTGCCCCTCCGATGATGCGTGAGTAGTCCACCACAGACCTACGGGTCCATAGCTAGTAGCTAGATGGCTTATTATCTCTCTTTGTGCTTAAATACCATGTTCTCCATGATCTCCATGTGGAACTATCCGATGTAATACTCTTTTGCAGTGTGTTTGTCGAGAACCGATGAATTGTGGGTTTATGATCAGCTTATCTATGAATATTATTTGGTTCTTATCTGAATTCTTATATGTACAATTTCATATCTTTGCAAGTCTCTTCGAGTTATTGGTTTGGTTTGGCCAACTAGATTGGTAATTTTTGCAATGGGAGAAGTGCTTAGTTTTGGGTTCAATCTTGCGGTGTCCTCACCCAGTGACAAAGTAGGGGTAGCAAGGCATGTATTGTATTGTTGCCATCAAGGGTAGAAAGATGGGGTTTTCATTATATTGTTTGAGTTTCTCCCTCTACATCATGTCATCTTACTTAATGCGTTACTCTGTTCTTCAAGAACTTAATACTCTAGACGCAGGCAGGAGTCGGTTGATGTGTGGAGTAATAGTAGTAGATGCAGAATCGTTTCGGACTACTTGACATGGACATGATGCCTATGTACATAATCATTGACTTGTCTATCGTCATAACCATGTGCTTTTTTATCAATTGCTCAACATTAATTTGGTCACCCACCATGTTATTTTCCTTCAAGAGAGAAGCCTCTAGTGAAACCTATGGCCCCGGGTCTATTTTCCATATTATATTTTCACATCTATATACCAAAAATACCAAAAATACCTTGCTGCCATTTATTTACCTTTTTTACTTTCCGCAATCTTTTACATCTATCTCTATCAGATCTAATCATTGCAACTAACCGTGACGGGATTGACAACCCCTTTATAGTGTTGGGTGCAAGAGTTTGATTGTTTGTGTAGGTGCATCCATTGGTGACTTGCATGTTCCTCTTCCTATATTGATACCTTGGTTCTCAACAACTGAGGGAAATACTTATCTACTTTGCTGCATCACCCTTTCCTCTTCAAGGGAAAACAAACGCAATCTCAAGAGGTAGCACGCCTCCTTGACGACCACCCTCGATCGTCGCTGCCACGCCTCCTCCCCAAGCCGTTTTCACAGGTGAGCTCCTGCCCCTACTCCTACCCTCTCCATCGCGGCCACCGCGGTTGCGTGCATCGGCGCCGCTGGACTGCCCGCATTTGTTTTATTTTTATTTTTTATTTTTTTAGTTTTCATTTGTTTTTTATTAGTTGTTTTAGTTTGTTTTATTAGTTGTTTTAATTTGTTGTTTTAGTTTTTTTAAAAAATAGTTGTTTTAGTTGTTGAGAAGTCCCGAGTCTCGAGTCGCTGAACCCCGAGCCCCGAGGAGTCCCTAACAATCGTCGGGGAGGAATAGTCCCCGGCGATCGACGGGGAGGAGGAGTCCCCGACGATCGCCGGGGAGGAGTCCCCGACGATCACTTAAGTAGCAATCATCTTTATTCAATGCAATCACTTTTATTAAATTTAATTAAGTAGTAGGAATTTAAATAGTTGTAGATTTTTTTTTCGAAGTTGATGATTCCCGGCCCGCATCCTCGTCATCGAGTATGCACTGGTGTCCACCTACTTGAGAGGCGACAACATATCCGGGATTGGGCTCCCCCGGGCTGTCACTGGGAGGTGCTACCTTCCAGGGCACATAGCAAGGTGAGGAATCAGGCTCCCGTCATCGACCCGAAGATTCTTTGGTGGCGGTCGCGTGTACCACTATCGGTGTGGAGGGAGCCGGGGCCCACAGAGGTGGTACGTCGTCGTGTCAGGGAGGACGAGCACATCCGAATCTACATGGCTGCCTTGGATGCCAGGTTCTCCAATACCTGGCAGGTTCTTCAGGGATCACACCCAATCCATGATCCTGTCATAGTTCCTTCTCTTTGGGTGTCCATCGCCTGTGCCGCGAGATGTCAACTGGATATGTATTAGTTATATTATATAATAATATTCGAGATGTATTAGTGATAGTATTTGATGATGCATTAGTGATATTATATAATAATATTCGAGATGTATTAGTGATACTATTCGATGATGTTTTAGTGATATTATATGTCGTATTGTTGTATTGCCTTTTATTGATTTGCATGTCTTCGATTCTTCTTATTGAATGCATTCTAATTGCTTTATATTTGTTCTGAATTAGTTAAGCTATGGATGGTATAGACAGAGACCATGATGAAGAGAATGCCATGTATGACCTGATACGCTCTGGAAACGATGATAATGAAGTAGATGATGGCTCACAATACCTTAACCCATCCGGTGAGGGAATTGAGGAAGAACAACCAAGAGACGAAGGTGCACCAACTGACAATGGCGATGGCGAAGAAATTTTTGTCCATTTAACACAGTCTGGCAAGGTATTAATTTGCCCTCTGGTGATCATCAGATGTATTGATTTATTTGTATATATTAATGAATCTTTCTTCTTTTAGCCCTCTGGATCGAGAAAATCTTCTACAAGGGTAAACGTGTCCCGACAAAAAAGTTGAAAGAAGGCGTAAAGTACAACATCGATCAAATCAAAGAAGATGACGAACCTATTGCTCCTAAACAGAATGCGGGCAAATTTATACGTCAATGTGGAGTTATTGTTAGGGACCAAATCCCGATCACTGTTCAAGAATGGAATCAGACAAAAGATCCTGAAGTTTCTTTTCTGAGCCCAAGAGCAAAAAAATTTCTTTGGCAGGTGCTCATGAAACATTTCACCCTACCAGAGGGTCTCATAGATGTCCAATGGGGGAAAGTAAATAAGTGTTCTCTTAAGAAGATGGCCACACAATTCCAGTCTTGGAATAAAAGATTATGGAAAAGTTACGTGAAAGACACAAAGAAGACTCCAAAATTCAAAGGAGAATATGTGAAGTTACAAGATGACTGGGACGAATTTGTGTAGTTCAAGGAATCACAAGAAGCTAAGGAACGGTCGAGAATAAACAAGATAAATGCTAACAAAAAAAGTGGCACCATCGTCTGGGGCCAGGTGGTACAAGTCTAGGTTGCCTAAGTGGGATGAATTCGAGAGAAACATGAAGGCCGTAGGGCACACTTCAATAACAAAGACTTGGCCTGAGAGCTGCAGGACTTGGTTTTATGCACATGGGGGAAAGTTGGACCCAAAGATAGGGGAGATTCTTCAACAGACAAGTCATAAAGAATCCACGGAGGAGTTACTTAAAGCAATAGAAGAAGCTTGCGCGGGTCTGTACTGACCGGAGAGAGAGAACGACGACATTTTCACGCGCCCTCAAGAATCCTGAACACCTGGGACGAACACGAGGCAAAGGCATTGTTCTGTGGCTTCTGGGGTTTGCGGATGGGAATGAAAGTTACAGAAGCCGTGAAAGAAAGAAGAAGCATGAAGTAGATCGGATTTAGGACTTGGAACGCAAATATAACATGCAGCAGGAGCACATCAAGAAACTGCTGGAGCAACAAGATCCAGCATTGGATGGTACCATTCCATCATCTATGTCAAAAAGCAGTGTGGGTACCATGAGGGTCTCGACCGATGATGCACTACTGGCTCGCTACCCCATGGATGATATCCTAGAGTCGATACCTTGTGAGCTACACATGAAACTCAAGAACATATCCATGAAGGTGGCACACGACTTTGCTTTACCGAATGCACCTGAAGCACTCCTCCATGGCAATCCGATTCCACCTGGCAATGCTCGTGTCGGGGTAGATGAAGTTTTGTCGAGATATGATACACTAGATCTTGATCACCCTGGAGGTCAAGGGGAGCAGACACTGGGAGAAGCCATACATGGTATCATTGTGTGGAAAAAGGAATGCATCGTGTTTCCAAACTCGGTGCCAAGGCCACCGACTCCTCCTCCAAGTCCGCCGCGTTATGTCGGGACACCGATTCTAAGTCATATGAATCCATATTGTGACATATCACATCAATTTGCGGCCTCACGCACGGTAAGCTCCACGGCTGCAGCCTTAGCTTAGCCGGGACAATTTCCATCTTTTGGCTCGCGTATGTGAACATGTCGCTGGCAATCAGATGACAGAGAACCCGGGCCGACATGACTAGTCTAGGACCCAAGTGGCACATCCATACGGAAACAGGCATAGGTAACCCAACAATGCAGGTGTCAGTCTCGAGCGTGTGTAGATGAGTCATAGCAAGCTACAAGGACTCCATTACGTCGTGATACATAAATGCCATCACCGCACGTAGACGAGTCGTAGCAGGCTACAGGGACTCCATTACACTGTGAGACATTTCCTCGAAGGGACAGACACAACAGCAAAGCAGGATACATGCCGGTCAATCAATGTGTCCGGAGCAGTAGCAAGCTACCAAGGCTCGATGGAAGCACAAAGAGGCAGTTTCCCGTAAAGAGTACTACTAAAGGCACACGACTAGGTGTCGGATCCCATACATACCATTGCACATCACACGTACGCACGACATGCCCGATATGCATAGATACAACTATGGCAACACAACATAACCATACAACAACACAACTTTTATTTAAGAGGCTCAGACGAGCCTTGCATAATATGTTCTTACATATAGGGGTCACATGCCCCGACACTCAAGTTATACAAACAAGTTCATACAAACCAAGCGGAAGCATAAGTTGTTTGAGTTCAGACATATGAAAGGGTAAAAAAGGCACATGGCCTGACTATCTACAGCCTGCCACAGGGCATAAGGTCGTAGCTAGGACACCAACTATTCGGCATCGTCGACATCTAGAAAGAACCCACCTGATGGGTCCTGGGTCTCATCTGCAACATTTATTAAGCAAACGTGAGTACAAACATACTCATCAAGTCTTTAAAACAGATAGTCTTTTCATGCTCATGTATCAACAAGGGGAGTGGTGGAGTTTATGCAGCAATGCCACCTTTGACTCATGGCTAACCTACACTACATAATTTTAACTCTTTGTTTAAATTTTAGATATCGCACACGAGTCCACTAACTCCATGACAATACACCACCATGGATTCACTTCCCTCTCCTGGGAGAGTGCCATCCACGGTACTCACACTTATCTTGATATTTTTATGAGTATCCATTTGATTATCTATGAACAACATCAGTTTTCCATGTAGTCCATATCCGAGGACGCGGCTATTCAAATAGTTTCATACCCTGCAGGGGTGTACTTCTTCACACACGCTCTCGCCACTTATCGCCGTGTGCTCTTAAAACCATGCACCTCGGCAACCTTCAAGCAGAAGCCCAGCGAGGGAGTCAGCCACAACCGTCAATCACATAAGACCTCTAGTCCAGGCTATCGCCTATTTGAGACTGAACCCGCACGGAAGTCCAGTCGAAGTTTCCGCTACGGCCCCAAACGATGTGCGCAGGGTTCCCAAGCCCACCATTCAGGTGACCCTTGGTACACCGTGCCACTGCCTACCGCGTCGTAACCCACCCCTAGGGTCAGCGCTACGCACGGCCTCCATCATGCTATAAACAATAGAAACTACATGCAAATCCTGGACTAAGGACTAAGCGACTGATAAGTCGAGACGGTCAATGAAGTATCCCAATCTGTGGTAGTAACTAGTCTTGGATCACAAACACGGAACTCAGTTCCTACGAACGGTCCCAATGAGACAACCCTCTATGTACTCCTACATAGCCCCTCATCGCTACCTTTACCAAATTGAGTTCATCATAAGCTTATCACATCAGAACAACATGGTTTCACTGCAGTTCATCACCCAAATGAATCAGACCTGACACAACTCTGAGCATAGCAAGCATAGCAGGCTAAGTAAGCTAAGCACATCATGGCACAAGCATCTACCAGGTATGCTAGGTTGCAAGGTTTAGCTATTTACTGTGACAATGACAGGTCATGCAAAAGAATAGGTTCATCTATCGTGTATGACAGACAAGTGAACGTTTGTCCTAATGCAATAAACAAGAGCAGGAGCGAGAGAGTGGGATGTTATCAGAATGATCAAAGGGGGTTGCTTGCCTTGCTGGGTAGCGGAAAGGTTGTCTCCTTCGTTGGAATACTCGGGGGTATCCTCAGAAGCAGGGCCTACCGCAATGCAGATAAATAACAATCAATACACACAAGTGCAACAATATGATGCATGACCATGACATGGTAGCATATAAGGATGGGCTAGTGCAACTATTGTCCAAGTTAGTCTGAAGTGAGTTTGAATATAGGTTCAAAATCAATCTCCATTTCATATTCCATATATTAACCTATTAGTAAATGTCAATGTTCATCTACATAGTTTGCTCTAACATGCATGATAATAGCACCATTAGATTCATTGGATTTTTCTGATAAATTTTCATATATAAATTATTTTCATCTGAGTTACAGATTAATTTACATGAATTTTTGAAGTTTTAAATTTTTTTGGAATTATTTTAAAACTAGAAATTCCTTTATTACATCAGCCTAACATCATCATGGCGTCAGCAGGTCAGCTAACCACGCCAGGTCAAACCTGACCAGTGGGACCCACTGGTCAGTGACCTAGTCACTAACAGGGTTAAATAATTAGCTAATTACTAATTAGATTAGGTCAGGGCCCACTGGTCAGTGGGCCATTAACTTAATTAAGTTAGTTTAATTATTATTTTAACCTAATTCTAATTAGAAAGGGGGCAGGCCCCACTTGCCAGTTGACCTGGGGTCAAACCCCATGGTCCACGCTGGTTGACTCGCCGGCGTTGAGCCACCAGCGATGTCAGGGATGACGGAGGGGGTTGGATCCCCTCCTCCGGCGACCAAAAGGACGACAGAGGGCACCGGGAGGACCTGCACTTGAGTGCGCGTTGATCTAGCCCCAAGCAAGAGGCTGGGGTGGTCGGGATCAACGCCGGCGACGAGCTCAGCGGCAGTGTCGGCTCGGGTAGGACTGGCTACGGTGCTAAAGGGCATAGAAGGAGGAGCTAGAGGCGGCTACGTGCCCCTGGATGCACCACGAGCACGAGCCTGCTTTCAGGTGCGAGCTATGGCCGCTGTGGCCACGGCTACACCATGACCGGCAGCGAGCTCCTCTTGGCTCTAGCGACAGGCGGGGGCTAGCGGAGGGGAACGACTTCGGGGCTAGGGGAAACGATCCGGGGCCTCAACGGAGGGTCTTTTGGCACCTTGGTGTGGTCGGGGAAGCACGGGAGACGGTGAATCAGCGGCGTCTTCATTCTAGCGAGGGAAGAACAGAAGAGAGGAGGGGGAGAAGAGAGCGCGCAAGAGAGAGCACGCAGGGGAGATTGGGGAGGAGAAGAGGCCATGACGAGGAGGCCTCGCGCTGGCGCTCTCCGAGCCCTCCAGGCCAGCAGCCAGGCAGGGAGGAGGTGGTCGGCGTGTGCCCGCGCGTGGCGAGCGCACGCCCCTGTCCTCCTGGCGAGAGGACAGGGATGACTGGCAAGGGCCAGATGGGCCGGTTCCCCCTGGGCTTCTTCCTCTTTCTTTTCTTTTCTTTCTGTTTTTCTATTTCTGACATTTGTTTTATTTCTTTTTCAGGTAAAAATGCTTTGATAAAATATCCCAATATTTTATAATATCAAGTTTGAATATTTCAAACTCCAATAAAAAGTTTCAGGATATTTTGAAATATAACGTATTGATAATGCTTTATTTGGCATTTTCAGAGGCTTTGTTATTTATTTTTAAATTTCTATAATTGTTCAAATATTTAAAATGGCCCCTGATATATTCCATATTTATCAAACATAGGGAACATTTATATTGGCATATTGAGTTTTCACAAACTTTTAATTAATTTGATTCCAATGTGGGCTTGGGGTTTGTTTTAATCCCCATTTCATGTTGATGCAAAATTGAAACATAATGCACACACATGCTGTCCTATGACATATAGCTAGGGATGTGACAACTCACACCCACTCAAAAGAATCTCATCCCGAGATTTTGAAGTCGTCGGTAAGAGCGCGGGGTACTCTAGGCAATGACGATCTTCTCTTTCCCATGTGGCCTTCTTTTTAGAATGGTGTGACCACTGAACCTTGAGAAACTTGATGTTCCGACACCGAGTGATACACTCAGCTTGATCAAGATTACGAACAGGGTATTCTCGATATGTAAGGTTATCTTGGAGATCAAGCGCTTCGTGGTCTACTTCACAGACAGGGTCCGAGAAGCAACGCCTGAGTTGCGAGACGTGGAAGACATCATGAACCTTGGAAAGATGTGGCAGAAGTTCCAATTGGTAGGCAACCTCTCCTCGTCTAGCAAGAATGCGTAAAGGTCCAATGTAACGAGGAGCCAACTTGCCCTTGATACCAAATCGATGGGTACCCTTCAGAGGTGTAACCCGAAGGTAAGCCTTCTCGTCAACTTCATAGGTCGTAGCCTTATGATGGCGATCATATTGGCTCTTTTGACAAGATTGGGCTGTTTTGAACTTTTCACAAATAATGCGAACTTGCTCCTCTACATCCTGGATCATATCCGGGCCAAAGAGTTGCCTCTCTCTGGTTTCTGACCAGTTAAGAGGTGTTCGACACCTTTGTCCATAGAGAACTTCAAAAGGGGCTTTGCCCAAGCTTGATTGATAACTATTGTTATAAGCAAATTCAGCAAATGGAATACATTTCTCCCAATTCATATCGAAGGATATAACACAAGATCGGAGCATGTCTTCGAGGATTTGATTGACTCGCTCAACTTGACCACTTGATTGCGGGTGGAAAGCAATGCTAAAGGATAGATGAGTCCCTATAGCGGTCTGAAAACTTTCCCAAAATCGGGAAGTAAAGATACTTCTGCGGTCTGAGTTAATCTCCAATGGAACACCATGAAGAGAGACTATTCGAGAAACATATAACTCCGCAAGCTGGCTAGCAGTTATACTCTCCCGAACAGGAAGAAAATGAGCCACTTTGGAAAGGCAGTCAATGACCACAAAGATAGCATTATTCCCTCTCTTGGTCTTGGGAAATCCGGTAATGAAATCCATACTGACCTTATCCCATTTCCATTTGGGAATAGCTAAAGGTTGAAGGGTGCCAGCAGGCCTTTGATGTTCTGCCTTAACGCGACGACAAACATCACAATTAGCAACGAACTGGGCAATTTCTCTCTTCATCCTAGTCCACCAGAACCTCTAGCGTAGGTCCTGATACATCTTGGTACTACCCGTATGAGAGCGGAATCATGAGCCTCCTTAAGGATCAGCTGTCTTAAGCGTGTGCTCTTAGGAACCAGCAACCGGTTGTGAAGGAACACATCATCGTCATCGTCCTTGGAGAAATCTTTAGCGTTTCCGCTAGCAATATTCTCCTTGATCCAAGATATACCTTTGTCATACCTCTAGACAGCTACTATTTGATCCTTAAGAGTAGGTTTCGCCACCAGGTTGGATAGGAATCCTTGAGGAACAATGTGGAGGTTCAACTTCCGAAATTCCACATAGAGAAGTGGTTGACCTTGTTGTAACATCAGGTTGTTACAATAAGACTTACGACTTAGTGCATCAACCATGACATTGGCTTTCCCCGGGGTGTAAGTTATCCTTAAGTCATAATCTATAATCAACTCAACCCACTGTCTTTGCCTGAGATTCTAATCTGGCTGGGTGAAAATATATTTCAGACTTTGGTGATCAGTGTAAATTTCGCAACGATTACCCAGAAGGTAATATCGCGAGGTTTTTAGTGCGTGGACCACAACTACAAGCTCAAGATCATGTGTTGGATAATTATCCTCATGTGGACGCAACTATCGAGATGCGTATGCAATCACATGGCGATCTTGCATGAGAATGCAACCTAATCCTTGTCGCGAGGCGTCACAATAGATAACAAAGTCCTTAGAGAAATCTGGTGGCACCAGAACGGAAGTAGAGGTGAGTCGTCTTTTCCACTCCTGGAAACTATGCTCGCATTGTGGAGTCCACTTGAACTTTTTATCTTTCTTGAGGAGTTCAGTTAGAGGTTTCACAACCTTGGATAAATTCTCGACAAACCGGCACCAATAGCTCGCTAAGCCAAGGAAACTCCAAACTTGCTTAAATGATTCAGGTTGAGTCCAATCAAGGACGGCCTGAACTCTCTCGGGATTGACAGCAATACCTTTACCAGAGATCACATGGCCTAGATAGGTCACTTCTGGCACCAAAATTCAAACTTGGAGAATTTGGCATACGGACGGTGCTCTCGAAGTTTCATCAATACCAGCCTTAGATGCTCGGCATGTTCCTGTTTGTTCTTCGAGTAGATGAGTATGTCGTCGAGGTAAACCACGATGAATTTATCCAAATACTCCATGAAGATCGAATTCATCAAGCGAGAGAAGGTGGCCGGGGCATTGGTTAAACCGAAGGACATAACGGTGTACTCGTATTGGCCATAACGAGTAACAAAAGCCGTTTCTGGAATGTCCCCGTTTCTAATTCTGATTTGATGGTATCCCAACCTCAAATCCATTTTGGAAAAGAAAGAGGATCCAGCGAGTTGATCATACAAATCGTTGATCCTGGGGAGGGGATACTTGTTCTTATGGTGACCACATTCACTGGCTGATAATCCACGACCATCCGATCCGATGCATCCTTCTTCTTGACGAAGAGGACGGGACAAGCCCAAGGAGAAGAACTTGGACGGATGAAACCTTTCTTCAAAGCTTCATCGAGTTGGATCTTAAGTTCGGCTAGTTCTAAGGGTGCCATCTTATAGGGTCTTCTGGCTATTGGGACATTCCCTGGGATGAGCTCTATCACAAACTCAACATCTCTGACAGGTGGAATTCCTGGCAGTTCTTCTAAAAAGACATCCAGAAAATCTCGGACTACCGTAATATCTTCTAATTCTAAGGGCTAGCATTGAGGGAATAGAGTTGGCTCTTGGCTATTCGAGTGGAGACATTAACTATCTCACCTGATGGATGTGTAAGTTTAACATTCCTAGTATGAGTATCAATCTTAGCATAGTGGGCTTTCATCCAGTCCATGCCTAAGATGATATTGATGTCCCAAAACTTGAGGGCTATCAAAGATGCTAGGAAGACTAGCCTATCCACCAGAATCTCATTATCATGGCTCACTCTAGAAGTTTGCCACTTTGAACGAGGAGTCTGAACTACTAAAGGAGTAGGCATATCATAAAAAGACATGTTATGCAATTGTGCATAACTTTCTAAGATGAAAGAATGAGATGCCCCAGTATCAAATAGAACAGATGCTGGATAGCTATTGACAAGGAGCATACCTAGGATAACATCAGGATCCTCAAGGGCTTCCTCAGCAGAAACATAATTCACTCGTCCATGAGCAGGAGCTGGCTTCACATAGAAAGCTTTTCCCGGCTTCCCACGTCCAGCCAGCTTGGCATTGTTCTGAGGACACTCACGGGAGTAGTGTCCTGGTTCCCCACATTTGTAGCAGACCACGGTGGCACGGGGAGCAGCATTGGCAGGTGGACCTCCAAATGTCCTGGCTGGAGGGTTGGGCTGAGCTGGGCGAGGCGCCTAGAAGGATGGCCTCGCGGTGTACCTTGGCGGCCGAGCCACGTTGGGCACCCACACCCGGCGTTTGTTGGAGCCTGAGCCAGATGCAGGGCAGAAATCACGGTTGTGCTTCCTCATGGCCTCATAGTCAGTCTGTCCAGACTCGACATTGATAGCCTTGTTGATGAGAGCCTGCAAGGTTGTGCACTCATGTAGGCGCAGATCTTGACGGAGCTCAGGATTAAGTCCCTTGTGGAATCTAGCCTATTTCTTGGCATCAGTTGAAACTTCCCCCGGAGCATAACAAGCAAGATTGCCAAACTCATGGCTATAGGCATCCACTAACAGTCTGCCCGGGGTGAAAGCACAAAATTCCTCTCTCTTGCGATCCATCAGCCCTTCCGGGATGTGATGGGTACGGAATGCCGCACTGAATTCTGCCCAAGTTGGTGCGAGGCCTGCGGGACGCATGGCTTCAATATTTTCCCACCACAGATTGGCGGGTCCTTCCAGAAAGTAGGTAGCAAAGGTCACCTTGTTGGCCTTGGATACATTGGCAGCTCGGATCTTACGGAACATGCTGGTCAGCCAATCATCCGCATCGAGTGGGTTGACCGAATGATGATACTTGGGTGGGACAGCTTGACAAAATCACCGAGGGACACACCATCATTGTGATCATTGCAGGGAGAACGCGTTGTGTTCTGCTCAATTCGTTCCAACAGCCTGTTGGTCTCCCTTTTGTTCCGCTCACCTTCAAGCATCACTTCCGCCAAAGAGGGCGCATGTGGCAGGTTCTCTTGCCTTGGCTGGCCTCCCTCACCCTGCTCAGGGGCAGGCACGGGGTTATTTCTAGTTGCCACCATCCTGGGAAAACAAACCCATAGCTTAGCCATAGAGGACATCAACACTAAGACATGAGATAAGGAATGTACTGGACAACATGGCATGCAGAGTAAACGCCCAAACAACATGGTAATAGCAACTGCCCTATGAACACCATGATTCATACACACCATGACATAGTTCAGTACAAGCCCAAGCTGAAATACAAACTACGGATAGATGACACAACTCATCGGAGGCATTACAAGCTTCCTATACATTATCTATCTACACCTCCGGAACTCAACTCTCAACCTCAATCATATCCCACAAGACACACAGGACTGTGGCGATACGACTACTACCATACTAGAAATAACATCCACGTACTCAAGCATCACCATAGAATGCCTCATACAGGTCACCCCCGTGACCTGGGAGCTGAACCTGAGGATCCGAAAACACTCTAGCCTGTGATCACTGGAAACCATAAGGACACGGATGTGTCCTCGGTCCCCTTGTTGGCGGCAACAGCGGTCCTCGAAGAGGGGTGATGCCCCCAACATTGGGCCAGTCTACGCATGCTGGCAGATGAGTTCGCGATGGGTTCAGCATGTCCAAATCTCCGTAGCCTGTCTGCACGACAGGTGCCAACTATGTCAGGGCTGTCCAAAGACGTGCACGGGTGGCATAAAGCTCCATGCGAAGGGCATGTGCATCACGGTCCCTGTTCTCCAACATCTAAGTGGTCACCTATAGCCTAGGGTCCTCATGAGAATGATCATAGTAGGCTGTACTAAGATAGCCATCCTCTCCTCCCATGGAAGCAGGAACATAACAGAATTCTATGTTCTGAAGCAGACCATGGCGAAACCTCATGATAGTCAACATGGTGTAGGCGGCCTCCTGAACTTCCATGTCTATGGTGACACCTAGTCCATAAGTCTAGTGAAGCGGCTCTGGAGCTGCAGGATATGAAGGATATATCTGAACAATACATATATACTGACTCTGGTTGAAATCTCGGTACTGTTCCTCCACTGTGTACTCTGGGTACCAACGGTAGCCAGCCTCCATCATAACTCGAACCAACATGGCCATGTGACCCAGTACTTCGATGCACCTGGTCAGACGGACCACCTGACGGGAAGGACGAGGGGGCATCTGAAACAAAGAATGATGCAAAGACATTAGAGACTCTAGCAGAAATTGGACAACATAACGGCTGTAATTGCTCAAAAAGGATTTTGAGACAACTGCAAAAGATTGGAAAGCATAACCACTCAACTTTCTAGACTCAAATCTCTTCTCCATCTGTTTGTCACACCAACAACACTCAAGTACCGACATTCACTTGCAAACAAGCTAGCTAGTAGTCCATGGTTAGTAACTCGTCATCGTAAGCAATAGATGAGAAGCCTAGTTCTTATCCCCGTAGAAAAGATGAGAAAGACTCAACATAGAATAACTTGGGAAGAGGAGTAAAAAGAGCCTTACGTTCCCTTCCACGATCAATTCCCCTACTTTTCTATAGTGTTTCTAGACTCAACTTCGACCGGTTTGTCTTGGTAGTCCTATAGTCAGTCAGGCTCTGATACCAACGCTGTCGGGACCCCGATTCTAAGTCATATGAATTCAGAAGTAACATATCACATCACTTTGCGGCCTCACACACGGTAAGCTCCACGGCTGCAGCCTTACCTTAGTCGAGACCGTTTGCGTCCTTTGGCTTAGGTATGTGAACATGTCGCTGGCAATCAGATGACAGAGAACCCGGGCCGACATGACTAGTCATAGGACCCAAGTGGCACATCCGTACGGAAACAGACATACGTAACCCAACAATGCAGGTGTCGGTCTCAAGCGTGTGTAGACGAGTCATAGCAAGCTACAAGGATTCCATTACATCGTGAAACATAAATGCCATCACCGCAAGTAGACGAGTCGTAGCAGGCTACAGGGACTCCATTACACTACGAGACATTTCCCTGAAGGGACAGACACAACAACAAACAAGTATACATGCCGGTCAATCAATGTGTTTGGAGCAGTAGCAAGATACCAAGGCTCGATGGAAGCACACAGAGGCAGTTTCCCCTAAAGAGTACTACTAAAGGCACGCGACTAGGTGTCGGATCCCATACATACCGTTGCACGTCACACGTACGCATGACATGCCCGATATGCATAGATACAACTATGGCATCACAACATAACCATACAACAACACAACTTTTATTTAAGAGGCTCAGACGAGCCTTGCATAATATGTTCTTACATATAGGGGTCACATGACCCGACACTCAAGTTATACAAACAAGTTCATACAAACCAAGCGGAAGCATAAGTTGTTTGAGTTCAGACATATGAAAGGGTAAAAAAGGCACATGGCCTGACTATCTACAGCCCGCCACAGGGCATAAGGTCGTAGCTAGGACACCAGCTATTCGGCATCGTCGACATCTAGAAAGAACCCACCTGATGGGTCCTGGGTCTCATCTGCAACATTTATTAAGCAAACGTGAGTACAAACGTACTCATCAAGTCTTTAAAACTGACCTAGTCTTTTCATGCTCATGTATCAACAAGGGGAGTGGTGGAGTTTATGCAACAATGCGAGCTTTGACTCATGGCTAACCTATGTTGGAAATATGCCCTAGAGGCAATAATAAATTAGTTATTATCATATTTCCTTGTTCATGATAATCGTTTATTATCCATGCTATAATTGTATTGATCGGAGACTTAAATGCATGTGTGGATACATAGACAAAGCCATGTCCCTAGTATGCCTCTAATGGACTAGCTCATTGATCAAAGGATGGTTAAGGTTTCCTAGCCATGGACATGAGATGTCATTTGATAATGGGATCACATAATTAGGAGAATGATGTGATGGATAAGACCCAAACTACAAACATAGCATATGATCGTGTCAGTTTATTGCTACTGTTTTCTGCATGTCAAGTATATGTTCCTATGACCATGAGATCATGCAACTCACAGATATGGGAGGAGTGCCTTGTGTGTATCAAACGTCGCAACGTAACTGGGTGACTATAAAGGTGCTCTACAGGTATCTTCGATGGTGTCTGTTGAGTTGGCATGGATCGAGACTGGGATTTGTTACTCCGTGTGACGGAGAGGTATCTTGGGGCCCACTCGGTAATGCAACATCACAATAAGCCTTGCAAGCAATGTGACTAATTGTTAGTTGCGGGATCTTGTATTACAAAACGAGTAAAGAGACTTGCCGGTAACGAGGTTGAACTAGGTATGGAGATACCGACGATCGAATCTCGGGCAAGTAACATACCGAAGAACAAAGGGAACGTTATACGGGATTAACTGAATCCTTGACACAGAGGTTCGACCGATAAAGATCTTCGTAGAATATGTAGGAACCAATGTGGACGTCCAGGTCCCGCCATTGGTTATTGACCATAGAGGTGTCTCGGTCATGTCTACATAGTTCTCGAACCCGCAGGGTCTGCACACTTAAAGTTCGGTGACGTTTCGGTAGTGTAGAGTTATGTATGGTGGTGACCGAAGTTTGTTCAGAGTCCCGGATGAGATCCGGACGTCACGAGGAGCTCCAGAATGGTCTGGAGGTAAAGATTCATATATAGGAAGTCCCAGTTTGGTTTCCGGAAAAGTTTCGGGCTCATCGGTAGTGTACCGGGAGTGCCGGTAGTGTACCGGGAGGCCTCCGGGAGGGGTATTTCGACCCCAAGAGGTCCATGGGCTGTGGGAGAATAATAACCAGTCCTTAGTGGGCTGGGAAAACAGCCACAAAGGCCCATGGCGCAGGAGAGAAAGTCCTAAAGCAAAAAGTGGAAAATCAGCCAATAGGAGGCAATCCTACTCCAACTAGTATTGGAGGTGAACTAGGATTGCTCCCACCTCCTATTTCGGCCGACCCAAAGGCCTTGGATGCCTCTCCTCTCCTCTCCTCCTATATATACTAGTGGATTGGGTGGTTTTTGGACAGAATTTCCGGCCACGTGCTACCCGTTACACCGGTGCATAGTTTCTCCTCTAGATCGGTTTTCTGCAGCGCTTAGGCGAAGCCCTGCCGGAATTGCTCCACCACCATCACCGGAGCGCCGTCATGCTGCCGGTGAACTCTCTATCCTCTCCACCTCCTCTTGCTGGATCAAGACGGTGGAGATCGTCATCAAGCTGCACGTGTGCTGAACGCGGAGGTGCCGTCCGTTCGGCGCTAGATCGGAAGGACCGTGATCGAGATCGCGAGACGGTTCGTGATGAGATCACGGAACGGATCGTGATGAGTTCGTGGGATAGATCGTGATCAAGATCGTGAGACGTATCGTGATGAGATCGCGGGACGGATTGTGATGAGTTCACGGGACGGATCGTGATTGGATCGCGGGACGGATCGTGATGAGATCGCGGGACGCTCGGCGATTTGGATCGCGAAGATGTTCGACTACACCAACTGCGTTTCTTAACGCTTCCCGCTTAGCGATCTACAAGGGTACGTAGATCCACTCTCCCTCTCGTAGATGCTCATCACCATGGATATGTTTGCGTGTGCGTAGGAAATTTTTTGTTTCCCATGCGACGTTCCCCAACAGTGGCATCATGAGCTAGGTTGATGGTTCGATGAGATCTCGAGTAGAACACAAAAGGTTTGTGGGCGTTGATGCTTAGATTGCTTCCTCCCTTGGTCGTATTTTGGTTCAGCGGGATTGTGAGATGAAGCGGCCCGGACCAACATTACTCGTACGCTTACGAGAGACCGGTTCCCTCGACGCAACTTGTTGCCTAGATGGCTTGCGGGTGACAGTTTCTCTCACTTTAGTTGGATCGGATTCGACAAAGGCGGTCCTTGAGAAGGTTGAAAAGCAATCTATGTATCACCGTTGTGGTTTATGCGTAGGTGAGAATCGTTCTTGCTAGATACCCGTAGCAGCCACGTAAAACATGCAACAACAATTAGAGGACGTCTAACTTGTTTTTGCAGGGTATGTTGTGATGTGATATGGCCAATTACATGATGAGATATATGTGATGTATGAGATGATCATGTGATGTATAGAATTTCATGACTTGCATGTCGTTGAATACGGCAACCGGCAGGAGCCATAGGGTTGTCTTTAATTATTGTATGACCTGCGTGTCAATCATTAAGCGCTATGTAATGCTTTACTTTATCGCTACGGTAGCAATAGTAGTAGAAGCATGTAGGGAGTGACAACCCCGATGGCGACACGTTGATGGAGATCAAGATGATGGAGATCATGGTGTCATGCCGGTGACGATGGAGATCATGCCGGTGCTTTCTAGATGGAGATCAAAAGCACAAGTTCATGGCCATATCATGTCACTTATGATTTGCATGTGATGTTAATCCTTTTTATGCACCTTGTTTTGCTTAGGACGGCGGTAGCATTATAAGGTGATCCCTCACTTAATTTCAAGATAAATTGTGTTCTCCCCGAGTGTGCACCGTTGCGAAAGTTCTTCGTGTTGAGACACCACGTGATGATCGGGTGTGATAGACTCTACGTTCACATACAACGGGTGCAAGCCAGTGTTGCAGATGCAGAACACTCAGGTTAAACTTGACGAGCCTAGCATGTACAGACATGGCCTCGGAACACAAGAGACCAAAGGTCGAACATGAGTCATATAGTAGATATGATCAACATGATGATGTTCACCATTGCAGCCACCTCAACTCACGTGATGATCGGACTTGAGTTGGTGAATTTGGATCATGTATCACTCTAATGATCAGAGGGATGTCAATTTGAGTGGGAGTTCTTAAGTAATATGATTAATTGAACTCATTATCATGAACATAGTCAAAGTGTCTTTGCAAATTATGTTGTAGATTACTAGCTCGCGTTGTGGCTCCCTTGTATTTTTATATGTTCCTAGAGAAATAGAATTGAAAGATGTTGGTAGCAAAATTGCGGACTGGGTCCGTGATCTGAGGATTGTCCTCATTGCTGCACAGAAGGCTTATGTCCTTAATGCACCGCTCAGTGCGCCACCCCATCTAGCGTCGACTGTAGATGTGGTGAACATCTGACAGGCACGTTTCGATGACTACTTGATAGTTTAGTGCGTCATGCATTACGGATTAGAATTGAGGCTCCAAAACGTTTTGAACTTCACGGAACATATGAGATGTTCTAAGAGCTGAGATTGTGATCTCAGGCTCGTGCCCGAGTTGCGAGATATAAGATCTCCAACGAGATTCTTTGCCTGCAAGATAAAAGAGAATAGCTCAATCGTTGAGCATGTGCTCAGACTGTCTGGGTACTACAATCGCTTGAATCGAGTGGGAGTTGATCTTCCAGATAAGATAGTGATTGATGTAGTAATCCAAGTCACTGTCACTGAGCTACTAGAACTTGGTGATGAACTATAAAATGCCAGGGAAAGAGATGTTGATCCCTGAGCTGTTCGCAATGTTTGACACCGCGAAGGTAGAAATAAAGAAGGAGCGTCAAGTGTTGATGGTTAGTAAAACCACTAGCTTCGAGAAGGGCAAGGGCAAGGAGGGAAACTTCATGGATAGCAAGTCAGTTGCTGCTCCGGTGAAGCAACCCAAAGTTGAACCCAAACCCGAGACTAAGTGCTTCGATTATGAGGAGAGCGGTCGCTGAAATGGAATAACCCTAGATACTTGGTAGATAAGAAGGCTGGCAACGTCGACAGAAGTATATTTGATATACGAGTTATTGATGTGTACCTTGCTCGTACTCCTAGTAGCACCTGGGTCTTGGATACCGGTTCGGTTGCTAAATGTTAGTAACTCAAAATAAAAGCTACGGAATAAATGGAGAACTAGCTAAGGGTGAGGTGACGATGTGTGTTGAAAATGTTTCCAAGGTTGATGTGATCAACATCGCACGCTCTCTCTACCTTCAGGATTAGTGATGAACCTAAATAAATGTTATTTGGTGTTTTGCGTTGAGCATGAACATCATTAGATCATGTTTGTTTCAATACGGTTATTCATTTAAGTCAGAGAATAATAGTTATTCTGGCTACATGAATAATACCTTCAATGGTCATGCACCCAGTGAGAATGGTTTGTTGAAATCTTGATCGTAGTAATACACATGTTCATAACATTGATGTCAAAAGATACAAAGTTAAATAATGATAGTACCACATACTTGTGGCACTGCCGCAAAATGTCATATTGGTATAAAGCGCATGAAGAAACTCCATGGTGATGGATATTTGGACTCATTCGATTTCGAATCGGTTGAGACATGCGAACCATGCCTCTTGGGCAAGATGACTAAAGGACCCCGTTGGATGGAGCGGGCAAGTGATTCATTGGAAATGATACATGTTGATGTATGCAATCTAGTGAGTCTTGTAGCGTGCAGTGGATATCGTTATTTTCTTACCTTCACTGATGATTTGATTAGATATAGTGTATATTTACTTAATGAAACACAAGTCTGAATCGTTTGAAAGGTTCAAGCAAATTCAGAGTGAAGTTTAAAGATCATCGTGACAAGAAGATAAAAATGACTGCGATATGATCGTGGAGGTGATTATCTGAGTCACGAGTTTGGCATACAACTTAAGACAATGTGAAGGTTGTTTCACAACTAAACGCCACCTGGAACACCATAGTGTGATGGTGTGTCCGAACATCATAGTTATGCTCTATTGGATATGGTGCGTGCTATGATGTCTCTTATCGTTTTACTACTATAATTTTGGGGTTATGCATTAGAGGCAACTACATTCACTTTAAATAGGGCGCCATCTAAATCCGTTGAGATGACACCATGTGAATTATGGTTTGATAGAAACCTAAGCTGTCATTTCTTAATATTTGGGGCTGTGACACTTGTGTGGAAAATGTTTTCACCTAATGAGGTCGAACCCAAGTCGGACAAATGCATCTTCATAGAATACCCTAAGATCAGTTGGGTGAACCTTCAATCTCAGATCCTAGTGCAAAGTGTTTGTTGCTTAAACAGATCCTTTCTCGAGGAAATGTTTCTCTCGAAAGAATTGAGTGGGAGGAAGATAGAACTTGATGAGGTTGTTAATCCTTTGTTCAACCAGAGAGTAGCGCAGCGCAGAAAGATGTTTCTGTGAAGCCTACGTTAGTTGAAGAGTAAGTTAATGATGATGATCATGAAGCTTTAGGATCAAGTTACTATCGAACTTTGTGGGTCGACAAGGATGTGTACTGCTCCTAAGTGGTACGACAACTCTGTCTTGGAGATCATGTTGTTGGACAATGATGAACCTACGAGCTATGGAGAAGCGATGATGGGCCCGGATTCCGACGAATGGTTAGAGGCCATGAAATCCGAGGTAGGATCCATGTATGAAAACCAAGTATAGACTTTGGTAGACTTGCTCGTTAGACGGAAGGTCGTTGAGTACAAATGGACCTTTAGAATGAAGACAGACACTAATGGTGAATGTCACCATTTGTAAAGCTCGACTTGTTGCAAAGTTGTTTGTGACAAGTTCAAGGAGTTGACTGCGATGAGGCTTTCTCACTCGTAGCGATGCTAAAAGTCTGTTGGAATTATGTTAGCAGTTGTTGCATTTTCAATTATGAAATCTGGCAGATGGATGTCAAAACATCGTTTCCTTAACGGTTTACTTAAGGAAAGGTTGTATGTGATACAACCAGAAGGTTTTGTCAGTCCTAAGGATGCTAAAAGATGAGCAAGCTTCAGTGATCCTTCTATGGACTGAAGCAAGCATCTCGGAGTTGGAATATACACTTTGATGAGGTGATCAAAATTTCTGTAGTTTATACAAAGTTTACGAGAAACTTGTATTTGTAATAAAGTGAGTGGGAGCACTGTAGAGTTTCTGATAAGTATATGTGGTTGACATATTGTTGATCGGAAATAATGTAGAATTTCTGGAAGGCATAAAAGGTTGTTTGAAAAGTGTTTTTCAAAGGAAGACCTGGATAAAGCTACCTAATTGTTGAGCATCAAAATCTATAGAGATAGATCAAGATGCTTGATGAGACTTTCAATGAGTGCATACCTTGACAAGATTTTGAAAGAGTTCAAAATGGATCAGCCAGAGAAATAGTTCTCGTCTGATTTGTAAGGTGTGAAGTTGAGTGAGACTCAAAGCTCGACAACGGCAGAAGAAAGAGAAAGGACGAATGTCATCCCCTATGCCTTAGCCATAGGCTCTATATTATGCCATGCTATGTACCGCACCTATGTGTGCCTTCCCATGAGTCTGTCAAGGGGTACAAGAGTGGTCCAGGAGTGGATCACTGGATAGCGGTCGGAATTATCCTTAGTAACCAGAGGACTAAGGAAATGTTTCTTGATTATGGAGGTGATAAAGAGTTCGTCGTAAAGAGTTACATCGATGCAAGCTTTAACACCTATTCGGATGACTAGTAGTAGCAATCTGGATACGTATAGTGGAGCAGCCATTTGGAAATAGTACCAAGTGGAGTGTGGTAGCGGTGTTTACGGTTTGACATAGAGATTTGCAAAGTACACATGGATTTGAATATCGCAGACCCGTTGACTATAAGACCTCTCTCACATGCAAAGCATGATCGAGCCCCAAAACTCATTGGGTGTTAGATTCATAACAATGCGAATCACATGGTGATCTGAACTAGATTATTGACTCTAGTGCAAGTGGGATACTGTTGGAAATATGCCCTAGAGGCAATAATAAATTAGTTATTATCATATTTCCTTGTTCATGATAATCGTTTATTATCCATGCTATAATTGTATTGATCGGAGACTTAAATGCATGTGTGGATACATAGACAAAACCATGTCCCTAGTATGCCTCTAATGGACTAGCTCGTTGATCAAAGGATGGTTAAGGTTTCCTAGCCATGGACATGAGATGTCATTTGATAACGGGATCACATCATTAGGAGAATGATGTGATGGATAAGACCCAAACTACAAACATAGCATATGATCGTGTCAGTTTATTGCTACTGTTTTCTGCATGTCAAGTATATGTTCCTATGACCATGAGATCATGCAACTCACAGATATGGGAGGAGTGCCTTGTGTATCAAACGTCGCAACGTAACTGGGTGACTATAAAGGTGCTCTACAGGTATCTTCGATGGTGTCTGTTGAGTTGGCATGGATCGAGACTGGGATTTGTTACTCCGTGTGACGGAGAGGTATCTCGGGGCCCACTCGGTAATGCAACATCACAATAAGCCTTGCACGCAATGTGACTAATTGTTAGTTGCGGGATCTTGTATTACAGAACGAGTAAACAGACTTGCCGGTAACGAGGTTGAACTAGGTATGGAGATACCGACGATCGAATCTCGGGCAAGTAACATACCGAAGAACAAAGGGAACGTTATATGGGATTAACTGAATCCTTGACATAGAGGTTCGACCGATAAACATCTTCGTAGAATATGTAGGAACCAATGTGGACGTCCAGGTCCCGCCATTAGTTATTGACCTTAGAGGTGTCTCGGTCATGTCTACATAGTTCTCGAACCCGCAAGGTCTGCACACTTAAGGTTCGGTGACGTTTCGGTAGTGTAGAGTTATGTATGGTGGTGACCGAAGTTTGTTCGGAGTCCCGTATGAGATCCTGGACGTCACGAGGAGCTCTGGAATGGTCCGGAGGTAAATATTCATATATAGGAAGTCCCAGTTTGGTTTCCGAAAAAGTTTCGGGCTCATCGGTAGTGTACCGGGAGTGCCGGTAGTGTACCGGGAGTGCCGGTAGTGTATCGGGAGGCCTCCGGGAGGGGTATTTCGGCCCCAAGAGGTCCATGGGCTGTGGGAGAATAATAACCAGCCCTTAGTGGGCTGGGAAAACAGCCACAAAGGCCCATGGCGCAGGAGAGAAAGTCCTAAAGCAAAAAGTGGAAAATCAGCCAATAGGAGGCAATCCTACTCCAACTAGGATTGGAGGTGAAGTAGGATTGCTCCCACCTCCTATTTCGGCCGACCCAAAGGCCTTGGCTGCCTCTCCTCTCCTTTCCTCCTATATATAATAGTGGATTGGGTGGTTTTTGGACAGAATTTCCGGCCACGTGCTACCCGTTACACCGGTGCATAGTTTCTCCTCTAGATCGGTTTTCTGCAGCGCTTAGGCGAAGCCCTGCCGGAATTGCTCCACCACCATCACCGGAGTGCCGTCACGCTGCTAGTGAACTCTCTCTCCTCTCCACCTCCTCTTGCTGGATCAAGACGGTGGAGATCGTCATCAAGTTGCACGTGTGCTGAACGCGGAGGTGCCGTCCGTTCAGCGCTAGATCGGAAGGACCGTGATCGAGATCGCGAGACAGTTCGTGATGAGATCGCGGAACGGATCGTGATGAGTTCGTGGGATAGATCGTGATCAAGATTGTGAGACGGATCGTGATGAGATCGCGGGACGGATCATGATGAGTTCACGGGACGGATCGTGATTGGATCGCGGGACGGATCGTGATGAGATCACGGGACGCTCGGCGATTTGGATTGCGAAGATGTTCGACTACACCAACCGTGTTTCTTAACGCTTCCCACTTAGCAATCTACAAGGGTACGTAGATCCACTCTCCCTCTCGTAGATGCTCATCACCATGGATTGGTTTGCGTGTGCGTAGGAAAATTTTTGTTTCCCATGCGACGTTCCCCAACAACCTACACTACACAATTTTAACTCTTTGTTTAAATTTTAGATATCGCACACGAGTCCACTAACTCCATGAAAATACACCACCATGGATCACTTCCCTCTCCTGGGAGAGTGACATCCACGGTACTCACACTTGTCTTGATATTTTTATGAGTATCCATTTGATTATCTATGAACAACATCAGTTTTCCATGTAGTCCATATCCGAGGACGCGGCTACTCGAATAGTTTCATACCCTGCAGGGGTATACTTCTTCAGACACGCTCTCGCCACTTATCGCCGTGTGCTCTTAAAACCATGCACCTCGGCAACCTTCAAGCGGAAGCCCAGCGAGGGAGTCGACCACGACCGTCAATCGCATAAGACCTCTAGTCCAGGCTATCGCCTATTTGAGACTGAACCTGCACGGAAGTCCGGCTGAAGTTTCCGCTACGGCCCCAAACGATGTGCGCAGGGTTCCCAAGCCCACCATTTGGGTGACCCTTGGTACACCGTGCCACGGCCTACCGCGTCATAACCCACCCCTAGGGTCAGCGCTACGCACGGCCTCCAGCATGCTAAAAACACCAGAAACTACATGGAAATCCTGGACTAAGGACTAAGGGACTGATAAGTCAAGACGCTCAATTAAGTATCCCAACGTGTGGTAGTAGCTAGTCTTGGATCACAAACACGGAACTCAGTTCCTAAGAACGGTCCCAATGAGACAACCCGCTATGTACTCCTACATAGCCCCTCATCGCTACCTTTACCAAATCAAGTTCATCATAATCTTATCACATCAAAACAACATGGTTTCACTCCAGTTCATCACCCAGATGAATCAGTGACACAACTCTAAGCATAGCAAGCATAGCAGGCTAAGTAAGCTAAGCACATCATGGCACAAGCATCTATCAGGTATGCTAGGTTGCAAGGTTTAGCTATTTACTGTGACAATGACAGGTCATGCAAAAGAATAGGTTCATCTACCGTGTATGACAGACAAGTGAACGTTTGTCCTAATGCAATAAACAAGAGCAGGAGCGAGAGAGTGGGACGTTATCAGAATGATCAAAGGAGGTTGCTTACCTTGCGGGTAGCGGAAAGGTTCTCTCCTTCCTTGGAATACTCGGGGGTATTCTCAGAAGCAGGGCCTACCGCAATGCAGATAAATAACAATCAATACACGCAAGTGCAACAATATGATGCATGATCATGACATGGTAGCATATAAGGATGGTCTAGTGCAACTATTGTCCAAGTTAGTTCGAAGTGAGTTTGAATATAGGTTCAAAATCAATCTCCATTTCATATTCCATATATTAACCTATTAGTAATTGTCAATGTTCATCTACATAGGTTGCTCTAACATGCATGATAATAGCACCATTAGATTCATTGGATTTTTCTGATAATTTTTCATATATAAATTATTTTCATCTAAGTTACAGATTAATTTATATGAATTTTTGAAGTTTTAAACATTTTTTGTAATTATTTTAAAACTAGAAATTCCTTTATTACATCAACCTGACGTCATCATGGCGTCAGCAGGTCAGCTGACCAGGCCAGGTCAAACCTGACTAGTGGGACCCACTGGTCAGTGACCTAGTCACTAACAGGGTTAAATAATTAGCTAATTACTAATTAGATTAGGTTAGGGCCCACTGGTCAGCGGGCCATTAACTTAATTAAGTTAGTTTAATTATTATTTTTAAAGTAATTCTAATTAGAAGGGGGCGGGCCCCACTTGCCAGTTGACCTGAGGCCAAACCCCGTGGTCAGCGCCGGTTGACTCGCCGGCGTTGAGCCGCCGGTGACGTCAGGGACGGCAGAGGGGGTCGGATCCCCTCCTTCGGTGACCAAAAGGACGACGGAGGGCACTGGGAGGGCATGCGCTTGAGCGCGCGTCGATCTAGCCCCAAGCCAAAGGCTGGGGTGGTCAGGATCGACGCCGGCGACGAGCTCGGTGGCGGCGGCGGCTCGGGCAGGACCGGCTACGGCGCTAAAGGGCATGGCAGGAGGAGCTAGAGGCGGCTACGGGCCCCTAGACGCACCACGAGCACGAGCCCGTGGTTAGGTGCGAGCTGTGGCCACTATGGCCACGGATATGCCATGACCGACGGCGAGCTCCTCTCGGCTCTGGCAACAAGCGGGGGCTAGCGGATGGGAACGACGTTGGGGCTAGGGGGAAACGATCCGGGGCCTCACCGGAGGGTCTTCTGGTGCCTTGGCGTGGTCGGGGACGCACGGGAGACGATGAATCGGCGGCGTCTTCAGTCCGGCGAGGGAAGAACAAAGAAGAGGAGGGGAGGAGAGAGCATGAGAGAGAGAGAGCATGCAGGGGAGAGAGGGGAGGAGAAGAGGCCACGACGAGGAGGAGGTGGCCGACGTGTGCCCGCGCGCGGTGAGCGCACGCCCCTGTCCTCCTGGCGAGAGGACAGGGATGACTGGCACGGGCCAGATGGGTCGGTTCCCGTGGGCTTCTTCCTCTTTCTTTTCTTTTCTTTCTGTTTTTCTATTTCTGACATTTGTTTTTTTATTTTTCAAGTACAAATTCTTTGATAAAATATCCCAAATATTTTATAATATCAAGTTTGAATATTTCAAACTCCAATAAAAAGTTTCAGGATATTTTGAAATAGAAAGTATTGATAATGCTTTATTTGGCATTTTCAGAGGGTTTGTTATTTATTTTTAAATTGCTATAATTGTTCAAATATTTAAAATGGCCCCTGATATATTCATGTCCATATTTATCAGACATAGGGAACATTTTGTATTGGCATATTGAGTTTGTTGAGTTTTCACAAACTTTTAATTAATTTGATTCCAGTGTGAGCTTGGGGTTTGTTTTAATACCCATTTCATGTTGATGCAAAATTGAAACATGATGCACACACATGCTGTCCTATGACATCAAGCTAGGGATGTGACACGTTAGCGGACTCCAACCCGCCCCGATACGGACCGTATGTTGAGTCCACCATATCTATCTCCGCCGCGCCAGCCGAATCCATCCCACCCCGAGACAGAGCCTAGCACGAGTATGCGATATCGAGCTCCCCCGAGTCCAAAGCGGAGGAGAGCACCAAAGCATAAACCCGAGCCTCCTGCCAAAAAGAAGTTAGCATACAAGAAGATTGATGAGGAAACCAATGAATACATTGCTGTCGATTTGCAGGCCCATTTTGGACCGAAACTGCCCCCGCCGTCAAAGGAAAAGTACCTCAGAAAGTCGTACAACACTTTATTGATGCAGCTAAACCGCCGGAGGAAAGGACGTTATCCAACTATGAATGTTGTATTACCAAGTCTTATTAATCCCAAAAAAGACAAAAGTCGAGCGGTAGTAGTAAATGCGGGAAAACGGTTCCCCACCTCGGAGAACAGGCAGTCCAATCGCTCAGCTAGCTCAAGGTGAGTACCAATAACGTGGTAATAACCGATGCTAATAAAGAGAATGCTAGATTGCTTGGTATCACCATTGAACAACTCCTAGATATCGAGGAATTTCCACCGGTGGATACGAAGGAACCAGCATGGAAATATGTCCCCGGGAATCCTCTGGTCAGTCCTGACGAGGAGAAGCTTCTAACAATGCAAATGCACAACTTGCATGACTGGTACATGAGAGAAGTAATGCTCGAGCGACAGAGCCTCATGGTGAAAGTCAAGAAAGATCATTACATACATGAAAAAGATTGATAATGAAGATTTTTTTCAGTTATTCAATCAAAAAGCACTCGACAAATCTATCGTTAGTTGCAATTGTCTATAAGTGATTTCTTTCTGTAATTTTAAGTCTCTAGCTTAACTCGTTCATTGCTTGTAATTATACTCACTATATTCTTTGTGTGGTATTATACAGAATGAAGATTTTTGAATTCAAAAGTGATGGAGTCTATGTCATTGGGTTCATAGACCCAAATACCATTAATGAAGAAGTGTTAAGAAGCAACCCTAGAGACACAGGGAAAATGCTTCTAAAGTTTTTGAAGGCCCTAAATACCAAACCAGAAATACTTTTAGCTTGGAACTTCAAGTGAGTGTTACTGTCTTGTACTACAAATTCTATTTTTGCTTATATATACCCGATGTTAAGTGTAGTTGATGAGTAATGCATGCACTCTTATTCAAATCGTGTGCGCAGCTTCCACTGGATCCTTCTAATCATTAGAGTTCTTGATGGAACTATTGCAGTACTGGAATCGCAAAGTAAAGGCCCTGAAGAATACACAAGCTTGCATTCGTTGCTCGGAATGTAAATTCAATCATTGACACACTTTGTTGGATTCTTTATTAGTTCATTTCCTGATATCAAGTAATTAATAACTCCTTTATTCATTTTGTTTGTCCAGCAATATTTGGAAACATTTCATCAAAGAGGTCACCGGTAAATGGAAACCAGAGCTGAGATGGCAAAAGCCTAGGGTAATTAAGTAGTACTAGCCACGTCTGCGCATCTCTTTAACTCTAGTTTCAATACCATTGTCATGCTTCATTATTATCTGATTGAATTCTATTCTCGTAAAGTGCATGAGGCAGGCACATGGGACTAATCTATGTGCATATTACGTTTGCGTGAACATTCGCTTCATGACCGAAAGCAGCAAAACTGCAAGAGATCTTTGGGTATGTAAACACCATTCATATTTCTTATCATGATCTAATACATATAAACATAACTAATATGCATATTCATATTGATCTCCTTCTTTTTATATAGATGATGCAGATGCGGGATCAACTCCTACCAACGGACCGCATACGAGCAATTCAAGAGGAAATTGCGTGATTTGTGTTTGAGCAGGTCACATCTCCCAACGGAGAATACCATTATATCTAATTCCTGCATGTAATGATGTGCAAATTGTAGGAGAAATTGTATATATATATATATCTGTGTGTGTGTATGCATGTGGTCATACGAGAAATTCTATGATATATGATTGCTTGTACGAGAAATTGTATTATATATGCATAACGTGTGAGTATGTAGTAGCGTAAAATATGTTTGAAATGAAAAAGAATTAAATGGAAAACACAAAATGAAAATGAAAAATAAACAATAAAACCAAAATACCTAAACCTTGAAACCCCTAAATCTTTAGTCCCGGTTGGTGTTACCAACCGGGAGTAAAGGTCCCCATCCCATGGCACACGTTGTTGCCCACATGGCAGGGATTTAGTCTCGGGTCATGGCCAACCGGGACTAAAGGGCCCGGGCCTTTAGTCTCTATACATTAGTCCCGGTTGGGTAACCGGGACTAAAGGCCCTTCCCAACCAGAACGAATGCCCTATTTTCTACTAGTGTCTGTATTCCATTTAACACTCTAGTTTCCACTTTATATGTGGTTTTGCCCATTTGTGCCGAATCTATAGACGTGTCATTCTCGCCGTGGAGATGCGGCAAGCCACTGTGGCCTGAAGGGATGACATCAATGAAGATAATAGCGACTCCCTCGCGGTGCTGCCCTCATCTTCATGGAGCAGGGTTTCTACTTCGACTTTAACCCCACTCCATAAATGGCTTCAGAGTAGCTCGCCACATTGGATCTAGGCAAGAGCACCAAGCTCAGATCTCGCACGCACCAAATTTTTCCTTTTTTGAAACTTTGGTAAAGTTATTAGATCATAAAAATGCTATATCGTTCACCAACCACCTTACAATTCATGTCGTCAGTTCATCAAACCACGACAATGGTGACAACGAGGCCGCAAGCCTAGCTAATTCATGAGAGACATAATTTGCCTCCCTAGGGTAGTGATCAAAAGATATCGATGTACAACCTATACCAAGGACCAAACAATCTAGATAGATCACCGCCACAACTAATGCCATAAAGCCTTTGTTGTTTATTGTGTTGATCATATCCACACAGTACTACTCGACGACTAGCTTGCTTATGCCAAGTTGTTGCACCAATAGAAGGCCATGTGTTAATGCATATTCTTTCGCAACCCCTACATCAACAACGTGCTTGAGCTTGTCATTCAATGCCGCAAACAAGCCACCCTTATCATCACGTAGAACAACCCCTATAGCGCCCTTGAGAGAATCTCTACGGAAGGCTGCGTCTACATTTAATTTGACAAAACACTCGAGTGGCTTGCTCCATCCATGACTCCTCGTTGCTAAACCCTTCTTCGTTGCCTTACATAGTTGAATTTTAATGCCATGATCGATAGAGCCGATCTTGATGGAGCCTGCACTGTTGGGGAACATTGCATGGGAAACAAAAAAATTCCTATGCTTCATCAAGATCAATCTAGGAGATGAGCATCTACAATAGGAGAGATCGGATCCACATACCCTTGTAGATTGCTAAGAGGGAACCATTAAGAAACATGGTTGATGTAGTCGAACGTATTTGATATCCAAATGGCAAGCCGTCCCACGATCCAATCATGGTCTAGCGCCAAACGGGTGGCACCTCCACGTTCAGCACACATACAACATGATGATGATCTCCGCGTCTGTGATCTAGCAAGCATGGGCAGAGAGGTAGATGGGTTCTTCGACAACATGACAGCAAGGTGGGGGTGGTGGTGGAGCTAATCCGATAGAGCTTCGCCAAGCTAAAGCGAACCAATCTAGAGGAGAAATGATCTAGAAGGGGGAGACATAGGGCTGCGCCATGGCTTCGGTACGGCTTCCCTCCCGCTCCCTCTCTATTTATAGGAGGAAGGGGTAGGTGGGGCGCTGCCTTGTCCCTCCTCCTTCGAGGGCTTCAGCCGAAGTGGGCGGAGGAGTCCTCCTCCCACAAGGGAGGTGGGAACCCTAGGGAGGAGTCCCTCCCCTCAAAGGCACCTCCACCCTTCAACCTTTGGGAACATGGGCCCCATAGGGATCGGATTCCTATCCCACCAGGGGCTGGTGTGCCACCTCTTGGGACCATGTGCCCCCATGGGTGGGTTGGCCCCTCCCGGTGGACCCTCGGAACCTTCCCGGCACTCCTAGTACACTACCGGAAGCACCCGAATACCACTTTCCCATATACAAATCTTTACCTCCGGACCATTCCAGAACTCCTCATGATGTCCGAGATCTCATCCGGGACTCTGAAAAACCTTCGGTCACCAACATACATAACTCAACTATACCAAAATGTCACCAAAGATTAGGTGCGCAGACCGTGCGGGTTCGAGAACTATGAAGACATGATCGAGACACATCTATGGTCAATAACGAATAGCGGGACCTGGATGCCCATATTGGTTCCTACATATTCTACGAAGATCCTTATCAGTTGAACCTCTATGACATGGATTCAGTTAATCCCGTACGCTGTTCCCTTTGTTCGTCGGTATGTTACTTGCCCGAGATTCAATCATCGGTATCTCCATACCTAGTTCAATCTCATTACCGGCAAGTCTCTTTACTCATTCCATAATACAAGATCCCGTGGCTAACTCTTTAGTCACTTTGCTTGCAAGCTCATATGATGTTGTATTACCGAGTGGGCCCTGAGATATCTCTTCGTCACACGGAGTAACAAATCCTAGTCTTGATTCATGCTAACTCAACAAAAACCCTTGGAGAGACCTGTAGAGCACTTTATTGTCATACAGTTACGTTGCAACGTTTGATACACACAAGGTACTCCTACGGTGTCAGTGAGTCGCATGATCTCATCGTCACATGAACAGATACTTGACATGCAGAAAACTATAGAAATAAAGTGACATGATCATATGCTACGTTCATAGTTTGGGTCTGTCCCATCACATCATTCTCCTAATGATGTGATCCCATTATCAAATGACATCTCATGTCTATGGCTAGGAAACCTCGATCATCTTTGATCAACGAGCTAGCCTATTAGATGCATACTAGGGACACAGTGTTGTCTATGTACCCACACATGTATTTGAGTTTCCAATCAATACAATTATAGCATGGATAATGAATGATTATCATGAACAAGGAAATATAATAATAACCATTTTATTATTGCCTCTAGGGCATATTTCCAATAGTCTCCCACTTGTACTAGAGTCAATAATCTAGATCACATCCCCATGTGATTTACATTGTTGTGAATCTAACACCAATATAGTTCTGGTGTTGATCATGTTTAGCCTGTGGAGGAGGTTTAGTCAACGGGTCTGCGACATTCAGATCCGTGTGTACTTTTCGAATATTTATGTCCTCCTCATTGATGTGATTGCGGATGGAATTGAAGCGGCGGTTTATGTGTCTCGTCCTCTTGTGAAACCTTGGTTCCTTGTCCTGAGCAACGGCACCAGTGTTGTCACATAACAGAGTCATTGGGTCCAGTGCACTAGGCACAACTCCAAGAGATACCATGAACTGCTTCATCCAGACACCTTCCTTTGTTGCCTCCGAGGTAGCGATGTACTCCGCTTCGCATGTAGAATCAGCTACAACGCTTTGCTTGGAACTGCACTAGCTTACCGCTCCCCCATTGAGAATGTATACATATCTGGTTTGAGACTTAGAGTCATCCGGATCAGTGTCAAAGCTTGCATCGACTTAACCCTTTACGGCGAGCTCTTGATCACCTCCATAAACGAGAAACATTTCCTTAGTCCTTTTCAGGTACTTTAGGATATTCTTGATCGTCATCCATTGTTCCATTCCTGGATCACTTTGAAACCTTCTGGCCCTACTTATGGCAAGGCTGACATCTAGTCTTGTGCAAAACATTGCATACATGATAGAGCCTATGGCAGAAGCATAGGGGATGGCACTCATCTTTTCTCTATCCTCTGCAGTCGCTGGGTATTGAGTCTTACTCAACTTCACACCTTGTAATACGGGAAAGAACCTGTTGTTAATCCATTTTGAACTTCTTCAAAACTTTGGCAGGTATGTGCTCTGTGTAAGTCCTATTAAGCGTCTTGATCTATCTCTGTAGATATTGATGCCCAATATGAAAGTAGCTTCTCCTAGGTCCTTCATTGAAAAATCTTGTTCAAATCCTTCATGCTTTCCAAAAATTCTATATTGTTTCCAATCAGCAATATGTCATCCACATATAATATTAGAAATCTATAGAGCTTCCACTCACTTCCTTGTAAATACAAACTTCTCCGTAAACTTGTATAAACCCGGATGCTCTGATCACCTCATCAAAGTGAAGATTCCAACTCCGAGATGGTTGCACAAATTCATAAATGGATCGCTAGAGTTTGCAAACTTTGTCAGCATTCTATGGATTGTCAAAACCTTCTGGTTGCTTCCTATATAACTTTTCCTTAAGGAAACCGTTAAGGAATGCTGTTTGGACATGCATCTGCCAAATTTCATAATCGGAAAATGCAGCTATTGCTAACATGATTCTGACAGACTTAAGCATCACTACGGGTGAGACAGTCTCATTGTAGTCAACTCCTTGAACTTGTGAAAAAACTTTTGCCACAAGTCGAGCTTTATAGACAGTGACATTACCGTCCGCGTCCGTCTTGTTCTTAAAGATCCATTTATTCTGAATGGCGTTTCGCCCTTCAGGTAATAATTCCAGAGTCCATAGTTTGTATTCATACATGGATCTCATCTATGATTTCATGGCCTCTCACCATTTGTCGGAATCCGAGCCCATCATAGTTTCTTCATAGCTCGTAGGTTCATCGTTGTCCAACAACATGACCTCTAAGACAGGATTATCGTACCACTCAGGAGAAGTAGGTGCCCATGTCGACCTACAAGGTTCGATAACAACTTGATCAGAAGCTACATGATCACCATCATCTGCTTCCTCTTAGACCGGTGTAAGCTCCACAGAAACATCTTTCTGCACTACGCTACTCTCTAGTTGAAACAAAGGTTCAACAACCTCAACAAGTTCTATCTTCCTTCCACTCAATTCTTTTGAGAGAAACTCTTTCTCGAAAAATGAAACATTCTTAGTGACAAACACTTTGCCTTCGGATATGAGATATAAGGTATACCCAGTCGTCTCTTTTGGGTATCCTATGAAGACGCATTTCTCCGCTTTGGGTTCCAGCTTTTCAGGCTGAAGCTTTTTGACCTAAGCATCACATCCCCAAACTTTAAGAAACGACTACTTTAGTTTCTTGCCAAACCACAATTCATACGACGACGTCTCAACGGATTTTGATTGTGCCCTATTTAATGTGAATGCAGTTGTCTCTAATGCATAACCCCAAAACAATAGTGGAAAATCGGCAAGAGACATCACAGAACACACCATATCCAATAAGGTTCGATTATGACATTCGGACACACCATTACGTTATGGTTTTCCAAGCGGTGTCAATTGTGAAACAATTCCACATTGTCTTAAGTGATTGCCAAAATCATAACTCATATATTCTCCTCCTTGATCAAATCGTAATAATTTATTCTTCTTGTTACAATAATTCTCAACTTCTCTTTGAAATTATTTGAATTTTTCAAACGTTTCAGACTTGTGTTTCATTAAGTAAATATACACATATCTACTTAAGTCATCGGTGAAGGTGAGAAAGTAATGATATCCATCGCGGGCCTCAATGCTCATCGAACCGCACACATTAGTATGTATGATTTCCAACAAGTCACTTGCCCGTTCCATTGTTCCGGAGAACGGGGTCTTAGTCATCTTGCCCATGTGGCATGGTTCACATGTGTCGTGCGATTCAAAATCAAGTGACCCCAAGAGTCCGTCAGCATGGAGCTTCTTCATGCATTTTACACCAATATTACCTAAGTGGCAGTGCCACAAGAAAGTGGTACTATCATTATCAACTATACATCTTTTGGCATCAATTTTATGAACATGTGTATCATCACTATAGAGATTCAATAAGAATAAACTCCTCACATTGGCTGCATGACCATAAAAGATATTACCCATATAAATAGAACAACCATTATTCTCTGATTTAAATGAGTATCCGTCTCGCATTAAACAAGTTCGAGATACAATGTTCATGCTCAACGCAGGTAATAAATAACAATTATTTAGGTTCATCACTAATCCCGATGGTCATCGAAGAGCGAGCGTGCCGAGGACGATCACATCAACCTTGGAACCATTTCCCACGCGCATCGTCACTTCGTCCTTTGCCAGCCCAGTCTATTCTGTAGTTCCTGCTTCGAGTTGCAAATGTGAGCAACCGAACCGTTATCAAATACCCGAGCAGTACAATGAGAGTTGGTGAGGTACACATCATTAACATGTATATCATATATTCCTTATTTGCTGTTGCCTGCCTTCTTGTCGGCCAAATACTTGGGGCAGTTCTACTTCTAGTGACAAGTTCCCTTGCAATGAAAGCACTCAGTTTTTGGCTTGGTCCAGCCTTGGGTTTCTTCAGAGGACGGGCAACTTCTTTGCCACTCTTCTTGGATCTACCCTTCTTGCCCTTGACATTCTTCTTGAAACTAGTGGTCTTAGTGACCATCGACACTTGATGCTCCTTCTGGATTTTAGACTTAGCGACTTTCAGCAATGCAAACAGCTCAGCAACTGACTTGTTCATCCCTTGCATGTTTAGTTCAACACAACGGTTTTGAGGGTAGGTGGCAGTAATTAAAGAACTCTCTCAATGACCGCCTTTGGCAGGAGGGCATGTGACACCCTGGAATTATGCTATAATAGTCATTGTAATTAAGCTACAATAATGGCCATATTTAAGCTAACCCCTTTTGCTAAATAGTGCTTGATCACAATGGAGTCATATCTCATTTCAAATTCCAACTCAAAATGCTTTGAACTTTATGGTCATAAAATAAAGTTGCAAACAACATATGAGAAATGTTGCACACTTGTTAAAAATCTCAAAACTAATGTTGTTAAGGAAAACAACATCACCTTGATGTTGGTGTGGACCCCACCATCCAAATCATAGCCAACATTGCATTTGAAATACCCTTTAAATACCTTGGATAATAATAACAGATTTCAAAACTGCACAAACTTGTTGTGGCCATTTAAAATATTACAACATATTAATTGGACTTTGTCCCACATTTTTTAAAAGGAAATCAATGCTAAAAAGAAATAAAATAGAAACTTATAAAAGAAAATAGAAAAAAAGAAAAGAAACAAAGCCCCCTCCCTCTGCCCTGGGCCTTAGGCTACAGTGGTGGCCCAGCCCACTCCCCCACCGTCTCGTTCCTTATAGCGACCCGCGTGGTCGCTACAGAGCGCCGACCGCGCTCGTCGCTGACGGACCAGCTCGCCGGTGACGACAAGGGGATAAGACCGCCACCGCGGCCACCCCACCTGCCCCCCGGACCCTAGATCTCACCTTCTCCCCTCCCCTGCTTTCTCCCTCGTCTCCCCACAGCACCCGACCGCAGCCATGGCCGCCACCGCGACCTAGCCGTGGCCACTGTGCCTCCCGTGCCTTGCTGTCGCTCCCAGAAGCTCCGCATTGACCCCCTGCATCCTCCTCGACCGCTGGACCAACCCCCGGAGCCACTGTAGCGATGGTGAAGAGATCTTCTTCCATGGATCACCACCGCGCTTCGGCGACGATTCCGGCCACCTCGAGCCTCCCTCGAGCCCACTAAGCACCCCTGCAGGGCTGCTGTAAGCTCCTACTCCTTTCCCCTCTCTTCCTCGAACTTTTCCGCCGCCATAGCCCCTTCTCCCATCATGCCCAAAAGCTCCTCCACCTGAGCTCGTCGCTGGCGAGCCTGTGGTGACCATTTGGTCCAACTGATGCCGTCATTCGACTCAGTGTTTCGCGTAGGTTCGCGTAGTGGCTGTAGTTAGGTCGTTCGCGCCCTGGTTCGCTCGCTACCATCGGCGCCCGAAGCTCACCGCCGCCAACCTTGACGCCGGCGATGCCACAGCCCACCACAACAGCTGCTGATGGCCGGAATAGAAGAGTGGCTGCTCCAGCTTGCGAACAGCGGCGCTCGATTTGGTGAGCTGTGCGCCATTTTCGAGCCCCACGCCATCTCTTGTGCTCGCCGGAGGTCCTCCGGCAACGAGCACCATCCACACTGACGTGGCCCGGCTAGGGCCTCCTCCAGGGTTACTGACCTGTGGCCCCGCCCCCCTTGTTGACCAGTAGACTTGGTCAACTGGCTGACTGGGCACACCCCAGTCACTAACCAATGGAGCCCATACCCCCTCTGTCTATGACAAGTGGGCCTAGCCCAATGTTAACTAATTAATTAGTTTAACTAAATCTGACAATTAGTTTAGACTAATTAGACACTGACTAGTAGGTCCCACCATCTAATTAAGTTAATTAGTTTAAAACTAACTCTGTTTAATACTAATAGGGGCTGACATGTGGGTCCTAGTGACCCCATATGTCAGTTTTGTCTCTCGTCAGCCAGAGTTGACCTGCCGATGTCATATTGATGTCATGCTGACATCATCATTTACTGTTGTGGATAATGTTGATTTAATAAATAGATTTAATTCCAGAAAATGATTAAATCTTTGATAAATCTTATAAAATAATATGTAGCTCAGATGAAAAAACTTTATACATGACAGTTGATCAAAAAAAATCCCACAAATCTTAATATGCCATTCATTCATCAGTCACATGCTCCTCACATGATGAACATGGAACTTTCCCCTCCAGATTGTCTATCCGATAAATCCATAGACCCGGGAAATATCATCAGATATCCTCTCGCTCCGTCTGCGACATGTAGTATTGCGTTAGTGCATACCTAGCTCTGCATATTGCTATGTAATGCATCATGGTGCATCCGTTTGCTTTATATTTATTGTTTCTCGCCCCTCTTCTTACCGGTAGACCCCAAGACTGACGCTGCTACCGGGTACGACTACGCGCCTGACGACCAGCCTTTTGCCACAGAGCAGCAAGGCAAGAAAACCGCCTTGAGCATTCAGATATCACTTATTCTTTTCTCCCTCATGCTTGCATTAGATTTTGCTACTGTATTGAATCAAGTACCTATTCTGATGCATAGCCTGTTTTGAGTACTACTTTCATACCTGCTATCATATACTGTTGTAGTATAGGTATGGGTAGTATCCCCCTATGACTCCCAGATTACTATTGTCGTTGCCCCTGCTTTCATCATCATCGACACCAAGGACTGGAAGACAGAAGACTCAGTCCTCATGACTGACAAGCCATTACCAACACATCACCACACATACCCCGTGTGTGATATCTCGAGAGTGATTGCTCGGATATTCACTTCGGGCACTAACACATAGTTGTTATGTCCTGTTACTGAAATACAAATGAAAGACGGGTCGGCCCCAAGGGTGCCCGTGAGAGAAAGATTTGGTGGGATGTGTCGTAAGGCACTCGTGAGATGTGGCGGGGTGCACCGGTAAGGCACCCGAGGGTTATTGGCGGGGTGACAGACTGCCTTTTATTGTCCGCGCTTGCCCCGCACTAATAAAATGCTAACGGGTTGGGTATTTGATCTGAGTTGGTCGTTTGACCTTTTTCACACTAAACCTTCATGTGGTAATAGTTATGGGTACTCAGCATTGTTGTATCAGCCGAAGCTCTTCGGACGTCAGCAATGGAGTGGCGCCTACTGGATTGGTTTGGAACACATCGCGCTTGTTACTAAGGGGTGCTAGGACTGCTTCCGGCCGCGTGCGCATCTTGCAGGAGTGCAAGGGAAAGTGGTCCCACGAACCTGCATGCTTAGGATTTAGACCGGCGGGCTGGCCTCTTCGTTGAGTCTAGGTGGGTCGACGACATTTTGGATCCCGAGGCCGGGCCTTACCTCGGAAAGTGTGTCCAACCAGAGGTGATCAAGCATGTTGGAAATGCGGTGCACCCCTGCAGGGATGAATTCATCAATTCGAATAGTCGTGTCCACAGTAACAGCTCAACCTGGAGTTGTACCTTGACCTTATACAACTATAAATGTGATCTGAATTGAAATGAAATGTGGCTTCGGGATTGCTTGCTCGCAGGGAGTCGAGGAAGAATCTTTGGGCATGGTTACTCAATAAAAAATTGTTACAATAAAATGATTATAAGTGATTACCTGTCTACTCTCTTCTAATGCTGCAAGATGCTAGTCTTCGATAGGACTAGGCATTCCTCATATTCTTGCTTTCTGCAGTCAGACCAGATATAACCCCTCCCCTTGATAATGATGCATACTTAGCAATAGTTTTGATGTGAGTCTCGCGAGTACTTTGGATGAGTTCTCACCTTTTATATGCTACCTCTTTTCCCCGTGATACGTATCTGCGTTCATACGATGGAGTCTAGGAGATGGAGTACACTGGAGACAACTATTACACCATCGCAGGAGCCTACTACTACGTGGAGGTAGCCCCCGACCAGCAATAGGATAGGAGGTTCCTAGGCAGGAGGCCTCACCTCTTTCGATCCTTTGTTTATGTTTGTCCTAGCCTTCTTAAGGCAAAACTTGTTTAACTTATGTCTGTACTCAGATATTATTTACTTCCGCTGATTCATGCTTGTAGAGCTTTGTATCCGAGCCCTCGAGGCCCCTAGCTTTGTAATATGAAGCTGTATGACTTTAATTTGTGTCTAGAGTTGTGTTGTGATATTGATTAGTGAGTCCCTGAGCTTGGTCATACGCGTTGCGTGTATGTTTAGCATACGATCGAAATTGGGGGCGTCACAAGATGGTATCAGAGCCGAGTGCCTGTAGGTAGCCCCCTTTCCAACTCCTTGGCCGAAGTTCAGTCTAGTACTTGAAAAACTTTTACTAACATTGTTGTGTGGGTTATGGGCCCACGTCTCAATTGGGTGGTATTAGGATCTTTTATTCCTCATCTATACTCTGGGATCTAATCTCTCTCCTCTTTCGGGTTAAAGATTTTACTAACTTTAACATTAGGTTTTTCTGATCACATCCACCGGAGATTAGTTTCGTCGACAATTATCCCCTTTGAAGCTATAATACACACACTCTCATTTCACATATTAAATCTTCTTGTTACAGATGCGTCCCGGTAGGCAGATCGTTCGCCTGACCTTCGTGCATGATACGACTAGGTTCCCGGCCATTCTGGTCGACCTCCTAAAGAGGCTAGGATATCGCTGGTACCCGAGTACACTATTTACGAGGACAACCATGAGTTCAACCAGGAACAGTATGAGGCTATGATGGTTATCTGGGATCGACAGGACCTCTCCATCACTGAGATGCACACCTTCCGTGGCATCGGAGTGACTGTCGAGATGGCTGTACAGGATGCTGCTTATGCTGATATTGTTCGACTCCATGTAGTGAACTCTTGTTTGGAGGAGACGACATACATATAAATTCCGTATGTTCTTGCTGGAGATGATAGTGCTGCCGACGCTGAGGTCTTGACCCCTTTTGCACGGCAGTGCAATGACCGATCCTACACTGCTGTCTTCACCCCCTGTGTGAGTCGTCGTTATGACCCATAGGTTCTCATTCAGTACACCGAGGCATTGGATCGCACTGTCAGGGCTCTTAACATCGAGCCGTACGTCACCCGTGCTCATCTTTATTAGGCTTTGAAGCATTTGTTGCTAGCAGTCACCGTGGGGATACATCCGGAGTACATCCTTCACCCGTCTCAGACCGTGTTTCCTCCAGGTCTTGAGTGGCCTGATGTTGGAGGTCGTGTTCCGGCACGTGGACCTGCGCTCCCGCTCAGACACCAGTTTCTGCACCAGAGTTTGCACGGGATGTAGAACCCCGCCACCAAGTTCAATATTCAGGGTCATCTGCAGTTCCATGGGTTCATTCGTTGTCCCTGATGTTGATGTAGCTTTTCGCTATGTCCGTTGTTGTATCCTTCTACCGCGTGCCTGCATGTTGTCTAGTTGTCTAGGTTAATTTCATGTCAGACCTATCATCTATTTCGTAACGGACTTATGGTTTGGAATAGACCTATGTATGGATCCGTATGTTGAATTTGAACTACTATGTCGTATTTATTGCACTCCCTTCTCTGTGCAATTTACTTCAGGAATGATTCTTTGTCTTTGCAATTACCCAATGCTAAACTGTCACTGTTAAAATTTGACACAATGGTTAGGCCAGCTGGTTGTGGTCGTGGTGCAGCTGACCACCCACTGCCACCTGAATACATGGATGGTATGATGTAGAAGTTTGAACTGAATCTCCAGTTTATGCAAGGGCTTATGGACTAGTTCCCAAGGCCGAATATGAATCAGCAGCCAGCCCCAATGTCTCTGCCAGACTTCATGCGCCTCAACCCCGCGATCTACCGATGCTCAACTCAGCCGCTGGACGCAGATGAGTGGCTCCGTGACATCATTTATGAGCTGGAATCTTCAGGCGCCCTAGTGGCTAGCTATGTCGCCTTTGCCTCGTACTTCCTGAAGAGTCCTGCTACTCAATGGTGGGATAGCCATAGACGCTCTCAGCATGTTGGAACAATCATCACCTAGACGGAGTTCCAAGCTGTGTTTTGTGCCCGTCACATTCCTTAGGGACTGATGGACAAGAAGAAGCATGAATTTTGCAATCTCATCCAGGGCAACAAGATAGTGAATGCTTATCAGCGGGAATTTCTGGACTTATCACGCTATGCTAAAGAAGACGTTGCGACTGATGCTCGTAGGCAGGAGAAGTTCCGTGAAGGCCTCCACCCTGATATCAAACTAGCACTCCTTGTTCAAGACTTCGACAACTTCGCCACCTTGGTGAACAAGTCCATTATGGTGGAAACAGGTCTGCAGGACTACAAGGACAACAACAAGCGCAACCGTGACATGGGCTCATCTTGGGGCTCATCTGCTTAGAACGCAAGATCTGGATTCCCCACAACATGTACCATGCACCTGCTCCTGCTCCGAGGTCGTCCTATGCTGCACCTCATCTGCCTCCACCTCCACCTAGGCAGCCGAGACTCCCAGCTCCACCACCAGGAGCTACTGTTCCCCCTTCTCGTCCTGAGATGGGTAATGCTTCAAGTGCGGTCGTCCAGGACATCATGCCAGAGACTGCAGGAAGAATTAGAATCAACTTGCATTGCCTTCCAACCAGCCTGCTACTGTGATGGGTACTCTTCTTGCCAACTCAGTACCATCTTCTGTATTTTTTGATATAGGAGCATCACATTCTTTTATGTCTGAAGATTTTGCATCCACGAGGAGATGAACGTTCCAATAGTGATAAACACCCCCATTGGCCAATGTCAAACCTCCATGGTTAGTCATGACATCCCCATCGAAATAGAAGGGCTAGAATTCCATGCTTCCCCCTTTATATTGAAGTCCTCTAAGATCGACCTTATTTTGGGAATGGATTGGTTGAAAGCACATACTGCTTCTGTCATTTGTGCCACCAGAATTGTCCACCTCCTGCATCCTTCTAATGAGATAGTCAGCTACCATGCTCATCTTGTTCGAGGTGCTGAAGCCAGGCTATATGCCACGAATGCATCAAATGAGTCACCTCTTGAGGGGATTGAAAACATTCCAGTTGTCTGGGATTTCCAAGATGTTTTTCCAGAAGAACTTCCTGGGATTCCCCCTGCTAGAGCTCTCGACTTTGTCATCGACTTGGTACCTGGTACCACTCCTATAGCCAAGCGTCCATATAAGATGCAACCACATGAACTCCTTGAACTTAAGCAATAAATTGACAATTTGCTACGTCTGGGTTTCATTCGTCCAAGTTCCTCCGCTTGTGGAGCACATACGCTCTTTGTTAAGAAGAAGGATGGGACAAACCGTCTGGTCCAGGATTATCGACCAATCAACCAAGCTACAATTCATAACAAATATCCACTTCCTCAGATCAATGATTTGTAGGATCAACTTGCTGGTGCCTCAATTTTCTCTAAGCTCGACTTGAGGTTGGGATACCATCAGATCCGTGTTTGTGAAGAGGATATTCCGAAGACCGCATTTGTTACTCGCTATGGTTTATACGAGTACATCGTGATGTCCTTCAGTCTAACCAATGCTCCAGCAACCTTCTCTTGTTTAATGAATTATATCTTCATGGACTACCTTGACAAATTTGGCGTGGTTTATCTCGATGATATTTTGATATTTTCCAAGAATATAGAAGAGCATGTTGAACATATTCGTCTTGTACTGGAAAGACTTCGGGAACACCAGCTATATGCCAAGTATTCCAAGTGTGAGTTCTGGATGGACGAAGTAACCTACCTTGGTCATGTGATCTCAAAGGATGGTATTGCGGTCAACCCTGGACGAGTTCCGGCTATTCTTGACTGGACTCCCCCGAAGAATGTCAAGCAAGTCAGAAGTTTTCTCGGACTCGCCAGCTATCGCCGTCAATTCGTCGAAGATTGCAAAGCCCTTAACCAATCTGCTTCACAAAGGTGTTAAATACGAGTGGACAGAAAAATGTCAGGAGAGCTTTCGGGCACTTAAAGACAAATTGATGTCTGCTTCACTACTTGCTCCTCCGGATACCCGTAAGGACTTTGTCATTTATTGTGACACTTCGCGACAGGGAATACGCTGTGTCCTAATGCAAGAGCGCAGAGTGGTTGCTTATGCATCTCGTCAATTGTGCCCTCATGAAGAGAACTACCTAGTTCATGACCTTGAGCTTGCTGCAGTAATACATGCACTGAAAGGAGTGGCGACAATACCTTGTTGGTAATCGATGCGAGATCTACTCCAATCACCAAAGTCTGAAGTACTTGTTTACTCGGTCTGATTTGAATCTCCGTCAGCAGAGATGGATGGAGCGCATAGAAGATTACAACGTGGGAATTTCTTATACACCTGGCAAGGCTAATGTAATGGCCGATGCCTTAAGCCACAAGTCTTACTGCAACCACCTTCAGGTTCACAAGGTTCATCCCCTTCTTTAAGAAGAATTCCGCAAGCTAAACCTCCATAGTGTTCCTCAGGGTTATCTCATTCCCCCTCCACCGGAGTTTCGCAAGATGAACCTTGATGTTGTTAACAGGGTTCGTCGAGCAACTTGGTCGTTGAAACAGATCTCGTGAGCGGTATCAAAGTAATGCAGGGCTATGACAACGAAGTCGATAAGATTAAATGCCAATTGGCGGAAGGTAAACCCTCATTTTTCATTGTTGATGATGATGGTGTTGTATACTTCAAGGTATGCTTATTCGTTCCAACAGAAAGGGAAAACCTGAATATGACTGGTAGAATACTGAAAGAAGCTCATGATACTCCGTTGTCTCTTCATCCGGGTAGCACCATGATGTACCAAGACATCCGTCAAAGGTTCTGATGGAAAAACATGAAACAATACATTGCACACTATGTTTCGGAATGTGACATTTGCTGTCGGATCAAAGCAGAACATCAAAAGCCTGCTGGAACTCTGCAACCCATTACTATTCCTGGATGGAAATGGGATCATGTTGAAATGGACTTTGTCATTGGGTTTCCTAGGTCACAAAGGGTAATGATGCTATTCTTGTCATCATTGACCGGCTGTCCAAAGTTGCACATTTTCTGGCTATCAAGGAAACTATTATTGCTAGTCAGCTAGCAGATGTCTACATGTCCAGGATTGTTTCACTCCATGGTATTCCATTGGTGATTAGTTCAGCCCGTGGCAGTTTATTCACCTCAAGATTCTGGGCAAGTCTCTAGGAAGCTATGGGAACTCATTTGTCATTCAGCACCGCTTTTCACCCTCAATCCCAGGGACAAGTTGAAAGAGTCAATCAGATTCTCAAAGACATGCTTCGAGCTTGTGTCATTTGTTTTGGCCAGAAATGGGAGGAATCTCTCCCGTATGCTGAGTTCTCCTACAACAAGCTAGTCTGAAGATGGCTCCTTTTGAAGTGTTATATGGACGTAAGTGTCGTACTCCTCTGAATTGGTCAGAAACTGGGGAACTTTCACTTATTGGTCCGGATATTATACAACATGCCGAAGACCAAGTACGCATTATTCATGCAAATCTGAAGGCTGCTCAGTCTCGTCAGAAGAGTTAGTATAAGCGTCATCACAAGGATATGGTCTATCAACCTGGCGAAAAGGCTTATCTTCGAGTCACGCCAATGAGAGGTACACAGCGTTTCGGGATCAAGGGCAAGATGGCTCCACGATACATCGGTCCTTTCACAGTTCTCGAAAGGCGTGGTAAAGTGGCATATCAGCTGGAACTACCGCCAAACATTTCTCAGGTTCACGATGTGTTCCATGTGTCACAACTTCGTCGCTGCTTCAAGGATCCTATCCGAGCAGTGGATCATGATATGATTGAACTACAAAAAGACCTTTCCTACAAAGAGCAACGAGTCCGCATTCTCGATGAAACTAAACGTCAGACTCGTTAGAAGGTTACCAAGTTCTTCAAAGTGCAGTGGTCAAATCGTTATGAAGATGAGGCCATTTGGGAACGCGAAGATCATCTTCGTCCCGAATACCCTGGGCTCTTTCCATATACTTTTTAATTCCCGGGACGAGAATTCTTGTTAGCAGGGGAGAATTGTGACACCCTGGAATTATGGTACAATACTCATTCTAATTAAGCCACAATAATGGCCATATTTAAGCTAACCTCTTTTGCTAAACAGTGCATGATCACAATGGAGTCATACCTCATTTCAAATTCCAACTCAAAATGCTTTGAACTTTATGGTCATAAAATAAAGTTGCAAACAACATAAGAGAAATGTTGCACACTTGTTAAAAATCTCAAAACTAATGTTGTTAAGGAAAACAACAGCACCTTGATGTTGGTGTGACCCCACCATCCAAAACAGAGCCAACATTGGATTTGAAATACCCTTTAAATACCTTGGATAATAATAATAGATTTCAAAAACGCCGAAACATGTTGTGGCCATTTAAAGTATTACAAGATATTAATTGGACTTCGTCCCACATTTTTTTAAAGGAAATCAATGCTAAAAAGAAGTAAAATAGAAACTTATATAAGAAAACAGAAAAAAGAAACAAAGCCCCCTCCCTCTGCCCTGGGCATTAGGCTACACTGCCTGCCCAGCCCACTTCCCCATCGTCTCCTTCCCTGTAGAGACTAGCGCGGTTGCTACAGAGCGCCGACCATGCTCATCGCCGACGGACTAGCTCGCCGGCGACGGCGCGGGGATAAAACCGCCACCACTGCTACCCCACCTGCCCCCCGGACCCTAGATCTCACCTGCTCCCCTCCCTTGCTTTCTCCCTCATCTCCCCACCACACCCGAGCGCAGCCATGGACGCCACCACGACGTAGACATGGCCACCGTGCCTCCCGCACCTTACCATCACGCCCAGAAGCTCCGCATCGACCCCCCCGTCCTCCTCGACCGCCGGACCAACCCCCAAGGCCACTACAACGACTGCCACGAGCTCTTCTTCCTCGGATCACCGTTGCGCTCCGGCGATGATTCTGGCCACCTCGAGCCTCCCCCGAGCCTGTTAAGCACCTTTGTAGGGCCGTTGTAAGCTATTGCTCCTTTCCCCTCTCTTCCCCGAGCTTTTGCGCCGTCGTAGCGTCTTCTCCCCGTCGTGCCCAAAAGCTCATCTGCCTGAGCTCGTTGCCGGCGAGCCTCCGGTGACCATTCGGTCCAACTGGCCACGTCATTCGACTCAGTAGTTCACGTAGGCCCGCGTAGTGGTTGTAGTTAGGTCGTTCGCGCCCTGGTTCGCTCGCTACCATCGGCGCCCAAAGGTCACCGCCGCCAACCTCGACGTCGGTGACGCCACAGCCCACCGCAGCAGCTACTGATGGTCGGAATGGAATAGTGGCTGCTCCAGCTTGCGAACGCACGAGCAGCGCTCGATTTGGTGCCCTGTGCGCCATTTCCGAGCCCCTCGCCATCTGTGGTGCTCGTGGGAGCTCCTCCAGCGACGAACACCAGCCACTGCTGACGTGACCCGGCTGGGCTACCCCCAGGGTCACTGACATGTGGCCCCGGCCCCCCTGTTGAACAGTTGACTTGGTCAACTGGCTGACTGGGCACAGCCTAGTCACTCACGAGTGGGGCCCATACACCCCTATGTCTATGAAAAGTGGGCCCAGCCCCATGTTAATTAATTAAATTAGTTTAACTAAATCTGAAAATTCTTTTAGACTAATTAGACACTAACTAGTAGGGCCCACCATCTAATTAAGTTAATTAGTTTAAAACTAACTCTGTTTAATACTAACAGGGGCTGACATGTGGGTCCGAGTGACCCCACATGTCAGTCTTGACTCTGGTCAGCCAGAGTTGACCTGTTGATGTCATATTGATGTCATGCTGACATCATCATTTACTGTTCTGGATAATGTTGATTTAATAAATAGAATTAATTCCAGGAAATGATTAAATCTTTGAAAATCTTATAAAATAATCTGTAGCTTAGATGAAAAAACTTTGTACATGCAAGTTGATCAGAAAAATCCCACGAATCTGAATATGACATTCATTCATGTGTCACATGCTCCTTACATGATGAACATGGAACTTTCCCCTCTGGATCGTCTATTCGATAAATCCACAGACCCGGGAAATATTGTCAGATATTCTCCCACTCCTTTTTTGTGATGTGTAGTATTGCGTTAGTGCATACCTAGCTCTGCATATTGCCATGTCATGCATCATGGTGCATCTGTTTGCTTTATATTTATTGCTTCTCCCCTTCTTCTTACCGATAGACCCCGAGACTGACGCTGCTATCAGGTATGACTACGCGCCTGATGACCAGCCTTTTACCGTAGACCAGCAAGGCAAGCAAACCCCTTGAGCATTCCGATATCACCTATTCTTTTCTCCCTCATGCTTGCATTAGATTTTGATATTGTATTTAATCACATACCTATTCTGATGCATAGCCTGTTTTTGAGTACTGCTTTCATACCTGCTATCATATATTGTTGTAGTATAGGTACGGGTAGTATCCCCCTTTGACTCCTAGTTTACTATTGTTGTTTCCCCTGCTTTCATCATCGTTGACACCGAGGACTGGAAGACAGAAGACCCAGTCCTCATGACTTACAAGCCGTTATTGACACATCACCACACATACCCCATGCGTGATATCTCGAGAGTGATTCCTTGGATATTCACTTCGGGCACTGACACACAGCCGTTATGTCTTGTTACTGAAATACAAATGAAAGACGGGGCAACCCCAAGGGTGCCAGCGATAGAAAGATTTGGTGGGATGCGTCATAAGGCATTCGTGAGATGTTGTGGGGTGCGCCGGTAAGGCACCCGAGGGTTATTGGCAGGGCGACGAACTTCCTTTTATGGTTCTCGCTTGCCCTGCACTAATAAAATGCTAACGGGTTGGGTATTTGATCTGAGTTGGTCGTTTGACCTTTTTCGCACCAAACCTTCACGTGGGAATAGTTATGGGTACTCGGTGTCGTTGTATAATCCGAAGCTCTTCGGATGCCAGCAATGGAGTGGTGCACGCCGGATTGGTCTGGAACGCAACGCGCTTTCTTACTAAGGGGTGCTAGGACTGCTTCTGGCCGCATGCGCATCGTGCAAGAGTGCAAGGGCAAGTTGGCCCATGAACCTGCGTGCTTAGGATTTAGACTTACGAGCTGGCCTCTTCGTTGAGTCTAGGTGGGGCGACGACGTTTTTGATCCCTAGGCTAGGCATTGCCCCGAAAAGTGTGTCCCGCCAGAGGTGATCAAGAGTGTTGGAAATGGGGTGCACCCCTGCAGGGATGAATTCATCTATTCTAATAGTCGTGTCCATGGTAACAGGACGACTTGGAGTTGTACCTTGACCTTATACAACTATAAATGTGATTTGAATTGAAATGAAACATGGCTCCGGGGTTGCTTCCTCGCACGGAGTCGAGGAAGAATCTCTGGGTGTGGTTACTTAATAAAAAATTGTTACAATAATATGATTATAAGTGATTACCTGTCTACTCTTTTCTAATGCTCCAAGATGCTAAAGATGCTAGTCTTCGATAGGACTAGGCCTTCCTCTTATTCTTGCTTTCTGCACTCAGCCCAGATATAACCCCTCCCCTTGATAATGATGCATACTTAGCAATAGTTTTGATGTCAGTCTTGCGAGTACTTTGGATGAGTACACACCTTTGCTTTGCTTCCTCTTTTCCCCTCGATATGATTCTGCGTTCAGACGATGGAGTCCAGGAGATGGAGTATTCCAGAGATGACTAATACACTACTGGAATCAGACATTTTGCCGTCTGCCAGCGCTTTGCCGTCTACTAGCAGACGGCAAAGAGTCTGTTTGCCCTCTATCTTCCCAAAGCAGACGGCACAGAACCAGCTGATGGCAAAGACCCTCTTTGCCTTCTGCAATTCTTTGCCATCCGCTGGCGTATGGCAAAGAATTCTTTGCCGTCAGCCAGCGGACGACAAAGACCAGAGTGGGCCCCACGGGGCATGGCACTGGCTAGGTCAACCTACTCACTTCTTTGCCTTCTGCTGGCGGACGGCAAAGAATTCTTCATCGTCCGCTAGCAGATGACAAAGATGTGAGGAGGGCCCACAAACGTCACGATGTGGGCGGGCTAACTACAAGGGCCCACCCCACCTCTTTGCCGTCTGCTAGCGGATGGCAAAGAAACTTTGCCGTCCACTGGCAGACGGCACACAGAATAACTCCTATAATGGGCCATTAACCCCCCTCCTCTCTCTCTTCTCTCTGCCTCTCTCTCTTCCTCCGCCGCCGTTGCCCTACGCTCCCCCGCCCTTCCCCCTCCGCCGCCCCGTGCCGCCCCCCTCCGCCGTCCCGCACCGCCCCCCGGCGCTCGCCCCGTCGCCGGCCGCCCTGCACGGCCCCCCCCCCGCCCCCCGGAGCCTTCCCCGTCAACCACCCCTACCCCACGCGGCCCTGGCTCGCCTCCTGCCGCGCGCCGCCACCGACGTCCCCCTACCACCAGCCGCCCCGCAGCCCAGCGGCCCGATGCCCCGACGCCCTCGCCGCCCTGGTGCCCCACCGCCCCACTCCGGTGAGCTCTCCCGGCCCCTGTTTTTTTCTTTTTTTGCTGTTAGTTAGGTTAGTTACTACTGTTAGTTAGGTTAGTTAGATTATTTCTAGGTTTGTTAGGTTAGTTCTAGGTTAGGTAGGTTCGTTTCTACGTTAGTTAGGTTAGTTCTTGAAAAGAATTATTAGGAGAAGAAAAGAAGAAGAATAAGAAGAATAAGATGAAGAAGAAGAGGAGGAGGAGAAGAAGAAAAGGGGGAGGAGAAGAAAAGAAGAAGGAGAAGAAGAGGAGGAGGAGGAGGAGGAGGAGGAGGAGAATAAGAAAAGATGGAGGAGAAGAAAACAAGAAGAAAACAAAGAGGAGGAGGATCGAGGGGTCGAGGATCGAGGGGTCGAGGGTCGTCGAGGGGTCGAGGATCCAGGGGTCGAGGGTCGTCGAGGGGTCGAGGATCGAGGGGTCGAGGGTCGAGGGTCGAGGGGTCGAGGCTAGAAGAAGAAGAAGAAGAAGAAGAAGACCCCCGACCCCCAACCCAGACACGACACCCCCGACACCACGACACCCCGACCCCGCCACAACACCCCGACACCCCGACCCCGACATGACAAAGCAGACACCACGACACCCAGACACGACACCCCCGACACCCCGACACCCCTGACACCCCGATACGACACCCTGACACGTCACACCAACCTCGACACCCCGAGACCCCAACACAGCACCCCGACCCCGACACCCTGATACCCCAACCCCGACACGACACCCCAGACACCCCGACCCCGACACAACACGGGTCATATATTTGTGAATTATGAGTTAGGTCATATATTTTTTGATTTTGTTATACAAAACATCATTTCCTCTATTCCGGTCTTCGTGCCGATGAAACTTGCCAGTTATATGTGTCTTCAATCATCAGTCTTTTATGTGTGTCCAGTAGCTAGGCAAGATGAGTGATCATGGGCCGAGGTACATCGGTATAATGCGTGTGTGACTTTCGGTCCGTCGAGGCTTTCCTTAAATAACTTTCATGTGTGTTCTTGATGGAGGAATCCCGACTGTTGTCGTGGGGGACTCTTCATCATTCTTCTCTTCTTTGTGATATACTCGTCGATATATTGCGCAAGAAGAGAAGAGGTGAGGCGTCCATCACCGGCGGTCGAACTATTACTGTGAGAGAGTGCCCACGAACATATATACACCACCATATCAGTGTGAGAGAGAGCACCAACACACCATGAGATATGAGAGTTACTTAAGGAAAGCCTCGACGAACCGAAAGTCACACACGCATTATACCGATGTACACCGACACGACACCCCGACATGATGCCCCCGACCCCCAACACCTCTTCGGCCTCCTGTTGACCGAAAGGGTGCTCTTCGGCCTTCCAGAGGCCGACTGGGTCATATATGTGTGAATTATGAGTGAGGTCATATAATTTCCGATTTTGTTATGAAAAACATCATAGATATATTTGTGTTTATCGGGTGGATTTAAATGTGAAGTTGTTTCGTCGCTGCGAGGGTTTGGTGTTCGACGACCTCCCCGTGCGTTCGACGAGCTCCGCCCCTGTGTTTGTGGGTGAGCACAAATGACATCTCCTCCTCCCCCTTCATTTGCTCTGTTCCGGTCTTCGTGCCGATGAAACTTGCTAGCTGTAGGTAGATTGAATAATATGCGTGAACACTATGCGTCTCCCGTTGAAAAGGGTTACATCTATAAATATGCATACATTTGCATATTTATAACCATGATTCTTTCGAATTGTCCAACGTTATCCATGGACAGCCCGAGTATGTGTAGATTGGGTTCGTTTTCCCATATGCTATGCTCCGGATCCGATGCAAAATTTCGTCAGTGCCTCCTTGTTGTTCTCCGGGTACACATCCTCTCTGCTTATTGCCGAGACGTGTATCAGGAGAACAGCGGGGAGGTGCTGTCGAAATTTTGCATCGGATCCAAAGAAGAGCATGGGAAAAAGAACCCAATCTACACATACTCGGGTGGGATTAGGACCTATCTTTACCTACTAGCGTCTAGGTTTCATCGACGTAATAAAACTGACAAACTCTATTAACTGATGAATATGGTTTGCTGAATTATGTATATATTTTGTGTGTGTCCAGTAGCTAGGCAGAATGAGTGATCATGGGTGGATGTACACCGGTCACACTAGTCAGAAAGACACGACCCATGAATGGTTAACAAAAACCAAGGAGTTTGTGAGAGTCACATTTGCAAATGGACAGAAAAAACCTGGTGCCCTTGTGTCGATTGCGACAACTATAAGAAGAAGTCAGAGTTTGAAATGATCAAACACCTACAGAAGTGGGGTTTTACGCCTAATTATACGGTCTGGACATTTCATGGTGAGTCTGCCCAACATGCTAGAGCTGAGGTGCTTCGTCGTCACACTGACGAGCATGGTACCGGGATCGAAGACATGGTGCAAGACTTTGATGATGCTCGGGATTTAGATGATGAGATGGAGGAATCTACAAAGGCCTTTTATGAAATGTTGGAGTCTTCAAAACGTCCTCTCCACGAGCACACTGAGCTTTGTCAGCTGGATGCCATTACGCAAGTAATGGCTCTAAAGGCTCAGTTCAACCTGGGTAGTGAATGTTACGATGCGATTATGATGATATTTGGACGCTTTCTAACCAAGGCCATGTATTGCCACCAAACCTGTACAAGTCGGACAAAATCCTGCGTGCGCTTAAGATGCCCTATGAGAAGATAGATGCCTGTGAGAATGGATGTGCCTTATTTAGGCTTCAGTATGCGGGCTTGAACTATTGCCCCATTTGCAATGCTTCTAGGTATGTTCTGATAGACAACGGTATGGGGGAGAAGAGTCAGACCAAAATCCCCATTAATGTTCTTCGGTATCTGCCAATCATACCAAGACTTCAACGGATTTTCATGGTCGAAGAGACGGCTATACAGATGACATGGCATAAATTGGGCAAAAGAACAGAACTAGATGCAGATGGGAATCTGATGTTGGGACACACTTCAGATGCTTTTGCGTGGAAGCACTTCGATGCATTACATAAGGATAAAGTGGCAGAACCAAGGCATCCTCGAGTTGCCATCAGCACGGATGGGTTTAATGTGTATGGTATGACGGCAGCACAATACAGTTGTTGGCCTGTATTTGTCATTCCACTCAATCTCCCCCCCGGAGAGATTATGAAAAGAAAGAACATTTTTCGGACGGCAAAGTGGCCACGTGGCAGCTCCATGTGCAAACTGGGGCTGGCGTAGGTGGGTTCTTTGCCTTCCGCTGGCAGACGGCAAAGAACCTAAGGTCTTTGCCGTCAGCCAGCGAACGGAAAAGCACGCTGTTAAGCCCCCTAACGGAGCTAAGTGCCCACGTGTGCCGTCCAGGCTCTTTGCTGTTCGCTGGCAGACGACAAAGCGGTCTTTACCGTGGATTATTCAGCCAGACGGTTTGCCGTCCGCTGGCGGACGGCAAATCCTTTGCCGTCCGTGTTTCATGCCTTTGCCATCCGGGATGGCGGATGGCAAAGTACCTGTTTCCTGTAGTGCTACACCACCGCAGGAGCCTAGTACTACATGGAGGCGGCCCCCGACCAGCAGTTGGATAGGAGGTTCCTAGGTAGGAGGCCTCGCCTCTTTCGATCCGTTGTTTATGTTTGTGCTAGCCTTCTTGAGGCAATACTTGTTTAACTTATGTCTGTACTCAGATATTATTTGCTTCCGCTGACTCGTGCTTGTCGAGCTTTGTATTCGAGCCCTCGAGGCCCCTGGCTTGTAATATGAAGCTGTATGACTTTAATTTGTATCTAGAGTTGTGTTCTGATATTGATTAGTGAGTCCCTGATCTTGGTCGTACGCATTGCGTGTATGTTTAGCGTACGGTCGAAATTGGCAGCGTCACAGGGCATCCCTAATTCATCTAGAAGGTTGGAATACCCATACATTCTGAGTATGTGTTCAGTGACAGACCCATTCTCCTCCATCGGGCAAGCATATAACTTATCTGAGATCTCATACCTCTCGATCCGGGCATTCTTCTCAAAACTAAACTTCAACTCTTGGAACATCTCATATTCTCCATGATGTTCAAAACATCTTTGAAGTACCGGTTCTAAGCTATATGACATCGCACACTAAACTATTGAGTAGTCACCTGAATGCGCTTGTCAGGCGTTCACAACATCTGCCGATGACATTAGAGCGGCTAGTTCACTGAGCGGTGCATCAAGGACATAAGCCTTTTGGGAAGCCGTGAGGATAATCCTTAGATTACGGGATAGGGAGTCCTAGATTAGGGGGTCCTTGGATAGCCGACCTATTGTTTATGGGCCGGACTCTGTGGGCTGCAGAGGGAGAATCAAATGATCAAACACCGCCTATGCGAGATGGAAGCTTCGAGGAGCTATGACATAATCTCCAAGTTATTAGCTGTAGTGAGGCATGTTTATCTCTTCAGCATGTAACCAACCATGTGTAAACCCAGGGCACCCTCGGTGTCTATATAAGCCGGAGAGTTTAGGGAATAGAGGGGACAACTCATCTAGGGTTAGCTATTCGATCTGGAGGTAGATCAACTCTAAAAAAACACATCATCAATACAACCAAGCAGGACATAGGGTATTACGTCGATAGGATGTGCCGAACCTGGGTAAATCTGTGTCCCCTTCGTCTCCTATTATCGCCGATTCTAGTCTCATAGTTTGAGACCCCCTACCTGAGATCCCCCGGTTTTGACACCCACATTGGTGCTTTCATTGAGAGTTCCTCTGTGAGCGGCAAAGGAATCGATGGCTCACCTCGTCACAAGTAGAAAAATCTGCATCAAGGGGACTCTCGCCCCCGATCAGAGTCTCACCAGCAATGGCACCTTGTCGCATACCAGCCTGATCAGTCATCATGGCCAGACCGGAAGCTTTCCCCCCAATCAGAGTATCAAGTTCAGAACCTTAGAGTTCGTGTATGATTTATGGGGAACACTTGTTCTAATGGAACCTTCAACCTTCAAAGAAAAACCTATAAGTCTGAATGCCTTGACGCCCAAGACATCAGGTCCCATGGTTGGACGGAACATAGATCCGCTTCGGCGTAGCTCTGGAACCATCACGCTTGTATCAGCGGCACACATCCTGCCATCGCCTCATTCCTAAACGAGGTGCTCGATTAGATCCAAGCTATGTGTATATCGGATGACACGGTTCCGATCTATGATTGGCTCGGATCAGACCCAATGACAGGGAGATTCATGTCCCTCCGATCACCCACCTTGTCGCTACCATCGAGTGTCCAGCTACGGATTCTGCCTAACAGCCGAAATTGAATACCGTCTATACCCCAATCCTCGATGACAAACACTCTGTCAGTGAGCCACAGCCAAGGAATCATTCTGAAGCCGGACCGTCATCGGTCTGGGATCCTTCGCACAATTTGGCAACTATAATTCCGAACACTCAGTGCGGCATGGCATTGAATTTTTCCCACCCACCGCCCAAGACGACCATCCAAGTATCCCACCAAGGCCCGTGTCTTCGGACTTTCAGGATATTAAGCAATTAGAAAGAGAATCTGTGCATCACTTTTGGGCCAGACTCCTACTCGCTAGGAGTAGAGTAAAAGGTCTTAGTGACCAAGACAGACAACAATTTTCATTCGCAATTGCCATGATGAAGGGATTCTTAATGCCCTGGCCCGCCGACACATAAGTGACTTTTTAGAGTTATCCGATTTGGTACAAAAGTACTGGCCCATGGAGAGCATTTGGGAATCCAAACAGTTATTCTCGGAACCAATTTTCCCAGAACACCCTAAAGGAACTCGAAAAAAGAGGATACCTCCAAAGCGGCTAGCCAGGTGCAAACCCGTCGAAAAAAGAAACAAGCCTTTTTTAGGGACCGACACTGTCCTCAACGGACTGTTGGTCAAATCTTGCGCTATACATTCCGTGTTGTTCAAGACAAACCCGACTCACTGCCTTAGAGCTTGTTGGGTCGTCAGGCAAGTCACAAAAAGCGGCGAGGCCATCCTGGAAACACCTCCGTCAATTAGGCGCTTTCCTTCGCCACCCGGACTCAATGGCGAAGTCCTGACGGTATACGAGACCTTCTCCTCAAGGAACACGCATAAAAGAGCTCTTAGGGAGCTCGAACAAGTCTACCATGTGGCAGCCACTAGGTCATGGGCAGACATACCGATTACTTTTGGGGACACTGACCAGCCGGCCCTCCTTCTCGGTCACTCATTGGCCGCACTAGTCTTGAACCCCGTCAATGATGGATACAGGCTACATAAAGTGCTAATGGATGGCGGAAGTGGTTTAAACCTTATATACGAAGTCACCCTGAAAAAAATGCAGTTCGACCGATCTCGCATCGAACATAGCAACACAACCTTTTAGGGAATTATCCCAGGGAAAGAGGCAAGTTGTTTGGATGTGTCATCCTGGATGTGGTATTCAGCACGCCCAAAAACTACCGATCCAAAGAACTTCTCTTCCACATCGTCCCCTTCCCAAGTGGCTATCACGCCCTATTGGGACGTGACGCCTTTACAAAGTTCTAGGCTAATACCCCATTACGGGTACATGAAACTCAAAATGCCAGGACCAAACGGAGTGATCATGATCGCCAGTGATCCGCACATAGCCCTTCAGGGCGAAAATAAAACGGCAACGCTCGCCCTCAAGGCATTAGCAGAGAATTTCGCTGCCGAAGAGTTGACCGCATTATGATTGACACTTAATAAGGACAACGTGATCCTTAGCAAAAGGCCCAAGTCCACGTCCTTCAAATCCGCACAGGAAATCATTAAATTTCAGGTGCATCCGATGGACCCCAATAAGACAGCGTCCATCAGAGCCCAGCTTGATCCCCTCGTGGATGAAGCACTGTGGAATTTCCTTCACAAAAATTGAGACATTTTTGCGTGGCATCCTTCCGATATTCCCGGAATCCCATGACGGCTCGCCGAACACAATCTAAACATTATCCCATGATTTAAGCCTGTGAAAGAGACTCTATGCTGCTTCTCCGAGCCCAAATGGCAAGCCATGGGTGAAGAATTAGCTAAACTGCTCGAGGCCGGATTTATTCGGGATATTAAGCAGACCTAGTGGCTGGCAAACCTGGTGATGGTACCTAACAAAGAGAAGTCCTAGCGGTTGTGTGTCGACTTTAAAGACCTTAACAAAGCCTGCCCCAAGGACCATTTCCCCTTACCACACATAGACCAGATCATTGATGCCACAACCGGACACGATTTTGTGTTTCCTCGACACTTACTCCGGATACCACAAAATTAAAATGAACGAACCCGATCAAGAAGCTATCGCATTCATCACCCCCTACAGGCCATTCTGCTTCAACACGATGCCTTTCAGGCTAAAAAACACTGGGGCCACATACCAGCGCATGATCCAGACCTGTCTCGAGACACAAGTCGGTAAAACTGTCGAGGCATACGTGGATGATGTGGTAATAAAAACCAAACACGTCAGCTAGTTGATTGATGACCTACGGTAAACCTTTGCCAGTCTACGTGAATATGATATACGGCTCAATCTGGAAAAATGTGTATTCGGAGTTCCCTCTCGTAAGCTGCTTGGATTCATCATCTCCCATAGAGGAAGAAAGGCAAATCCTGCTAAAATTCGTGCTTTACCGGAACTTGCAATTCCCATAGAGCTGAAGCACGTCTAGAGGCTAGCTGGGTGCGTAGCGACGTTAATCCGCTTTATCTCCCGCCTCGGCAAAAAGGCTTTGCCGCTCTATAAGCTGCTGAAGCGGACCAACAAGTTCGAATGGACCGATGAGGCAGCGACTACGTTAGAAGAAATCAAAACACTAATGGGAACCAATCCCATACTCAAGGCACCAGACGCCGGTGACCCCATGTTATTATAAATATCGACCACCAACAAAGTTGTCAACGCGGTGCTCGTCGTTGAACGAGATGAGGAGGGTCACAAATTTCGGACTCAGAAACCGGTATATTATGTGTCAAAGGTGCTAACACAATGCAAGTCTAGATACCCACATTACCGAAAAATAGCCTATACAGTATTTATGGCGTCGAGGAAACTCAGACACTACTTCAAGGAATGTGCGGTAATAGTGGCATCTGAGGTCCCCCTGAATGATATAATCAACAACAAGGATGCCACCGGCCGCATAGCCAAATGGGCCATTGAGCCCCTTCCCTTTGAAATAACCTACAAGCCGTGTCGTGCCATTAAATCTCAGGTATTGACGGACTTCTTGGATGAATGGACAGAGGCTGAGCTCCCCAAGGAATACAGTGCATACTCCCATTGGACAATGTACTTTGATGGATCCAAGACCTTGGCCGGACTGGGGGCCAGAGTTATCGTCACATCCCCCACAGGCAACAACGTGTGATACGTGCTGCAAATCATGTTTGCCGAATCCAACAATGCAGCCGAATATGAAGCTCACCTTCATGGTCTTCGGATGGCAGTATCAATGGGCATACGACGGCTAGAGGTATGGGGAGACTCAAATTTGGCCATATTGAAAATTAACGGTGAATTTGACGCCAAAAACCCGAAGATGGCGGCATATAGAAACACTGTCCTCAAGATATCTGCTCGGTTCGAGGGGTTGGAATTGCACCATGTCGCTCGTGACGACAACCAAGCCACTGACGTACTAGCCCGTATGGGAGCCAAGCGCGATCCCGTCCCGAGAAACACCTTCCTAGAGAAGCTCTTCAAGCCCTCTGTAGTGTGGTAGGACGACAACAATGGCATCAGTACGAATACGGCGGGTGAAGTTGTTCCCCCCATAAACGAACCAGACGATGGAATTATCGGCGGCCCCGTAATGAATGAAACGCCCTCGTCTCATGAGGTAATGGCAGTAATATCACCATGGATAGAGCCCTTCCTCGCTTACCTTGTTTACAAGGAACTTCCCGATGATCAAACCGTGGCACCACGCATAGTTTGGCGATCCAAGTCCTACAAAGTACACGAGGGTGAGTTATATAAGAAAAGCACAACCAGAATATTACAGCGGTGTATATCTGAGGAAGAAGGACGGGAGCCTCGTCGAAATACACGCAGGCATGGGTGGTCATCATGCCGCGACAAGATCCCTTGTCATCAAGGCCTTCCGAGCTGGTTTCTTTTGGCCTAGAGCTCGGACGGACGCCCAATCACTTGTCCAACAATGCGTAGGGTGTCAATTCATAGAAAATCAAAGTCACATGCCCCCAACAGCTCTTCGGACTATTCCGATCACCTAGCCTTTCATGGTCTAGGGGCTGGACATGGTCGGACCCCTTAAAGGGGGACCAAGAAAAATAAATACCTACTGGTCATGGTTAACAAGTTCACCAACTGGATAGAAGTAAAGCCAGTCAACTCAGCAAAATCCAGACCAGTGATCGACTTTATATCCAGCATAGTACACCATTACGGTGTCCCTCATAGTATAATAACGGATAATGGATCCAACTTCACAACCCAGGAGGTCAAGGATTGGTGCGCAAAAATGGGCATAAAGCTCGATTATGCGTCGGCCTATCATCAGTAGATCAATGTACAGGTCGAGCGAGCAAACGGTCTCATTATGAGCGGCATTAAGCCACGTTTGGTCCGATCTCTTCATGAGTCCGGCTTTCATTGGGTGGAGGAACTCGACTCAGTTCTATGGGGTCTGCATACCACCCCGAACAGATGAACGTGTTACATACCATTCTTAATGGTCTATGGGGCAGAGGCACTCCTCCCTTGCGACACTATCCACGACACACCAAGAGTGCGCATGTACGAGGAAAAGGAGGCCGAGTTGGATCGGTAGGACAACCTAGATGCATTGGAGGGAGAGCACGACATAGCTGTGGATGGCTCCGCTTTTTACCAACAACAAGCTCGATGTTTCCAGAGTAGGGAGGTCACGGGAAAAGCATACAACATAGGTGAACTCATCCTACGACTCCCAAAGAAATAGAAGCATGAACTCAACCCGAAATGGGAGGGTCCTTTAATCATCGAAGAAGTACTCGTGGGAGGTGCCTATCATCTTCGGAGTTCATCCGATAACCGTCTTCAACCAAACCCATGGAACGCAGCTCGTCTTCGGCGCTTCTACGGATAAACCGGTGTCATCTAACTCCCCTACAATTTTTTCCTTTTCCCATTGTTATTTTTCCATTTTTATTCTTCCCTTCCCATTTTGCTGTTTGACAGGGCCAACTTCTTTTCTTTCCCTATGTTCGGTTGAACCAATCTTGTACTAAAGATTATCGGCATACACCATAAAGTGTTAAATCCGAACACAACATGTGGGGGCTTCTTCTTGCAACCAACCTTTTTTATTACAAGTATTTGCTCACACTTATCGTGCGCACATGTTTCCTTTGTCATGTTCTAGTCATCATATGCATCAATTCGAACTAAGACTTTGCCAGACTGGGTTGCCTTGCTCCTGTGATTACCCTCTATGTTCCCAATGGTTCGGCTAGAGAGTAAAGGGAGCACCTATGCGATTGTTATGATCGGGTCATCGGACACGTACCTCAGATGGGTGAAGCCGAAAGCTAGCTATCTTACGTAGACAATTGGTTGGCTGTGATAGAAACACCTTATGCAGCCTCGATAGTTATCACCATTGTTTGGGTCTGCTTCCCAAAGAACAATTAGCCGCATACTAAAATTATGGAGACTTCTATCTACGATCTTCGTAGAGCCCCGACGAAAGGTATCGATAGAGGTACTATTTTCTTCAGAAGATGTTTCTTACGCTAAGTAGTAATATAACATATATTTCTGTGAGCTTTTTGTTTCTTCGCACCGCATGGTCGGATTGCCTGGTTCCTCGCATATAGTTCACTCTTTTGGAGGGACAAATAAGGAGGTACACTCCCGATCTCTTCGCACGGTGGGGGGGAGCAGCCGATGGTCGGTAAAGACAAAGTTTACAACACATATTGTTTATACACACGTACATATAAATTACATGTGTGGCTGTTGATCGAGATTATCGATTATGGTGTTAAGGGGGCAGTCCTCTTGTGAAAGGTGGGCGGCAGGCATCACGTGTTCATACACGAGGTGGAGTGGCACTTCTTTTCCATCCGATCCCACGGGACCAACCCGTGCCATATTCTTGGGGTTAAGTCCGGTGAAACAGGTCTTGATCATTGCCCATGCTTCCCATGCTCCCTCACGGCAAGCCGAAGTCTTCCACAACTCGAGCCTATTTCGAGACCCCTTGAATCGAACCACGAGTTCGGCTAGCCCTTCAGGTGGCTGTTTGGCAGGCCATAGTGCCTTCACCAATCTTTTCATTGCTTTCTGCACGTGCCCGTGGAGAGAGGTCAGCACTTTCAGCAGCTCCCTCTTGTATGATCATATCTCCTCTTCAGGATGCCCGGACAAGAGGCCTGTACATAAGGCAACAACATGCGATGGGGTTATCACCCCTGGGTAGGCCAAAGCAACGGAGTTCTCCCCCTTCCGCTTCGAAGAAAACTGCGTGGCCGGGTCTCCATGGCTGGTTGGAGGACGGCCGGCTCGATGTGCTGCCGGCACGCGACACAGGCGGCTGGTCGCGCTACCGGCTCGAACACCGGCCGGCTGGGCGCGGCCGGCTGCCTGCCGGGCTGCCACCTTTGTTGATGTAGGGGCAGACATGCGACGTCCCATCCCACTGGGCGCGGGTACGATGACAAGACACGACCGCCACGACGGGTGGCCCTATGGGCACAGTGGCTGCTGACGCATTGGAGCGCATGACTACAGTCCGGCTGTCCAGGCCACTGACCTTGGCGAGCACGACCGGGCGAGGGAACAGTGTCGGCAGGCCCTTGCCCACTCGATTACCTGCCTCGCCATGGCTACAGTGCCGCCGGCCGTACCGGAGACCTTGGTCGGCTGGTGCTAGAACACGCCCCCCAGGCGACCCGTGCCATGGCAGGTGAGCAAGAGCCAATCGCAGAGCCGGCTGGCAGGCCCCAGCGGGAGACGGGACCGCTCAGCCAGTGGACCCTACAGATGATGAGACGGCACGAAGGGTGGGCCCCCTGGCCAGCCAAAGAGACTGCCAGACGGGTCCCCCCACCCCTGTACTTTAGATATATTGTAGATCCGGGGGGTTGGCCTATAAAACCCTCGAGCCCCCCATGCAATGGGGATGGGCAATCACTCCCGCACACCCACAGAACTCTCAAAACCTCTCTAGTAGCGGAGGAAGACGAGTCAGCTGCTCCTTCTTCCTCCTATAGACACAACTCCAGGAGCACCCTTCTACACATACCCATCCATCCAACTAGACCAAGCAGGACTAGGGGTGTTACCTCCCACGGAGGGCCCTAAACCTGGGTACATCGTGTGTCACCACCGCTTGTGCCCAATCTGGCATCCGGAGACCGTCGGTGTCATCCGGCCCCAACCATCCACGATAAGCCACCCTATGGCATCTGTCGTGAGAAAATGACAGTTGGCACCCATCGTGGGGCCGTACGCGGCACCGACCGGATTCATTCACCGGGCGGGACCCCCGTCATTCCCCGCCGCCACCGCACGTCCAGGCGAAACCGTGGGCTCGTATGACTTGCTTCGGCATGCCCTATGGGCGATTCCGTCAGCCTTGCAGCCGACATCGACGCGCTCATCGAGCACTTCGATAGGCTCAACTTCGTCGAGACTCTGGCTGCGGACGAATACCCCGGGCAGGTGCTCGTCTGCGCCGATCCTCCCACGGTCGTGGGAGCACTCGCTGCGACCCTGTCCAGCGGCTCCCACAATCGCGTGGGGGTGTTGACCATCGTCTCCCCCACCTCCTCCGGATGCGTGCGGACCGGGGCCGACGCTACCGCGGCCCGTGTCGGCACCTCCGATCCGCTTGGTATGGCCCTCAGGGGCCTGAGCACCCCTATCGCCCCGACGGCAAATCCCGACGCTGCCGCGGCAGACCTCGAGGCTGCTCATCGCGTCCTATTCGAGGACACCACCACCCTCGTGGCCATGCGGCGCTGCATGGAGGCCGCCCAATGGGAATATGCTTCCGCCTATGGTCTCGCCCCGGCTGGCACCGGGCCCAGCCGGCGTGGGTCCGTGCGTGACCGCGGCCGCGTGGTCGCCGAAATCCTTGGCGGCAAGATGCCTGTCTATGATACCCCCGCAGCCAACTTGCGGGCCCTCAAGGTGGCCTACGCGGATTTAGCCACCTTGGAGGGTGAAGAGCGTGCCGCTCACGAGTGCCACATTGAGGAGCTCATCGACGGTGCCGACGCGCAGCAGCGCCTGCTCGCATCGGGCGGCACCGTCACTGGAGGCCCCTGGCTTGAGCATGAGGACACGGGGACTGCTGGCCATTAGCCGGCTCAACACTCCAGCTCCCCTCGCGTCTCCAGCCGCCGGACCAGAACAAACAACCCCCGGCACTCTTAGATGTCGGGGAGCGAGAAGCCGACTGTTAGCAGCTGGTGCACCAACGACCCGCCTCCCAGCGGTCACCACCAAGAAGTGCCGACATCCGGTAGCCGGCGCAGCCACGGGCACACTCCGCCCCCACGGCGCGAGCGGGAACGGACGGTTTGCCCGTCATCCGCCCCGAGCTCTCGGCCCGGATCGGGCCGCGTCTCCCCCGCAGCGAGAACGATGCCCACAATCGCATCGACCACCTCACGCAGTCCGCCCTCCTCGAGGAGGAGGGCTCGATTGGTCCGGCCTGGTTCAGCCCTCGGATCCGCAACAAGCCATTCCCGACTGGCTTCACGCTCCCCCAAGACACTCCGAAATATAACGGGGCTGCCAAGCCCGAAGACTGGCTGATCGACTACACCATCGCGGTTGGCATCGCCAGGGGGAAAAAGCGCATAGCCGTTCACTATGCCCCCCTCAAGTTGATCGGCTCGGCCCGCACCTGGCTCAATAGCCTAGCGGCTGGCAGCATCAACACTTGGAGGGACTTCAAGGTGGCCTTCATCCGCAACTTCACCGGCACCTACAAGTGGCCTGGCCGCCCCCGTGAACTCTCCATGTGCGTTTAGGGTCCGAACGAATCCCTCCGTGACTACCTCACTCGATGGACCAAGCTTCGCAACTCCTGCAAGGGTGTGCACGAGGTCCAAGCCATGCAGTACTTCATCGAAGGCTGCCGAGATGGCACCCCCCTCAAGCACAAGCTTCTGTGCTCCGAGCCGGCCACGCTTGCCGAGCTCATGACCTAGGCGGACAAATACGCCATGGCTAACTCAGCCATCCGGGTCAAGAAGACCCCGCCTGCTAAGGCGATGACGACTCCGGCAACATCTCGGCCGGCTACCGAAACCGGCAGCCGCAAAACAACAAGCGCAAGAACGACCAACTGGATCCCCTCTACGGGAGCCGACAAGTCAAAACTATGGAAGAGTAGGAGCCGGCTGCCTAGCATTCCAGCCAGCGCCAGTGCACTGGCATGGCTGCTTGGTAGCCGAAGCTCACCTTCGAGAAAATGCTTGACCTCCTCTGCAAGAACCACCTAGGGACCAAACCCTCTACGCACACGCTCCGACACTACAGCTTCTCATAGTGATTGGCCCGGGGGGACGGCTTTCTAGCTCCTCCCGTGCCGCCAGCCCGTGCGCCGGCCCCAGCCCAAGCTGCCGCCCCGGTGCTGGCTCCGGCTCCGGCCCAAAATGACGGTTGTTTGATCGACGACTTCCCCAACCAAGATGGTTGTTATGTCATCTTCACTAGTGAAGAGACGGACAAACATGCTCAACCCCAGCTCTGTCATGAGGTGAACGCCGCCATGCCGGCAACTCCCCAGTTCATGCACTGGTCGGAGAAGCCGGTCACTTGGAGCCAGGCCGATCACCCTGCTGTGATGCCAAACCCTGGCAGCTACGCTCTGGTCCTCGACCCCACCATCGCCACCAAGGAACAAACTTGCCACTTCTCGCGGGTTCTGATAGATGGTGGCAGCAGCATCAACATCCTCTACCTCGACATGATGCACAAGCTGGGGCTGAAGGTAGAAGACCTGTAGGCGAGCCGGACGGTCTTCCATGGCATCGTGCCTGGAAAGTCCTACTCCCATGTCGGAAGACTCGGCCACTTCCTCTTCGGCAGACTCGGCCACTTCCTCCGCGAGCTAGTGTTGTTCGAGGTCGTGGACCTCGCAAGTCCCTACCATGCGTTGTTGGGCCGGCCGGCCCTTGTCAGCTTCATGGCGGTCCCCCATTACGCCTACCTCAAGCTCAAGATGCCAGGCCACAAGGGAATCATCACCATTACGGGTGACTACAAGATGCCGCTCGAGTGCGCCCGAGACGGCAGCCGGCTGGCCGAGGCTCTGGAAATCGTCGAGGAGAAATGACAGCTCGATTGGCTCGTGGCCCTTGCTGCCAGCCAGCCGGCCGTGCCGGTTCCCCCCTCGTAGTCCCTCGGCGAGGCCTCCTTCTAGCCGTATAAGGACACCAAGCAAATCCCGCTCGACCCGGCCAACCCCGCTTAGTGCATCACCATCAGCTCCCGCCTCAACAGCAAATAGGAAGGCGAGCTCGTCGACTTCCTCCATGAGAATCGGGACATCTTTGCATGGTCCCCCAAGGACATGCCGAGTGTTCCGAGGAAATTCGCCGAGCACAAACTACACGTCCCACCGGACGTCAAGCCGGTCAAGCAACGTCTATGCTATTTCTCCAAGGAGAATTGGTGTACTACAGGAGAAGAGATCGCCCGGATGCTTGCAGCCGGGTTCATCATGGAAGTGTTCCACCCGGATTGGCTGGCCAACCCAGTCCTGGTGCTGAAAAAAGAACAAGACCTGGCGCATGTGCATCGACTACACTAGCCTGAATAAGGCGTGCCCCAAGGACCCATTCGCCCTAACGTGGATCGATCAAGTCATTGACTCCATGGCCGGCTGCGACTTGTCATCCTTCCTTGACGCCTACTCCGGCTACCACCACATCAAGCTGGATCTGAAAGATCGGCTCAAGACCTCTTTCATCATGCCCTTCGAGGCCTACTACTACATCACCATGTCCTTCGGCCTGAAGAACGCAGGCGCCACCTTCTAGCGGTGCATGTAGAAGTGCCTCCTGCCTCAGATAGGTAGGAACTTCCACGTCTACGTGGACGACATCATCGTCAAAACCAAGAAGCACTTCAGCCTCCTCAGCAATCTCTAGGAGAACTTCGCAAACCTACGCGAATACAAGATCAAGCTCAACCCGGAGAAGTGTGTCTTCGACGTCCCAGCCGACCAACTCCTGGGTTTCTTCGTGTCCGCTCGCGGCATCGAAGCTAACCCCGAGAAGATCAGGGTGATCGAGCGCATGCCCAAGCCGACCTGGCTTTGCGACGTCCAGAAGTTCACCGGCTGCCTTGCCTCGCTTAGCCAGTTCATCAGCCGACTACGGGAGAAGGCCTTGCCCCTCTATGGGCTGCTTCAAAAGACAGCTCTAATCGAGTCGGTTCAAACCAAGAAGCCGAGCATGTTCGACTGGTCCAATGAGGTGGATGAGGCTTTCCGCGGCCTCAAGAAGGCTCTCACCCATGCGCCCATCTTGGCCGCGCCAGCTGAGAAGGAGCCCTTGCTCGCCTACATCATGGTGACCACACAAGTTATTAGCGTCGTCGTGGTGGTCGAGCGGCCGGAGGAGGGCAAATCCCTGCCGGTCCAGCGACCCGTCTACTACCTCAGCGAGCTCCTCTCCGCGTCGAAGCAGAACTACCCCCACTACCAGAAGATGTGCTACGGCATATACTTCGCCACAAACAAGGTCAGACAGTACTTCCAGGAACATACCATCACCGTGGTGAGCACGGCCTCGCTCGACAAGATCATGAGCGGCCGGGACTCCACCGGCCGGATCGCCAAATGGGTCATTGCCCTCGCTGATCACGAGGTCCGGTATAGGGGATCAGTTGTAGCCTCTTTTGATAAGTAAGAGTGTTGAACCCAATGAGAAGCTAAAGGTAGAACAAATATTCCCTCAAGTTCTATCGACCACCGATACAACTCTACACACGCTTAACATTTGCTTTACCTAGAACAAGTATGAAACTAGAAGTACTTTGTAGGTCTGATAGGATAGATTTGCAAGATAATAAAGAGCACATGAATAAAAACTAGGGGCTGCTAAGATAAAGAAACAACTAAGTTAGTTTAACGAGTTTGGAAAAGTGGTGGTAGGAGTTATGATGTTGTCCCTAGGCAATTGATAACTAGACCGATAATCATTATTGCAATTTTATATGAGGGCGAGGCATAAGCTAACATACTTTCTCTACTTGGATCATATGCACTTACGATTGGAACTCTAGCAACCATCCGAAATTACTAAAGCTCATTAAGGTAAAACCCAACCACAGCATTATAAGGTACCAAGTCCTCTTTACTCCCATATGCAACAACCCACCTACTCGGGTTTATGCTTCTCTCACTCAAGCAACCCACCATAGGCAAATCATGAACACATTGCAACACACTACAGCGAGTATCCATCATGCGTGCGCGACATGGAGAGCACCGAAGGACAGCACCAATAATAAAACATGCAACTCAAACTAATCATGATCATCAATCAACCCATAGGACAACAAAAATCTACTCAGACATCATAGGATGACAACACATCATTGGATAATAATATGAATCATAAAGCACCATGTTCAAGTAGAGGGTACAATGGGTTGCGGGAGAGTGGACCGCTGTATATAGATGGGGGAAGGTGATGGAGGTGTTGGTGATGATGTTTGCTGGAGTAGATCGCCGTCACGATGATGGCCCCGGCGGCGCTCTGGTGCCACTGGGAGAGAGGGGGACAGAGCCCCCTCCTTCTTCTTCTTCCTTGACCTTCCCCCTAGATGGGAGAAGGGTTTACCCTCTGGTCCATGGACTGCATGGCAGTGGAGGGGCAATAGCCCCTCCGAGATTGGATCTCTCTCTCTCTCTCTCTCTTTGTTTCCTTCTGTTTCTGCCCTCCCAGATTCTGGCCTTTCATCGTTTCTTGAATATTCGGAGATCCGTAACTCCGATTGGGCTGAAATTTTGAGGCGATCTTTATCCATAAATTATATTTCTTTTGGTCAAAGGACAAGTCCAACCGTCCTAAGGTGTGGCCACAAGCCCTTAGGGTGCGCCCTACGCCCTAGGGCATGCCCTAGTGGCTTGTGGGCCCCTCGGACACCTCCTTCTGTTGATTCTACTTCCCAAAATTCACATATATTCCAAAAAAATCTTTGTAAGTTTTTGTCCAGTTTGGACTTTGTTTTATATGGATTTTCTGCAAAACAAAAAATGTGCAACAAAGAGGAACTGGCACTGGCACTGTATCAATATCTTAGTCCCAAAATAGTATAAAAAGTTGCCAAAAGTATATGAAAGTTGTAGAATATTGGCATGAAACAATCAAAGATTATAGATACGACGGAGATGTATCATATCCCGGCTTAGACGAGGACAAGGCTAGCAAGGCAAGAAAACCGATGGTGGGAAGGGCCATTGATGTCTAGTACACAACCTTCTTCTTGTAGACTCGTGTTGGGCCTCCAAGCATGGAGTTTTGTAGGACAGTGGCAATTTTCCCTCAAGTGGATGACCTAAGATTTATCAATCTATGGGAGGTGTAGGATGAAGATGGTCTCTCTCAAACAACCCTACAATCAAATAACAAAAAGTCTCTTGTGTCCCCAACACACCTAATATAACGGTAAATCGTATAGGTGCACTAGTTCGGCGAAGAGATGGTGATAAAAGTGCAATATGGATGGTATATATAGGGTTTTGTAGTATGAAAATATAAAAACAGCAAAGTAACAAATAGTAAACAATGATAAAAACGTTGTATAAATGCTTGGAAACAAGGCCTAGGGTCCATACTTTCACTAGTGCAATTTCTCTCAACAATATTGACATAGTTGAACCATGTGTAAGTCCCTCTCGTGTGACAAAGAGTTCACTCCAAAGTCACAAATAGTGGAGAACTAACAAAGAAATTATTGTAGGGTACGAAACCACCTCAAAGTTATCTTTTCCGATCAATCTTGTGAGCTATCCCTATAAGTGTCACGAACAGCCGTAGAGTTCATACTAAAATAACACCTTAAGATACACATAAAAAACCTACTGTCACCTAGATACTCCAATGTCACCACAAGTACCCATGGGCTTGATTATATGATATGCATCACACAATTTCAGATTCATCAGGTTCAATCCAACACAAAGAACTTCAAAGAGTGCCCCAAAGTTTCTACCGGAGATTCAAGACGAAAACATGTCCCAACCCCTATGCATAGATTCCCAAGGTCACGGAACCCGCAAGTTGATCACCAAAACATACATCAAGTGGATCAATAGAACATCCCATTATCACCATGGATATCCCATCGCAAGACATACATCAAGTGTTCTCGAATCCTTAAAGACTCAATCCGATAAGAAAACTTCAATGGGAAAACTCAATTCATCAGAACAAAATAGAGAGGGGAAAATTCCATATGATTCATCTATATCAATAAAGCTCGCATGTAACAGCCCGGAACCGATGCTCCAGAAGACTCCCATTTTACTCCTTTGTCATCGTGCGATTCATTTCGTCGTCGCATTCATCATTGCATCATTTCATCATTCCATCATGTCATTAAATTTTTTTACAATGCAAAGAAATAAATTGCATAGATCTATTGATCTATTTAAACTGAGGGAATTCACATGGTGATTTCTCTTTATAACTTACCCACCCAATATTATTAGGGAGCTATAATAAAAATATTCTAATCATAGCACACTTGCAATTTTAACCCCATGCCTTTTCTATCTCAATTCTTGCGTTCAAACTTTGCCCATAATTCATTTGCATCATGTCTAGACACTCTCTTAGTTCAATCAATCCATAGTTCATTTAAAAGGGAGTTCAAATTCGAACACAATGAATTTAATTCATTATGCGTTTTTAACTTCCTCCATAAATGTTGTTGTTGTGCCCATAAATCATATTTATTATGTAGGGTGACCCTCCAATATTTCAGCCCTTCTCGGATTAGTTTGGTTGGATTGAAAATTCATGCAAGGTTGAAATTAATTCAAACTTGTCTAAATTATCTATCCCTAAAGATCACCAAAGCAATTTTATCAAATATGACATAATTCCAAGAGTCCAGGAATATTCTCACCTCTTCCATGTTCTTCCCAATCCCGTGGACTTGTCATTTTTCTTTAGTACTGTTTATTTAATAGACAGCTTTGTTTTGTCATATAAGAAGACCTTAAAACCCTTGCAAAAGCCCATCTAGGCCTCATTTTCCCTCCAGCCTCACAAGCCCTCACGACAACCTGCTCCCCCTCCTGACTCCATCCTCCTCCTCTGCTCACGCTCGAGCACCAGCGCCGTGAGCAAGGCTCACGGACGTCGAGGCGCGTCTGGCCACTCCTATAAAGCTAGCCTGCCTCCCTAGGGTTCCTCCTCTTCCCTCCTTCCGCCACCGCCCCTTCCATCCACCTTGCTATGCTTGATTCAAAGAGAGTCAGGGAGAGTTTCAGAGAAATTCAGTTAATCGGAGGCTCGTTGTCCGTCTCCGTTGTCATTGCCGCCTCCGGCCAGCCTCCTCCTCCCAGTACAGCAGCTCCCTCGTCCCCGCACCTGAGTGATCTATGAATCCAGCCCCGAGCACCATCCTGCTGCAAGCTGCCCGCCCCGGACCTCCTCAACCCGCCGGTGTATGAACCTCGCCACTCCTACGACGCTCATCGGAGAGGACCTCGCCGGAGCACCAGGCCAGGACCCAGCAACCCCTCTCCTTCCTTTTTCTCCTTCTTTCTTCCCATCTCATCCCTTTTCTCTCTCCCGTGCCTCAGGTTGTCCATGGAGCCATGGAGCTTGGCGGAAGCCAGGGGCTCCTGTCGCCATGGAGCACTGTAGTGGCTCGCCCTACCTCGCCTCCATCCCGGGAGGCCCGTCCCCGCCATTGCGGACTAGTAGGTCCCCAGCACCGCCTTCTTTACGGCCTCCCCTGTTCTCTGCTCTCTGTCTCTCAACTCTCTCTATCGTGTGGCATCGTATGAAGAAGAAGGCTTGACTCTAGCCAAGTCGCCAATGGAGCTTCTCCCAGCCGGATCTGCACCCGAGCGATCCCTCGCATCCATTCCCGGCCTCCGCGGCCACCCTCTTCGCCGGAGCATCGCGCTGCTGGCCTCTGTTTCTCAGTTGGGAGCAAGTCCCCCCGTTTCTGAAGTTTAGTTCTTTTCTAGATCCGTTCTGGCATTTTAGTGTTATATACAGTCGCTAATGTTTCCTTGCACGAGCACACTAGTAGCTGAGTTTGCTAGCTCACCCGAACTACTTGCTGGAGATCCTAGGTTCGAATCCCAGGAAGCCCCATTTTTTGCATGTTGCTTATTTTTGCACACACGCACACGAGCACTTGGGCCAATTCCTCCTGGGACGCTGCAGATTGTTGCACTCAGGCCGTGTTCATTTTTTTATGCTATAAGGATTTAGCTTTTTTCCATTGCATTGCATATATTACAAATGTCATTGTTTTAACATGTTATTACATAAACAACCGTGCATCGGATTAAAACATGTCGTATATGTTAAATTTACAAAATTTCATGTAGATTAAGAATATCCCACTTTCTTCCATGATAAAAATATTTAACTTGATATATGCTATGCTAAAACGGTTTTGTCATAACTAATTAACCATAACTCCGATGCAAATGTTTTATCTATGTAACTTGATTAGAAAAAGGTGTAGAATAACATGGTGGCATTTATTTTGCTGTTTAACAACTCTAAAATTGTGAATAGGGAAGAACATTGCCAGATTCAAAATTTTGCATATAGGGTCGTTTCCGGTCTCATTTAAGATGCCTAGATAGACTAGTTTATTTATGCTTCACCACTTGTCATGTACCAACATTTAATATTGTCGTGTACCTAACAAGAATGAACTAAGTAATTCAAACGTGGAGTTTCGTCAATATGCAACTCGTTGCATATTGAGGTTCACTTAATGTGTAAGAGTTGATTGATGTACTTTGCCATGCCTTGCATAATTAAATGGACATGCATCATATTGGTTTGTGCATCATATCATCCATATGTTGTGGTGTACTGTGTGTTGATTGTTGTTTCGGATTGTTCCTTCTCGATAGAGTTCCGAAAGCATTCGGAGTGTGAGGATTCGTTCGACTATGTTGGCTCGTCTTCTTCATGGACTAGTTCTTCTTCCAAGCGGGATCTCAGGCACGATGACACATTTCCCTGGATACCATTACTATCATTGCCATGCTAGTTGTCTTGTTTTCTATTGTTATGTCACGCCACCTACCACTTGTTTGACAAGCCTCCCAACATTGCCATGATAAGCCTCTATCCCCTCCACATCCTAGCAAACCATTGTTTGGCTATGATACCGCTTGCTCAGCCTTCTTATAGAGTTTCTAGCTGCAGGTGCAATTGCTTCCATGTGACAACATGGACATTCATTTGTTATCACAATATTATTGTTGTTTAATTTAATGCACATATATAGTTGGTAAAGGGTGGAGGGCTTGTCCTTTTGCTCGGTGTTTTGTTCCACTCTTGCCGCCCCTAGTTACTTCTGAACCGGTGTTATGTTCCATAATTGAGCGCTCCTCACATGCCCGGGGTTGTTATGGGGACCCCTTGATTTTCGTTTTAGGATAAAGCTTGTCTGGCAAGGCCCAACATTGGTATTACATTTGCCAAATAACTAATAAAATTGCATAGGGACTCGCCGGCACCCGTGAATAATTTAATCAACAACCGGGCCAGTGCTACTCCTGAGTGTTGGTCCAACCTAGAGCAGCTTATTTATGCTACCCAGGGCAACTCGGTGATTGGCATGGTAACCATCACTCGTCCGTCGTGTCCGGAGAACGAGATACGCGGCTCCTATCAGGATCATCGACATGCTGGGCGGACTTGCTGTATTTATTTTTACCTTTCTCGAATGTCTTGCGTGAGGAATTCCGTTTTACTTTGGGATATCTCGAGGTGTGGTCTTCTTGTGGAATTGCCTATGAAGATCACGAGATCTGTGGTCGAGGTTATTCTCGCGGCGTGTGTTTAATTTGTGATGGACGAGTTGGAGCACTCCTACAGGGTTAAATCTTTCGCAAAGTCGTGCCCGCGGTTATGTGGCAAACTTGGAAACTTTGTTTAACACCCGGTCATAGCTAACTTGAAGTAAACTCTAATAAAATACACCAACTATGTGCGTAACCGTGTGTGTCTCTTCTCGTGAGTCCTTATTCGACAGAGAACATGGTGGGGTTATGTTTGACGTAAGTAGGTGTTTAGGATCAGTTAGTGATCATTACTAATTCACGTCTGTTATGCGTAGACCACCATACTTTACTTTCTGTATTCGTAAGTTAGCCACTCAAATAAATGCTTAGTCGCTTGCTGCAGCCTAAACTCTTAACCATGCCTCACCCATTAAGCTTTAATAGTCTTGATACCCTTGGAAATGAGATTGTTGAGTCCCTGTGGCTCACAGATTACTACAACAACAATTGCAGGTACAGGTAATGCAATGCTTTGATCTGAGAGCGATGGTTGTTTTGATTTGGACTTCTTCTTCATCATCATCGATCTAGGTTGGGTTCCAGGCGGCAGCTTGGGATAGCAAGGATGGATGTCTTTTTATCGTTTGATTTCGTTCGTAGCCGGACCCCGCTTTATATATGATGTTTGAATATGTTTTTGTATTGATGTGATCTTGATGTAGCTTGTGGCGAGTGTAAGCCAATTCCGTATACTCATGTCTTATGTACATGTACTTGTAATGATATCCATTCTTGCAACACGACGAGATGCGCTTCTATTCCTATCGAGACCCCGGTGGCAAAATAAGGATAGGATCGCATCTTGGGCATGACATCGTGATACACCAAGATTGTGCCATCTCAAGAACACGAGGGAGAGAGAGAGATCAAACGCATAGCTACTGGTACATATCCTCATCCTTGAGGGTGAACTACTCTCTCCGCGTCATGCAGATCGTCGGCATGATGAAGATGGCCTCCCGTGATGGTTCCCCCTGCGGCAGGGTGCCGGAACGGGCTCTCAGTTGGTTTTTCGTGGCTCTATAGGCTTGCGGCGGCGGAACTCCTGATCTAGGTTTCTTTTTGGAGTTTTCTATATTTATAGGAATTTTTGGCGTCAATCTCACGTCAAGGGGGGCAACGAGGCAGTGAGAAGCCTGCTAGGTGCGGCCAGGGGTTGGCCGTGCCTGGTAGGCTTGTGACCTCCTCGTGGTTCTTCTGGATGAACTCCAATGCTTCGGGGGTCTCTTTTGGTCGAGAAAAAATCATACTAAATTTTCAGCCCATTCCGAGAACTTTTATTTCTGCACATAAAACGACACCATGGTAGTTCTGCTGAAAAAGCATCAGTCCGGGTTAGTTCTAATAAAATCATACCAAAATCACACAGAATTATTGTAAACATGGCATGAATACTTCATAAATAATAGATACATTGGAGACGTATCAGCATCCCCAAGCTTAATTCCTGCTCGTCCTCGAGTAGGGAAATGATAAAAGAAATAAGTTTTGAAGTGTGAATTCTAGCATAGTGCATAAATTTGATCAATGATAATTCCAAACACATGTTGAAGTATATACTAACAAACTATGCTTTCAGTCACCAAACAATTGCAATTCATCTTATTTTCAGGAAGGGTCTATGTAAGAGCTTTGACTTATCAAATTCCACATACCCAACTATCATATAGTCTTCCATGATTGCTAACACTCAAAGCATATTTTTAGAGCAAATGGCATCCGTCGAACACAAAGAAAGATAGGGGCTTAAAGTTTCGCCTCCCAACTTATTTATCATATAGATAATTGTCAACAATAATAATTCCTGATAAAATATATTTGAATGGCCATACATGCTTGGATCTTTCCTCAACACATGATGCTTGCCAAGAGAAAAAGGCAAAATATAGGAAGTGGTGAAGATCACCTTGACTATTGCATAAAGGTAAGTACTAGAAAGTATAAGATAGGCCCTTCGTAGAGGGAAGCATTGATTTGCAGAGGTGCTAGAGCTCGAGCTTTTAAAACAGACATGAATAATAATTTTGGGTGGTATCCTTTCGTTGTCACCATAATAACCAAGAGATCTCAGTATCTTCCATGCTAGATACATTATAGGTGGTTCCCAAACAAAATGGTAAAGTTTTTAACCCCCCCCCCTCCACCAATAAATCACACTCCATGGCGAGTCAAATCCACGGGTATCGTCCATACCAACAACATTCCTGGGGGATTTTTGTCTAATTATTTGCATTTTTTCTTTGATTTCGGGACTGAGAATCCCTATTACCAGCCACTTTCTCATGAATGATAGTGAATCAACACATATACTGAGAATAACCCACCTAGCATGGAAGATAATGACATCCCTAGTCATATATGAGCGATCCGGGCATACAAAACAGAATATTATTTGAAGGTTTAGAGTTTGGCACATGCAAATTTACTTGGAACGGTAGGTAAATACCGCATATAGGTAGGCATGGTGGACTCATATGGAACAACTTTGGGTTTAAGGGTGTTTGGATGCACAAGTAGTATTTCTACTTGGTGCGGAAGTTTTGCCTAATATGAGGTGGAAGCAAGCACCGCATGTTAGAGGATCCATAACAATATAACTTCTATACAAATATACCCAAGCATAACTCATTACGTTGTCTTACTTGTCCAACTTCAACTAATTTGCTCAAGTTTGAAAATAATTAATGGGTATTCACAATCATAGAAGATGTCCAATATAGTATATTTATATGTGAAATATCTCTTCCTTCAATATTCTGGCATGAATGGTTCAAGTGACCAATGTAGTGTTTGCTAACTATCAATAAATTTTACCACCAATACTTATTATATGTGAAGTCATTACTCCCCATGGGATAAGCATATAAAACATATATAATTTCAGATTTATGATATTCAATTCATTCAACCATTTACTCATATGATATAAGTGAAGCACGAGAGTAAATGACAAAACTAGTCCAAAACATATAAGTGAAGATCAATGAGTAGTCAAACAATTAAGTAGCTATGTGAGGACTTTCTCTCTATATATTAATAAATATTTTAAGATCTGATTATTTTATTCAACAACAAGCAAAAGAAAAATAGCACTCCAAGAATAGCATGCATCATGTGAAGGAATAAAATTTAGGCTCAACATAGTCTAACCGATAATTGTTGATGAAGAGAGATGGGATGTGTAGCATCCCCAAGCTTAGATGCTTGAGACTTCTTGAAATATTTACTTGGGGTGCCTTGGGAATACCCAAGCTTGATATTTTGTATCTTGTTAAATCCTCTCATATCCCGGTTTCACCTATTCTCAAAAACTTCATCCACACAAAACTCAAAAAGAACTCGTGAGATAGGCTAGTACACATAATAATAAATAAACTCTTTATGTACTTCCAATACAAGTTACAAAATATTTTTCAAATATTAGGTACTGTATACTATCATTTCCACAATTTATATTTACCAATATAGGCTATGGAAACTATAGGATAAGTAGATAACAAAACTATGACAACAATCTGTCCAAAAAGAACAGTCTGTAGAAATTTGTGAAAGCAGTGTACTTATGTAACTCAAATAATTATGAAAATTTAGGAAATTCTATAAAATTTATATCAAAATACTGTGTAAAAATTTCAGAAACTTTCCACGTCCAGTAAAATATGAAAATTCAAACACTACAGCAGAAGTTTGTGTTTTTACACATCACACATCGAACATGCAATTCAAGCATCCTAAGGCAATTCTTGGAAACATTTATTCAAAAACAAGATTATAAATAACACCAAACATATAAAAACAAAATAATATGATGCTCCAATGAAAACACATATTATGTGATGAATAAAAATATAGCTCCAACTAAGATATACCGATAGTGTTGAAGACGAAAGAGGGGATGCCTTCCGGGGCATCCCCAAGCTTAGACGCTTGAGTCTTCCTTGAATATTACCTTGGGGGCGCCTTGGGCATCCCAAGCTTAGGTTCTTATCACTTCTTAATCTCCTGATATTGGTGTCTCACCCAAAACTTGAAAACTTCAATCACACAAAACTTAACGGAACTTCGTGAGAAGGGTCAGTGTAATAGAGATAGATCATTCACTTAGGTACTATCATGACAAGATTCATAATTATTCCCAAATGATAACTAATTTATTACATCATTCCCACAATTTATATTTCTCAATATAAGCTGTAGGAACACTTGAAATAAGCAAACTATGCATGCAAAACAGAATATGTCAAAAATAGAACAGTTTGTGAAGATCTATATGATCACCATACTTCCCTGACTCTAACAATTCTAAAAAATTAGGAAAATACAAGGAATTTTCATGTAAATGTTGTGTAAACATATCAAAAAAATTGACGCTCTAGTAAAATCAGATAATTCATATACTGAACGCAAAACATTCTGTTTTTGCACAGAATCAAACAAGCAAGTATCCACACTATCCCAAAGGATTTACTTGGCACTTTATTGAAATAAAATACGCAAAACATGATTAATACTTAATACATTATATTAATCATGTTAACACATCAAAAAATAAATTAAAAGTGTTGGTTTGTCTCCCAACAAGCGCTTTTCTTTAATGCCTTTTAGCTAGGTATGATGATTTCAATGATGCTCTTATAGGAATAATAATTGAAACATGGAAAAGAGCATCATGAATATCATGAGAAGCACATTTAAGTCTAACCCACTTCCTATGCATAGGGATTTTGTAATCAAACAATTTATGGGAACAAGAATCAACTAGCATAGGAAGGCAAAACAAGGATAACTTCAAAACCTTGAACACATAGAGAGGAGACTTGATATTATTGCAATTCCTACAAGCATATATTCCTCCCTCATAATAATTTTCAGTAGCGTCATGAAGGAATTCCATAATATAACCAACACATAAAGCATTATTTTCATGATGCACAAGAATAGAATTTTTATTTCTACCCACACAAGCAAAATTCTTCTCATGCAAAGTACTGGGAGCAAACTCAACAAAATAACTATAATGTGACACTTGACCGACATAACCACATTGAATGTTAAAATCATGATAATAGGTTTCATGGTTGTCATGACTATTTATAGCATACGTGTCATCACAATAATCATCATAGGTAGGAGCCATGCAATCATTATAACAAATTTGATTATTCAAAGTAGGGGGAATAAAAAGATGATCTTCATTAATAATATCATCCCCAAGCTTGGGCCAAACATTAATTTTAGCAAATATATTCTCAAACATGTCATTTTCATCAAACATAGCATCCCCAAGGTTGTGGCTTTTTATATCATAAACATAATCACTCTCATTATTAATGGTATGAATAGAACCAATAATATATAAATTATTATCATCATCCTCCAAGTTGATGCCATAAATATTTTCAAGATTACAAGAAGTATCATCATCTTCCCAATCATAATTAGAACAACAAGCAATGGGCATAACAAAATCATCCTCAAGTGTATCATCTTCCACAACTATTTTTTATTCATTCTCATGAGGCCTATCAATAATGGGAGCAACATTATTTGGGAGAGATACCTGTTTAACTTTACTTTTCCTTCTTTTATTCTTCTTCACCACATTAGTTATGGGTTTATTTAATTCCTCCAAGCTTCTTTTTAAAGAGGTTGGTTAAATAAAAAGCTCCTTATCATTACCTGATTCATCATAAGAAAAAAAATAGGAGGATATTGGGAAACCTATTCCCCTTAATTAGTATTCTCTTCATCTTCTATTTGTTTTCTTGTCTTTAAGTAATCGGCAATATAAGGATTCTCAATGCAATTTACCACACAATACATATAGATTTCATTTAGATGAAAATCAATCATTTTCATGAGAGCCAAAGCTGTAACAACCTTAGTTTTATGTTTCATTTCTTCATACCCCCAAAATAGACTAAGTTCATTATGATGATCAAGGGTAATGAGGTTATCAAAAAAATTGGACACAATTCGATCATGAAATAATTCACATTGGAAATTAAAATGACCACTTTCATTGCAAAGTTCACAAGGACAGTGATGAATATTAAGTCTTTCAGCACAAACATATAGCCTCTCTTGCAACCATTTAGTTTCTAAATACTTGTGCCTCTTACAAAATATACCTTCCCTTTTGGGCATGTCTTGACAAACTCTATGCACTCCACAAAAATTGACATTCTTATAAGAAGTCTTTTTATCATGACTAGTGCAATCATCATTAGTCTTATGGATATTCAAAGAATTCATATAAAAACATTCCAATCATAATCATCACTCAAAGATTTAGTGCCAAACATTTTAATAACTTCTTTTTCTAACACTTAAGCACAATTTTCCTTTCCATCATTTTCACGAAAGACATTAAAAAGATGAAGTATATGAGGCAACCTCAATTCCATTTTTTGTAGTTTTCTTTTATAAAACCAAACTAGTGAAAAACAAGAAACTAAAATATTTGATTGAAAGATCTAAAGATATATCTTCAAGCACTCACCTCCCCGACAATGGTGCAAGAAAAGAGCTTGATGTCTACTGCACAACCTTCTTCTTGTAAACTCGTGTTGGGCCTCCAAGCGCCGAGTTTTGTAGGACAGTGGCAATTTTCCCTCAAGTGGATGACCTAAGGTTTATCGATCTGTGGGAGGTGTAGGATGAAGATGGTCTCTCTCAAACAACCCTGTAACCAAATAACAAAGAGTCTCTTGTGTCCCCAACACACCCAATAAATTGGTAAATCGTATGGTTGCACTAGTTCGGCAAAGAGATGGTGATACAAGTGCAATATGGATGGTAGATATAGGTTTTTGTAATCTGAAAATATAAAAACAGCAAAGTAAGAAATAGTAAACAGCAAGCAATATGGATGGTAGATATAGGTTTTTTGTATAAATGCTTGGAAACAAGGCCTAGGGTCCATACTTTCACTAGTGCAATTTCTCTCAACAATGTTGACATAGTTGAATCATATGTAAGTCCCTCTCGTGAGACAAAGAGTTCACTCCAAAGTCACAAATAGTGGAGAACTAACGAAGAAATTACTGTAGGGTACGAAACCATATCAAAATTATCTTTTCCAATCAATCTTATGAGCTATCCCTATAAGTGTCACGAACAGCCCTAGAGTTCGTAGTAAAATAACACCTTAAGATGCACATCAACCAAAACCGTAATGTCACCTAGATACTCCAATGTCACCACAAGTACCTATGGGCCTTCTTATATGTTATGCATCACACAATTTCAGATTCATCATATTCAATCCAACACAAAGAACTTCAAATAGTGCCCCAAAGTTTCTACCGGAGATTCAAGACGAAAACATGTGCCAACCCCTATGCATAGATTCCCAAGGTCACAGAACCCGCAAGTTGATCACCAAAACATACATAAAGAGGATCAATAGAACATCCCATTGTCACCATGGGTATCTCATCGCAAGACATACATCAAGTGTTCTCAAATCCTTAAAGACTCAATCCGATAAGAAAACTTCAAAGGGAAAACTCAATTCATCACAAAAAGATAGAGTGGGGGAAACTCCATATGATTCGTCTATATCAATAAAGCTCGCGGTACATCAAGATCGTGCCATCTCAAGAACACGAGAGAGAGAGAGAGAGAGAGATCAAACACATAGCTACTGGTACATGCCCTCAGCCTCGAGGGTGAACTACTCCCTCCTCATCAAGGAGACCGCCTAGATGATGAAGATGGCCTCCGGTGATGGTTTCCCCCTCCAGCAGGGTGCCGGAAAGGGCTCCCGATTGGTTTTTCATGGCTCTGGAGGCTTGCGGCGACAGAACTCTCGATCTAGGTTTCTTTTCGGAGGTTTCTATATTTATAGGAATTTTTGGCGTCGATCTCACGTCTAGGGGGGCCACGAGGCGGTGACAAGCCTGCTAGGTGCGACCAGGGCGGTGGCCGTGCCTGTTAGGCTTGTGACCTCCTCTTGGCTCTTCTGGCCCAACTCCAATGCTCCGGGGGTCTCTATTGGTCCATAAAAAATCATACTAAATTTTCAGTTCATTCCGAGAACTTTTCTTTCTGCATAAAAAGCAACACCATGGTAGTTCTGCTAAAAACAGCACTAGTCCGGGTTAGTTCTAATAAAGTCATACCAAAATCATATAGAATTACTGTAAACATGGCATGAATACTTCATAAATTATAGATACATTGGAGACGTATCAGTCATCATCAAAATCACGAGCACGATGGAAATCCAGGAGGCCAAGATAAGAATGGAAAGCGGAGGTAGCCTGATGGTGGGTCGGAGTTTGTTGCCAACACTAATAATGGTTTGAGGAACCAACATCGAAACAATCGTCCTGGAGGATCATACAATGGGAGGAAGCCATGGAATTATGAGGAGGCATTAAAAGCGCCTTGTCCCAAGCATAGTACCCTTGATGTCCCGGCTACTCATTCATGGGAGAATTGCTATATTATGCTAGAGTTCCATAACCAGGCCTCTAGAAACCATCAATGTGGCAATGGAAGAGGATATCCGGGTCAGCTGGGACCTGGAGGCTTCCAGGGCGGCTCATCCGGCAGCTCTCCAGGATCGGGTTTCCATGGACAAGGATATTCAAGTAACGGCAACAGACAATGCTCGGGTCAGAATAACTAACAGCATAATGGCCAAACTGGTTTTCAGATCAACCCCAAGTAGTTGAGCAGCGGTCAGTACCACGTCTTCACCACCCAAATTTGTAGGAGGGACAACAAACTAAAAAAACAAAGCCACCCACGTGGTTGAGCCAGTGGTACCTAGGTATCTCAACTGGTCCGAATATGAGGTCACTTGGAGCAGGGCGGATCACCCCTCCCAGTTGGATAACCCAGGCGATTTGGCTTTGGTGGTGCCGCCTCAGGTCAGTGGGTACACCCTCATGAAGGATCTCATGGACAGGGGAAGCAGCATCAACATCCTGTACTATGACACCTTTTGGTGGATGAACCTCTCTGAGAACATATTATTACCTTTGACCACAGTCTTTCATGGTATTGTGCCAGGGAAGTCGGTGTATCCGATTGGGCGGATTAATCTAGACATTGCTTTCAGGGACGAATTTAATGACAAATGTGAATCTTTGATGTTTGAGGTGGTAAAGATCAGAAGTCCCTACCATGCCTTATTTAGGAGGCCAGCTTATGTGAAAGCACAATATGCTCCCTTGGAGGTTTTGATAATTCATGACAACATACATTGTCTCTTGAACTAATACTTTTATCTAGTGTATTTCAGATAAAGTCCACAGAGAAGGTTGGCTAAGGAGTGTGGATAGTATCCCCATGAAGAATAAGGAGAAGAAATAGAATTGGCAAAACTTCAAGGAAGAGGACCCTATATTTTCCTTTTGAGAAATCCATTTGAGTCCATACTATTAACAGGGGGTAAGGTTCTGTTGGTGAACAAGATGCTCCACATGCACAAGTGATAGTCACCAAAAACACCCCAAGCTCTTCCACAAAAGTCTGTCCAAAGCCAAATATCCAAAATCGATGCAACCAACAATTTCCACTCGATGCTAGTGATTCCTAAACTCAAACAGACCCATGCCAAACCCTAGCACATCGGCGCAACCGATTCCACTTGGGTGCCATCGAGTTTGGGTTGCCAACTTTCTGTTATCTTGATTCACAAAATCGGTACCGCCGAGTTTGTTGGATCGGCGTCATCGAGTTGTGCAATTTGACCATTGGTCACCTGATCAGTACCAGCGAGATTCAAAAGTTGTCACCTTTTGATCACATCGATACCATAGAGATTCACACATCAGTGTCACCGAATTGGTCACTTAAGGTGTAAAGGTTGGGTTTTTGTAGATGCCTATATATACCTCTTCAAAACCACCTACTCGAAAGGGAAGCACTCAGAACAGATCCCCACTCATCTCAACTGATTTTCTGAGAGAGAGCCACCTACTCATGTGTTGAGATCATGTCATTCCATTCCAACCAGATGAATCTTGATCTCTAGCCTCCCCAAGTTGCTTCCACCTAATCAATCTCTTCCACCAAAGCCAAATATGTGAGAGAATGATTGAGTAATGAGGAGTCTATCATCTTGAAGCACCAGAGCAAGGAGTTCATCGACATTATCAAGCCTATTACCTTTTGGAGGGTGGTGCCTCCTAGATTGGTTAGGTGTCGATTGGGATCCTCCTACTTCGTGTTGTGGAGTGAACCAAGAAGTTTGTATGGTAAAGGAGGTCTCCTACTTCGTGAACATCTACCCATAGTGAGGCTAGTCCTTCGTGGATGGAAGTCGGCATGGAATAGTCAAGGATGCTACTTCGTGGACCCTTATGGGTGGGGCCCTCCATGGACTCTCATGACTATTACCCTTCGTGGGTTGGAGACGCCATATACGTGGACGTATGATAGCACCACCAATCGGAACCACGGGAAAAAGCTTCGTGCCCTTCATGCGTTTGATCTCCCTATCTCAACTCTTTACTTCCATGTGCAATGTATTTACTTTCCACTGCAATACTTGATGACTTGCATGTGTAGGGTGTGCTAGACTTGCTATAATTGCTAAAATCTGCCAACACTTAACTTTGGATATTGTGTAGATTTTAATTTGTGCTATTAGTCTATTCACCCCCTCTCTAGACATACTCTTCTAGTGATCCACAATTAGTATTATAGCTTTGGTCTCCATTGCTTCGGTTTCATCACCATGGAGGAAGATGGATGTGTCTAGTGTGGAAAGTTTGAGTTTTAGAGTGTCCATTCTTGATGAAGATTACTATAGTCAATGGAAGTATGCTATGATTGATCTATTGGACAAATTCCATTTGAGAAAGCATAATGAAAATCCCTATGTGTTCCCCAATGATGAATTGCATCCCACACACGAAGAAGAAATCGACACGATTGGTAACCTTAGAACAGTCAATCTTATTGTTAGAGGTTTACCAAGATTTGTGCTTTCTCAATTCAAGAACTTTGCATGTGCTTATACTTTGTGGAATGATTTGGATAAACGATATACAAATCTTTTTTTAAGTAATCTTGATGAAATTCTTCATAAAACTGTTGCTTTTCACAAAAAGAAGCCTAATGATCTAAATTTTGATAAATGCCTATTTGAGCTTCATGATCTTATGTGTGCAAAAGGAGATGTCACAACTATCAAGAACATTATTATTGAATCCATTGTCATTCATAAACTTGAACATTGTCATGGTTATGATTCTAACAAATCTCTTGGTTTCTACGAGGAGGAGATTCTACCAAATGATGGCAATGAAGAACATGCCGACTATGATGAAGATGACTTGTTCGACATCGAGCATGAAAAGATCATGAAGAATCTAAGTATCATGGCAAACTTCAAGGATTACATGTCCGGCGGAAAAGAGTGGATTCTCGACAGTGGATGCACCGATCACATGGCTGGAGATAAAGACATGTTCCAAGAGATCATGCCTAATCAAGGACCTCGGAGGTACGTGACCTTTGGAGACAACTCTAAGGGTAACGTACTTGGCCTTGGTAAGGTGGCCATATCTCATGATAGTTCTATTCAAAATGTTATGCTTATTGAATCCCTTCGCTACAATCTTCTTTCCGTATCTAGACTAGAAGAATTCGGTTTCATTGTACTATTTACCAAAGTAGATTGCCAAGTGTTTCGTCATGATAATCATAAAAGTTTCTTTACCGGTATTCGTAAAGGTGATCCATACATTGTCGATTTCACTAAAAAGGCCAAACCTAGTACTTGTCTTATTGCAAAATCATCTAAAGGTTGGCTATGTCATAGAAGGCTAGAACCTGTAAGCATGCGCAATCTAGATAAGCTTATGAAGGGCGATCACATTCTTGGTGTTAAAGATGTTATCTTTGGAAAAGATAGGCTTTGTAGCGCATGTCAAGTAGAAAAGCACGTAGATAGAAGTCATCCGGTCCAGAACATCATGCCACTAGGAGACCACTCGAGTTACTTCATATGGATCTTTATGGTCCCAATGCTTACAAGAGTCTCCGTGGAAACTCTTATGGTCTAGTTATAGTTGATGATTTTTCCAGATTTACGTGGGTATTCTTTCTTGATGATAAGTTGCAGGTACAAAAGATCTTCAAGAACTTTGAATGCAAAGTGCAAAATCAATTTTAAGTGAAGATCAAGAAGGTTCGAAGCGATAACGGATCGGAGTTCAAGAACACCCATGTGGATACCTTTTTTGATGAAGAAGGTATTTCACATGAGTTCTCAGCTACGTACACGCATCAACAAAATGGAGTTGTTGAGAGGAAGAACCGAACCCTCATTGATATGGCAAGAACGATGCTTGACAAATACAAGACGCCAAGTCATTTTTGGGCAGAAGCCGTGGAAACAACCTGTCATGCCACAAACCGACTCTACTTGCACAAGCTTCTCGGTAAAATGGCATACGAGCTCCTCACCGGTAACAAACCCGAAGTTGGATACTTTCGGGTACTTGGCTTAAAGTGCTACATTCCTGATAAGCATCGCCGTGCTAAATTTGCTCCTAAATCTCATGAAGGTTTCCTACTTGGTTACGGATCGAACTCTCACACCTACCGTGTGTACAACAACTTCACTCGAAAAGTTGAAGAAACGGTAGATGTGAAGTTTGATGAATCTAATGGTTCGCAAGTCGAACAATTGCCAAATGACGTAGGAGATAAGGATCATTCGGAAGCTATCCAAGATTTGCTGATCTGCAAGATTCGTCCCAAGGAGGTGAAGGAAAGTACTTCATCAACCCAAGTGGAAGCTCCTACTTCGGATCAAGGCTACCAACAAAATAACATGGAAGCATCCACAAGCGGTACACGACAAGATGAAGAGGAGGAGGAAGTACATCATCAAGATCCACCACAACCCCCTTCACCACCACCTCAAGCAGATGACCACTTCAACAACAACAAAGATGAAGGAGATGATGAAGAAGAAACTCCACCATCCAACAAGCCAAAGCTACCCCGAGTTCGAGCACAAGTGACCAAGAACCATCCCCAAAACCAAATCTTTGGTGATATACAAACAGGGGGGATCACTCACTCTAAAACTCACTTAGATAAATTTTGTGAGCATTATTCTTTCATCTCTATCATTGAACCCTTGAAGGTTGAACAACCTCTTGAAGACGAGGATTGGGTGAACGCTATGCATGAAGAGCTTCACAACTTTGAGAGGAACGAAGTGTGGACACTCATGGAGAAGCCTAAGGACGAGCAAAACATCATCGATAAGAAATGTGTGTTTCAGAACAAGCAAGATGAAGACGGTCAAGTTGTACGCAACAAGGCTCGCCTCGTAGCCCAAGGATATACACAAGTCGAAGGTATGGACTATGGTGAGACCTATGCCCTCGTTGCTAGACTAGAAGGCATTCTAATTCTTCTTGCTTATGCCAATCAACATGATATCACGCTTTATCAAATGTACATTAAAAGTGCATTTTGAAATGATGAGATGGAAGAAGAGGTCTATGTTAAGCAAACACCTGGTTTTGTAAATCCTAAGAAACCTGACCATGTTTACGAACTTCGCAAAGATTTATATGGTCTTAAGCAAGCTCCTTGTGCTTGGTATAAATGCCTAACAAAGTTTCTTATTGAAAAAGGTTTTGAAATTGGTAAAATTGACGCAACCTTATTCAAAAAGAGAGTTAATGGTGAATTATTTGTGTGCCAATTTTATGTGGATGATATTATCTTTGGATCTACTAACCCACAATTTAGTGAGAAATTTGAAAGGTTGATGTCAGAGAAGTATGAGATATCTATGATGTCTGAGCTGAAATTCTTTCTTGGTCTACAAATCAAGCAAATGAGAGAAGGTACACTCATCTCTCAAACCAATTACACCAAGGACTTGATCAAGAAGTTCAACATGCAAGAGTGCAGAGGTATGAAAAATCCCATGCCCACTAGCAGACACGATGATCTCACTAAGGATGGTGAACCGGTTGATTAAAAGGTTTATCGATCAATTATTGGTTGGTTTGTTGCTATATTTATGTGCCTCCCGTCCCGATATTATGCTTAGTGTGTGCATGTGTGCCCGATATCAAAGCAGCACCTAAAGAATGTCATCTTAAGTCTGTGAAACGCATTGTGAGATACTTTATATATACACCAAACTTTGCAATTTGGTATCCCAAGGGATCTTATTTTAATATTGTTGGCTACTCCGACTCGGACTATGCCGGTGACAAGGTTGATAGAAAATCCAACTCGGGTACATGTCAATTTCTTGGTAGATCTCTTGTGTCTTGGTCCTCAAAGAAACAAAACTCGATATCTCTATCTACCGTCGAAGCTAAATATATTGTTGCCAGATCATGTTGTGCGCAGTTATTATGGATGAACGAAACGCTTAAAGATTACGGAATCTATGTGAAAAATGTGCCATTACGTTGTGACAACGAGAGTGCTATTAATATTGGTCATAATCGTGTGCAACATTCTTGAACCAAGCATATTCAAATTTGACATCATTTCATTCGTGGTCATGTTGCCAAAGGAGATATTAATCTTAAGCATGTTCACACCAACAAGCAATTGGCCACTATCTTTACTAAGTCACTTGATGAAAAAGTGTTTTGTCACTTGAGAAGTGAGATGAACATCATTGATGCTTCAAACTTGAGCTAAGATCACTAGGGATGCATGCAAGGGGATGAGATTTCTTAACCATTCCATGCTATTATTACCATGAATATCATCTACTTGGAATTCTATGCTCCACTGTCTCGCATCTAACCCTTTTTTAGGTACTTGGAAGAACAACACTCCACAAGATTGCCATCAACTCATATCCTAAGCAATCTTGTCATGATCAAATATCCACAACTTCTCTTTGATGATGAAAGGAACAATACAACAACATATCCTTAATATATATTTAACAATTAGTATCAACTCACAATTGGTATCATGTTATTTGAATATATCATGTTCTTCCTTGCATGACTAACCTATGTAGGTGAAAAGTGACCAAAAATAACAAGGATTGCTCCCAACTCAAGATGACCTTCATCAACTTCAAGCATCCTCATCGAGTTCACCTACAAGATATGTCATCAACATCACTCAAAGGTATGTACTCATATCCTTGATATAGGTTTACTCCAAGACATGATATAAAGCAACTCAAGAGCTATGAAGACATTAAAATGCTTAATTGAAAAAATGGTAACCCCATTTTGAGCTTAACAATGATTATGACCTATGATCAAGTATTCTTGCTTGACTCGTTAAGTCAATATACTCTAATATAGGTGACCTAGTCACCGCCCATCATCTGGCCATCAGAATTGAATGGAGAATCTTTCTTGTGTTGCTATTTCACATTTCCATTCAACTCTAGCCTAGATGAAAATTCTTTGCAATTCTTTGTAAAAAACATTGCAAATCCTTTACGAAAATTCATTGCCAATCTTTGAGATACGTTTGAGACATTCTGAAAACTTGCATTTGAGAAAGTTGTCAAGTTTCTGTTTAACAACTTGGAGCCTCAGAGCAAAATTTCTCGGTCTTACCAATATGGCAGTCCTACTGCAGAAACATATATCGGTGCTACCGAACCTTTTGCCTCAGAGCCAACAACCTCTATGCACTTTGTATGCTCTATTTTATGACCAGCTCAATGATTCCAAAGATGTCGGGGGATAAACTTTAAGAGATATAATCTCAAATAATCAAGGATCCCCACATCAAAGGAGGAGAAATTCTTAAAAGGCTTTTCAGGTCGTAAGGGGGAGAAAAACTTTTTTCAAGGCACCCTTATCTCAATACTCTCAATGACCCTATATCTCTAGGATCCCTACCCATTCAATGATTCCTTTTATCTATCAATTGTAAAACCTTTTTGGAAATTAATACCAAAGGGGAGAAATATCAAAGCTTCAAAGCTTACATAACAAAAGGGGAAATACTCATACCAAAGGGGGAGATATTTAAGCATTCATGCTTCAGGGGGAGAGACAATCATGAAAAGGAGAAGTGTAACCTCATCATATAAGGGGGAATATCAATGATCCCTTATCACACAAACACTTCTTAAGGAGAAGAGAGAAGAATAAATTTGAAATTTTATTCTTATATGTTTTAGAATTTTCTCAGCCCTTCCTACTCTAAATATCTATATATTATGATTCAGGGAGAGAGGAAAACTTTCACAATTGGTGTCACAACGTGTCACAATTGGTATCTAGGGGAGAAAACTCTAAACTTATCTGGAGACATATCATTCTCAAGAAATCAATTCTTATATGTTCTCCATATCTTGGTACTCTCATTTGCATTTCCACTACCCAATACACTTGTGTTTCCTAACATTGTTTTCTCAAGTGTGTTCCTACTGTTAAATGCTCAAGGACCTCCAGGTAAGTATATGCATCATATGCTTGTTCAAGATGATCTCTTGCTTCTTGCACATATTGTTTGCAAGTGTAAGTCTTGAACATGAATACATTTTATTCTCATACATTTGATGCATATTGCCAAGATATACATGACTTCTCATGTCCTTCCTATCATGTGAGTGTTCATGCGTTCAAAAGCAACTATCCTGAAAATGGATTGCACACATCTAGGGGGAGCTTGTATTATTCATGTATCCTTCAAAGTCTTTATATATTTCTGCATATCTTAAATTGAAGCTTTGAGTGTATGTTGTCATCAATTACCAAAAAGGGGGAGATTGAAAGCACAATATGCTCCCTTGGTGGTTTTGATAATTCATGACAACATACATTATCTCTTGGACTAATACTCTTATCTAGTGTATTTCAGATAAAGTCCACAGAGAAGGTTGGCTAAGGAATGTGAAGAGTATCCCTAAGAAGAAGAAGAAGGAGAAGGAATAACATTGGCAAAGCTTCAAGGAAGAGGACTCTACATTTTACTTTGTGAGAAATCACTTTGAGTCCATAGGAAAAGCCAATACTATTAAAAGGGGGTAAGGTACTGTTGGTGAAAAATATGCTCCATGTGCATAAGTGATAGTCACCAAAAACACCCACAAGCTCTTCCACAAAATTATGTCCAAAGCCAAATATTCGAAATCGGTGCAACCAACAATTTCCACTCGGTGCCACCGATTCCCAAACTCAGATAGACCCATGCCAAACCCTAGCACATCGGTGCAACCGATTCCAGTTTGGTGCCACCGAGTTTGGGTTGCCAACTTTTGTTACGTCGATTCACAAAATCGGTACCATCAAATTTGTTGGATCGGCGTCACCGAGTTGCGCAATCTGACCGTTGTTCACCTGATTGGTACCACCGAGATTTATATATCGTTCTCACCAAGATTCAATATTTGTCACCTTTTAATCACTTCGGTACAACCGAGATTCACACATCGGTGTCACCGAGTTGGTCAATTAAGGTGTAACATTTGGATTTCTGGAGATGCCTATATATACCTCTTCACGACAACCTACTCGAAAGAGAAGCACTCAGAACAGATCCCCACTCATCCCAACTGATTTTCTGGGAGAGAGCCACCTACTCATGTGTTGAGATCATGCCATTCCATTGCAACCTTATGAATGTTGATCTCTAGCCTCCCCAAGTTGCTTTCCACCTAATAACTCTCTTCCACCAAAGCAAAATCTGTGAGAGAGTGATTGAGTGTTGAGGAGTCTATCATCTTGAAGCACAAGAGCAAGGGGTTCATCGACATTATCTAGCCTATTATGTTTTGGAGGGTGGTGCCTCCTAGATTGGTTAGGTGTCGCTTGGGAGTGTCATACTTTGTGTTGTGGAGTGAACCAAGAAGTTTGTATGGGCAAGGAGATCGCCTACTTCGTGAAGATCTACCCATAGTGAGGCTAGTCCTTCGTGGACGAAAGCCGTTATGGAATAGTCAAGGTTTCTACTTCATGGACCCTTATGGGTGGAACCCTTCGTGGACTATCTCGACTGTTGCCCTCTGTGGGTTGAAGACTCCATAATCGTGGACATATGATAGCACCACCTATCGGAACCACGGCAAAAATCTTTGTGTCCTTCATGCATTTGATCTCTCTATCTCAACTCCTTACTTCCATGTGCAATGTCTTTACTTTCCGCTGCTATACTTGATGACTTGCATGTGTAGGGTGTGCTAGACTTTCTATAATTGCTAAAATCCGCCAACACTTAACTTTGGATATTGTGTAGATTTTAATTTGAGCTAGTAGTCTATTCACCCCCCCTCTAGACATACTCTTCTAGTGATCCCACATTATGCTCGTTTCATGGCCCGCTCCTGCTATGTTTACCTCAAACTCAAGATGTCGGGTCTTAAAGGCACTATTATCGTGGACAGAAGCCGGAAAATAGCTCAGGAGTGCGAGGAAGGGGATGCAGCTTATGCAGAGTCGGCATGCGCAGCTCACGAGCTAAAGTTCTACACAATCAATGTTGACCCAGCGGGCATGAGCCCCCTCAAGAAGCCCACCACTGAGTCTGAGCTGCCCCTGAAGTTCAAGTCGACTGACGACACCAAGCTAGTTGATTTTAGCAAAGTCGACTCTTCTAAGCAGTTCACAATTGGGACCAGTTTGGACCCCACATAGGAAAGCGCGCTCATTGAATTGATCCTTTAGAATCGGGACATCTTTGGAGGAAAACCATCTTGCATGCCTGGAATACCGAGAGAATTCGTTGAGCACCACCTTAATGTGTATCCAAAGATGAAAGCAGTCCGGCAATACCTCCATTGTTTTAACAAGGAGAGATGCAAGGCCATCAGGGAAGAAGTCGCACGTCTCCTAGCTGCCGGGTTTATTGTCGAAGTTTTTTAACTGGAGTGGCTGGCTAACCCGGTGCTTGTTCTCAAAAAGAATGGCACCTTTCATATGTGCATTGATTACACCGACCTCAACAAAATTTGTCTAAAAGATCCCTTTTCTCTCCCTCTTATCTATCAGATTATTGACTCTACAGCGGGTTGCAAGTGCCTATGTTTTCTGGATGCATACTCAGGTTATCACAAGATCAAAATGGCTCAGGAGGATCAAGAGAAGACGGCTTTCATAATGCCTTTTGGCGCCTTATGCTATGTCTTTATGCCTTTTGGACTCAAAAGTGCAGGGGTGACTTATCAACGTTATATTTAGAATTGTCTGCATGGTCGGATTGGACGCAACATTCACACTTATGTCGATGACATCGTGGTGAAATCTTAGAAGAAGGAAACGCTCTTCACTGACCTCAAGGAGCTGTTCGACAACCTTGGAGTTTACCAGATGAAGCTTAACCCGGCAAACTGTGTTTTTGGTGTTCCTGTAGGAAAGCTACTAGGTTTCCTGGTCTTCGAGCGAGGTATTGAAGCTAACCCAGACAAGATCAAGGCAATAACCTCACTTGGTAAGTCGGCCAATATCAATGAAGTCCACCGTATGGCGGGTCGCGTCGCAGCGTTGAGCCGTTTCATAAGCCGCCTCGGGGAGAAGGCAATCCCTCTCTACCTATTGCTCAAAAAGACTGATAATTTTGTTTGGCCTGATGCGGCCAATGAAGATTTCAAAGCCCTCAAAAAACAGTTATCTGAGTCATCCGTTTTAGCCGCCCCGACTCACAAAGAGACCATGCTCCTATACATCGTTGCTAATTCTAAAGCAGTGAGTATTGCAGTTGTCGTTGAGCTTAAGGAGGAAGGAATACCCGGTTCAGCGACTGGTCTACTTTGTCAGTGAGGTCCGGACCCTGTCCAAGCAACGATACCCACATTGGCAGAAGCTGATTTTTGGAGTCTTCATGGCAAGCCGGAAGTTGAGGCATTACTTTCAGGAACATCCGATCACTATGGTCATCTCGGCACCCTTGGGTGATATTATTCAGAATCGTGAGGCTACTAGTCGAATCGCCAAGTGGGCAATTGAACTTGGCCCTCACCATGTGAAGTATACACCCCGCACATGAATCAAATCCCAAGCCTTGGTGGACTTCATCAACCATTGGACGGAGCTTATGATCCCGCAAGATAGACCGGACAACACGTACTGAACAATAAATTTCGATGGGTCCAGACAGTTTGAGGGCTCGAGGGCTGGAGTAGTGTTGTCTTCTCTGAGAGGTGGCAATTTTTTTATGTTTTACGGCTCATGTTCCCATGTACTAACAATGCAGCTGAGTATGAGGCCCTCTTACACGGGCTCGGGATTTCCAAAGAGATGAACCTAAGTCAGGTCAGGTGTTTGGGTGACTTAGACCTTGTAGCTCAACATGTCTTAGGAACTTGGGACTCAAAAGATCCCATCCTGGCGGCTTATCGACATGCGGTCACCAATGTGACGAGTCACTTCCAAGGTTACCAGGTGGACCACATCAATCACCGACATAATGAGGCGGAGGACACACTGTCATGACTTGGCTCTCAACGCAAGCCAGTTCCTGCAAATGTGTTTCTGAACGTCCTCCACAACCCTTCAGTAAAACTGCCTTCTGAAGAGGGTATAGCTATTCCTGACCCTGTATTGCACCTGGTGGCAGCTATCCACGCTACTCTTGATTGGACGATGCCATACTTGACTTATCTGGCTCGAGGCGAGCTCCCATCTGAGGAAACCCTTGCCCGACAGATAGTTCGGCGGTCTAAGCCCATGACTATCCTTAAGGGCGAGTTACACAGGAGAAGCATATGAGAAGTCCTTCAACATTGTGTTTCCCCCGAGGAAGGACGGGAAATTCTCTACAAAAATCATGCGGGCAACTGTAAACACCATGCCGGCTCACGATCGTTGGTGGTGAAGGCTTTCTGCCATGGATTTTATTGGTTAACAACTCATGCACACGCAGAGGACATCGTGCGCAAGTGTGATGTTTGTCAAAAATTCGCAAGACAAGCTCATGTGCCGGCTCAAGAATTACGCATGATCCCAATCACTTGGCCGTTTGCGGTTTGGGGCATCTATATGGTCAGCCCGTTCAAGAGGTCTTCTGATAAGAAGACTCACCTGCTGGGGGCTATTGACAAATTCACCAAGTGGGTCGAGGCGGAGCCCGTCAGCAACTGTGATGCAGAGACAATAGTCAAATTTTTGAAAATAACTCATCCACAATTTTGGTGACCCTCACAACATCATCACACATAATGGTACAAACATTTCCAAAGGAGCTATGGGGCAGTGCTGTCAGCGTGAGAATATTTGGCTTGATTGAGCCGTCGTGGTAGATCCACAGTCCAATGGACAGGCTGAGCGGGCTAACCAGAAAATCTTGAGAGGAATCAATCCCCGGCTCATGGTGCCATTAAAACGCGTCCCTGGCTACTGGTTCGAGGAGGTCCCCGCAGTACTTTGGAGTATCAAGACAACTCCAAGCAGATCCACTGGTTACACCCCCTTTTTTCTGGTCTATGGGGCCGAGGTAGTATTACCAAGTGACATTCGGGAGGACTCTCCTCTCGTCGCCGCTTATGTTGAGGTTGACAATGAACAAGCACGTCAAGACTCCGTGGACGCCTTGGAAGAAGAGGTGACTTTGCAGCGGCGAGATCAGCCATATATCAGCAAGACCTACGTCGCTATCATAGCCATAGAGTTAAGAGCCACACTTTTCAAGAGGGTGACTTGGTGCTCAGGTTGATTCAAGATCAAATACGCATGCACAAGCTTTCACCACCTTCGTAGGGTCCTTTCGTCATCAGCAATACTACCTGATAGACCTTCGACCAAATACATACACCTCTCAAGAGGATACAAGCCGGCTGTGGAACATTGCTCACCTTCGGCCCTATTATACTTAGATCTATCAGCTTCTTACTATTGTATCTTCCCAATTTTTGTACATACATCCTTATGTTTAATACAATAAATCTAGCACCCCCATAATTCAGGGTCTCTATCGCTTCAGCCTATACATTGAGTTTGAGCCTTTATTTATTGAAATATAAGTCGCCCAAGAGGACGAGGCGCCATGATGCGACCGTTCACACATGAGTGCCCTGCCTTATGGACAGGATATTTAAAGTCTCCCAAGAGGACAAGCCGCCCTGGTGCGACTGTTCACACCTAAGTGCCCTACCTTGTTGACGGGATCTTTAATGTCGCCCAAGAGGGTGAGTCACCATGACGCGGCCGTTTAAACATGAGTGCCCCTGTTTTAAGGGTTAAAAGATGCCAAAGAGGATCAGTTGCCATGATGCGCGATTCAAACATAGATATTCTATTATGATCACTGGAATCAAACCGGCTCTATCTGGACAACATATGTTTTACAGTAGTAGCATTGTCTCCTGTAATCCTAGGCTGAGCTTTTCCCTGATTATAGGTCACTTGGGGGCTTCCAACTCACTGAGTTTACCTTTCTCATCCTCTTGATCTGGCAAAAATTAACGCCACAAAATGGTTAAACCTGCATGTATGCTTGTGCGAATCTGATCAGGTGACCTCGTGTACTCTTGACAAGTCAATCCATCTTGGACCCTGAACTTGTCAAGGTTAAAATATCGAGATGCGTCACGTGAGAGCCAGCATACAGCAATCCTAGGATAAACCATTGGTTATCATATCCGCTTCACTTAAGCAAGAGTTGAGCCTCAAAAGTCGGTCTCCTTGCGAGTCTCACTGAGCCGGCTTATTAAGTTACTTTTACAATTATGGGTTATGAGACCCGCCTTACTATGGTCAAACTTCAAGACCACTTTTCCTCGCCGAGTCTTGTTGAGCTGTCTTATTAAAAAGTCCTATTATGGCAGGTTCAGTTATTTCACCAAAAGTGTGCAAGGATTTCAGAAGGATGACTTTTGTTGACTCGCCCTTCATGGTTTAAATTATAATTCACTTGAGCAAGGACAATAGAGTTCAGCCACGAGACAATCATATTTGGGCTGCAGAAGCTGATCAATCTCAAAATCCCAATGTCGACTTAGACACAAGGTTAACTAAGTGAAATTCACATGATGTACAGATCCTAAGCAACATAATAAAGAGGAGGAGCAACGCTTGATCATATAAGTATCCCTTGGCAGACTAAGAAGATGTCAACAAGCATAAATGTGCACGAAGGCACATCACAAGCAATAAGTTTTTACCTAAGGATATTATATGGCTACATCGATCCACAAATTCTTGGACAAAACTTTTCAAAAGTAATTAACATAACCCGGCTATCAGTTTGTCCGGGGTAACTTCATCCGGGTTATCCCTTGGCCGACTTATCACCTACATCGTCGTCGAGTCATCCTGTGCCGAGTCTTCAATTTTCTGGATCTAAAGGTTATCCACATCCCAGTTGCAGTTGGTTAAGGCTTGAAACCCAGCTTCTTCATGCAAGATGGGGGATGGGTCAACATCGAGGGCAAAGATATGGTTACGTCGTTTAGGAGTCAGATTCACCGGCTCAGAAGTAGGTGGTCGAACTCGCACATTGTTGGCATCGTAAGCCGCCTGATATGTTTTCAGATCTGCCTCTACAGCCAGTTGACTTGCCAACACTCGAGATGCCTTGATGCATCGAGCATAATCCTCCTGTGTGAATTCTAACCCATCATCTTTGAGCTGCGAAAACCCTTCGATCATCTCTTTTGGGTTGAGCTCTGGGGCATAAGTCAAGGCCCGGCTCAAAGAAGCTATCGCACCCTTGCGGGCGGCTAATCTCTTCAATTATTCCAGGTGCTTAGGAACCATTAAAAGGCGCCTCAACACATCTTTGATAAACTTAACTGGGTCTTTTCACTCCAAATAGCCCTAATGGTGAAAAGACTCCCAACAAACAATTGCTCGGTCAAAGCATATATAGCTTTAAGCTTCAATAAGCTGTCGTCTGGAAGATAGCGAGTTCAGCAGCCTACAAGTAGTTCAAATTTATGAGCCATCGGGTGAACCTTTTTATATGTGGTCATCTACACAAGATTTATCATAAGTTAATCTACGAAACTTACCAAAGACAGCCTCGGTCATCCTTGCAATATGTCGTTTAAGACTTGTCAGTTCGTCAGTGAGGGGATTCAGTCGACACTCATCATCTTCCACACATTTGATCAGGGAGGCTTTCTGAGCCTCTAAGGATTTCTTGAAAGCTTCAAATTCCGAGTTGGTTTTTTCCAACCCTTCCACGGAGAGTCGCATTTTTTTTGTTGGCCTCTGCTTGGGCACCTTGTTGCAATGCTACGTTTTTCTTCAAGTTAGCCAAACTTGACTTGGACACATTTAAAGCTTCCTGCATAAGATAGTGTTATTACAGAAATATTGGTCCATTCGAAAACCACCAACAAGGTGCATAATGACACTTGGGGGCTATGAAGGAACTCCTTACAAGTCTCAAGCAGCTTGCAAAAAATATACTTGACACTTGGGGGCTAATGTATATTAGTTTTTCCAATATTTCATACAAGAAGACCCAGCTCATCTTCAAAAATATAAGCCAGACCTTGCGGCCTACAGGTCCTAAACTTTACATAAAATATAGTTAAATTTCCTTTGCCAAATTGAAAAAAAGTCCCGGCTATCTTGAGATATAAGACGGCCCTTGGGGGCTACATGTGGAATTCTTTCATCAACATGTTAAGTAGCGACTCATTATTTTCATAATGACTCGGACCTTGGGGGCTACATGTGGAATTGTTTCATAAGCATGTTAAGTAACGGCTCATTATTTTCATAATGACCCGGCCCTTGTGAAAGCACATTTACTCCCTTGGTGGTTTTGGTAATTAATAACAACATATATGTCATTGAACTAATGTTTCCACTAAGTATGTTTCAGGAAAGTTCAATGATGGGTTGGCACAAGGATTGTGGAATACCTCAAGATGCAAGTAAATACATTGGCAAAGATTCAAGAAAAGGATTCTACATTTTATCTTTTGTGAGAAATCACTTTGAGTCCATAGGAAAGCCAATATTAATAAAAGGGGGTAAGGTTTTGTTGGTGAACAAAATGCTCATACGTCCACAAGTGATATTCACCACATATACCCACAAGCTCTTCCACAAAAGTCTGTCCAAAGCCAAATATTCAAAATCGGTGCAAACAACATTCTCCACTCGGTGCCACCGATTCCAAACACTAGATAGACTCACCAAAACCTAGCTCTTCGGAGCAACCGATTCTGCATTCGGTGCCACCGAGTTAGGTTGCCAACTTTCTGTTATGCAAATTCACAACATCGGTCCCTCCAAGATTGTTGAATCGGCGTCACCGAGATTGGGCAATCTGACCGTTGGTAACCTTATCGGTGCAACCGAGTTTCCCATATCGGTCTCACCGAGATTCCAAAGTTGCCACCTTTTGGTCACTTCGGTACCACCGAGATTAACACATCCGTGTCACCGAGTTGGTCATTTTGTGTGTAATGGTTGGATTTTTGGAGATGCCTGTATATACCCCTCCACCACCACTCACTCGCAAGAGAAGCACTCAGAACAGTTCCCCACTCATCCCTACTGATTTTCTGAGAGAGAGCCACCTACTCATGTGTTGAGATCATGCCATTCCATTCCTACCATATGAATCTTGATCTCTAGCCTCCCCAAGTTGCTTTCCACCCAATCAATCTCTTCTACCAAGCCAAATCTATGAGAGAGTGATTGTGTGTTGAGGAGTCTATCATCTTGAAGCACAAGAGCAAGGAGTTCATCGACACAATCGAGCCTTTTAACTTTTGGCAGGTGGTGCCTCCTAGATTGGTTAGGTGTCGCTTGGAAGCCTCCTACTTCATGTTGTGGAGTGAACAAAGAAGTTTGTAAGGGTAAGGAGATCGCCTACTTCGTGAATATCTACCCCGAGTAAGGCTCGTCCTCCGTGGACGTAGGTCGTCATGGTATAGTCAAGGTTGCTTCTTCATGGAACCCTCCGTGGGTAGAGCCCTCCGTGGACTCTCGTGACTGTTACCCTCCGTGGGTTGAAGACTCCATGAACATGGACGTAAGATAGCACCACCTATCAGAACCACGGGAAAAATCATCTTGTCACCAATTGCATTTGATCTTCCTACCCTTCCTTTACTTACATGCTTGTCTTTACTTTTCGCTGCTATACTCATAGACATGCATGTGTACGGTGTACTTGACATACTATGAATGCTAAAATCTTCCAAGAATTAAAATTGGGAAAAAGTAATTTTTTATTTGCTCAAGTAGTCTAATCACCCCCCTCTAGCACTACTTTCGATCCTACAAGTGGTATCAGAGCTTTGGTCTCCATTGCATTGGTTTCAGAACCTAGGAGAGTATGGCGTCTAGTGAGGGAAATTATTGCCATAGAGGTCCGTAATTTGATGGCACAAATTTTGCTAGTTGGAATCACAAAATTAAAATGCATTTGCTTGGTCATAACCCCGTCGTTTGGGATGTTGTTCGTGTTGGTATGCAAGGTGATTTGTTTGCGGAAGGAAGGGAACCCGATCGCGAAGCAACAGTGGATGAATTTAAGATGTTGTAACTCAATGCTCAAGCATGTGACATTCTCCTCAACCACCTATGCCCTAAATAATTCCACAAAATAAGCATGAAGGTATAGAATCTGTGAGAGAATCCAAGTTGGATGTTCTTCAAAGTCAACTTGACAAGTTCAAGATGAAGGATGGTGAAGGAGTCGCTGAGATGTACTCTAGGATAGCTCTCATCACCAATGAGATTGCCGGCTTAGGAAGCAAAGAAATGACTGACAAATTCATCATCAAGAAGATACTTCGAGCTTTGGATGATCGATATGACACTATTTGCACATTGATCCAAATGATGCCCAACTACAAAGATCTCAAGCCCACAGAAGTGATTGGTAGGATTGTTGCTCATGAGATGACACTCAAAGACAAGGAAGAGCTTCATCACAAGTCTAGCGGTGCTTACACAGCCACAAGTGATACTCCCGCTATCTCAAGCGACAACTTTGTCACAAATGAAGAGATAAGTCTCATGGTCAAGAAATTCAACAAGTTCTACAAGAATAGAAGCAAAGATCGAAGCTCCAACTCAAGATATGAAGAGAAGCATTTGTCAAGTCGTGACCGAAACTGTTACAATTATGGGAAGCCTGGACACTACTCAAATGAGTGCATGGCTCCTTACAAGAGGAAAGAAGAGCCACCAAGAAGACGAAGCTCAAGATATGAGTCACCTCGAAGAGATAGAAGGAGTAGAGATGATCTTTATGAACGAAGACCCTCAAGGAGAAGTAGGGACTCGAGAAAGGACAAGTATACCGAGAGCTACCCAAGAAGGAAACATCAAGCTCATGTTGGTGAATGGTTTTCCGGCTCCGAATACGACAACCACTCCGAGAGAAGCTATCACTCCAACTCCGACTATAGTCAAGATGAAGGTGTTGCCGCACTTGCACTAGTGACAACCGACTCCTACGACATATTTGATTCACCAAATTAAGGGAGTGGACGTTTCTTCATGGCTAAAGGCCCCAAGGTATCACACCCCGAGTATCTTGATTCCAATAGTGATGAACGTGACTTGTTAATTGAAAATGAACTTGCTAGTACTCACTCTAGTGTAGATAATTTGTACGATGATGATAATATGGAAATAGAACGACTAACTCAAGAACTAAAAACTCGTAAGTTAGCTCACGAGTCAACTCTAGAAGATCATAGAGAGCTTGTAAGGACACATGAGAAGCTACGCTTCGAGAAGCTCAGTTTAGAGCAAGAGCATGAGTTCCTTAAAGCTATCAATGACGATCTTCGAAAGAAGACTTCCTCTTATCTAGCCAAGCGACTTCTCTTATCTACATTCATGCCACAAGTTAAGTCTAAGCAAGCTAGTAACAAAGGAAAGAAAGGTTCTCCAACTAGTAGCAATAAAAATGATAAAAACAATGATGTTGCTTATAGTAGTTATCTTGATCCCACTAACTCTTCTCTTAGCCAAGTTACACTTGAGCAAGAATATGAACTATTGAAAGGGATTATAGAGAAAGGTATCTACAAGAGTCTTGAAGGGTGCACACAATTTGAGTAGATTGTACGCAAGCACGGAGGATACCGAAAGAATCATGGTGTTGGCTACTTCAACGCTAATGGAGTTGAATGAGAAGAAGGTCAACACCCCAATCCCAAGTTTGCTCCTCAAAAGGAGAAGTATGAAAATACTCTCCCCAAGGGAACAAAAGCTCAATGACCTTCCACCACAAGACCTCAAGCTCAAGGACAAGAACAAGGTTCAATAGGACATTAACTCATATGAAGATGAATCCCAACCTTTGGTGAAGTGGGTTACCAAGGCTACTACATGCTCAACTTCTACAAGTGCTACTTGTCACCAAGGATCCCCATCAACACATGTGGGTCCCCAAGAAGAAGAACTAGAGAAGTTCTTGAGGGGTGACTCCGCTAATGAAATTCACTCATATTCATTATTGGCAAGAACTAGTTGCAATCAACATCAACATCATGCAATAGTTTAAGGAGTCACACATTCCCTCGAAGGTAAGCAAGGGACAAGGTAATCAACAAATCAATGGACATCATCACATATGCTTTGCACTCCATGTCCATATATATCCTTGTATTTGTCTGTTGTGTGTTGGGACTAACCCATGTAGGTGGCAAGAGAAATGAAACAACAAGGATGCTCCCAACTCTTGGTGATCTTCATCAACTTTGGGCATCCACCACTACTTCACCTACATGAAGTCTTCATTGACAAACCCAAGGTTAGTTTATCACTCCTATGGGGGGATGTCACATCAAGAGGGAGCTTTATTCTAAGACTTGAGTAAAAGCATCTCATAGAATGTGACAACATTAAATGCTTTATGTAAAAGTGGTAACCCCACTTGTGCTTAAACGATGAATATGACAAATGATCAAGTATTATTACTTGGCTCGTAAGTCAATATACTCATATATATATATGACTCCGTCATTGCCAAAGTGTTTGTTAGATGCTATTGTGTTTGTGCATGTTTGCCATGATTTCTTTTGACATCTTATTGTGTGAGCATGTTGCTCTGTATTGATTTACTCATTCGAGGATATCCAATTGTTGTTATTTGGATTTAGATTTTATTTTGCCACTTGGATATAAAAGAATGCCTAGGACCACTCCTTCAGTTATCTATGCTTTCTCACCTCATATTCTATTCATGGTGCATCACAAAATTTAAACAAGTACTTTTCGATCTCTTTGTGTGAGGAGCACTCGGAGTTCTGTATCATCAAGGACTGACCATTAAAACCTCCCAAGTACATCTCGGTGGAACCAACTCCAAATTCTCGGTCTCACCGAATGCCTAGGGTTGATCTGGTTTTTTCTATCTCGGTAATACTGATTTCATAATCTCGGTTACACCGAGTTTCCCTATCAGCTAACAATTGTGAAACTCGGTGACACCAAAAATATCAACTCGGTGTCACCGACAGCGATGGTTATATATTCGGTGGACCCCAACATTTTGAAGTTCATTCTTCAAACGTCGTGCCTCCACAACCCTAGTTGTCGCCCCGAAGGCCCCTGGTCATCGCCTTGCCTCCCCGAGCGCCTCCGCCGCTAAGAATCGCCACTGTCGACGTCTTCATCTCCAATGTCACCGACATAGCGGATCCATTGCCGCATTAGGATATGGATTCGGCCCCCTCTCGCGCTCCACTGTATGATTCATGCGCATTATGGTTAATTCCTAGTCTTGCCACAGTTTGAAATCTTTCTATCCAAAAGAAAAATCCATAGGATAGCGAATGACGAATTTTTAGGGTTTTTCCGTTCGCCTCCTCTATCTCGGTAGAAACGATATCAAAAAATCGGTGTCACCGATTCTATTTTCTGCCCCACTGAGAACACCTTGATGGAACCGAGTGCTCATTTTTGGTCCGGAAAGAAGGATGTTTGTCTCGGTGTGACCAAAAATTTTGCCTCGGCTGTACCGAAATACACTTGACAGAATGCAAAACTTTGGAAATTCTTAGTTCAAACTTTCAAAAAATTCTGCATTTTGTGATGACTTATCCTATTCCACTCCTCTATACTCTATTCACAGGGTCAAACATGTCAGGCTCAGAAGATAGTCAGAATTTGCAGGAGCAGAACGTTGAGATGAGTTCAGGCACTAGTTGTGAGTCTAGTTCTTCCATAGATCCAGGCACTCCCAGTTCTCATGGGTTGCCTAAAGCTGCCACTAGGACAAGGAAGAGACTCAACTAGAAGAAGAAGATTTTGATTTTGTCCCAGAGGATGTTCTTGCTAAGAAGCAAGAGAAGGCTGGAAGGAAGTCTGCCAATGAGGCCACCTCATTTAGGAGGGTGGTCAACAAAAGTTATGCACCTGCAGAGACCTTCAAAGAACATGAGAGTGCTAGGGCAACTGTGTCTGTTGAGGTTCCAAGGAAAGCTTTGCCTAAGAAGGCAGGAGAAAAGAAGACAGCCAGGAAGAGGAGGATCTGTATGATGGGCAGACCTACCTCTATGTATGAGGATCTAGAGGAGGATGCTGGTGCTGCTGCTGAAGTGGAGGAAGAGGAGGAACCTGTTGTTCAGGCCCCTCCTAAGAAGAAGGCTAACAAACTTTTGGCTAATGCTATGCCTAAGCCTGGTCCCTCCAAGTGCACCAAGGTTACATCCAAGAAAGCTGCTTCACAGAAGTCCAAGAGGACTACCAGAGATATCCCTGCTTCTGAGAAGAACAAGAAGTCCATTTTCAGAGAAGCAGATGATGATGAAGATGCTATGTCAGTTCTGATGAAGCTCAGACCTCACCTTCCTGTACATGATGCCAGCCACCCAGTAGCTAAGGATATGAAGAAGCGGAAGGATTCAGGGTTGAGGGCATGGAGAGCTATTGATCCATATGCCCGGAGAAGGAAGACTACTGTCGACTATAGGTTTTATACCAAGGAGCAGCAAGACTTTTATGAGACAGTTTTGCTTGACAAGAGTCCTGTAGTCAGTGACATGAGATATGTTAACTAGCAGTACATCAAGGATAATGTGGACTATTTCCCATGTGTCCAAGATAACTTCCACTGCATTGGACTTGACAAGTTTGTTGGGAAGGAGTTCACTGCTTAGAATGATGAAACGATCATGCAGTTCTCTCCCACTACTCATTTTTATGAAGATGGCCTGATTGTTTGGATGATTGAAGGAGCAAGATGTGAATCTTCTACTGATGAGTGGGCTACCATCTTAGGAGTCCCTGAGGTTGAGGATGGTGTTTTGGATGTCTAATTAGAATCCAAGGAGAGTCACAATGCTATGAAGGATATGTATAATCCTATCCCTATAGATAAAGTGCAATCTCACAAGTTAGGATCCATTTAGTTCCTCCATCCAGGCCTCCGTACCATGAATACCATCCTGAGGCATACCTTGATGCCCAAGTCTGGAGATGAGAAGATGATTCGTGGATACTCCATCAACATGCTCATCCATCTTGATCGTCACACCAAGATTCGAGTGATGGTCTTGATAGTAGAGACTGTGAAGAGGGTTGTTGCTGATCAGAAGCACTCATGCTGCTATGCACCCTATATTTAGATGCTTATCAATTCTAGGATTGAGAAGCACATATTTGCTCTGGATAGTCCACACTTGCCACTTCAGCCAGATCTAGAGGACAATGTTGTGGTGATGGACCTAGACCATCCCACATCAGATGTAGCTCAGGCACAAGCTGAGGTAGAGGCAGAGGTAGATTGAGCCACTAGTGCTCAGGTCCCCAGGTCCAGGAACGAGCAGATGGATCTCTTGATCACCACTATCATGGACATGAAGAAAGACATCAAGTCCATCATCGACACCTCAGGAGAGCCTTGTGAACATCATTTAGGATAGAGTGAAAACTCTAAATGACAGGGTTGATGGGCTGACTAAGACAGTCAATGAGCTCAAGAAGGATGTTGATGAAGCCCCAATCCATCATGATGGTGTAATTCTCCCACCATGATGCTGCTGGTCCTTCCAGTTGATGTGCGGCAAATCGCACTTTCTCAGCGTCAGTGCATCCAGCGGTGACAAGTTCTCTCTCCATCTTGCGGAGCCAGTCATCTGCCACAATGGGCTCAGTGCTGCTGGAGAAAGTTGGAGGATTCAATCTCAGAAAACGGGTGAGATTGTCAGTCTGGGGTGGATGGTGATGATTATTGTTGTTCTGATTGTTGGTCTGATTCTGAATCAATAGTTGCATCAGTGCATTCTGTTGCTGAAGGAGTTGAGTGAGTTCCGGTGGGAAAGTGAAGTCGGTCTCACGTCGTGGAGGCATCTTGCTGTTTTCAGAGGGATGAGAATTAGAATAGAACAAGGGTCTAGAAGAAATTCACTACCCATATGCAATGCAACAAACATATCACACCAAACACTCATTCATTTATTCAATCAATGTCAAACAATGGAAATACAAATCTCAGACAACTAAGCATCGACCTACGCTTTAACGAATAAAAGATACATGGAGGGCATAACTAATGTTTTTCCTCAGAAGTGCATAGTCGTAGGTCCTTCGGTGGTGCTTTCCTCATAGTCTTCATCGTCGCTGATGAAGGGTGCCATGTCTCCTTCGGGGTGAAGGTTTTCCCCCATGTCTAGCTGCTCCTCCAGAGTTGCGATGCGTGCATTCTGCTCATCAATCCTCTCTAGGAAGTCCTTCACTTCATGCTCGTGTTCATAGTTGGCCTCTCGCAGATCAGCTTCAAGGTCCAGCTCACGGTTCATCAGATTCTTGATAGTCTTCGTGTCAGCACGAACTCGAAGCTCCAGAGTCCTGATGTGAGTCTCCAGGGTCTGGATATAGGAGATAGTGGTGTCTGCAGTGGGATTGGTGATGATGTTGCCATGGGCATCTCTGCGGCAAACCATGCTGAGTCCTGGTGAAATGGTTCCACCTCTGTATTCCTCCTGAATACGTCCAAGGGCACGATGAATGGCCATGTCTCTTCCAAGTATCCAACTGGGTGCCACGAACTTGAGATCTATGGGTTCCTTCCGATTCCCAAAGGTCTTCCCTGGAATATGCACCTCGATCCTGTAGCGTCCATCTTGGGGAAATGACATGATAGGAATCCCGGTGATGCTCGGCAAAGCAATCCTTACGTCCTTGACGATTCTCATCAGCTCCTTACCAAAGGGCATCGTTGCGTCAGGCTGGCAAAACTCCGTGATCAACACTGGGATGAAGGTGGCCATCTATAAATTTTGAAATAATCGGAGAGGAGTCAGAAACGAATAGATGAGAGTATAAGATATTTAAAGACAAAGAGAAACAATCCTAAGGCTTTCCAATCCTAGAGGTTACGTCCTACGGTCAGCGTGTGCTCTGATACCATTTCTGTAGCGACCCGACCTGAAAGGCCAAGTCTCCGGTGTTTTCCGTACCATCCCAAGATCATGCTGGTACACACACGGTACATCAATGTATATATCAAAGGGAAATCACACAGCATTATATTAATCGCAATCTCATATAGAGTCCTTTATTACAATAAAAATTACAATAAAGTGGCTAAAGGCCAACTCATGAGAATATCTAAATCTTGCGGAAGCGTCGACGGTAGATGAGTCCATCCGACTCCAAGGGCATCTCACTGAGCATAGAACGCGTCCTCACTCCTGGTCGGAAAAATACTCTGCAACATGATACGTTGCAGCCGTGTAGGTCAGCATATGGAATATGCCGGCAAAGTCACAGTAGAGGTGTGAAAATAATCAGCTAGTCTATATGCATATATGGCAGGTGGGGTGGTAAGTTTTGCGTAAAGCCAATTTTTCCTACATCAAGAAAAGGGGCTAAGCAAAACATTACTAAGTTGGTTAATTAATGAGATGGTTCCACCAACCAATTCTCATACCCAAAATTATTAAATTCCCACATCATCATATTATTTGTGTTGAGAGTTCCGGAAGTTCCAATTCCTTTGGCTCAAGTCGTCCATAACCGTGGACACGGCTAATCGATTAGGTTTAAGTACTCTGCAGAGTTTTGCACACGTTCCCCACAAGATTTGGTCGCCTCCGTTTGATTTCTCGCACTTCAGGGTGTTTGAGAAACGGATGACCAAAACATGGTCTTCCAAAGGGTTTCCCTGCGACTCTGACGGTGCCCATCCTTTCCTACCGTTCTTCTACCTCTCGTAGCACCGCCTGTCCAGGGTCACCACGATATCCAACCAAGCCAGAGCCCATAATGACTTGTGGCTGTGCAGGTAAGCCTTGGGTTTTAAAGCATCCATCCATCTCTTTGTGCCTAGGTGGACCTTTCCGCGTGAATACTGGCCATCTCCAGCATCACCTAGGCTAACCACTGGTTTCTCCAGGGTGCCGTTCAACCATCATCCACCCAGAGGTATGTTGAAAACTTGGAGTATTGAAATCTTGATCATTATGTAGGTCTTGAAATTATTAACTCTCTCAACTCCCATGAATCACACAACCAACCCCGTCTACTATTAGCATAGCAAAAATAAAACAACGTTTCCCGGGGCCAATGTTGTCAAAGGGGTTGAGAGAGGTATCTACCACATGATACTACTACAATGTAACCAAGTTTCCAACTAACCTATCTTGCATGCAACTGGGGAGATGGTAGAACTAATGCAAATAAAACATGGGTAAAACATGATCAAAGTGACTTGCCTGATTGATGATCTTCGTACGTGAGTGACTCTAAGTAACAAGCTTCGCACTCCGGATAATCTACGAAACAAACAATGCACTCAAATAAGCATACAACCAAAATAAGTACTCATAACATTCAGCAAAGAAGTACTAAACAAACAAGGCAAACAATGCACAAAAGTCTCTAGCAAGTAAAACACACAAAGTTTGGTTTTTCCAAAGGGGATGATGAAAACACTACTACATAATAAAACTATTTTGAAATAGCAAAACAATTGTTGACAGCAAGGGAAACAATAGAATATTTTATTAATAAACAGAATATAATCAATTTAAGTTTGTTGGGAAAACTTTAGTAGAGTTTATACAAGTTTGTGATAAACACTATATGAATCAACTATAGTTATATTAACAAAAAAGAATGAAAACTAAACTTATTATTTTGTTGACAAAACATGTTCTTACAGAAAATAACTTACAAATAAATTTGTCTTAGAAAACAGAATTAATTATACAAAATTTATTTGAAAACAAAACTATTACTAGTTAGTTGTTTTAATCAAATTATGCCTATTTGAAAAGAAGTTGTGATTCCTATGTTAAATGAAATTAAACTAGGCAAATTTATATTTTTATTAACAGTAAGTGAAAACACTAAATGTTTACTAACAGAACCTAATAAACAAATAAAACCAAATTCTAAATCAAACTAATCAAAATTAAGTTTATAAAACTATATTATAATAATAAGCAGATTCTGTTTATAGCTAAAACACTATTAAAAATCATCCTAAAAATCCTCAAACTAAACATGGAGATAGTCCTAACCAATATCTAACAGTGACAAAAAGAATCATATCAAAATCTATTTTCAAACTCTAGTTATTCAGATTTGAAGATTTTGAGCAAATTTGATTAAATTCAAATTTTATAGTTCAAATTTGAAATTTAAAAGTACAGGGCGAAACTACATGAAAAATGTGAGCTATTGCAAAAAGAATCAACTCAAAACACTAAACTGATTAAAAGATATAGCTAAAACAAATTTGGAATACATTCTGTTTATTAAAACAAAACAGAAAATGAAAAAAAAGATTTGCGTCGGTCTGGGGGCTACGTGGCGTGATCCGATTGGCTAGCGAGTGTGTGCGGTAGGTGAATTAGAGCGGGCGACCGATCGATATAAGAAAACGGTTCGGACTTAAGTCCGTTCTAATCTTAGCCGTTGGTTCGGGATCCGAGGGTCGAGGGGGCTTACGGAGGGAGGTTGCCGGCGTCGGGGTACTCCGGCGAGTCCGGTAGCGGCGATTGCAACGGCGAGGTGTTCCGGTGGTCGGGGAGGACGGGGAGGTGGTCCGGGCGACGGCGACAGTTCTCCGGAGTCGATTGGTGGCGACGGCGAGGCGAATGGTGGTCGGGGTGGTGGCTACGGTCGACGGCGACTTCCGGTGGTGGTGGAACTCCGACGAGCAATCGACGGCGTCTCGGTGAGAGAGAGGAGGGGGCTCGGGGGGGAAATGGATGCGGGGGGTGGTCCGGTTCTTATAGGGCGCTCGAGGGGTGAGGGGGAGTAAAGGAGAGAGAGATCCGGCGAGGGGGAGTAACGGCCGGCGTCGGATCCGGCGAGCGCGGGGAGTGAAGACGATGACCGTTCCGGGGCAACGGTCGGACGGGGTGGGACCCGGTGTCAGTGAGAGAGCAGGAGCGTTACTGCGCTCGGTCGGCCGACCGGTAACGGTCTCGGCTTTTAAAGCCGGTGGGCCGGCCCGTTTAATACCGGAAACGGTTACCGTTTCTTTTTAATAATTTACCAGAGACATTCAAAAGCTTTTAAAGCATTCAAATCGTTTGTAAATATAGGGGTATTATATATCAAAATTAACAGAATAATAAATGCTATTTAATGAACATTTCTATTCTGTCATTTGAACACTTTGAAAAAAAATATTATTTCAGAAATGTCCTAATTGTTTTTAAATCCTTTTTGCAAATATTTTCAAAATAACCCCTGGTTATTATGTTCAAATAATTCACCAATTTGACCCTGGTGTGGAGTGTCATGTTACTCCTCTCTTATTTTGAACCTTTAACCAAAATTTCAAATAGGGAAAGCAACATAGGGAAAAGTAGAAAGGACTTTCAGAAAAATCAGAAATGGCATTTCAACTAACACATACAATCAAGCAATGGTGATGATAGATGCATAGCTATATTCATAACATTCCAAAATGGAATTTTGGGATGTTACAATCACATACTTCTCAAAGCAAAGATTATATTCATTAATTATATCATATGTCGAAGCTCTTATCTATATGTTGTCTCCAATTACCAAAAGGGGGGAGATTTAAAGCACATTTCTCCCTTGGTGGTTTTGGTGATTAATAACAACATATATGACATTGAACTAATGTTTCCACTAACTGTGTTTCAGGAAAGTTCAATGATGGGTTGGCATAAGGATTGTGGAATACCTCAAGATGCAAGTAAATATATTGGAAAATCTTCAAGCAAAGGATTCTACATTTTATCTTTTGTGAGAAATCACTTTGAGTCCATAGGAAAGCCAATACTATTAAAAGGGGGTAAGGTTTTGTTGGTGAACAAAATGCTCATATGTGCACAAGTGATATTCACCACATACAACCACAAGCTCTTCCACAAAAGTCTGTCTAAAGCCAAATATTCAAAATCGGTGCAACCAACATTCTCCACTCGGTGCCACCGATTCCAAACCCTAGACAGACTCAGCCAAACCCTAGCTCTTCGGTGCAACCGATTCTGCATTCGGTGCCACCAATTTAGGATGCCAACTTTCTGCTACGCAAATTCACAACATCGGTCCCTCCGAGATTGTTGAAACGGCGTCACCAAGATAGGGCAATCTGACTGTTGGTCACCTTATCGGTGCAACCGAGTTTCCCATATCGGTCTCACGGAGATTCAAAAGTTTCCACCTTTGGGTCACTTCGGTACCACCGAGATTAACACGTCAGTGTCACCGAGTTGGTCATTTTGTGTGTAACGTTTGGATTTTTGGAGATGCCTATATATACACCTCCACCACCACTCACTCGCAAGAGAAGCACTCAAAATAGTTCCCCACTCATACCTACTGATTTTCCGAGAGAGAGCCACCTACTCATGTGTTGAGATCATGCCATTCCATTGCTACCATATGAATCTTGATCTCTAGCCTCCCCAAATTGCTTTCCACCCAATCAATCTCTTCTACTAAGCCAAATCTATGAGAGAGTGATTGTGTGTTGAGGAGTCTATCATCTTGAAGCACAAGAGCAAGGAGTTCATCGACACAATCGAGCCTTTTACCTTTTGAAGGGTGGTGCCTCCTAGATTGGTTAGGTGTCGCTTGGGTGCCTCCTACTTCGTGTTGTGGAGTGAACCAAGAAGTTTGTAAGGGCAAGGAGATCGCCTACTTCATGAAGATCTACCCCGAGTAAAGCTAGTCCTTCGTGGACGTAGGCCGTCATGGTATAGTCAAGGTTGCTTCTTCATGGAACCCTCCGTGGGTAAAGCCCTCCATGGACTCTCGCGACTATTACCCTTTGTGGGTTGAAGGCTCCATGAACATGGACGTATGATAGCACCACATATCGGGACCATGGGAAAAATCATCGTGTCACCAATTGCGTTTGATCTTCCTACCCTTCCTTTATTTACATGCTTTTCTTTACTTTCCACTGCTATACTCGTAGACATGCATGTGTAGGGTGTACTTGACATACTATGAATGCTAAAATCTGCGAAAAATCAAAATTGGGAAAAGGTAGATTTTTATTTGGTCAAGTAGTCTAATCACCCCCCCCCCCTCTAGCACTACTTTCGATCCTACACCTTGGGGGCTACAAGTGGAATTCTTTCATAAGCATGTTAAGTACCGGCTCATTATTTTCATAATGACCCGACCCTTGGGGGCTACAGGTGGAATTCTTTCATAAGCATGTTAAGTACCGGCTCATTATTCTCATAATGACCCGGTCCTTGGGGGATACACGATGATTCATCTAAGTTTAAAGTTATCAAAGACCCGGTTCATCTTCAAGAAGATAAACCGGTCCTTGGGGGCTATGTAAGGATATATGGAATACAAGACAAGGCTGAGCGTACCTCGTATTTTTTCCTCATCATACCAACTAGGCTGGCTTCCATGTCCCGGCTTGTAGAGAGGCGGTTTAAATAACCAGAATGCAACTCTTCAACACTGAGTTTGTCAAGATTGGGAATATCAAGTTGAGTATTCCCCTTCTCAGACAAAGGCACCTCTTCTTTGACAGCATGCTTGGTTAGCACAGCGGAAGAAGGAGTTGCAAAACCCGTCCCAGTAATGATAACCTCCTCAGCAGTATCTTCAGTCGGTTTGAGATGGCTGGGCGGCTTATGATTGGCCTCCGGGTCAGTCACCATGTTCACAACTTCATCACTTGCCAGCTCAGTATGTTGGAGTGCTTCTTGATGAGTTTCAGAGGGCTCCACATGACTCTCAGGAGTAATGAGATAAGGATTCTCCTGCTCAGGGGCATCAGGGTTGATAGTTGACCCGCCTATTCTTCTTTTCTTGGCTTGATCCCTATGAACAAAGATATCATCATAAGTTATATGCAAGGATAAAGAGTTAATGAGCAACATTGAATGCAAAGGAGAAAAGTTGCCCTAGATTGATAACAACAGGAGGCAGTTTTGTAGCAGTCAAGTTGCCCAATGAAGGTGATGACTCCTGACATTTTCATGTAGGAAAATTAAGAAGTTGCTTGATAAATCAACTCTTGGAAAGAAGGGGCAGGACAATGAATCACCTGTCGGGTCAGGGTGGTTAACTTTTGAGGCAAAGCTTTCACAAGGTTACCTGAGACGCTTGGTGTTCGGCGTCTTGATGTATACTGAGCCTTCTTCAAAATAAAATTGGGATCCAAATAAGCATCCGGGTGAGACATGGTACTTTTCTAACGACCCGCCATGGTTTCTTTGGAAACGAGAGCTTTGAGCTGGAAGAAACAGAAATTACCTCAATATCATCGGCCTGGCTCATCGCATCACCATCCTGAGACTTAACAGGGGTTATCAAGTTCAATAAAAGATAGTTAAAAAGTGAGGGTTCTAGCTCTGTTTGGTCATCAACGGATTGTGACTCGCCCATAATCAGCGCGTCCTCTACAGCCGCCTTGCTCTTTTTCTTGCTCATGGTAGCTTTAGGTTTCCTTGCTGGAACCTTCTGCTGCCTCCTCTTCCAAAATGAGGAATCAGCTTACAGAGAAGTTGACAAAAACAACAAGTTTGAAGAATGAAGCATGATATAAACAAAGTGAAAGGTATCAAATATTATCACCTTAGGAGTCGGGTTATCGGTATAGAAGGGTCTTAGACCAATTTTATCGTAGACTTCCTGCTTTTCGCCCAACAATTTCTTCACGATTTTTTTTACATTGCTCGTATCCACAGTAATGTTGTTATAGCGTTGCGGGTGGTTCAAATTGCCATCATACTCACATGTTAACCCGCTGCGAGGACTCAAGGGTAAGATCTGCCAAGACACCCAGCATCGGGTTAAGTCAACTCCGGTTAACCCATTGGCTATCAAAGCTCTGAGCTTGGGCCACACAAAGGCAAGTTGAGCACATTCCTCTACAGAAGCCGAGTCAGGCAGTTCAAAGTTTAAAGGCAGATGCTCTGCTCTTTAACTCGGCATGGGACTTTCATCAACCGGGGTTGTGTTCTTGCAATAAAACCTAGTCTTAGCCCATCCTTTTGGGTGGCTAGGTAAAACGGCAGAAGGAAAACTGCAGTCTCTTCGCCTCCAAATCGTCACAGCGCCAAGTTCTAGACTGGGTCCATTAGCAAACTTTGTTTGGCAGTTGAGATAAAAGAACTCCCTGAACAAAAGAACAGTAGGCTCAATTCCCATGAACACCTCACAAAACACTTGAAATAGGCACAGGTTGGTTATAGAATTTGGAGCTAGGTCCTGAGGGTGAAGGTGATAAAATGCAAAGCATCTCGGAAGAATTTTGACCCAAGAGGAGAAAAGCCCCATGGAAGATGATCTGTAAAAATCACTACTTATCCTTCACTGGGTTGAGTTCTTTCCTATCCAAGGGCGGCTCGCCATGCAATCTTTTCTTCAGGTGACGGAAGACCCAGCTCCACAAATTCTTGGAATATCTCTTCAGAGACTTGTGAAGGTGCCCAATTGCATGAAGCGGGTTTGGTCATGGTGGTTTATTCAAAAGGAAAAGCTACAGAAGCATATTTGGTGCGTTACTAGAGAAAATGGCGGATTGTTTAAACAAGTGGCATAATCAGGCAGACAATCTGCCAATGACTCTAGTTTAAGACAGCATGATGAGCTACAACAAGAAAGTCGCCCTAGTATAAGCCATAGTCCAAGCCAAATCAAAGTTACAAAATGGGCGGGTTACTGTCATAATGGTGAACCGGCAAAACGCAAAGGCGACTTACAAACAAACAATTTCTGGATTTTCTGCTAAGTGAAGGACAAACAGGTTTCTACCAGAGCATCTACAATTAAAGATCTACAAATGGGTCGAAAAGAAAACAATTTACTAGACCAATGGCAAGGTGCAGCGACAATGGTGGCCTAGCTCGCGAGTTTTGAAGGAGATCTAAGGGATATTACATGAGAGGTAAAACCACTAATTCTACCGCGGTATCTACGTGAAAAGATTCATTGTGAACGCGTGTAGGCCAACAATGGTGATGAACACATGAAGAACTCTGAAAAACTCCCATGAAGCGACATGACTTCAAAGTAGATCTAAAGAAATAGGAAAAGACTTACCTGGCAATCGCGATGGAGACGAAAAGGACCTGTTGTGCCCAGACAAAGTTGGAAGACAATGTGGCCCTGGGAGCAGTTGGTTGGCGATGAGGAGACAACGGCGGTGGCACGACGAGCAGTTCGAAGCTCGAGCGGGAAGAAGAATTAGTGGAGGCGATATAAAAATGGCTGATAGGGCCCCTGTGAGTATTTAAAGGGCAAAAGGTGGAAGTGTGACCGGCAGGCGCGAGAATCGAGGGGATACATTAAATTTCAAAGATATGGACGCCTCGATTTTCAGGCTAAGCGGATACACATAAAGGCCATTATGATGATGCCACCGATGTCATCACTGAATCTGTAGATTTCCAATGACTGACATCATTAGTCGGCGGGTCAAGAAAACAGAAAATCCATAGATATCATGATTTGACATTTTGCGACCCGAAGAAGGCGTCGACACAAGATGAAGATGAGACGCCAAGATCAAGGTGAGAAGATATTGACATGAATAAATTCAAATCAATTTGGGGCCTAATGTTGGGGATATAACCCCGGGTGTAACCCGTCACGGTGGGCCGGCTTATAGTAATGGTGTCTTAATGTTTACACTCAAGATGGGCCCAGGCACCCTTATCCCAGAGACATAAGGCGGTTTACGGACCAAGCCTCCTAGCGGCCCAAGGTGTGAAGACAGCGACTGCTGGCCCAGGAGGATGACGATATTTGATGAAAAGATTGAGATGGAAAAAAGCTGGTATGAACTAGACCTATCTTGCTTTTGTAAATATGATTAGCTCATCTTTCCGAATTCAGTACATTATGGGTGGAACGTGTTTGCAATGACAATTAGAAAGAGTTATTCATGCCATGCTTAATTAGCTAAGAGTGGATAATGGTTCGTCTTGACTGCAAACATGCGCATTAAAATGGTTGTGATGTAGTATGATAGAATGGTATCCTCCTCTGAATGATTCAAGTGGATTGACTTGGCACATGTTCGCGCATGTAGTTGAAACAAATCAACATAGCCTCCATGATATTTATGTTCATGGCGAATTATATCCTACTCATGCTTGCATTCAATGTTGGTTAATATCAAAGCATGTTGATGAATGTGTCGCTCTCTAGTTGGTCGCTCCCCAGTCTTTTGCTCGCCTTCACTTGTACTAAGCGGGAATACTGCTTGTGCATCCATCTCAATAAACCCAAAGTTGTTCCATATGAGTCCACCATATCTACCTATATGCGGTATTTACCTGTCGTTCCAAGTAAATTTGCATGTGCTAAACTTTAAACCTTCAAATAAATATTCTGTTTTGTATGCCCAAGTTTCTCATGTCGCGACTGGGGTTGTCAATATCTTCCATGCTAGGTGGGTTATTCTCACGATATGTGTTGATTCACTATCATTCACGAGAAAGTAGCTAGTAATCGGGATGCCCAGTCCCATGCTCGAAATAAAAAGCAAATTATAATTAAACAAAAATCCCCCAGCACTGTGTTTGTATGGATGGTACCCGTGAATTCAGCCCGCCGTGGAATGTGATTGGTTGGTGGAGGGGGAGTAAAAACTTTACCATGCTGTTTGGGAACTACCTATAATGTATCTAGCATGGAAGATATTGAAAACCTCTTGGTCGTTATGTGAGCAATAAAAGCATACCGCTCCAAAAATCATTACTAATCTCTGTTTTAAAAGCTCGAGCTCTGGCACCTCTACAAATCAATGCTTACCTCTGCGAAGGGTCTTTCCATTTACTTTATTGTTGAGTCCTCATCCTCTTATAAAAAGCACCAATTTGATAGTGTCGTTGTCATTTGTATGCCTTGCTATTAATTGATATTGAGTATGAGCATGACTGGATCTCTCTCACCGTGAATTACAATGTTTAGTCAGTCCTTGTTCTCCAGAGGTGCTCCGCATTTATGTTTTGCGGTCTTAGAAAGGGCTAGCGAGATACCATTAGGTCATATTGTATCATGATTGTTTTGATAGAATTGTTGTCATCGAGACTTATCATTATTGCTCGCTAGTTGATTATGCCATTGATATGAGTAAATGTGAGACCTAAATGTTATTGTGAATGCGGTTAGTCTATTGCTTGAGGACAATAGTTAGACATATTTACAATAGCAAGATCAAATAGAGTTTGTAAAAGTTTTTCTTTATCACTTTTAGTTTATCAACTGAATTGCTTGAGGACAAGCAAAGGTTTAAGCCTGGGGGAGTTGATACGTCTCCAGCGTATCTACTTTTCCAAACTCTTTTGCCCTTGTTTTGGACTCTAATTTGCATGATTTGAATGTAACTAACCCGGACTAACGTTGTTTTTAGCAGAATTGCCTTGGTGTTATTTTTGTGCAGAAATAAAAGTTCTCGGATTGACCTGAAAATTTACGGAGAATATTTTTGGAATTAATAAAAAATATTGGCGAAAGAACCAACTGCAGGGGGGGCCCACCACCTGGCCACAAGCCTGGTGGGCGCGCCCACCCCCCTAGGGCGCGCCGGGCAGGCTTGTGGGCCCCCTGCTGCTCCTCCGACCTTGTTTCCACTTCTATATATTCCTATTCGAGGAGAAAAAATCAAGAAGAAGAGTTCATCGCGTTTCATGATACGGGCCGCCGCCACCTCCTGTTCTTCCTCAGGAGACCAGATTTGGAGTTCGTTTTGGGCTCCGGAGAGGGGAAATCGATGCCTTTGTCATCACCAACCATCCTTCATCACCAATTCCATGATGCTCCCCACCGTTCGTGAGTAATCTCATTGTAGGCTTGCTGGACAGTGATGGGTTGGATGAGATTTATCATGTAATCGAGTTAGTTTTGTTAGGGTTTGATCCCTAGTATCCACTATGTTCTGAGATTGATGTTGCTATGACTTTGCTATGCTTAATGCTTGTCACTAGGGCCCAAGTGCCATGATTTCAGATCTGAACCTATTATGTTTTCATGAATATATGTTTTCTTGATCCTATCTTGCAAGTTCTAGACACCTATTATGAGTTATGATCCGCATCCCCCAGGGTGATAATAACTAGGATTCTTTCCGGTGATTACCGTAATTTGAGGAGTTCATGTATTCACTAAGTGGTAATGCTTTGGCCCTATTCTCTATTAAAAGGAGGCCTTAATATCCCTTAGTTTCCAATAAGACCCTACTGCCAGAAGAGGGTAGGACAAAAGATGTCATGCAAGTTCTTTTCCATAAGCACGTATGACTATATATGGAACACATGCCTACATTACATTGATGAATTGGAGCTAGTTCTGTGTCGCCCTATGTTATAACTGTTGCATGATGAATGCCATCCAACATAATTATCCATCACTGATCCATTGCCTATGAGCTTTCCACATATTGATCTTTGCTAAGTTACTTTTCCATTGCTACTGTTACAATCACTACAAACTGCTACTATCACTTTGCCACAGTTACTGTCACTACCATATTACTTTGCTACTGAGTACTTTGCTGCAGATATTAAGTCTTTCAGGTGTGGTTGAATTGACAACTCAGCTGCTAATACTCGAGAATATTCTTTGGCTCCCCTTGTGTCGAATCAATAAATTTGAGTTGAATACTCTACCCTCGAAAACTATTGCGATCCCCTATACTTGTGGGTTATCAATGTATTCGGTCCAATGAGTGTTGTAGCATGCGGTGGATATTGTTATTTTCTTACCTTCACTGGTGATTTGAGTAGATATAGTGTACATTTACTTAATGAAACACAAGTCTAAAATGTTTGAAAAGTTCAAACAAATTCAGAGTGAAGTTTAAGATCATCGAGACAAGAAGATAAAAATGTCTACGATATGATCGTGGAGGTGAATATCTGAGTTACGAGTTTGGTATACAACTTAAGACAATGTGAAAGTTGTTTCACATCTCACGCCACCGGGAACATCATAGTGTAATGGTGTGTCCAAACGTCATAGTCATGCTCTATTGTAGATGGTGCATACTATGATGTCTCTTATCGTTTTGCCACTATCGTTTTGGGATTATGCATTAGAGACAACTACATTCTCTTTAAATAGGGCACCATCTGAATGCGTTGAGATGACACCATATGGTTTGGCAGAAACCTAAGCTGTCATTTCTTAGAGTTTGGGAATGCGACACTTATGTCTGATAAGCTCGAACCCAAAGCGGAAAAATGCATCTTCATAGAATACCCTAAGAATAGTTGGGTATACCTTCTATCTCAGATCCGAGTACAAAGTGTTTGTTGCTAAAACTGGGTCCTTTCTCGAGAAAGAGTTTCTCTTGAAAGAATTGAGTGGGAGGAAGATAGAACTTGATGAGGTTGTTGAACCTTTGTTTCAACCATAGAGTAGCGCAGCACAGAAAGATGTTTCTCTGGAGTCTACGTCAGTTGAAGAGGAAGTTAATGGTGATGATCATGAAGCTTCGGATCAAGTTACTATCAAACCTCGTAGGTCGACAAGGACACATACTACTCTTGAGTGGTACAGCAACCCTGTCTTAGAGGTCATGTTGTTGGACAACGATGAACCTACGAACTATCGAGAAGAGATGATGGGCCCGGATTCCGACAAATAGTTAGAGGCCATGAAATCCAAGAAAGCATCCATGTATGAAAACCAAGTATAGACTTTGGTAGACTTGCTCGTTGGATGGCAGGTCATTGAGTACAAATGGACCTTTAAGATGAAGACAGACGCTGATGGTGAATGTCACCATTTATAAAGCTCGACTTGTCGCAAAGAAGTTTTCATCAAGTTCAAGGAATTGACTACGATGAGATTTTCTCACTGTTAGTGATGCTAAAGTCTCTTGGAATTATGTTAGCAGTGGTTGCATTTTTCAATTATGAAATCTGGCAGATGGATGTCAAAACATCATTTCCTTAACGGTTTACTTGAGGAAAGGTTGTACGTGATACAACCAGAAGGTTTTGTTAGTCCTAAGGATGCTAAAAGGTGTGCAAGCTCCAGCAATCCTTATATGGGCTGGAGCAAGCATCTCTAAGTTAGAATATACACTTTGATGAGGTTATCAAAGTTTTTGGGTTTATACAAAGTTTATGAGAAACAAGTATTTACAAGAAAATGAGTGGGAGCATTATAGAATTTCTGATGTGTATATGTGGTTGACATATTGTTGATCGGAAATAATGTAGAATTTCTGGAAAGCATAAACAGTTGTTTGAAAAGAGTTTTTCAAAGGAAGACCTGGATAAAGCTATCTAATTGTGGGGCATCAAGATCTATAGAGATAGATCAAGATCTCTAATAAGACTTTCAATTAGTACATACATTGACAAGATTTTGAAAGAGTTCAAAATGGATCAGTCAAAGAAAGAGTTCTTGCCTGATTTGAAAGGTGTGAAGTTGAGTGAGACTCAAACCTCGACCACAGCAGAAGAAAGAGAAAGGATGAATGTCGTCCCCTATGCCTTAGCCATAGGCTCTATATAGTATGTCATGATGTGTACCGCACCTTTGTGTGCCTTGCCATGAGTCTGTCAAGGGGTACAAGAGTGATCCAGGAGTGGATCACTGGATAGCAGTCAAGATTATCGTTAGTAACTAGAGAGCTAAGGAAATATTTCTCAATTATGGAGGTGATAAAGAGTTTGTCGTAAAGGGTTACGTCGATGCAAGCTTTAACACCAATCTGGATAACTCTTAGTAGCAATCCAAATACGTATAGTGGAGTAGACATTTGGAATAGCTCCAAGTGGAGCGTGGTAGCAGTGTTTACAATATGATATAGATATTTGCAAAGTACACACGGATTTGATTGTCGCAGACCCACTGACTAAAACCTCTTTCACATCCAAAGAATGATCGAACCCTAGAACTCATTGGGTGTGAGATTCATAACAAATCACATGGTGATGTGAGCTATATTATTGACTCTAGTGCAAGTGGGAGACTATTGGAAATATGCCCTAGAGGCAATAATAAATTGGTTATTGTCATATTTCCTTGTTCATGATAATCATTTATTATCCAGGCTAGAATTGTATTGATCGGAAACTCAGATACATGTGTGGATACATAGACAACACCATGTCCTGGTATGTCTCTAATAGACTAGATCATTGATCAAAGATGGTTAAGGTTTCCTAGCCATGGACATGAGATGTCATTTTATAACGGGATCACATCATTAGGAGAATGGTGTGATGGACAAGACCCAAACTATAAACATAGCATATGATCATGTCAATTTAGTGCTATAGTTTTTTGCATGTCAAGTATCTGTTCCTATGACCATGAGATCATGCAACTCACTGACACCGGAGGAGTACCTTGTGTGTATCAAACATCACAACATAATTGGGTGACTATAAAGGTGCTCTACAGGTATCTTCGAGGGTGTCTGTTGGGTTGGCATGGGTCAAGACTAGGATTCGTTACTTCGTGTGACGGAGAGGTATCTCAAGGCCCACTCGGTAATACAACATCACAACAAGCCTTGCAAGCAATGTGACTAAGTGTTAGCCACGGGATCTTGTATTACAGGACGAGTAAAGAGACTTGTCGGTAAAAAGATTGAACTAGGTATAGAGATACCGACGATCGAATCTCGGGCAAGTAACATACCGAAGAACAAAGGGAACAACATACGGGATTAATTGAATCCTTGACATAGAGGTTCGACCGATAAAGATCTTCGTAGAATATGTAGGAACCAATATGGGCACCCAGGTCCCGCTATTGGTTATTGACCGTAGAGGTGTCTCGGTCAGGTCTACATAGTTCTCGAACCCGCAGGGTCTGCACACTTAAGGTTCGGTGACGTTTCGGTATAGTTGAGTTATGTATGTTGGTAACTGAAGGTTGTTCGGAGTCCCGGGTGAGATCCCGGACGTCATGAGGAGCTCCGTAATGGTCCGGAGGTAAAGATTGATATATAGGAAGTCAATATTCGGATTCCGGAAAAGTTTCGGGACATACTGGTTTTGTGACGGGAATGCCGGAAGTGTTCTGGGGTCCACCGGGGGGTCCACCTGCCCCAGAGGGGCCCATGGGCTGTGAGAGGATGCGCACCAGCCACTAGTGGGCTGGGTGCCCCTCCCACCTAAAGCCCATGCGGCTGGAAGGGCTAGGGTTTGCCCAAGGGGGGCACTTGCCTTGGGGGCCAAGTTTCCCCCTTGGCCGCCGCCCCACCCTAGGGGAAACCCTAGGGCGCCCCCTCCTCCTCTCCCTCCTATATATGTGAGGGGAGGGAGGGCTTCAGCACCACAAGCCACGGCGCAGCCTCTCCCTTCCCCTCTATATCTGTTTCTCCTCTAGATTGTCGCAGTAGCGCTTGGCGAAGCCCTGCCGGGACAGCTCCACCACCACTGCCACCACGTCGTTGTGCTAGCAGAGAACTCATCTACCTCTCCGCTCCCTCTTGCTGGATCTAGAAGGCGGTGATCATCATCGAGCTGTACGTGTGCTAAATGTGGAGGTGTCATCCGTTTGGCACTAGATCGGAAGGACCGCGATGGGATCGCGGGACGGCTCATGATGAGATCGCGGGACGGATCGTGATTGGATAGTGAAGACATTTGACTACATCAACCGCATTTCTTAACGCTTCCGCTTAGCGATCTACAAGGGTATGTCGATCCACTCTCCCAATCATAGATGCTCATCACCATGCATAGATCTTGCATGTGCGTAGGAAAATATTTGTTTCCCGTGCAACATTCCCCAACAAGTACTTCATGGTTAAGGCGGGTAATGCTATGTATATCCCATCCCCATCCCCATCTTGCATGCTGGGTAAGGTATTTGACCCACCATATCCCCCATGGGAATTCAGGCTGGCACTTCTCCGTGCCCTAATATAGTAAACACCCATGGGGACCCGTGTAACGGTTTTAACCATTGACAGCTTCAGGTGAGGCACACGTGCCACGTCAAAAGTTGTGCATTGGGTATATATTTAAAGCATCTCAATCATGATCTTTTCATGCATATGTTTTTGTCTCATGCATGCAGAGGTCGTCTTTGTACACTCACTCATGCGGTTACCACTGACACACCCATTTGTTGCCCCCACGTGGTCTATCACCTTGGATGGCGGGCGACAGGGGTTTGATCAAAGGTGGATTCATCTTAGTCTATGTTTCGGCGAATATCATGGTGAGATTACGGACGAAAGTTTGGGCACATGTGTGCCTGCACATGCTCATTGTACAAGTCGTAAACCTCTGTTTTTTCCGATTTGCAAAGGTCCCACATGAAAGGTGTGCATTGGGTATTCAAAACATCACACAGCACCTTCATACATATGTTAGGGCAGCATGGTGGCAGTGGTTGTCCACGGACACCGCCCCCTCGCACAATTATTAGTGTCATTCCCATCTGTAGCCTCGCATACTTTTGTACCGCAACAAGAGAGGTTAATTATTGTGGATTCTTTTTTAGTCAATGTTTGCAGTAGGCCATGGGTGTGAGATTACATGGTATAATTTGAGTGCGTGTAGTGTACGCATGAATGTCTCTCCCATCAGCTTGAATGGGGGGTATATATATACTACGCGTCGTGAACCTCACTTTCCATGCGGACTTAAAGATTCCCGGGGAAGGTGTGCCACGCTAAAGTTTGTGTGTTGGGTATGTAAACATCACACAACACTTCCATGCATATGTTTGATCCACGCTTAGATGGTGATTGTCTTTGGATACTCCTTCGTGTGTTGAAAGTCCATTCATGAGCCTGCATGGATGTTCATCACATTGACTGACAACGAGAGAGAGGTTACCATGGAGGAATCTTCAATTGTCTGGTGATATGGTATACATTATATAGGTCATTTGAGTTTCCTTACCCAAGTATGAGCACACGCCTACGGATGCGTGAATCGTTCCCGTCGACGCTCGGCATACTAGTTGTACGCGTCATAAGCACTCACTCGGGGAGGGGCACTTTCCCGTTCCAAAGCATTTGATACATCAAAGTTTCACATGAGGTATATATTAATGAATTCAAACTTAACACAACATTTCCGTGCACATGTTTGCACCACCAGCAGGTCATGGATGTGTTCGACACTCCACCGCGTGGTTAGATATCGACTTCACGCCCATTCATGGGCCTCTATGGACGTCCATCCTTTCGATCGACAACGGGAGAGGTTTGACCAAAAGTGTTAATTCTATGGTCGGGATGTCCGTGTTTCGAGGCGCATGGTCCATAGTCCACCTTTGACCAGAAAAGAGATGGGGTCGTTCGACCATGCAAGATTCATGTATATGTTTCATTTTCGTGTTACGACAGGAGTGATACGCAAGACCTGTTTGGGGGCATGTATTTGTGGCTAGGATTCCCGCTCCACCAACACGAAGTGGCGACGGAGGAAACATGTGCCACATCAAAGTTGTGCATTGGGTATTTTGAACGATCAAACCACCCTATGCATACATATTTTTGTTCCACATGCAGGTGTGTATGTGTTCTAACCCCTTTTCCAAAAAAATTGACAAAATGCTCCTATATATTATTATTATAGGAGTAAATAGCAAACGATTCGAATGTAATAACAGTTTGTGATTGTACACTCAAGAGAAACCATTCCATTTGCCGTTGGCACATCAGCACGGTCCACTGGTGGGCGCCGCACACGATTGGGTTCCACGAGACTTCCCTCGTACAAATATCTACCACCTTGAGCCATTTGAAAAATGGCGGTTTCGTGGGTTTTTCCTATTTGATAGCACACACTTATTATCTTTCTGGTGTGTGCGATGTTTGTTGCTCCTGCCCTGCCTGCGCTGCTTTAATCCCGTAATCTAATTTTCAGTAGCCCCGGTATCCTGGCATTCCCGCCTAGTGAAATTTTCATTAGCCGCGTGGCATTTCCTTAAGCACCACTTACCCCCTCCCCACCAAAAAACCACTACTCAGATAACATAAAAAGGAAAACCTCCGCTCCCGCTCGCACCACTCCTCTCCCTCTCTCGAACCATAGCTAGCACGCCACTGCCGCCGCCCCCAACTCCACTACCATCCTCTGTAGGCCTTCCCATGACGATCTCAAAGTCCTCATGAAGATCCATCACAAGGGGGTTGGACTAGAGTCGTCTGTGCAATCGATGATAGTGGTCCTCCATGTCGAATAATGCACGCACAACTTTGGTTCACCCCGTAGTGTCGGCCTGGGAAGCACCCTCTTCCCCGCAGATCCCCATCCCCATACTCACCCACACTCTAGAGCGTCGCTGCCTCAGCCCGGCTATGCTTCCTGGAGATCTGGAGGAGCGAATGGCCAAAAAGAGGTATATCGAAGCATGTTTGCTGGACGACGGTGATGTGGCCGCCGAGGCACCCAGGGGAAGCTCAGTACGATGACTGACCCACGGTTTCTAATGAGCGGGCTCGCGCATGTCTGTATGTCCTGCCAGCCGGCTATGACATTGAGCTCGGCGGCAACGATGGCTTGATGCAATCTATGACATAGGTTAAGTATATCACCCCCGCCCCTTCGGGTTCAACCTCCTTGGATATCCTCCATGCTCCCCCGCCCCCCGTGTTGGTCTACTCTTCTTCGCTGTCAGGATTTTGCCTTCATTGCCATTGAGACCCTTTTGTCATTATTGAAGGTCGTGTTCTATATATATATGTCGGTGACTCGGCATCGTCAGTTGCGTCAGGCCTCATTGACGACAACAATGACAAGGCACCCTATCTGTCTCTTCCAAGAGGAAATAGCCCATACATGCCTTCAGGGACGTCACCCTAGAGATGTGCTCTTCCAAAGGCAAGGAGCTAAGCTGCCACAATAGGGAGCGCACGGTGTGCACCCTCGCTGCAGGCTCTTCCAAGGGGTATGAATTGTTCAAAAGTGCAATTTGATATGCTAGCGTATGAACTGTTCAGTTCAATTTTAGTGTTGATGCATTTGGTTGTTTGTAGTGAGTGTATACCTTGTTTAGCTTTATATGTGATTGTTTGTAGTGAACATATGTCCAGTTTCATTGCTAGATTTGGTTGTTCAATCATACAGTTGGTTCCCGTTAAAGATGGTATTTAACACACCCCTGTCTGTTTCAGTTTTCTCACACTCTGATGTTGAATCGTACAATTTGATGTTAAGCACATGGTGCATTCTATGTTCTATGCAATTTCAACAATACTGATATGATTGGATGTTTGGTTTCTGTTAAGTATGTTGTAGTGAGCATATGCTTACTTTAAAGGTTTTTTAGTGGTTTGTGGTTATGATTTGTCCAGTTTCAATTGATGTATTTGGTTGTTTGTAGTATGCCTCTGATCTACTCTGCTTTGCTGTTAGGAATGTGCTATGCTGGAGTATGAATTGTAAAGTTCAAAAGTGCAATTTGATATGCTGGAGTATGAATTGTTCAATTCAATTTCACTGCCTATGTTTGGTTGTTTGTAGTTAGCATATACCTATATTTGGTTGTTTGTAGTATGCATCTGATCTACTCTGCTATATTGTGAGGAATGTTCCTTCATTGCCAACAGGACCCTAATACGTCTCCAACGTATCTATAATTTATGAAGTATTCATGCCATATTCACCTATGTTTATAATAATTTTATATTGTTTTGATGCACTTTATATGATTTATTTAGAACTAACCCGGACTGATGCTATTTTCGGCAGAATTACCGTGGGGTTGTTTTTGTGCAGAAAATGAAAGTTCTCGGACTCGCCCAAAACTTTTTTATGATTTTTTCTGGAGGAAATAAGAAATACTGGAGTGAAGAACCACCGGAGGAGGTGTGACAGGAGGCCACCACACATCTGGACGCCCACTTTCTATGGCGCGACCAGATAGCTTGTGGGGCCCATGTAGCTCCATTGCGCGTGATACCAACACTGAGAAATCCTATAAATCCTAGAAACCCAAGAAATAAAGACAGACCTTTTGTTCCGCTGCCGCAACTCTCTGTATTGCCGAAAAACCAATCTGGAGCGATTCCAGTACCCTGCCGGAGAGGAAAAACCATCGCTGGTGGGCATCTTCATCATCCCTATGGTCTCCATGATGAGAAGGGAGTAGTTCACCCTCGGGGCTGAGGGTATGTACCAGTAGCTATGTGTTCAATCTCTCTGTCTCTCTCGTGTTCTTGAGATGACACAATCTTGATGTATCACAGGCTTGTTAATATAGTTGGATCATATGATGTATTTTCCTTACCATCTAGTTGTGATGAATTGAGTCTTTCACTTTAAGATCTCATTATGTTGGATTGAGCATATTGGTATGACAGCACTTGATGTACATCTTGCGTGGGATACCCATAGTGACACTGGGTATTCTATTGATTCACTTGATATATGTTGAGGCATCAACTTGTGGATTCCGATGACCTTGGGGATCTATGCATAGGGGTTGATTGCACGTTTTCATACCATGTTCTCCGATAGAAATCTTGGGGTGCTCCTTGCAAGTTCTTTGTGTTGGATTGAATATGATATCTTTGAAATTGTTTGATGCATGTCGCATAATTTACCCACGGATACTTGATGTGACATCGGAGTATCTAGATGGCATTAGGGTTAATTGATATGTATCATTAGTGTTATTCTAGTATGAACTCTATGGATGTTTGCAAAAATTATAGGAATATCTCAAAAGATCGAACAAAAAATATAACTTGATGTTACGTTAGTACAACTCTTGAATAGATCGATCGGAAAGAATAACTTTGAGGTGGTTCTACCACCTACACCAATTTCATCTTATTGTTCTCCGCTAGATAGGAACTTTGGAGTCATTCTTTGTTGCATGTTAAGGAATGATCATATGATTCAACTATGTTAGAATTGTTGAGAGATTGCATTAGTGAAAGTATGTACCCTAGGCCTTATTTACAAGCATTAATATTTAATACAACGTTTTGCTCGCTGTTTGCCACTTGTTATCTTGCTGTTTTTATATTTTCACATTACAAAAATCCATATCTACCATTCATATTGCACTTGTATCACCATCTCTTCACCGAACTAGTGCACCTATATAATTTACCATTGTATTGGGTGTGTTGGGGACACAAGAGATTTCTTGTATTTGATTGCAGGGTTGCTTGAGAGAGACCATCTTCATCCTAAACCTCCCACGGATTGATAAACCTTAGGTCATCCACTTGAGGGAAAATTGCTATTGTCCTACAAAACACTGTGCTTGGAGGCCCAACACGAGTCTACAAGAATAAAGTTGTGTAGTATAGACATCAAGCTATTTTCTGGCGCCGCTGCCGGGGAGGTGGGTGCTTGAAGGTATATCTTTAGATCTTGCAATTAAATCTTTTCGTTTCTTGTTTTTCACTACTTTGGTTTTATAAAAAATTAAGATAAATGGATCCTCATCCACTTACTAATCTTTTCACAAGACCCGATTATGTTGAACCAATTGCAAGTGAGAGTGCACTAGATTATCTTTATGAGGTCTTGCTTGAAAATCATGAATCTAAAAATGTGATGAAATGCTAGAAGAAATTTACAAAGTGATTAATGAGAATTCCTTGAATGATAATTATGGTTGCAATATTGTTAGTATGAATTCTTTGAATATCCATAATACTAATGATGATTGCACTAGTCATGATAAATAGATTTCTTATAACCATGTTGATTTTTTTGGAGTGCATAGAGTTTGAAAATATGTACCAAAAAGGGAAAAAAGATTTTGTAAGAGGCATAAATATTAAGAAACTAAATGGTTATGTGAGATGTTAGATATTTGTGCTAAAAGGTTATGCATTCTTTGCATTACCTATGAACTTTGCAATGAAAGTGGTCATTTTAATTTCCAATGTGAATTCTTTTATGATCGAATCGTGTCCAAAAATTGTGATAACCTGATTACCCCTGAGCATTATAATGAACTTATTCTGTTTCTGGGGTATGAAGAAGTGAAACATAAAACTAAGGAGTTGCCAGATTGGGTTCTCTTGAAACTTCTTGATTTTTATCTAAAAGAAATCTATATGTATTGTGAGGTAAAATGCATTGAGAATGCTTACATTGTCAATTATACAAAGACGAGAAAACCAATGGAAGATCAAGAGAATACTAATGAAAAGGAAGAGATTTCCCAATATCCTCCTATTGTTTCTCATGATAAATTAGGTGACGAGGAGGAGCTTCTTATTCAACCAATCTCTTCAATAAAGAGCTCAAAAAATTGATTAAACCCACACACAATGTGGTTTGGAAGAGGAAAAGAAGGAAAAGTATAGGTAAAAAGGTATATCTCCCAAGTAATGTTGCTCCTATCATGGTTATGCTTGATGAGAATATATTTCTGCAACTGATGTGTATTCCAAGCTTGGGGATGCTATGCATAATGAAGATGGTATTTTTAGTCCCCCTACTTTGAATGATCAAATTTCTTATGATGATTGTTTGCCTCCCATTTATGATGAGAACCAAGATGCTATTTATGATGATTATTGTGATGATACTTATGTTATAAAAAATATTGATGGTTATTATTATAAAATTTCTCACAATTATGATTACCCTTTTTCTGAACACTATTATTTTAATGTGCAAACAAATTATAGCATTCAAGTCTCCTATGATACTCCCACTATTATGTATGAGAAGTTTTCTTGTGGGGAGAGTAATCAATTTTTTATGCTTGTAGATCATGAAAAAGAATGCTTTATGTGATCGTTATATTGTTCAATTCCTTCATGATGATACTTCAAATAATAATGATGGGGGAACATATGCCTGTAGGAACTGCAATAATATCAAGTTTCCTCCCTATGTGTTGAAAATCTTCAAGTTATGCTTATTTTGCCTTCCTATGCTAGTCGATTCTTCCTCCCACAAATTGTTTGCTCACAAAATCCCTGTGCATAGGAAGAGGGTTAGACTTAAATGTGCTTGTCATATGCTTCATGATGCTCCCATTGTGCTTCAATTCAATATTTTTATGTGAGCATCATTTAAATCATCATGCCTAGCTAAATGGCTTTAAAGAAAAGCGCTTGTTGGGAGACAACCCAACACTTTTCATTTCTTTTTTGTGTGTTCCCATGATTAAGTTATTATAGTAATCATTTTTTATGTATTTTATTTCCATAAAGTGTCAAGTAATGCCTTTGGGATAGTGTGAGTACTTGTTGATTTGAATCTGTCCAAAAACAGAAACTTTTGCGTCCAATGCAGAATTTCTTTTATTTTACTGGAAAGTAAAAAAAATCTGACATTTGTACACAATTTTGATATGCAAATTTTCTGCATTATCCTAATTATTCAGAATTGTTTGAGCCAGGGAAGTATAGTGTTCACTCAGATCTTCACAGACTATTCTGTTTTTGACAGATTTTGTTTTGCATGCATAGTTTACTTGTTTTAGTGCTTCTATAGCTTATACTAAGTGATATAAATTATGGGAATGATATAATATAGTAGGTATCATGTGGTAACAATTATGAATCTTCTCTTGATAGTACCTAAGTAAATGATCTATTATACTAACCCATCTCACGAATTTTCGTTAAGTTCTGTCTGATTGAAGTTTTCAAGTTTTGGGTGAGATACCGATATGAGGAGATTAAGGAGTGGTGAGACCCTCATCTTGGGGATGACAAAGGCACCCCCAAGGTAATATTCAAGGAAGACTCAAGCGGCTAAGCTTCTAGATGCCCCGGAAGGCATCCCCTCTTTCGTGTTCAACACTATCTGTATATCTTACTTAGAGCTATATTTTTATTCATCATATAATTTGTGTTTTGCTTGGAGCATCATTTTATTTTGTTTTTCCCTGTTAGGTTTTATTTATAATCTTTCTTTTCAATAAAAATTTCCAAGAATTGCCTTTAGAATGCTTGAATTGCATGTGTGATTTGTGTTGTATAAAAATAGAAACTTTTGTTGTAGTATTTGAATTATGTAATTTTACTGGAATGTGGATAGTTTCTGAAATGTTTACGCACTATTTTCAATCAAATTTTGTATCATGTACTAAATTTTCATAATTTTTGGAGATACATAAGTATACTGTTTTTATAAATTTCTACACACTGTCCTGTTTAGACAGATTGCTATCATAGTTTTGTTATGTACTTCTCCTATAGTTTTCATGACTTATATTGGTAGATATAAATTTTGGAAATGATAGTATATAGTACCTGATGTTTGAAAATTATTATGCAACTTGTCTTGTCAGTACATGAAGTGTTGATTTATTCCTATGTGTACTAACCTATCTCATGAGTTCTTTTCAAGTTTTGTGTTGATGAAGTTTTTGAGACATACATGAAACCGGGACATGATAGAATTGGAAGAGATACATAAGATCAAGCTTGGGGATTCCCAAGGCACCCCAACACAATATTACAAGAATTCTCAAGCATCTAAGCTTGGGGATGTTACGCATCCCACCTCTCTTCATCAACTATCGGTTAGCCTATGTTGAGCCTAAATTTTTATTGGTTCACATGATATGTGCTATTATTGGAGTGTCATTTTTGTTTTGTTTGATGTTTGAATAAAATATAAAGATCTGAAAAATCTTTACTGAGAGAGATTCCTCACATAGGTACTTAATTGTTTGACTACTCATTGATCTTCACTTATATCTTTTGAGACTAGTTTGATGTTTACTCTTGTGCTTCACTTATATCCTAAGAGTAAAACATTGAATGAATTGAATATCATAAATGCGAAATTATATATTTGCTTCATATTCTTATCCCATGGGGAGTAGTGACTTCACATACTAGGAGTATAAGCGGTAAAATTTATTGGAAGTTAGCAAACATAGCATTGGTCATTTAAACGATTCATTAAAGAACATTGAAGGAAGCGAGGTTTCACATATAGATATACTATCTTGGACATCTTGTATGATTGTGAGCCCCATTAATTATTTTCAAACTTGATCAAGTAGTTGATGTTGGACAAGGAAGACAACTTAATGGTTATGATTGTTTATATTCACATAGCAGTTATATTGTCATGGATCCTCTAACATGTGGTGCTTGTTTAGAACCTTTTGCTAGACAAAACTTTGCACTAAGTAGAGATGCTACTTGTGCATATAAATCCTTGAACCAAGTTTTTTTTCCATGAGAGTCCACCATATCTATCTATGGATTGAATAAGATCCTTCAAGTAAGTTGTCATCGGTGCAAAAAGAAGCAATAAAAATTTCTCCTAAATATGTATGAACTTTTATTGGAAGGGAAAATAAGCTTTGTACGAACTTGAGATGGTGAATAAATAAAAGCGATGGATTGCATAATAAAGGTTGCCATCAAAAGGGGCAATATAAAGTGACGTTACTTTTCATTAAGCAATTACACATCCAAAAATAAAAAGTGCATGACAACCTCTGCTTCCCTCTGCGAAGGGCCTATCTTTTACTTTTCATGTCGAGTCAACTTCTTATTCCAATCTATTAATTCTTAGTTGGCAAGCATCGTGTGGTGGGAAAGATCCAGACACATATATCCAATTGAATATAGGTGATCATGATTCATTATTTGTTGACATTATCCCCGAGATAAATGAGTTGGGAGGCGAAACTTTAAGCCCCTATCTTCCTTGTGTTTGACTGAAATTGTTTGTTCTAAAAATATGCTTTGAGCGTCACCAATAATGGAACACTAAATAACAGTTGAGTATGTGGAATTTCCTAAACCAAAGCTCTTTCATAGACCCTTCCTGAAAATAAGACGAATTGCAATTGTTTGACGACTGAAAACATAGTTTGCTATTTTTCAAGAAATTTTATGGTCTATACTTTTAACATGTGAATAACTTGCTACTTGATCATGAGAAGCTTTATGAGAAATACTTGTTGGTTATGATGCTAGAAAAATGGCTGAAAATATCCTTGATCAATATTATACATCATGCTAGCATTCACACTTCATAAATTATTTCTTTTATCATTTACCTACTCAAGGACGAGCAGGAATTAAGCTTGGGGATGCTGATACGTCTCCAACGTATCTATAATTTGTGAAGTATTCATGCCATATTCACCTATGTTTACAATAATTTTATATGGTTTTGGTGCACTTTATATGATTTATTTAGAACTAACCCGGACTGACGTTGTTTTCAGCAGAATTACTGTGGTGGTGTTTTTGTGCAGAAAATAAAAGTTCTCGGAATCGCCCGAAACTTTTTATGATTTTTTTTGGAGGAAATCAGAAATACTGGAGCGAAGAACCACCAGAGGAGGTGTGCCAGGAGGACACCACACATCTGCCCCCCCCCCCTCAGGGTGCGGCCAGATAGCTTGTGGGGCCCACCTAGCTCCGTTGCGCATGATTCCAACGTTGAAAAATCCTATAAATCCCAGAAACCCAAGAAATAAAGGGAGACCTTCCGCTCTGCCGCTGCAACTCTTTGTATCACCGAAAAACAATCTGGAGCGATTCTAGTACCCCGTTGGAGAGAGAAAACCATCACCGATGGCCATCTTCATCATCCCTATGGTCTCCATGATGAGGAGGGAGTAGTTCACCCTCGGGGTTGAGGGTATGTACCAGTAGCTATGGGTTCAATCTCTCTCTCTCTCTCTCTCTCTCTCTCGTGTTCTTGAGAAGACACGATCTTGATGTATCACGGGCTTGTTAATATAGTCGGATCAAATGATGTATTTCCCTTACCATCTAGTTTTGATGAATTGAGTCTTTAACTTTAAGATCTTGTTATGTTGGATTGAGCATATTGGTATGACGGCACTTGATGTACGTCTTGCGTGGGATACCCGTAGTGACACTGGGTATTCTATTGATTCACTTGATATATGTTGAGGCATCAACTTGCGGATTCTGGTGACCTTGGGGATCTATGCATAGGGGTTGATTGCACGTTTTCATACCATGTTCTCCGATAGAAATCTTGGGGTGCTCCTTGCAAGTTCTTTGTGTTGGATTAAATATGATAGCTCTGAAATTGTTTGATGCATGTCGCATAATTTACCCATGTATACTTGAGGTGACATTAGAGTATCTAGGTGAAATTAGGGTCAATTGATATGTATCATTGGTGTTATTCTAGTACGAACTCTAGGGTTGTTTGTGTGTTGTTGTTTTCTCATGACAGATGTCATGGGTAGGCTTATCGAGTGTGGTTGGGGCCAAAAGGACGCCGACGGGCTCCCGGAATGGGATTAGGCACGAGCGGTGGTGGACAGGCGATGTACCCAGGTTCGGGGCCCTCCGTGGGGGGTATGACCCCTAGTCCTGCTTGGTCTAGGTTGAATGGTGGATGAGGTTACAAGTATGCTCCTTGAGATGCTGTCTAGAGGTAGAAGAAGGAGCAGCCGGCTCCCCTTCCTTTGCTACGTGAGAGCGTGTGTGGAGAGTCCCTTCGTCTGTGTCTGGCCCCGATCCATGGGGGGGCTCAGGGGGTTTTATAGGCCAACCCCCCGACTTACAATATCCCTAAAGTACTTGAGAGGGGGGGACCCGGCTGGCAGCCTCTCCAGCTGGCCAAGGGGCCCGCCCGCTGTGTTGTCTCATTGCATGTAGGGCCCGCCGGCTGCATGGTCCCATCGCCCTCTGGGGACCGCCAGCCGGCCCTGCGATTGGCCCACACTCACTTGCCATGGCACGGGCCACCCAAGTGGTGTCGCCTTGCGCCAGCCGGCCGAGGTCTCCGGTACGGCCGGCAGCGCTGTAACCACGCGGGGCAGGTAATGGAGTGGGTTGAGGCATGTCAATACTACTGCCTCCCTCAGCCGCGGTCAGCCAAGGTCAGCGGTATGACCAACTGGACTGTAGCCATGCGTGCCTGCGTGTCAGCGGTCACTATAGCCAAGACGGGGTCCGTTGTGGGGGTCTTGTCTTGACGACGTACTTGGTCACAGAAGGAAAGGATGCAGGCTTGTCCGTCCGAAGGTCAGCGGGCGAGCCGGCCATAGGGAAGTCGACCACAGGCTGGCCGGAGGCCAGACGGCCGGCTCCTTGAGTGGTCGGCCTCGAGCCAGCCGATAGTGAGCCTATCGGTTGTCCGTCAGTCGGCCTTGAGCCAGCCGGCGACCCGCCAGCCGGTCGCGGCCCAGCCTTCCGCGGACCAGCCGATGCCATGGTTTTTCCTGAAACGGGGGGAAACCCCTAGCTTTGGCCTACTTAGGGGTAATAACCCCATCATTGTGGCAATTATAGGAATAGCTCAAAATATCGAACGGAAAGATAAGTTGATGTTATCTAAGTACGAACTCTTCAATAGATCGATCGGAAAGAATAACTTTGAGGTAGTTCTACCACCTACACCAATTTTGTCTTATTGTTATCCTCTAGATTGGAACTTTGGAGTGATTCTTTGTTGCACGTTAAGGGATGATCATGTGATTCAACTATGTTAGCATTGTTGAGAGATTGCACTAGTGAAAGTATGTACCCTAGGCCTTATTTCCAAGAATTAATACAACGTTTTGCTCATTGTTTGCCACTTGTTACCTTGCTATTTTTATATTTTCATATTACAAAAATCTATATCTACCATCCATATTGCACTTGTATCACCATCTCTTCGCCGAACTAGTGCACCTATACAATTTACCATTGTATTGGGTGTGTTGGGGACACAAGTGATTTCTTGTATTTGATTGCAGGGTTACTTGAGAGAGACCATCTTCATCCTACACCTCCCATAGGTTGATAAACCTTAGATCAAACACTTGAGAGAAAATTGCTACTATCCTACAAAACTCTGCGTTTGGAGGCCCAACACGAGTCTACAAGAATAAAGTTGTGTAGTAGACATCACAACCCCACTTGTGCTTAAACGATGAGTATGACTTATGATCAAGTATTCTTACTTGACTCCTAAGTCAATATACTCATAGATAGATGACTACGTCATCGCCAAAGTGCTTTATAGATGATAGAGTGTTTGTGCATGTTTGCCATGATTTCATTTGACATCTTATTGTGTGAGCATGTTGGTATGCATATCTTTACTCATTCGAGGATATCCAATTGTTGTTATTTGGCTTTTGATTTTCTTTTGACAATTGGATGTACAAGAATTCCTAGGACCCCTCTCTACCTATCTATGTTTTCTCGTCTCAAGTTTTATTCATGCTACATCACAAAATTTGAACAAGCACTTCTCGATCCCTCTGTGTGAGGAGCACTCGGAGTACCGTGTCGACAAGAGCTGCATTCCAAAACCTCTCTGTGAAACTCGGTGTAACCAACCCCAAAAACTCGGTTCCACCGAATCACTGAGTTGATCTAGGTTTTTTTATCTCAGTACATCTGATTGAGTATTCTCAATCTCACCGAGTTTCTCTATCTCCTGGCAGTTAGGAAACTCGGTGGCACCGAAATTTTCCAATCGGTTTCACCGATAGTCTGGGGTATATAACCTGGCGGACCCGGCTTTTGAAATTCTATCTTTAGAAGTTCGTTCCTCCAAACCCTAAGCTGCCGCACTGGACCCCCTATTCATCGCCCTTGCATCCCCGTGCGCCTCCGACATGGGGAATTGCTGCTGTCAACGGAATCTTCGCTGCCGTTGTCACCTTAGCGGATTCGTCACCGAGTTAGGGTATAAATCCGTCCCCTTATGCGCTCCCACTTCTGATTCATGCGCATTAGGGTATTCCCATCGATAAAACACCTGTTACAATCTTCCTAATCCATTAGAAAATTCATTGGATTAGCGAACGAGAAAAATTTAGGTCTAGCTATCCGCAAAACAAATCTCGGTGACACCAAGTCGCAAAAATCGGTTCTACCAATTTTGGTTCTAGGGTTCCTGAGAATGGTCTCGGTGAAACCGAGCGGTAATTTTCGGTGACACTGAAGTGGCTGCTAAGTTTCTGTGAAATAGACTATCTGTCTTGGTGAATCCAAATTTTTTGACTCGGTGGTACCGAATCCATTTTGTAGAAAGCTAAAACTAAGAATTTCTTTGTTCAAATTTTGAAAAAATTCTGTGTTTTGTGATGCTCAACCCCAGTGCTCTTCTATACCCTTTTCATAGGGTTAGCATGTTAGATTCAGTGGACAGCCAGAATGATTTCAGATAGCCCAGTATTGATGCAAATCCAAGCACTAGTCATGAGGCCAGTTCTCCTTCTTCAGAAGATCCAAGCACCTCGAGTTTGCATGGGTTGCCCAAGGCTGCTACAAGATCCAGGAGCAGGTTTAACTCAGATGAAGAAGATTCAGACTTTGTGCCAGAGGAGGTTCTTGCTAAGCAAAAGCAAGACAAAGCAAAGAGAGCTGCAAAGAAGTCTGCAACTGAGGCCACCTCATCTAGGAGGCCAGTGAGAAAGGAGTATGTCAGTTCTGAAGCCATGAGAGCAGCAGAGAGTGCTAGGGCATCCATGTCCATTGAGCTAGCCAGGAGCTCCATGCCCAAGAAGGCAGGAGAGAAGAAAAGGAGAAGAAAGAGGATTGTTCACGTTGTAGGCAGACCTACTTCTATGTATGAATATCCAGAAGAAGCTAAGGAAGAGGAAGAGCTAGTTGTCAAGGCTCCTCCCAAGAAGAAGAAGAAGAAGAAGCTGCTTGCTGATGCCATGACCAGTCAGGCCCCATCAAGAGCAAGTCAGCTGCTCCCAAGAAGCCCACAACTTCTAAGTCCAAGAGGACAACCAAGGATGTTCCACCTGCAGCCAAGAACAAGGGTTCCTCCTCCAGAGATGCTGCTGAAAAGGATGAGATGACAGTTTGGAGGAAGCTAAGACCCCACCTTCCAGAGCACAATGACAACCATCCTATTGCTGAGGACATGAAGAAGAGGAGGTATTCAGGGCTGATGGAATTGAGAACTATTGATCCATATTCTCAGGGGATCAGGACTGTTGTAGCCTACATATTCTACACAAAAGAGCTACAAGATTTCTATGAGACCATTCTCCTGGACAAGAGCCCAGCTATGAGTGATATGAGATATGTAGACTGGGACTACATTAAGGAGAATGAAGACTATTTTCCCCATGTGCAAGAGAACTTCAAGGCTATTGATATTGATGCTTTTGTTGGTAGAGAATTCACCCCTTGGAATGATGATATGGTCATGCAATTCTACTCCATAGCTCATTTTTATGGAGATGGCAGAATTGTCTAGATGACACAAGGTGTCAGGTATGAATCCATAGTGGAAGAGTGGGCTACCATATTAGGAGCCCCACAAGTACAAGATGGTGATTGGTATGTGTACTCTGAGGCCAAGATGAATCATAACTCCATGGCAAAGATGTACAAGGAGATTCCTATTGACTATGTCCATTCACATAAGGTTGGTTCAGTATACTATCTACAAGCAGGACTAACCACCACCAACACCATCATGAGGTATACTTTGATGTCCAAGCCAGGAGATGACAAGATGATCCAAGGATTCTCCATCAACATGTTGCATCACATTGACCTTCACACCAGATGCAGGGTCATGGATTTGATTGTTGAGACTGTGAAGAGGATTGTTGCTGATCAAAGAGATCATGTGGATATGCACCATACATTCAGATGCTTATCAACTCCAAGATAGAGAAGAATGTATATGCACTTGATTGACCACATATGCCACTCCAACATGAGTTTGAGGACAATGTCGTGGTGATGGATCCAGATCATCCCACTTCATCTACTGCACAGGCAACAGCTAAGGCAGCCAAAGCCACTGGTGCTACAGTGCCAAGGACCAGGAGTGAGCAGATGGTTCTTATTCTTAGATCGATCCAAGGCATGCACAAGGACATCACAGACATTTTGCAGAACCGGAAGAGTTTGGAAAGGATAGTTGAGGACAAGCTCCACGCACTGAAGAACAAGGTTGATGGGTTGACAAAGACTGTTGATGAGCTCAAGAAGGGAGTATATTATGTACCCATTCCTCACACCTGAGATGATGATGGTGATGATGATGATGATGACAATCACCCTCTCCAGCCTAGCACTCAGTTCAAGACCCATGCCAGATCTGTGACAGTGCTAGCTCCAAAGATGAGACCATCTTCATTAGCACCTGCTGCAGCTCCTTCAGTTCCATCAGCTCCTTCGGTACCGCCGGTGTCTACTCCAACTCCCTCCATGACATCTGCAGAAGTCTTCGCCGAAGCAGTTCTCTCGACTCCTACATCAACAACCGGAGGAGATCAGCCCCAGAGAGACGATTAGTTCTATACCTATGAACTTTTTGGTAACTTGTTGCGAAAGGGGGAGAAGTTGTATAGATCATATGGTCGAGAGAGGGAGAGAGAGAGTTGCTTTTTATTGCTCTCCAAAACTTTAAAATCTTTTGGTTTACCTTTGTGTTAAACTTGTTTGGTGTTTGATCATACACTCCTTATGTGTTTCTACTATTTCCTAGCTTTGAGATGCTTATGAGATGATCATTCATTTTTGCTTGATTTGTTGTGCTATGTTGTTCATTCGTATTATTCTCGCACACCACCAAGTTGTGTGTGACATGAAAGAATGACCCATGAACCTAATTGATTATGCATATGCATTCAAACGCAAATTCAAAATAGTGCAAAAATTTAGGGGGGAGCTCTTGCTTATCACATACTTCTCAAAGCGATGATTCTATTCATTGATTATATCATATGTCGAAGCTTTCATCTATATGTTGTCATCAATTACCAAAAAGGGGGAGATTGAAAGCACATTTGCTCCCTTGGTAGTTTTGGTAATTAATAACAACATATATCTCATTGGAGTAATGTTTCCACTAAGTATATCTCAGGAAAAGTTTAATGATGGGATGGCTATAGGATTGTGAGGAGACCCCAAGATGCAAGGAATAGGATTGGCAAAGCTTCAAGCAAGGAGACTCTACATTTTACTTTGTGAGAAATCACTTTGAGTCCATAGGAAAGCCAATACTATAAAAATGGAGTGAGGTAATGTTGGTGAACAAATTGCTCCACGTGCACAAGTGCTAGCCACCAAAAACACCCATAAGCTCTCCCACAAAATACTTTGTCTATACCCTACCATGCAAAATCGGTGCCACCAACTACCCACTCGGCCCTACTGATTTTCCACCTCAGACGGAACCCTAGCCTCTCGGTACAACCAAGTACAACATCAGTGCAACCGAGTTTCAGTGACCAACTTTCGGATGACCCAGTTTATAAAATCGGAACTTCCGAGTTTTATGGATCGGTCTCGCCGAGTTTGGAAACTTCCCTCGCCCACTCATATCGGTACTACCGAGAACCATATATTGGTCTCACCGACATTCCTAAATTTGCCACATTTTGAACAAATCGGTACGATCGAATTTTACTTTGGTTTCACCGAGTTAGTCAATAGTGGTGTAACGGTTGGATTTTTGGAGATGCCTATATATACCCCTCCACCACATCCTACTCGCAAGAGAAGCACTCAGAACAGTTCCACACTTCCCATATCCAAATTTCTAAGAGAGAACCACCTACCCTTGTGTTGAGATCAAGATTATCCACTCCAACCATATGGACCTTGATTTGTAGCCTTCCCAAGTTGCATTCCACCCGATCAATCTCTTCTACCAAGCCAAATATGTGAGAGAGTGATTGAGTGTTGAGGAGACTATCATTTGAAACACAAGAGCAAGGAGTTCATCATTACTATCCAGCCTATTAAATTTTGGAGGGTGGTGCCTCCTAAATTGGTTAGGTATTGCTTGGGAGCCTCCTACTTCGTGTTATGGAGTTGAACCAAGAAGTTTGTACGGGCAAGGAGATCGCCTACTTCGTGAAGATCTACCCATAGTGAGGCTAGTCCTTCGTGGACGGAAGGTTGCTACTTCATGGACCCTTATGGATGGAGCCCTTCATGGACTCTCACGGCCGTTACCCTCGATGGGTTCAATACTCCATAAACGTGGATATACGATAGCGCCACCTATCGGAACCATGGGAAAAATCTTCGTGTATACAATTGTGTTTGATCTTCTAACCCTACCCTCTACTACATGTGTTTGTCTTTACTTTCCGCTGCTATACTCTTAAACATGCATGTGTAGGGTGTGCTTGACTTGTTATCGTTGCTAAAATCTGACTGCAACTAAAATTGGAAAAAGGTAGAATTTTCATTTGGTCAAGTAGTCTAATCCCCCCCCCCCCTTCTAGACTTACTTTCGATCCTACACAAATGCGCCCCTGTTTTGGATCGGGCCAAGAGTGTGGCTACGTGGGCGCCGGAACCCCTAGTTGGCGCCTCTCTAGCGGTGACTAGGAGCTCCCGTGAATGCCCGTCTTGCGTAGAATCGATCTTGATACCTCGTGTTATAGAGTATGTGTTCCTTACCACTTGAACTGATCACCGCTAGTGATTAAATAGTCTGCGCGCCAGTATAAGAACCAGACGCAATAACAGATCCAAAACAATCAAAAATTCGGACTATTTAACATTTTTAATATATATTTTTTTAATATAAGGTGACCAATTTTCAATAAACATTGAACATTTATGGTAAAAAAAAATTAATGCACACTGAACATTTTGTGATATACGGTGAACATTTTTTAAATATACATTGAACTTTTTTGTGATATGCAGTAAAAACAAATACAGATTAAAAAAACTATATACAATGAGAAAAATACATATTGAATATTTTATGATATACAATAAACAATTTTTAAATGCACATTAAACATTTTTCCGATATACGGTGGACAATTTTTAACTATAAATATTGAATATTTTGTGACATGCGATGAACAATTCTTAAATACACATTGTACATTTTTTTAATATAAAGTGAACAATTTTTGAATACACATTTTATATTTTTCTATTATATGCTGAACAAATTTGAAATACACATTGAACATTTTTTTCTATATGCTGAACATTTTTAGAGAAGTTGAAGTTTTTCTAATTACACGGCCAACATTTTCGATAACCCACAAAGAACTTTGTATAATACACGAAAAAGTAATGAAAAAGAGTAAAAACGGAAGAAAAAAAACGGAAAAAAAAACGGAAAATAAGAGAAAATAAGAGGAAAGAAATCAAAACAGAAACAAAAACAGAAAAAAGAAACGAACAAAAAAAGAAACAGGAAAAAAATAGAGCGACCGTGGGCCGGCACGAACGTGGGCGCCTGGAACCAAGCTTCAGCGAAGGCACGTCCTTTTGAGTTTTGATGTTCACGAGCGTCAAATAGGATATGCCTGAATGCGTTGCTACAGTGCTAGATTCGGATCCTGCCAACGGGCCTTCCAGTATGAGTTTGGTCTTGTTGGGCCCAACTAGCACGCGGAACAGGAGAGAGAGATACTGGTCTTCAAACCCTGTATGCATGGCGTGTTCCAACCCTCGGATACATACATTTTGGAATAAAATGGAGCTTTTACCCTGAAAGGGACGTGCGTGCATGCGCCCATCACAAGCCTACCTAATCATCCATATCCAGTGCCTCTATCTTTCACGTATGCATCCGGACATTATTATTAGTCATAGAATGATTGGTAGAAGTTGCATGCATGCATCGACATGCTACCACTAAGTAAACTGTACGGCTGCCCTGCCTTTCGCTACCTAATCTCCATCTTAAAATATTTTTCTGGTGAGCTTAAGCTTACGTGAACTTGTTGGTGAGCACCCACGAAATACAATATATATGGTGCCAAATCTGACTGCTCTAGACGATAGAAAGAATATCCCAACCCACTTCGATCCAATTCCATTGGTCGCATCGCATATTATTATATATGCATGCATGAGGCGATGGAGCATGCCTGGGTTGAAATTCAGATCCAAATGACTGCTTTCAGTTCCAGATCTGAGTCAAGAGTTGAATTTCCTCCATGACAGCGACTTGCATGTGTACATGTATGCCTCTCGGAGAACACACACACACAGTCACAGACATGGATATCGAACGAGGTAAGCATGCATGGTTCTTCACTGCTCCTTGATGGAGATGGGGAGGGAGCAAAGCAAAACGACGACACTCATGGTTACAAATTAAATGCGGAGCTTTTATCATTATCATCACCAGATCGGGAGACACACATACGTAAAGCCAGCATGCATGCATGCATTACATCCTGATGTTCCATCGAGCCTCTTTTTTTTATCCTCCTGCTAGTCTTTAGTGGCGAAATTCAAAGGAACAAAGCAAGAGAAATCAAGAAAAGAAGAGATAGAGAAAGAAGAAGAAGAGAAAGCACTATTGGCTATGTACGTACGTGGCGTGAAAACGATCGGCGGCAAAGTAAGCGGTCGAATATTTGGCACTAGCGCTACGCGTGCATGCATGACACGGCAGCATGCACATCAACTGACGGATCGGGCGGCAAAAATACAGTTTCCTTCATCAGTTGACGGCCTTGGCGCCGCCGGCGGCGTTGTAGCAGAAGTGGCGATGGAACTCGCCGCCGATGCAGCACTTGAGCCTCAGGAAGCTCGGCTCCTTGGGAACGGTGAGGGGCCTCCTCGACCTGCAGGCACGGCAACGTCACAATTTCAGTCAATCGCCATCTTTGTTCCTTAAATACTCCAGCACTGAATTAATCAATCATATCGCTAACTGTTTGTTAACTAGCCTCCACTTTGTGTAGTAGGAGTACGTACAAAACCCCAAATTAAAGCTAGCTGATTACATAGGCATGCGACGGTTGTTGGCTCCAAGTTCCCGTTTCTATTCAACCGAGTATGTAACCATGCATATCCATCCACTAGATTTTTCAATTATATAGGAGTACGTTTTGTTCATTAAGTCCACATTCTGTTCTACACCTAGCTAGTGATAGATCGAGTGGCCCACTTCTCAATCGATTGATTAATGATAAGTTTGCTCAACAATATCAGCTGGACAGGTTAATGATATGATCAGTTATGTGTGTGATAATTGCCTTTGTGGGTGGAATGGCTTGTCAAATGCTGGCATAAGTTGGGCCTTTGGAACCATCTCCTTCCTCATCATCTTGATTTCACGCTCCTCCATCACCTGCATACATGCACCACATTAATTCCACGTACATCCATCATAAGCATATATATTTTTAGTAAAAGAAACATATATATATATATATATATATATATATATATATGTATGACCCAATCAAATAGGCAAAACATATGTCTCTGAAATGTGTGTTATTCACCTGTGATAACTTGTCCTCAAATCTCCGAATAATTTCCTCGGTATTTATCTTGCTTGCAATCTGTGAGTTTCTCACAACTTATTAGTTTCTCAAAGTAGAGGTATATAGGGGAAGCCATTGTTATGCCAAAATGAATGGGTATTCCTCGTAACCTGGTAATTGTAACCAGCTCGCCTTATGGCCCGCTCCTCGGTGTGAAGCCTGCAGTAGCTCAGTGGTTGCTCGTGCTTTGTCGATCTCTGGTGCAAAATTCATATGAAACTTTCAGGGCGCAGTTGTCTGTATCTTTTAACCAATTTGTGCTACACCCTGTTAGGTTTAATTAATTATCTCTGTAAATGTTTGAAATGAACCTTGGGTGAGGTTTGTGAAGTTGGTGAACGGCGTTTGCTTTCATCATGGGTTGCCGAGTCTTGACCTCCTTTACGGAAGTTTTGCTGCTCATTTTTTGGTCGTGCCTGAAAAGGACATACTGAGATAATTAGCTGAAACGTGATTTCGAATCGTAATTTATATAGAAACCATAAAAGTACCCGAATGAAAATGATTTCAAAGGAAAAGACAAGCTGGTTAGATGAAATGAGATGTTGCACCCCTAAAGGTTTCCTGTCCCGTCTCTTTAGTATACATACTAAAGAGATGTCACTGTACCCTCTTTGTTAAGGCGTATGTGGGGTATTATGAGTTTGGCGTCGCTCGGCGGTTGTGACGGTTTTAGCTTGTTTTACCGTTGATTAACTGGACAACTTTTTTACTCAATTAATGGATGAGTCAAAAAAATGCCTTCATTTTGAAAGAAAAAAAATATGTCTCTGTCAAAGAAAAAAGAGAACAGAAGAAGAGATGGGCTAGATCACAAGATGCATGAAATGTACACGCCATTCCTACAAATTTCTTACATCGGTGATGTTCTTCTTATGAGGTGGGGACCCTCCGTTCCTTGGTGGGCTTTTCGGACCTGAACTAGTTGATGAGCTCTGCAGGAAACGAATAACTAGTTTTTTAATCAAGCATAACAAATTAACTCCAATAAAAGTTCGAGTTAAGAAAAATTATAAGATAAGTATTTTTTAAACCGTGTGTGACGCACATATATAAATATGTGCAAGCCGACAAGTAAAGCGTCGCTTGCCTTGACCACTTGGACGGTTATAGAAAAGGTAGGGAAAATGAAACCCAAGCTAACCCAAAATCACGGGGCTTGCTTACAAAGCCTTTAACTAACTTGAAAGTAACCAACATGTATACAAAATGACGTAAGTGTAACTAGAAAAGATCAAGCTAGACATGCAATATACTTATTAATAACTATAACTAGTGGAAGAATTTACATGTTCAAAGCGAAGTGGATCTTAAGCTTTCACCCATTCATATGCTAGAACCAGAACGCTATACAAATGACAACCAAGCAGAGAATCCATTGAACCATGCTGCAAATCCGGGCTGATGAACCCTGGATAGCTAGAACCGCAGAGGCATCTAGGATCCATGCATGCATTGTTATTTTCCTAACTAACCTTAGGGGAGGTGGCCTTCCTCGCCTTCTCCATCTCTCTAGCCATGGATATGAGCTCTCTCTCTCTCTCTGACACGAACACGATGTGCCGAATGCAAACTGGAATACAATGGTCGATGGCTTAGGCAACCAATAGTTGCACCATTTTATAGAGCTAGCTAGCACCACGCATGCATGCACAACACACCTCTTTCTGGCTAGCTAAGAGACAAGTGGGATATGGTAGTAGGTTTCAAGCCTAGCTTAGCTAGATAGTGTGCCACTTCACCAGCCATCTATTCGATTCCATTGCGGGTTCCTTCAAGAGGCCTCTAAGCCCATGTCCAAATCAACTAGCTAGTACACGCTTTAAATTTCAGCATATATCATATATCATCAGCAGTGTGCATGTATGACTGTGTGAGTCTTGTCACTGGCTACCAACCATGGGTTGAGCCATAGCCATCGACCAAGGGAACCAGGCTAACAAACTTCCCCCGCTGCTTTATTTGAGGTGGGACTGAAACCTCCATCTCTCACTCTCTGGGGTTGGTTATGCATGGGACTGAAACTTCTCGTCGCACGCACTCGCCGCACATCGCATCGGTCGCAGATTCTTGGGGGGGGAGGGGGGGGGGGGTATAGCGAAGAAGAGAGCTTGAAGAAGCTTCGTGAGTGGCCATGGATAGAGAGGCAGGCATTCTGTGAGCGAGCTTGCCAGGTTAATTGGCTCCTGGTCCTGGCTTGAGGCTGACACTTTCAACAACCTTAACGTTGCCTAGGCAACAGACTCATCATATTTGCACGCCTAGCCATGATTGTTATGCCTCAGCTTTTTGGCATATTCACGACATTCTAGATGTGCTATTTTCTGCATGCATTTTATGGCAGCATTATGAGTGATCGTTTAATTGGTTCCATGGGTGGCAAGTGTATGGGTCCAGCTTGTTCTCAAGTAGTCCTACAATGCTCTGTTTTGCGACCTCCCCAGCTGATTCTAGCTTGGGCATGCAGTAGCTTCATATTTAGCACTTACGGAGTAGTAATTAGGTTGTAGAATAAGATATTCTGCATCCAGGGTTTCTTTGTACGTCGTTAAATTCAGATTTTACGTTGGATATACAGAGAGTTGCACTTATGTTGAATAACAATGTAAATGTCGGCCAAAGAAAACGCATTTCTTTCTGAGATTACTCCACGCAGTTGTGTTAATCAAGGCTCGCCATGCATGCATGTTTTTTATATTTAATAATTTAAAAATGGCTAACCCAATAAGCATCATCTATTGGCTAACCCCAATAATTAGTTATTTTATTATGCACATAAGCTTCCTCAACTTATATGCAATTGTATATGTTTTTGTCTCGCCGACATGTGGGCCATCTCAGTTTACATATGTACCCGGTAAATACTAACCAACCTAACATACGTATATGTACCCTCATTTTTTTTGCGGGTGAAGTATATGTACCTAATTCTATATATGTGCAGTTCTAAATGACAAAGTTGCGGGAGATTCTATCATAAATATGCATGAATTGAAAGGCTAACGGAACGACGGTCTTGTTGCACACATCAATCCACGTCGCACTCGATCGATTTCGTTATTTTCAGGCCGATCGATCCCTTATGTTCCAAGGCATGATGACGAATATCACCACTTTATTGTTCTGAGAAAACAAATGTGACGGGTGACGGATCGATGTCGATCAGGCAGCCGACGCGCGCACCGGCCGGTGCTTCCCCGTCACAAAAAATAACAAACAATATTTTACTACACGTTCTTTCATGCATGCATGCATGCAGACGAAACGCAAACGTGACGTACTGCACTGCTGCAACGGTGCAACACTCGTTTTCACCCTCGGTGTCTTCGGTGCGAATCATCTGTCGCGCGCGCTTTTAGGTGCCGGTTCAATTTGTTCGTTAATTCCAAGCGATTGATCTTACTTTGCCATGCAGTCATGCCAAGCAAGGTGCTGACCGAGCCGTCCACAAAAATAATAATTGCCACGATAGGCGCGCGTCACCACTTGTGAATTGCAACTGCAGTCACCTGCCTTTTGCTCTTTCGTTTTGTTAAAACAAAGAAACATAAAGGCCGTTTTTATTGATTTACAATATAGCATGGAGAGATAGAATAATAATGAGCCACATCCAGTTTTTGCATAATCAGGATGCACGCACACACACGCGCGCGCACACACGCCCCATACAATCACGCCGGCAAAGAAGTAAGCTATACAAGACCGAAGCTATGTCTAACTGAAGAAAAAAGAAGGAAAAAAATGTTGAAGCAATAAAACAGCGATTGACTATGTACAATGAGAACCATCGGCAACAACTATCTCATGGCATCACAAAGACCACGAGAAAGGTTCTTAAAAAATGATGCCTCTTAGAAGAAAACGATACACAAGTGACGTCGTCTCCAGATCCAACACCCAAAGGTCAGATCTTGGATCATGGGTTTTGATCCTGAAGAACAAGTCTGAGCAAACTCCAAGCAATGCCTTCGTCAGGATAACGACTCCAAAAACACCGACATTTGCCATGCATAACCAATAAGAGGTTAGACCTAGGATTTTCAACCCGGAGCTCAAAATCGTTACTCTAGATGCACCATCCAATCAAATTTGATCCTGAGGGGACACTCTAGAAGCCATGTGTTGTCTTCCGAGTGGCAGCTGATGGCTTATCTTTATTAGGCATCTTTGCCACAAGCTTCGCCGTCTTCGCCGGCGACGGTTGCAGCAGTCGCTGCTTATTCACCACCACATCCCATTGTGTCCTAGCGCCGAAGAGGTGCACACAAGTCACGTGGTGCCACGGGGAACCGACTCACCATGACAGGATGCATGGCGACGACGGCTCCTTTCTTCCATAGCATGGAGCGCACGTCACATGTCTGTGGCTCACGATGGCAGGGGGAGGGGGCAAGCACGTGTTGCAGGGAGGCCACCATCGAATTGCAAATTGATGTCACTATTGCAACAAGCACCTCCATTGTGTTAAGTTGCCGCATAAAGCCTCATGTCGTCCGAAACGCATCACGAACGGACCCTCACCGCCACCGCATGATGTCAGGAGGGGGGCACCGATGCTGACCGGCGGTAGCGGCAAGGGAAGGGCACACGGAGGATGCCCCGAGAAAAGTGGATTGGTTTGTCTCCCACGTGGACGACGCGGAGCAGCCCCTCTAGTTTTGCTACTTTTCAGTTGTCTGAGAATTATAGATCTTCGGTTGCTTTGCACGAAGCTTTGAAGCCGAGACGAGCCACCGTGGTGGTTGAGGGGCACAACGCGTCGGGGGATTCGTACATATGCCTTCAAATTTTGCATTCTGGCTCTTCCTTGTTTGGTGTTCTATTATACTTTGTCAGCAAATTGATGATATTTTGGACATTAACATCATAATTGAGCATTTCCTCTGTTTTCAAAATACTTGAAGTTCTACGTTTGTCCTAAATCAAACGTCTTTATGTTTGATCAAATTTACAGAAAAATGTATCAATATCTACAACAATCAACTTGTTTTGTTACATTCATTATAAAGTACGTTTTCATGCTATATATCTTCATGGTACACATACTCATTGTTATGGATATTAGTGTATTTAGTTATAAACTTAGTCAAACCCATTTACAAGGCTAGAACTTCAAGTATTTTAGAACTGAGTACGTGTCAAGGCTAGAAGTTCAAGTATTTTAGACATGCGGTCGAACTTTAACTTCTTCCTTTCACTTTCGCATTCTCTCTGTGCATCAACAATGACCCGGCGAAGATCATCATCGGCCACATCGTCTGGTTCCTCTTGATCTTCAGCTTCCCCCATTACAGCATCACCGTATTCAGGGGGGAGGGTAGTTGTCGTCATCCTTTTCTTCTTCGTTGTCTTCCATCATAACCCCTCTTTCTCCGTACTTGGTCCAAACATTATAGTGTGGCATAAAACCCTTCTGAAGCAGGTGGAAGTGAAGGGTTTAGAGTTGGAGAAAGACTTCGTATTCTCACAGACAGTACATGGGCAAGGCATAAAACCATTTTGCTTGTTTGCCTCAGCCGCTTCGAGAAAATTATGCAGGCCCTTAATATACTCGGAGGTGGGTCGGTCACTGTACATCCATTGTCGGTTCATCTACGTGTGTTATATAATAAAATGTATTAAAAACCATTACAACATATCATGAATAGAGAAGTGAACAATAATAAAAGTAAAAAAAATCATACGAGTAAGTATATTTTCTTTTAGCAAGAAGATAAGATCAAGAGGCTCACCACGCGCGGGCGATCGACGACGGTTTTAGGACGGGGACGGGACAGGACGGACCGCCAAACCTAGACAAATCTTGATGAAAATGAATTTTGGACAAGGAGCTTCGAAAGGAGAAAGCTTAAGTTTGGCTTAGACATTTCATCAAACACCTCATGTCCATAGGAGGTGAGCTAGAACACCACAAAACTCTTCTCTCGCCGGCCAAAAAAACAGAACAGTATGGAGTGCTCTGCTCGCTGGCGAGGGAATATATATAGGCATTTCATTGGTCCCGGTTTGTGGCTGGAACCGGGACCAAAGGACCCCCTTTGGTCCCGGATCCAGTCACGAACCGGGACCAATGGTTGTGGGCCAGGAGCAAGACACGTTGGTCCCGATTCGTATCTGAAAACAGAACCAAAGGTTTCAGACGAACCGGAACCAATGCCCCACATGGCCCGCCCGGCCCCCTGACCTAATGAACCGGGACCGTTACCCTCATTGGTCCCGGTTCGTGACTGAACCGGGACTAATGGACTGGCCCGGCTCGAACCAATGCCCTGTTTTTTACTAATGATTATACACGGCAGTATATAGTTGATGCGTGAGAACCAAGTTAAGTGAGACACTGTTCCGGCACGCGTGCGTCACACACGTCTTCGTTATTAGAGCATCTTATGTTTCAAGGTTTTGGATGGAAAGAGACGGGTGATCCAGCAGCTCGCGCATCAGCGTCATAAGCGTGCGCGGGTTTTCGCTCATTCCGGCCGCATCACGCGTTCATGCACATTTATTTCAGGTCACTAACTGCACTCGTTTTTGTTCGGGTGGCATCTTCGGTACGAATCGATCGTACCAATGACGAATAAAGTGTACCGTGCAGCTTGTAGGTGTCAGTTCGTTATGACGAAGTAACAACCATGCATTTGTTTTTTTCTCAATAGAATACACGCTTTATTTCGGTGAGTATTTCTGAGATATTGAGTCAGCATAATATCCTTAAAGCACCTACAGTCAGCATAATATCCTTAAAGCACCTACCGGGCTCATTTTATTTGTTGCCTTCCACATCCGTGATATTGACCGGACACGTCTCGTTTGTTGCCTTCCACATGCGTGTCCTTCGTGTTTGAATCCTCATATCTACAATCCATACAATGCTACATAATATTAGATTGGTACTTCAACTAGTGATTGTGGCACTCCAGCAAAATTACGACCCAAAGTAGCAACGAGAGCATGACGATTGACGCAAAATTATGACGCCTCGGCACGCAAAATTTCGACGCACCGGCTTAGGCAAAATAGCAACGACAGCAGCACACGTACACGGCAACAACACACTAGCATGGCGACCGACGCAAGATTACGATGCCCCGGCACGTAAAATTACGATGTCCGGCAACCAAAATTACGACGCTCGTGACGCAAAATTAATATGTCTTGGCAAGCACGAACGCAAAATTATGATGTTTTAGGGCAAGCAAAATTACGAACCTGGCAGGCAAAATAATGACGCCCTGGCTCGGCCATCACGATGTGTGACTGCATGTGGGACAGCCTGATATGTCCGGACGTGACCGGACAGCGTCATATCGTCTTCATATTTGAGACGGGTTTGAGGAGTGTCGGTCAATCCAAACGTATAGGGATGAAATGAGGTGTCCGGTTAGGTCAATTTTTTTTACCGAACACTGGCCGAGCGGGCATTTCGGGCTATTAGGGAGAGAGTAGGGGTTCCGGTTGTAAATGATCTTTGGTTGACAAAACCTCACAGGCGCCTTGTAGTTGTCGGAAACATCTCCTTTCATTAAATAAACATCGTCGAAAGTCTAAAACTAAATTTGAAAAAATACAAGTATCCGTGTCAAATTTAGAACTTAGGGCCTGGTTCCACCATAAAGAACCAAATCATTTAAGTTATGCTCAGTTTGCCAACCACGATTTGTTTATTCATGTCTTCTCAATGACAAGGAAAAAAGCGTACATATATGTAAATCGTGATCTTGCTAACCACATTGTCATGCGGTAAAAGCATACATATACTGATATGCACGTTATGACGTTAATAGATTAAGCAGAGGACAAACATCAAAATACATATACTGATGACCCTTCTTTTTTGCGGAAGAACTTTTGATCTATTCATTATCTGCCAGAAAAAAGTAAAAAGGCACATCTAGGCCCGAGACCACCTAGCAAAAATCCACAGAACTCATGGTTTTGCATTCGAGAAAAAAAAACGCTTAATTTGTTGTACAAATGTGTAATATTCTTTGAGTTGTGATATTTTTCCATATATAGTATCCAAACCAAAGATAAATAAATTGTCTTCTTTTAGGAGAATCATTTGTTGAACCTTTTAGGATAATGATGAAGATATATTGGGTCCTCCATGAAAATCATTCTTATTCAGAAAGCTAAGCAGTGATGCTGACAACCTTCCAAATATGTGTGAGAAAGTCCATGAATGGGTTTGGTGAAGAGATTCCTTTATGCCTACTAGCAACCGCATGCAAATATATATCGTACAGAATATGTACCACCACATATTATACACAAACAAATGCAACTACAAGAAGTCCTTGAAGAAAACATATCCTACTGCAAGAAGGAGTGACGAGGAGCACCATGAGTGGCTACAACGAAAAAATTAATTAACATACAAAACCCTGGAATTTGAAGCTTCAAGAAGATTTGAGGAGATAGAAAAGGATATTATTTGGTACAGAAATCAATAGTCAACCGAGATGTAAATAGTGTGAAAATGATTATCAGGCGAACAGTTTCAACTTATTGCTCAGGTTACCAAAACCAAATCTGCCAAACCAGATTCAACCTATTGCTCAGGTTACCAAAACCAAGTCCGCCAAACCAACTAGCGTACCTGACCCACATGCACCATAGGCCGCGTCGAGGGTGTTTCACAACCTAACAACAGTAGCCTCAGGTGTGTTAAAAAAGACAGTAGCCTGAGGTTACTAGATGGACACGACGTACATATTTTACCTAGATTCAAGTCCTTGTTGGTCGAGTAACAACCCCACTCTTGTTCTTAGAGCATCTACATTTGGATCTTACAAATCCGGTCCCTTAAACGTTCACGGACATGTCCGGACGCGTCCACGGACACTTATCGGGCATGCCTCAAAAAAATGGATTCTACATCCGGATACCTCAAATTAGAAACTTCAAATCCATATTATTACATGCAACTTAAACCTAATACTAAGCGGAGGTCGTCCAGCTCCATCGTGCCCATGTCCGACGGCTGGCTGTGCCCCTCGTAGTGTCGGTCCGGCCGTCGACGAGGTAGAGTAGGACATGGGACACTAGCCGGCTTATGGGACTCGATCCACCGCCGTCTCCCATGCCCTACTCTTCCTCGTCGAAGCCCGTAACTCGGACGGTTCCGGTGGACGTGAGGTAGATGATGGATCCGTCCGAGACGACGTCCACCATGACATGGTTGCGGCGCCCGCACTGGTGCACCGTACGGGGCGTCGGAGAGTGTGACTCTGCCCCTCCAACATCCACTGCCGCGAGGGCTTTTGTCACCCCCTTGCCCACTTCCTTGCGCTATATGGCATCGTCTGTGGACGGCCATGCTTCGTGGTCGGCGTGCCAACGGAGGGGTTGCGCTTTCGCCACAGCGTTCGGACGCCAGACGGACCGCCTCCGGTGAGGCAGCGACGCTGGATCCAAGCACCGGTTGTGCGGACGCAACGGATTCCCGGCATTGCGAGTCCGACAGTTGCTGTCATGCGGCCGCCTCCCGGGAGCGGCGAAGCGCAACCCGGACGTACATCTCCTCCTCGGGGCCGCGTGGGATGAGCTCGTGGTCGATGAATCTGGAAGTGAAGGACTCAGATCCACTGCCCGCCATGTAGGAGAAGTCAAAGATTCCTATTCTAGGCGGGGCGGGCCATCAACCTTCGAATGGTGTTGGTCCTACGGACCGTGAACGGATTCGCCTCTGGCCGAATATTGCCGGATGTGAGCTTGGGTGGCGGATAGGAGTGAAGGGGAGTGGAGTGAAGTGGCTAGGTTTTGGTCCGGCGAACGGATGGGAATGAATATATGTGGGGTTGATGTGGGCCAGTGCGGGCCAGGCAAGCGTGCCCGGGCGTGCCAGGGATCTCCTATATCCGCCCCATATTTGGGCTGGAAATGAGGGGTGCCGGTCAGCCCAGGCGTTTGAGACCGGTTTGAGAGGCTCGTCTGGGTTGATTTTGTTGGAAATATGCCCTAAAGACAATAATAAATTGGTTATTATCATATTTCCTTGTTCATGATAATCGTTTATTATCCATGCTATAATTGTATTAATCGGAAACTCAGATACATGTGTGGATACATAGACAACACCATGTCCCTAGTATGCCTCTAATAGACTAGCTCGTTGATCAAAGATGGCTATGGTTTCCTAGTCATGGACATGAGATGTCATTTGATAACGGGATCACATCATTAGGAGAATGATGTGATGGACAAGACCCAAACTACAAATGTAGCATATGATCGTGTCAGTTTATTGCTACTGTTTTCTGCATGTCAAGTATTTGTTCCTATGACCATGAGATCATGCAACTCACTGACACCGGAGGAGTGCCTTGTGTGTATCAAACGTTGCAACGTAACTGGGTGACTATAAAGGTGCTCTACAGGTATCTCCGAGGGTGTTTGTTGGGTTGGCATGGATCAAGACTGGGATTTGTTACTCCGTGTGACGGAGAGGTATCTCAGGGCCCACTCGGTAATACAACATCACAACAAGCCTTGCAAGTAATGTGACTAAGTGTTAGTCATGGGGTCTTGTATTACGGAACGAGTAAAGAGACTTGTCGGTAACGAGGTTGAACTAGGTATGGAGATACCGACGATCGAATCTTGGGCAAGCAACATACCGAAGAACAAAAGGAACATCAAACGGGATTAACTGAATCCTTGACATAGAGGTTCAACCGATAAAGATCTTCGTAGAATATGTAAAAACCAATATGGCATCCAGGTCCCGCTATTGGTTATTGACCGTAGAGGTGTCTCGGTCATATCTACATAGTTCTCAAACCCGCAGGGTCTGCACACTTAAGGTTCGGTGACGTTTCGGTAGTATAGAGTTATGTATGGTGGTGAACGAAGGTTGTTCGGAGTCCCGAATGAGATCCCGGACGTCACGAGGAGCTCCAGAATGGTCCAGAGGTAAATATTGATATATATATATATATATAGGAAGTCCTGTTTTGGTCACCGGAAAAGTTTCGGGCTCATCGGTAGTGTACCGGGAGTGCCGGTAGTGTACTGGGGGACCATCGGGAGGGGTATTTCGATCCAAGAGGCTACATGGGCTGTGGGAGAGTGAGTACCAGCCCTTAGTGGGCTGTTGGAAGTCCCACACAAGGCTCATGTGGCTGGGAAAGAAAAGCCCAAAAAAGGGGGGGAAAGGGAAAAAAGGCAAAAAAGGAAGGAGTCCTAGTCCTGCTAGGATTGGAGGAGGATTCCTCCTCTCCTATCCACTTCGGACGAAGCCTCCTAGGGCTGGCCCTTTGGCCAAGCCTCCTCATCTCTTCCTCTTATATATACTAGAGGTTTTAGGGTTTTTGCACATGTTTTTTCTGCCACGTGCTACCCTCTCCTCTAGTGCATAGTTTCTCCTCTAGATCGGTTTTTTGCAGTGCTTAGGCGAAGCCCTGCCGGAATAGCTCCACCATCATCGCCGCAATGTCGTCGCACTACCGGAGAACTCGTCTACCTCTCCGCTCCCTCTTGCTGGATCAAGAAGGCAGAGATCGTCATCGAGTTGTACGTGTGCTGAACGCGGAGGTGCCGTCCGTTCGGCGCTAGATCAGAAGGACCGTGATCAAGATCGTGAGACGGATCGTGATGAGTTCGCGGGGCGGATCGTGATGAGATTGCTGGACACTCGGCAATTTGGATCGCGAAGACGTTTGACTACACCAACCGTGTTTCTTAACGCTTCCCGCTTAGCGATCTACAAGGATATGTAGATCCACTCTCCCTCTCGCAGATGCTCATCACCATGGATAGATCTTGCGTGTGCGTAGGACAATTTTTGTTTCCCATGCAACGTTACCCAACAGTGGCATCATGAGATAGGTCTATGTGTAGATGAGATCTCGAGTAGAACACAAATAGTTTGTGGGCGTTGATGCTTAGATTGCTTCCTCCCTTGGTCGTGTTTTGGTTCAGCATTATTGTGGGATGAAGCGGCCCGAACCAACCTTACTCGTACGCTTACGAGAGACCGGTTCCATCGACTGACGTGTAACCTCGTTGCACAAAGATGGCTGGCGGGTGTCTGTTTTTCCTACTTTAGTTGGATCGGATTCGACAAAGGCGGTCCTTGAGAAGTTTGAAAAGCAATTTATGTATCACCGTTGTGGTTTTGCGTAGGTGAGAATGGTTATTACTAGATACCCGTAGCAGCCACGTAAAACTTGCAACAACAATTAGAGGACGTCTAACTTGTTTTTGCAGGGTATGTTGTGATGTGATATGGCCAATTACATGATGTGATATATGTGATGTATGAGATGATCATGTGTTGTATAGAATATCACGACTTGCATGTCGATGAGTACGGCAACCGGCAGGAGCCATAGGGTTGTCTTTAATTATTGTATGACCTGCGTGTCAATCATTAAGCGCTATGTAATGCTTTACTTTATCGCTAAACGGTAGCAATAGTAGTATAAGCATGGTGGGCGCGACAACCACGATGGCGACATGTTGATGGAGATCAAGGTGATGGAGATCATGGTGTCATGCCGGTGACGATGGAGATCATGTCGGTGCTTTTAAGATGGACATCAAAAGCACAAGTTCATGGCCATATTATGTCACTTATGATTTGCATGTGATGTTAATCCTTTTATGCACCTTGTTTTGCTTAGGACAACGGTAGCATTATAAGGTGATCCCTCACTTAATTTCAAGATAAATTGTGTTCTCCCCGAGTGTGCACCGTTGCGAAAGTTCGTCATGTCGAGACACCACATGATGATCGGGTGTGATAGACTCTACGTTCACATACAACGGGTGCAAGTCAGTGTTGCACATGCAGAACACTTGGGTTAAACTTGACGAGCCTAGCATGTACAAACATGGCCTCGGAACACAAGAGACCGAAAGATCGAACATGAGTCATATAGCAGATATGATCAACATGATGATGTTCACCATCGAAACCACCTCAACTCACGTGATGATCGGACTTGAGTTGGTGAATTTGGATCATGTATCACTCGAATAACCGGAGGGATGTCAATTTGAGTGGGAGTTCTTCAGTAACATGATTAATTGAACTCATTATCATGAACATAGTCAGTAGTGTCTTTGCAAATTATGTTATAGATTACTTGCTCATGCTGTAGCTCCCTTGAATTTTTTATATGTTCCTAGAGAAATAGAGTTGAAAGATGATGGTAGCAATATTGCGGACTGGGTCCGTGATCTGAGGATTGTCCTCATTGCTGCACAGAAGGCTTATGTCCTTAATGCACCGCTCGGTGCGCTAACCCCTCTAGCGTCGTATGTAGATGTTGTGAACATTTGACAGACACGTTCTGATGACTACTTGATAGTTTAGTGTGTCATACATTACGGCTTAGAATTGAGGCTCTGAAATGTTTTGTACATCACGGAACATATGAGATGTTCTAAGAGCTGAAATTAAGATCTTAGGCTCGTGCTCGTGTTGCGAGATATGAGATCTCCAACAAGATTCTTTGCCTGCAAGATGAAAGAGAATAGCTCAATCGTTGAGCATGTGCTCAGATTGTCTAGGTGCTATAATCGCTTGAATTGAGTGGGAGTTGATCTTCCAGATAAGATAGTGATTGATATAGTTCTCCAAGTCACTGTCACTAATGTGACATCCCGGGACCGATGTTCCAGAAGATTCCAGAAGATTCCCCTTTTCTTTCTATTCTCGTCATGTGTTTGTCTGGTTGTTACATTCATCATCGCATCATTCGCATCATTTGCATAGCATCATCACTCGTTTTCGAAAACTTGCATCCGTTCGTAGTTGCCGGTTCTCTCCGTTCTTGTCGTTGCCGTTGAGACCAACCACACACGCACGCGCCCGCGACATCATTTTAATAAAACCGTTTTTATGCGCTCGCAAAAATATTCTCGGATCGAGTTCAAACTTGTCGTGCGGTCTTGTTATAGCTTAGGTAGACCGCCCGTCGATTTTCGTCGCGTTCTGAGTTCATTTGATGCCCCGTCGGTCAGTTGTAGCAGTGTGGTTATCGGTAATCGTCGGACGTTTCTCGGTCTTTTCAACTTCATGCCACGGGTCGCACTTTTCTCTCTCTTCCCCACTTAGTCCCTCTACACGGCCATCGTAACCCCCGAGCCTCCGCTTCCGCACGTCGAATCGTCATCCGATGGTCCGAAAATGGACAGTGCCAGCTAACCCTAGCCCCCCTTTCCTATTTAAGCCCCCTAGCTCCACCTCGTTCTGCGTGCCAAACCAAACCCTAGCCAGCCCCTTCTCCCTCCTCCAGCTAGGCCCGCCCGAGCCCATCTGGGCCCGTTCAAGCCGTTCCGGGGCCGGATCGCTGCCGGAGCAAGCTTCCCCGAGCCATGGCCGCTCCTCCCGTCCTCATGGTCGTCGGACCCCTGGCCGGAGCCGGTCGCCGGAGCCGCCGCGTGCAGCCGGACTCTCCTCTCCCATCTCCCTCTCCTTCTCCCTCCGGCTCCCTCTCTCCCTCTCACCCATGGCTGCTCTCTCTCCCACAGGGCGTTGTCGCCGTCGCCATGGAAGCTCCGCCGTTGGCCTAGCCGCCCGCAGCGTCGGCCCTCACTGCCCCACCGCCGGATCTCCCCTCCCTGGCCCCGCCAGTCGCCCTGCCTCCGCCGGCCTCTGTTGCTGCCGCCGGCCTCCCTGCGTGCTGCAGCTCGGGGTCGGGCGAGCGCTCAAGCCGCTCTGCCCGTTGACCGCCAGAGGTGGGCCGGTTCCCTCGGCCCAGCTCCCAGGCCAGCGCCAGGCCCAGGTCGGCCTCGCCCCAGGCCAGCAGCCCCAGCTCCCGAACCGGCCCATCAGGCCCAAAGTGAGCTAGACCCCCTCCCCCCACTTCCTTTTCTTTTTTTCTTTTTATTGTTTTCACGTATTTCAAATGCCTATATGTAATTAACCGAGCACCGTATAAAAATGTTTTGAATATGAAATATGCTTAGAATTAAATGTAGACTAATAAAATGTCATTTTCACCCATGCCTAAAATAATTAACATGTCTTTTTCTGTTATTTTGCATATTTGCCATTTATTGCATTATCATCATTATTTAACCGTGCAACCAAATTAATAAAATCATAAATTAAAAATGTTCATATCATCGGCATTGCATCTCCATGCATGATAAAAATGTTGGAATGTTGGTTGCATTTAATTTTGCATTAATGTTTTGCTAAAACGCGGTTAGGCCTAATACCCGCATATTTAATTGTGATTAATTTTCTACATGAACCTAATCATATTATATATGTTTTCGGGGTAGAATAATTCATAGAAATTATCTGTGCATTTAGTTTTGCCATTTGAGAATGTTGTATGCATATCATTTATGCCGTGATGCCCTTTTGTCTTTTTCGTAGGATTTAATCCGGGCATGATGTGAATTAAATTTCAACATGAAAGTTGCTCTTGGTTATGTGTCCTAGCCCATGAACATTTTGCTTGTCATAGAAATGCATGTTTAGGTGTTGTTTTGTTGTTGTCAACTTGCTATAAAATTCTGTTATTTTGAGGGTCCAAAATATTTCTAAGTCTGGAATCTGTTATATTTTGTTGCTGCCTTGCCATGTGATTTTCTAGTGATCTAGAACTCTTTTGTGGTAGGTGTAATGGAGTTATTTGTTGTTGATATTGTCCTCTAGCATGCTGTTAAGTTTCATGCCATAATATGAATTGTAGCATATAGTTTCACTGTTGTCAATATGCCTTCGTGATAAAAACTGCACTGTCTAAAACTGCTATTTTCACTAAGTCTGAAACTGTTTCCAAGTAGGCTTCTTGTGAGCTTCCTACCAAGTGATCCGTGCATGTTTTGTATATGATTTGTGAAGATGAAATGAATTGGATGTTGTATGCTACTTCCCCGTGCTTAGTTTGTGCATTTTGGAATATTGTAGCTTGTTGTTTTCATATGTGCAAAATGCCATGTTGCTGTTTTGGCAGATTTCAACTAAAACTTGTTTTGTTGATTGTGGTCGAACCGTAGCTCCGTTGTGGGCATGTTGCATATGAAACTTGCTTAGAATCTTATATAGTTTCAATAACTTGTTACATTCATGATTTGAAATGTTTGTGGTGGTTTTTCCCATGCATTTGCATTCATGGCATGTGCATCTTGTGTTGCTCATATCTTTTAGACCGTAGCTCCGTTTGAGATGTTCTATATATGTAAATCGACTAGAATGACGTGTAGAATAACATGGTATACTTTATTTTGCTGTTTAAAAATATAAAATATGATTAGTTCAGATTTGGACCTATTTCGAAATTAACATATGAGATCGTTTCGGAAATGCTATAAGTTGTTTCCGACCTCATTTAAGATGCCTAGATAGATAGTTTACTTATGCTTCACCTCTTACCATATTTAACAACATTTAATATTGTCGTGTACCTAACGAGAGTGAACTAAATAATTCGAATGTGGAGTTTCGTCAATATGCAACTCGTTGCATATTCAGCTTCACCTAATGTGTAGTATTTGATTGTGGTGAATTGTCATGCCTTGCATATTATACCGGACATGCATCATATTTGTTTGTGCATCGTGTTTTGCATATGTGGTGGTGTATCTTGTGTTGATTGTTTGTATCGGATTGCTTCTTCTCGATAGAGTTCCGAACGCGTTCGGAGTGTGAGGATTCGTTCGACTACGTTGGTTCGTCTTCTTCATGGACTCGGTCTTCTTCCGAATGGGATCTCAGGCAAGATGATACATTTCCCTGGATACCATTACTATCATTGCCATGCTAGTTGTCTCGCTTTTATCGTTATGTCTCGCTACCTACCACATGTTTGATAAGCCTCTCAACATTGTCATGATAAGCCTCTAACCCTTCCACATCCCAGCAAACATTGTTTGGATATGTTACCGCTTGCTCAGCCCTTCTTATAGCGTTGCTAGCTGCAGGTGCAATTGCTTCCATGTGCCAACATGGACATTCTTTGCTATATCACAATATTGATGCTATTTAATTTAATGCACATATATACTTGGTAAAGGGTGGAAGGCTTGGCCTTTTGCTCGGTGTTTTGTTCCACTCTTGCCGCCCCTAGTTACTTGTGAACCGGTGTTATGTTCCATAATTGAGCACTCCTAACATGCTCGGGGTTGTTATGGGGACCCCCTTAATTTTTGGGTGAGAATAAAACTTGCCTGGCAAGGCCCAACATTGGTACTACATTTGCCTAATAATTAATGAACTTGCATAGGGGATTTTCCGGACCCCGTGGATAATTAATTAACAACCCGGGCCAGTGCTCCTCATGAGTGTTGGTCCAAACTAGGCTGCCTACGGGGCCGCCTCGAGGCAACTTGAGGATTGGTTTTCCCTATAGCTAGTCCCATCTGTCGTGTCCTGAGAACGAGATACGCGGCTCCTATCGGGTTCATCGACACGTCGGGCGGCCTTGCTGGATTTGTTTGACCTTTCTCGAACGTCTCGAGTGAAGAACTCTGATTTTCTTCGGGCTATCTCAAGGTGTCGGATTTCCTTTGGAATTGCCTAGGAAGATCACGAGATCCGTGGTTGAGGTTATTCTCGCTGAGTGTGGTTAATTTGTGATGGAGTAGTTGGAGCACCCCTGCAGGGTTAAATCTTTTCGAGAAGCCGTGCCCGTGGTTATGTGGCACACTTGGATAATTTGTTTAACACCCGGTCATAGCAAACTTGAAGTAAACTCAAATAAAATACACCAACTGTCTGCGTAACCGTGACTGTCTCTTTTCGTGAGTTCTTATCCGAAAGAGGACACGGTGGGGTTATGATTGACGTAAGTATGTGTTCAGGATCAGTTAGTGATCATTTCTAGTTCTCGTCCGTTATACGTAGGCCACCATACTTTATTTTCTGTACTCGTAAGTTAGCCACCCAAATAAATGCTTAGTCGCTTGCTGCAACCTCACCACTTAACCATGCCTTACCTACTAAGCTTTAATGGTCTTGATACCCTTGAAAATGAGATTGTTGAGTCCCTGTGGCTCACAGATTACTACAACAACAGTTGCAAGTACAGGTAATGTGATTATTTGACGTGAGCGCGTTGCTTGATTTAATTTGGAGTTCTTATTCTTCTTCTTCATCAATCCTGGATGGGTTCCAGGCGGCAGCCTGGGATAGCAAGGGTGGATGTCATTTTATCGTTTGATTTCGTCTGTAGCGGACCCTGCTCTTCTATATGATGTTTGAGTATGTATTGTATTGATGTGACTCTGATGTAGCTTGTGGTGAGTGTAAGCCAATTCCATATACACATCTCTTCTGTACATGTACTTGTAATGATATCCATTCTTGCAAACACATCGAGATGCGCTTCTATCCCTGTCGAGGCCCTCGTGCAAAAATAAGGATAGGACCGCATCTTAGGCGTGACAAGTTGGTATCAGAGCCTGTACCGACCTAGGATCCCCCTTGATTGATCGAACTTGGCCGAGTCGAGTGTAGAGAAAAATCTATTTTGATTCTAGTTATATCGACGAGTAGGTTTCTTTTTACTCCTCTTCTATGCTCTGGTGGGGTATTCGACTTAGGGATTTTGATTCTACTCCTCTTCTCGCTCAAAAAAATTTTAGGATCACGCGGGTATTTTGGAAACTATATGATGCCGATGTGACGGAGTTCTGTCTTCGTGCCTCTTGTCTGACTTGATTTCTTCCGGGGAGTTGAGCTCCGAGGGATTCTTGACACATCGTTGTCATTCAGTTTTCTTAGTATCCCAGGACGGAGGGTTTTTGGAATTGCTTCAATACTTATCATGGTGAGATAAGGCTGGAGTCACCCAGTACTGGGGAGGCGTCCGGGGTACCAGCATGGTTTAGTATCGTTGCGAGTTCGAGGATTCGAGATTAGACGAGTTTGCAGAATTTCTTGAATTATGGTGTGGAAGGTTGCGGATGTAGTTGCAGCTGATTGCCTAGGGCAGGTTCCTGATTCCACAACCCGAATCGCATAAACAAGAAAGTTTTCGGAAGTTCTTAAGTGGGAATTCATGTAGGTACCTAGGATTATCTTCCAACAAGTGCATAGTGGGTATGCATCTGTTCTGGCTGGTTTCATAAGCCACATCCTTTGTTTTGTTTTGAATATGGCAATTCGAGTTGCTTCAATGTCAAGTGGTGGTTTCATATCTTGCTAAGTAGTGTTCTCATATTTCTGTGGGAATGCTAATTCTTTGCTCAATCTAGTCATCATATCAATTCTTTTCCTATAGGTGTGCTTCTCTTCAAGATGATTCTATACTCTTCAATATTGCAAGATCAATTCTCATTTTGTTCCGGAGTTGTCTTGTTTGTTCCAAGTTTCTTTGTTTTCCCCACCCTCCCACCCTTTTTCTTCAATGATTAAATTCTCATCCAAATGTCTTTTCTATTCATGTAATGCTTCCGCTATCTTTTCTTCTATCTTGTTTCCGGTGAATTCTTGTGGAGATTCTCAAGTGTTCCATTTCAAGATCTATCCTCTTATTGTTGTTCTCGTTGTTATTCTTCTTGGGTGATTCTTTATGAAGATGTTCAATGCTCAAGTTATCATTTATTAGTATTCATCTTGTTTTCTTTTCCGGTGGATTCAATTCAAGTTCTTGGTGTTCATAATATTATTTTCTTCTCTATTTGCTCTCCCATGTTGGAATTCTTTTCAAGCCTCTCTTTTTTAGTCATCTCTCTTTTCTGTCCGGAGTGCTGAAGATATCTCAGATGACATTCATTTTCATTCGTGTCCTTTAAATTATTTCAAGGGACTCATATCATCAAGTTCTTATTTGTACCGGTGTAATCTCTCTTTTAATCAATTGTTTCAATGGTGGTTTCTTTTGAGTGGGCCCATAACCCACGGGTCTTTTTCCAGGATCCTACCCGACTCTTCTATTCTTTCCGGAGATGTCCTCAAGTTTTTTTTCAATATGGTGAAAGAATGATTTTCATCAGTCATATTCCTTCTTCCATGATCACTTCTAAATCGTTTTCATTGTTGGCTCAACCTTTTCTTTATTCATTGTTCCCAAGTGTCTTAGTAATTCATGGTGTTGTTTCTCGTCGTCATTCTCTGCATTGAAGACCGAAGAAGTGGTTCTCTTAAATCTTTGCTCATTCTCTCGAAGGTTCATGGTTTCAGCTTGTTGCAATCATCTCAATTGTTTTGATCATGAGTAATTCTCCCATATCTATCCGGTGCGTTTCATAGTTGTTTTTATTTCTTGATCCTCCGAAGGCCATCATTTCAGAAGATTTCTTCGTTCTCAGCTTTCAGCTTTCGTTCTCAAATTCTTCTCAATTGTTGTCTCTTTGTTCATCTCTCAATTATTCTGGTGCCTTGTTCAAGTTTTTCATTAGGTGGATTGTAATCTCTTCGTTTCCATATATCTTTGTTCAAATCGTTGTATCCTCTTTGTTTCAAATTCTAACCGGTGTTCTCGTGCAAGACTTCTTTAAGGTTGTGATCTCTTTCTTTTTCTCTTCAATTCTTTGCAACAAGAATAAGTGGTGTGTGAAATCCATTGCTTGTCATCAATTTAACTTGATGAAGGATAATCATAACATAATTCTTATTCTGTTTCATCCAAGCGATTTCAATCCTTCTTCCGGAGTGTTCATGATATCAAATTCCTTATCCCAAGTGGTTGTCTTCTTTTCCAGAGTTCATAGTTTTGCTCAAGTATCTTGTTTCTAAGCTTCATCTAATTCATAGCAAGGCCCAATCTTGTTCTTTCACATCCTTCAATTCCTTCTGTCATCCTTTCATTTCAGAGTCCGGAGGTTCTTCATGGGGATTCATCAAGATTTCTTTCTTTTCAAGTGTTCTTCAAGATTCTTGTTGGAGGTGCTCAAGTGTCTTTATCTTGGATTTTAAGTTCATTTCCTTCTCCTTGTCTTTGAGATGGTGTTATTAAATTCTTGATTATGAGGAGTCTCGAAGGAAATATTGTCAAGAGTGAGATAAGTTACCCATCTTGTTTTCTCGGAGTTATCTTGGGTTGGATTTCACCATGATAGCAACAATCCTTATCATGGTGTCATAAATGATTCAAGTTTTCTCCTCCTCTTGGTGAAAGAAGTCTTGGATATCTAGTTGCTCTCAATCAATCAATTGTTTCTGTTGTGGTAGGTTGTCACCTCATAATTTTGAGTTGTTCTCCATAAGTCCACAATAAGCTTGTTCTTCTTGTTGTTGGTGTTCCAACAACTCCGTTCAATATCTTCTTCCTTAATATGCTTATCAAATCCATTTGTGCTGGAAGTTGTCATTTTCTTCTTAGTTCTCGTCTTCCCAAGGATCTAGCTTCTATTCTTTTGTTCCAGGGGCCTTGTGTTGTTGCTCTATTCAATCCATCATTTTGTTTGATCAAGATCATGTTCTGTCTTGCTTATTCATTTAACCGGAGTGCTGTCAAATCTTTTCTTGATCCTTCCATCTTATGAAGTTGATTCTATTCCAACCAAAGTTTGGTGCCTTTCTTTCATTTGTTTCCATCATATCTAATTTTTGCCTCTCTTTCCTACCGAAGTGTTGCCGAAATTTTCTGTGAATTCTTGCGTGTTCTTCATTCTTCATCTCTTTGCATCCTTCAGGATTCTTTGGTTTCTCTCGTTTGTCAAAGAAGCAACTAAGTTTTACCTTTTGCTCTTTCTCTTCCCCTTTTTTTCATTCTAGATCTCGGGACGAGATCCTCGTGTATTGGAGGAGAGTTGTGACAGCCCGGGACCGATGTTCCAGAAGATTCCAGAAGATTCCCCTTTTCTTTCCGTTCTCATCATGTGTTCGTCTGGTTGTTGCATTCATCATCGCATCATTCGCATCATCTGCATAGCATCATCACTCGTTTTCGAAAAACTTGCATCCGTTCGTAGTTGCCGGTTCTCACTGTTCTTGCCGTTGCCCTTGAGACCAACCACACACACACGCGCCCGCGGCATCATTTTAATAAAACAGTTTTTAAGCGTGCACAAAAATATTCTCGGATCGAGTTGAAACTTGTCGTGCGGTCTTGTTATAGCTTAGGTAGCCCTCCCGTCGATTTTCATCGCGTTCTGAGTTCATTTGATGCCCCGTCGGTCAGTTCTAGCAGTACGGTTATCGGTAATCGTCGGACGTTTCTTAGTGTTTTCAACTTCATGCCACGGGCCGCACTTCCCTCTCTCTTCCCCACTTAGTCCCTCTGCACGGCCACCGTAACCCCCGAGCCTCCGCTTCCGGACATCGAATCGCCATCCGACGGTCCGAAAACAGACAGTGCCAGCTAACCCTAGCCCCTGTTTCCTATTTAAGCCCCCCTAGCTCCACCTCGTTCCGCATGCCAAACCAAACCCAAGCCAGCCCCTTCTCCCTCCTCCAGCCAGGCCCGCCCGAGCCCATCTGGGCCCGTTCGAGCCGTTCCGGGGCCGGATCGCCGCCGGAGCAAGCTTCCCCGAGCCATGGCCGCTCCTCCCGTCCTCGTGGTCGTCGGACCCCTGGCCGGAGCCGGTCGCAGGAGCCGCCGCGTGCAGCCGGACTCTCCTCTCCCATCTCCCTCTCCTTCTCCCTCCGGCTCCCTCTCTCCCTCTCACCCATGGCTGCTCTCTCTCCCACAGGACGATGCCGCCGTCGCCATGGAAGCTCCGCCGTTGGCCTCGCCGCCCGCAGCGCCGGCCCTCGCCGCCTCACCGCCGGATCTCCCCTCCCTGGCCCCGCCGGTCGCCCTGCCTCCGCCAGCCTCTGTTGCTGCCACCGGCCTCCCTGCGTGCTGCAGCTCGGGGCCGGGCGAGCGCTCGAGCCGCTCTGCCCGTTGACCGCCAGAGGTGGGCCGGTTCCCTCGGCCCAGCTCCCAGGCCAGCGCCAGGCCCAGGTCGGCCTCGCCCCAGGCCAGCAGCCCCAGCTCCCGAACCGGCCCATCAGGCCCAAAGTGAGCTACCCCCCCCCCCACTTCCTTTTGTTTTTTTCTTTTTATTGTTTTCACGTATTTCAAATGCCTATTTGTAATTAACCGAGCACCGTATAAAAATGTTTTGAATATGAAATATGCTTAGAATTAAATGTAGACTAATAAAATGTCATTTTCACCCATGCCTAAAATAATTAACATGTCTTTTTCTGTTATTTTGCATATTTGCCATTTATTGCATTATCATCATTATTTAACCGTGCAACCAAATTAATAAAATCATAAATTAAAAATGTTCATATCATCGGCATTGCATTTCCATGCATGATAAAAATGTTGGAATGTTGGTTGCATTTAATTTTGCATTAATGTTTTGCTAAAACGCGGTTAGGCCTAATACCCGCATATTTAATTGTGATTAATTTTCTACATGAACCTAATCATATTATATATGTTTTCGGGGTAGAATAATTCATAGAAATTATCTGTGCATTTAGTTTTGCCATTTGAGAATGTTGTATGCATATCATTTATGCCGTGATGCCCTTTTGTCTTTTTCGTAGGATTTAATCCGGGCATGATGTGAATTAAATTTCAACATGAAAGTTGCTCTTGGTTATGTGTCCTAGCCCATGAACATTTTGCTTGTCATAGAAATGCATGTTTAGGTGTTGTTTTGTTGTTGTCAACTTGCTATAAAATTCTGTTATTTTGAGGGTCCAAAATATTTCTAAGTCTGGAATCTGTTATATTTTGTTGCTGCCTTGCCATGTTATTTTCTAGTGATCTAGAACTCTTTTGTGGTAGGTGTAATGGAGTTATTTGTTGTTGATATTGTCCTCTAGCATGCTGTTAAGTTTCATGCCATAATATGAATTGTAGCATATAGTTTCACTGTTGTCAATATGCCTTCGTGATAAAAACTGCACTGTCTAAAACTGCTATTTTCACTAAGTCTGAAACTGTTTCCAAGTAGGCTTCTTGTGAGCTTCCTACCAAGTGATCCGTGCATGTTTTGTATATGATTTGTGAAGATGAAATGAATTGGATGTTGTATGCTACTTCCCCGTGCTTAGTTTGTGCATTTTGGAATATTGTAGCTTGTTGTTTTCATATGTGCAAAATGCCATGTTGCTGTTTTGGCAGATTTCAACTAAAACTTGTTTTGTTGATTGTGGTCGAACCGTAGCTCCGTTGTGGGCATGTTGCATATGAAACTTGCTTAGAATCTTATATAGTTTCATAATAACTTGTTACATTCATGATTTGAAATGTTTGTGGTGGTTTTTCCCATGCATTTGCATTCATGGCATGTGCATCTTGTGTTGCTCATATCTTTTAGATCGTAGCTCCGTTTGAGATGTTCTATATATGTAAATCGACTAGAATGACGTGTAGAATAACATGGTATACTTTATTTTGCTGTTTAAAAATATAAAATATGATTAGTTCAGATCTGGACCTATTTCGAAATTAACATATGAGATCGTTTCGGAAATGCTATAAGTTGTTTCCGACCTCATTTAAGATGCCTAGATAGATAGTTTACTTATGCTTCACCTCTTACCATATTTAACAATATTTAATATTGTCGTGTACCTAACGAGAGTGAACTAAATAATTCGATTGTGGAGTTTTGTCTTGCATATTGAGCTTCACTTAATGTGTAGTATTTGATTGTGGTGAATTGTCATGCCTTGCATATTAAACCGGACATGCATCATATTTGTTTGTGCATCGGGTTTTGCATATGTGGTGGTGTATCTTGTGTTGTATTTTTGTATGGATTGCTTTTTCTCGATAGAGTTCCGAAAGCGTTCAGAGTGTGAGGATTTGTTCGACTACGTTGGTTCGTCTTCTTCATGGACTCGGTCTTCTTCCGAGCAGGATCTCAGGCAAGATGACACATTTCCCTGGATATCATTACTATTATTGCCATTCTAGTTGTCTCGCTTTTATCGTTATGTCACGCTACCTACCACCTGTTTGATAAGCCTCCCAACATTGCCATGATAAGCCTCTAACCCTTCCACATCCCAGCAAACATTGTTTGGCTATGTTACCGCTTGCTCAGCCCTTCTTATAGCGTTGCTAGCTGCAGGTGCAATTGCTTCCATGTGCCAACATGGACATTCTTTGCTATATCACAATATTGCTGCTATTTAATTTAATGCACATATATACTTGGTAAAGGGTGGAAGGCTTGGCCTTTTTCTCGGTGTTTTGTTCCACTCTTGCCGCCCCTAGTTACTTGTGAACCGGTGTTATGTTCCATAATTGAGCGCTCCTAACATGCTCGGGGTTGTTATGGGGACCCCCTTGATTTTCGGATGGGAATAAAACTTGTCTGGTAAGGCCCAACATTGGTACTACATTTGCCTAATAATTAATGAACTTGCATAGGGGATTTTCCGGACCCTGTGGATAATTAATTAACAACCCGGGCCAGTGCTCCTCATGAGTGTTGGTCCAAACTAGGCTGCCTGCGGGGACGCCTCGAGGCAACTTGAGGATTGGTTTTCCCTGTAGCTAGTCCCATTTGTCGTGTCCTGAGAACGAGATACGCGGCTCCTATCGGGTTCGTCGACACGTCGGGCGGCCTTGCTGGATTTGTTTTACCTTTCACGAACGTCTCGAGTGAGGAACTCTGATTTTCTTCGGGCTATCTCGAGGTGTCGGATTTCCTTTGGAATTGCCTAGGAAGATCATGAGATCCGTGGTTGAGGTTATTCTCGTTGAGTGTGGTTAATTTGTGATGGATGAGTTGGAGCACCCCTGCAGGGTTAAATCTTTTTGAGAAGTCGTGCCCACGGTTATGTGGCAAACTTGTATAATTTGTTTAATACCCGGTCATAGCAAACTTGAAGTAAACTCAAATGAAATACACCAACTGTGTGCGTAACCGTGACTGTCTCTTTTTGTGAGTTCTTATCCGAAAGAGGACAAGGTGGGGTTATGATTGACGTAAGTAGGTGTTCAGGATCTGTTAGTGATCATTTCTAGTTCTCGTCCATTATACGTAGACCATCATACTTTACTTTCTGTACTCGTAAGTTAGCCACCCAAATAAATGCTTAGTCGCTTGCTGTAGCCTCACCACTTAACCATGCCTTACCTATTAAGCTTTAATGGTCTTGATACCCTTGGAAATGAGATTGCTGAGTCCCTGTGGCTCACAGATTAGTACAACAACAGTTGGAGGTACAGGTAATGTGATGATTTGACGTGAGCGCGTTGCTTGATTTGATTTGGGGTTCTTCTTCTTCTTCTTCATCAATCGTGGATGGGTTCCAGGCGGCAGCCTGGGATAGCAAGGGTGGATGTCATTTTATCGTTTGATTTCGTCCGTAGTCGGACCCTGCTCTTCTATATGATGTTTGAGTATGTATTGTATTGATGTGGCTCTGATGTAGCTTGTGGTGAGTGTAAGCCAATTCCATATACTCATCTCTTATGTACATGTACTTGTAATGATATCCATTCTTGCAAACGCATCGAGATGCGCTTCTATCCCTGTCGAGGCCCGCGTGCCAAAATAAGGAGAGGACCACATCTTGAGCGTGACAACTAAGCTACTAGAACTTTGTGATGAACTATAAAATGCCAGGGATAGAAATAATGATCTCTGAGTTGTTCGCGATGTTTGACACCGCGAAGATAGAAATCAAGAAGGAGCATCAAGTGTTGATGGTTATTAAAACCACTAGTTTCGAGAAGGGCAAGGGTAAGGACGGAAACTTCATGGATGGCGTCAGTTGTTTCTCTAGTGAAGCAACCCAAAGTTGAACCCAAACCCGAGACTAAGTGCTTATATTATGAGGAGAGCGGTCGCTGAAGCGGAACAGCCCTAGATACTTGGTAGATAAGAAGGCTGGCAACGTCGACAGAAGTATATTTGATATATGTGTTACTGATGTGTACCTTGCTAGTACTACTAGTAGCACTTGGGTGTTGGATATCGGTTCGGTTGCTAAATGTTAGTAACTCGAAGTAAAAGCTACGGAATAAACGGAGACTAGCTAAATGTGAGGTGACGATGTGTGTTGGAAATGTTTCCAAAGTTGATGTGATCAACATCGCACGCTCTCTCTACCTTCGGGATTAGTGACAAACCTAAATAAATGTTATTTGGTGTTTGTGTTAAGCATGAACATGATTAGATCGTGTTTATTGCAACACGGTTATTCATTTAAGTTAGAGAATAATGATTATTCTGTTTACATGAATAATACCTTCAATGGTCATGCACCCAGTGAGAATGGTTTGTTGAATCTTGATCGTAGTAATACACATGTTCATAACATTGATGCCAAAAGATACAAAGTTAATAATGATAGTACCACATACTTGTGGCACTGCCGCTAAATGTCATATTGGTATAAATCGCATGAAGAAACTCCATGTTGATGGATCTTTGGACTCATTCGATTTCAAATCGGTTGAGACATGCGGACCATGCCTCTTGGGCAAGATGGCTACAGATCCCGTTTTCAGTATGATGGAGTGGGCTAGTAACTTATTAGAAATAATACAAGTTGATGTATGCGATCCAATGAGTGTTGTAGCATGCAATGGATATCGTTATTTTCTTATATTCACTGATGATTTGAGTAGATATAGTGTATATTTACTTAATGAAACACAAGTCTAAATCGTTTGAAAGGTTCAAGCAAAATCAGAGAGAAGATTAAGATCATCATGACAAGAAGATAAAAATGTCTGCAATATGATCATGGAGGTGGATATCTGAGTTACGAGTTTGGCATACAACTATAGACAATGTGAAAGTTGTTTCACAACTCACGCCACCTAGAACACCATAGTGTGATGGTGTGTCCGAACGTAATAGTCGTGCTCTATTGGATATGGTGCGTGCTATGATGTCTCTTATCGTTTTGCTATTATAATTTTGGGGTTATGCATTAGAGAAAACTATATTCACTTTAAATAGGGCACCATCTAAATCCATTGAGATGATGCCGTGTGAATTATGGTTTGATAGAAACCTAAGCTATCATTTCTTATTGTTTGGGGATGTGACGTTTGTGTGGAAAATGTTTTCACCTAATGAGCTCGAACCCAAAGCGGGAAAATGCATCTTCATAGAATACCCTAAGAACAGTTGGGTATACCTTCTATCTCAGATCCAAGTGCAAAGTGTTTGTTGCTAAAAAGGGTCCTTTCCCGAGAAAAAGTTTCTCTCGAAATAATTGAGTGGGAGGAAGATAGAACTTGATGAGGTTGTTGAACCTTTGTTTCAACCAGAGAGTAGCGCAGCGCAGAAAGATGTTTCTGTGGAACCTACGTCAGTCGAAGAGGAAGTAAACGATGATGATCATGAAGCTTCAGATCAAGTTACAGTCGAACCTCATAGGTCGACAAGGATGTGTACTGCTCCTGAGTGGTACGACAACCCTGTCTTGGAGGTCATGTTGTTGGACAACGATGAAACTACAAGATATGGAGAAGCGATGATGGGCCCGGATTCCGACAAATGGTAAGAGGCCATGAAATCCGAGAAAGGATCCATGTATGAAAACCAAGTATAGACTTTGGTAGACTTGCTCGTTGGACGGCAGGTCGTTGAGTACAAATGGACCTTTAAGATGAAGATAGACGCTGATGGTGAATGTCACCATTTATAAAGCTCGACTTGTCACAAAGAAGTTTCCACCAAGTTCAAGGAGTTGACTGCGATGAGACTTTCTTACTCGTAGCGACGCTAAAGTCTGTTGCAATTATGTTAGCAGTTGCTGCATTTTTCAATTATGAAATCTGGCAGATGGATGCCAAAACATCGTTTCCTTCCTTAAGGAAAGGTTGTATGAGATACAACCAGAAGGTTTTGTCAGTCCTAAGGATGCTAAAAGGTGTGCAAGCTTCAGTGATCCTTCTATGAACTGAATCAAGCATCTCGGAGTTGGAATATACACTTTGATGAGGTTATCAAAGTTTTTGAGTCTATACAAAGTTTATGAGAAACTTGTATTTACAATAAAGTGAGTGGGAGCACTATAGAATTTCTGATAAGTATATGTGGATGACATATTGTTGATCAGAAATAATGTAGAATTTCTGGAAAGCATAAACGGTTGTTTGAAAAGTGATTTTCAAAGGAAGACCTCGATAAATCTACCTAATTGTTGAGCATCAAGATCTATAGAGATAGATCAAGATGCTTGATGAGACTTTCAATGAGTACATACCTTGACAAGATTTTGAAAGAGTTCAAAATGGATCAGTCGGAGAGAAGTGTTCTCACCTGCTTTGTAAGGTGTGAAGTTGAGTGAGACTCAAAGCTTGACCACGGCAGAAGAAAGAGAAAGGACGAACGTCGTCCCCTATGCCTTAGCCATAGGCTCTGTATAGTATGACATGTTGTGTACCGTACCTGTATGTGCCTTGCCATGAGTCCATCAAGGGGAACAAAAGTGATCCAGGAGTGGATCACTGGACAGCGGTCAAAATTATCCTTAGTAACCAAAGGACTAAGGAGAAGTTTCTTGATTATGGAGGTGATAAAGAGTTCATCGCAAAGAGTTACGTCGATGCAAGCTTTAACACCAATCCGGATGACTCGTAGTAGCAATCTGGATACGTATAGCGGAGCAGCCATTTGCAATAGTACCAAGTGGAGTGTGGTAGCAGTGTTTACAGTTTGACATAGAGATTTGCAAAGTACACACGGATCTGAATGTCACAGACCCGTTGACTAGGGCAGCAAGCGGAGAGAGGGGGCAAACCCTAGCCCTAGATGGGCCCTAGGCCCACCCTAGGGTGGCTAGGGCAGCCGCACCTCCTCCCCTCTCTCTAGCCGCCACACCAGATGCATCTGGTGGCTGCCGCACCACCCTAGGGTGGAAACCCTAGGGTGCAGCCCTACCTCCTCCTCCTCCTCCTATATATAAAGGTGCCCTCGGGGCTGTTTTGAGACACGGTTCTCTCTTCCTCTCGGCGCAGCCCCACCTCTCCCTATCCTCATTCTCCGTAGTGCTTAGCGAAGCTCTTCCGGATTACCACGCAGTTCCACCGTCACCACGCCATCGTGCTGCCGGAGCTCTCCCTCGACCTCTCCTTCCTCCTTGCTGGATCAAGGCATAGGAGACGTCACCGGGCTGCACGTGTGTTGAACGCGGAGGCGCCGTCGTTCGGCGCTAAGATTGGAGGACACCGCGATGTGAATCGTTGCGAGTACGAATCCACCAACTGCGTTCCTGCAACGCTTCCGCTTAGCGATCTTCAAAGGTATGAAGATGCAATCTCTCCCCACTCGTTGCTGGTTTCTCCATGGATAGATCTTGGTGATCGTAGGAAAAAATTTAATTTACTACTGCGTCTCCCAACACCTTTCCATGAGTCCATCAAGGGGTACAAGAGTAATCCAGGAGTGGATCACTGGACAGCGGTCAAGATTATCCTTAGTAACTAAGAGAGTAAGGAGATGTTTCTCGATTATGAAGGTGATAAAGAGTTACATTGATGCAAGCTTTAACACCAATCCGGATGACCCGTAGTAGCAATGTGGATACATATAGTGGAGCAGCCATGTGGAATAGTACCAAGTGGAGTGTGGTAGCAGTGTTTACGGTTTGACATAGAGATTTGCAAAGTACACACGGATCTGAATGTCGCAGACCCATTGACTATAAGACCTCTCTCACATGCAAAGCATGATCGAGCCCTAGAACTCATTGGGTGTTAGATTCATAACAATGCGAATCACATGGTGATGTGAACTAGATTATTGACTCTAGTGCAAGTGGGAGACTGTTGGAAATATGCCCTATAGGCAATAATAAATTATTTATTATCATATTTCCTTGTTCATGATAATCATTTATTATCCATGCTATAATTGTATTGATCGGAGACTTAGATGCATGTGTGGATACATAGACAAAACCATGTCCCTAGTATGCCTCTAATAGACTAGCTCGTTGATCAAAGATGGTTAAGGTTTCCTAGCCATGGACATGAGATGTCATTTGATAAACAGGATCACATCATTAGGAGAATGGTGTGATGGACAAGACCCAAACTACAAACGTAGCATATGATCGTGTCAGTTTATTGCTACTGTTTTCTGCATGTCAAGTATGTGTTCCTATGACCATGAGATCATGCAATTCACGAACATCGGAGGAGTGCCTTGTGTGTATCAAATGTCGCAACGTAACTGGGTGACTATAAATGTGCTCTACAGGTATCTCCGAGGGTGTCTATTGAGTTGGCATGGATCAAGACTGGGATTTGTTACTCCGTGTGACGGAGAGGTATCTTAGGGCCCACTCGGTAATACAACATCATAATGAGCCTTGCAAGCAATGTGTCTAAGTGTTAGTCATGGGATCTTGTATTACGGAACGAGTAAAGAGACTTGCCGGTAACGATGTTGAACTAGGTATGGAGATACCGACGATCGAATCTCGGGCAAGTAGCATACCGAAGAACAAAGGGAACATCATACGGGATTAACTAAATCCTTGACATAGAGGTTCGACCGAGAAAGATCTCCATAGAATATGTAGGAACCAATATGGGCATCCAGGTCCCGTTATTGGTTATTGACCGTAGAGGTGTCTCGGTCATGTCTACATAGTTCTCGAACCCGCAGGGTCTACACACTTAAGGTTTGGTGACGTTTCGATAGTATAGAGTTATGTATGGTGGTGACCGAAGGTTGTTAGGAGTCCCGGTTGAGATCCTGGACATCACGAGGAGCTCCGGAATGTTCCGGAGGTAAAGATTGATATCTAGGAAGTCCTATTTTGGTCGGAGGAAAAGTTTCGGGCTCATCGGTAGTGTACTGGGAGTGCCGGGAGTGTACCGGGAGACCATCGGGAGGGGTATTTCGACCTAAGAGGCCACATGGGCTGTGGGAGGATGAATACCAGCCCTTAGTGGGATGGTGGAAGTCCCACACAAGGCCCATGCGGCTGGGAAGAAAATCCCAAAAGGAAAAAAGGTGGAAAAAGGAAAAAAGGGCTAAATTAGGAAGGAGTCATAATCCTACTAGGAGTGGAGGAGGAGGACTCCTCCCTCCTGGTTCGGCCGACCCAAGAGCTGCGTCCTTGGGAGGCAAGACTCCTCATCCTCTCCTCCTATATATACTAGAGGGTTTTAGTGTTTTGGCACAAGATTTTCAGCCACGTGCTACCCGTTCCTCTAGTGCATAGTTTCTCCTCTAGATCGGATTTCTGCAGTGCTTAGGCGAAGCCCTGCCGGAATAGCTCCACCACCATCGCCGGAGCGTCGTCGCGCTGCCGGAGAAATCTTCTACCTCACCAGTCCCTCTTGCTGATCAAGAAGGCGGAGATCGTCATCGAGCTGTATGTGTGTTGAACGCGGAGGTGTCGTCCGTTCGGCGCGCGATCGGAAGGATCGTGATGAGTTCACGGGACGGATCGTGATGAGTTCACGGGACAGATCGTGATGAGTTCGTAGGACAGATCGTGATTGGATTGCGGGACGGATCGTGATGAGATCGCGGGACGCTCAGCGATTTGGATCGCGAAGATGTTCGACTACACCAACCGCGTTTCTTAACGCTTCCCGCTTAGCGATCTACAAGGGTACATAGATCCACTCTCCCTCTTGTAGATGCTCATCACCATGGATAGATCTGCGTGTGCGTAGGAAATTTTTTGTTTCCCATGCGACGTTCCCCAATAGTGGCATCATGAGTTAGGTCTATGTGTAGATGAGATCTCGAGTAGAACACAAAAGGTTTGCGGACGTTGATGCTTAGATTGCTTCCTCCCTTGATCGGATTTTGGTTCAACGGTATTGTGAGATGAAGCGGCCCGGACCAACATTACTAGTACGCTTACGAGAGACCGGTTCCCTTGACCGCAACTTGTTGCGTAGATGGCTTGCGGGTGCCAGTTTCTCTCACTTTAGTTGGATCAGATTCGACAAAGGCGGTCCTTGAGAAGGTTGAAAAGCAACTAGTGTATCACCGTTGTGGTTTTTGCATAGATGAGAATTGTTCTTGCTAGATAACCATAGCAGCCACGTAAAACATGCAACAACAATTAGAGGACGTCTAACTTGTTTTTTCAGGGTATGTTGTGATGTGATATGGCCAATTACAGGATGTGATATATGTGATGTATGAGATGATCATGTGATGTATAGATTATCACGACTTGCATGTCGATGAGTACGGCAACCGGCAGGAGACATAGGGTTGTCTTTAATTATTGTATGACCTGCATGTCAATCATTAAGCGCTATGTAATGCTTTACTTTATCGCTAAACGGTAGCAATAGTAGTACAAGCATGATGGGAGCGACAACCCCAATGGCGACACGTTGATGGAGATCATGGTGTCGTGCTGGTGACGATGGAGATCATGTCGGTGCTTTCAAGATGGAGATCAAAAGCACAAGTTCATGGCCATATCATGTCACTTATGATTTGCATGTGATGTTAATCCTTTTATGCACCTTGTTTTGCTTAGGACGACGGTAGCATTATAAGGTGATCCCTCACTTCAATTTCAAGATGAATTGTGTTCTCCCCGAGTATGCACCATTGCGAAAGTTCGTCGTGTTGAGACACCACGTGATGATCGGGTGTGATAGACTCTACGTTCACATACAACGGGTGCAAGCCAGTGTTGCACATGCAGAACACTCGGGTTAAACTTGACGAGCCTAGCATGTACAGACATGGCCTCGGAACACAAGACACAGAAAGATCGAACATGAGTCATATAGTAGATATGATCAACATGATGATGTTCACCATTGAAACCACCTCAACTCACGTGATGATCGGACTTGAGTTGGTGAATTTGGATCATTTATCACTCGAATGACTGGAGGGATGTCAATTTGAGTGGGAGTTCTTAAGTAATATGATTAATTGAACTCATTACCATGAACATAGTCAGTAGTGTCTTTGCAAACTGTGTTGTAGATTACTAGCTCACGCTGTAGCTCCCTTGAATTTTTATATGTTCCTAGAGAAATAGAGTTGAAAGATGATGGTAGCAATATTGTGGACTGGGTCAGTGATCTGAGGATTGTCCTCATTGCTGTACAGAAGGCTTATGTCCTTAATGCACCGCTCGGTGCGCCAACCCCTCTAGCGTTGTTTGTAGATGTTGTGAACATCTGACAGGCGCGTTCTGATAACTACTTTATAATTTGGTGCATCATGCATTACAGCTTAGAATTGAGGCTTCGAAACGTTTTGAACGTCCTGGAACATATGATATGTTCTAAGAGCTGAAATTAGAATCTCAGGCTCGTGCCCGTGTTGCGAGATATGAGATCTCCAACAAGATTCTTTGCCTATAAGATGAAGGAGGATAGCTCAATCGTTAAGCATGTGCTCAGATTGTCTGGGTGCTACAGTCGCTTGAATCGAGTGGGAGTTGATATTCTAGATAAGATAGTGATTGATAGTGTTCTCCAAGTCACTGTCACTAAGCTACTAGAACTTGGCGATGAACTATAAACACCAGGGATAGAAATAATGATCCCTGAGCTGTTCGCGATGTTTGACACCGCGAAGGTAGAAATCAAGAAGTAGCATCAAGTGTTGATGGTTAGTAAAACCACTAGCTTCGAGAAGGGCAAGGGCAAGGAGGGAAACTTCATGGATAGCAAGTCAGTTGCTGCTCCGGTGAAGCAACCCAAAGTTGAACCCAAACCCGAGACTAAGTGCTTCGATTATGAGGAGAGCGGTCGCTGAAATGGAACAACCCTAGATACTTGGTAGATGAGAAGGCTGGCAACGTCGACAGAAGTATATTTGATATACGTGTTATTGATGTGTACCTTGCTAGTACTCCTAGTAGCACCTGGGTATTGGATACCGGTTTGGTTGCTAAATGTTAGTAACTCGAAATAAAATCTACGGAATAAACGGAGAACTAGCTAAGGGTGAGGTGACGATGTGTGTTGAAAATGTTTCCAAGGTTGATGTGATCAACATCGCACGCTCTCTCTACCTTCGGGATTAGTGACAAACCTAAATAAATTTTATTTGGTGTTTTGCGTTGAGCATGAACGTGATTGGATCATGTTTATTGCAACACGGTTATTCATTTAAGTTAGAGAATAATGGTTATTCTTTTTACATGAATAATATCTTCAATGGTCAAGCACCCAGTGAGAATGGTTTGTTGAATCTTGATCGTAATAATACACATGTTCATAACATTGATGCCAAAAGATACAAAGTTAATAATAATAGTACCACATACTTGTGGCACTGCCGCTAAATGTCATATTGGTATAAAACGCATGAAGAAACTCCATGCTGATGGATCTTTGGACTCATTTGATTTCGAATCGGTTGAGACATGCGAACCATGCCTCTTGGTCAAGATGACTAAGGACCCCGTTTTCTGGTTTCATGGAGCGGGCAAGTGACTTATTGGAAATGATACATGTTGATGTATGCAATCCAATGAGTCTTATAGCGTGCGGTGGATATCGTTATTTTCTTACCTTCACTGATGATTTGAGTAGATATAGTGTATATTTGCTTAATGAAACACAAGTCTGAATCGTTTGAAAGGTTCAAGCAAATTCAGAGTGAAGTTTAAGATCATCGTGACAAGAAGATAAAAATATCTACGATATGATCGTCGAGATGAATATCTGAGTTGCGAGTTTGGCATAAACCTTTAGACAATGTGAAAATTGGTTCACAACTCACGCCACCTGGAACACCATAGTGTGATGGTGTGTCCGAACGTCATAGTTGTGCTCTATTGGCTATGGTGCATGCTATGATGTCTCTTATCGTTTTGTTACTATAATTTTGGGGTTATGCATTAGAGACAACTACATTCACTTTAAATAGGGCACCATCTAAATCCATTGAGATGACCCCGTGTGAATTATGGTTTGATAGAAACCTAAGCTGTCATTTCTTAATGTTTGGGGCTGCGACGCTTGTGTGGAAAATGTTTTCACCTAATGAGCTCGAACCCAAAGCGGACAAATACATCTTCATAGAATACCCTAAGAACAGTTGGGTGAACCTTCTATCTTAGATCCAAGCATAAAATGTTTGTTGCTAAAACTGGGTCCTTTCTCGAGAAAAAAATTCTCTTGAAAGAATTGAGTGGGAGGAGGATAGAACTTGATGAGGTTATTGAACCTCTATTTCAACCAGAGAGTAGCGCAGTGCAGGAAGTTGTTTCTGTGAAGCCTACGTTAGTTGAAGAGGAAGTTAATGATGATGATCATGAAGCTTCGGATCAAGTTACTATCGAACCTCGTAGGTCGACAAGGACGTGTACTACTCCTGAGTGGTGCGGCAACCCTGTCTTAGAGGTCAAGTTGTTGGACAACGATGAACCTACGAACTATGGAGAAGCAATGATGGGCCCGGAAACCAACAAATGGTTAGAGGCCATGTAATCCGAGAAAGGATCCATGTATGAAAACCAAGTATAGCCTTTGGTGGACTTGCTCGTTGGACGGCAGGTCGTTAAGTACAAATGGATCTTTGAAATGAAGACAGACGTTGATGGTAAATGTCACCATTTGTAAAGCTCGACTTGTTGCAAAGAAGTTTACGACAAGTTCAAGGAGTTGACTGCGATGAGACTTTCTCACTCGTAGTGATGCTAAAGTCTGTTGAAATTATGTTAGCAGTTGCTGCACTTTCAATTATGAAATCCGGCAGATGGATGTCAAAACATCGTTTCCTTAACGGTTTACTTGAGGAAAGGTTGTATGTGATACAACCAGAAGGTTTTGTCAGTCCTAAGGATGCTAAAAGGTGTGCAAGCTTCAGTGATCCTTTTATAGACTAAAGCAAGCATCTCGGAGTTGGAATGTACACTTTGATGAGGTGATCAAAGTTTTTGAGTCTAACAAAGTTTATGAGAAACTTGTATTTGCAATAAAGTGAGTGGGAGCACCATAGAGTTTCTGATAAGTATATGTGGATGACATATTGCTATTCGAAAATAATGTGGAATTTCTGGAAAACATAAACGGTTGTTTGAAAAGTGATTTTCAAAGGAAGACCTGAATAAAGCTACCTAATTGTTGAGCATCAAGATCTATAAAGATAGATCAAGATGTTTGATAAGACTTTCAATGAGTACATACCTTGACAAGATTTTGAAAGAGTTCAAAATGGATTAGTTAGAGAGAAGTGTTCTCGCCTGCTTTGTAAGGTGTGAAGTTGAGTGAGACTTAAAGCTCGACCACAGCAGAAGAAAGAGAAAGGACGAATGTCGTCCCCTATGCCTTAGCCATAGGCTCTGTAGAGTATGCCATGCTGTGTACCGCACCTGTGTGTCCTTGTGTTGGAAATATGCCCTAGAGGCAATAATAAAATGGTTATTATTGTATTTCCTAGTTCATGATAATTGTCTATTGTTCATGCTATAATTGTGTTAACCGGAAACCGTAATACATGTGTGAATACATAGACCACAACATGTCCCTAGAGAGCCTCTAGTTGACTAGCTCGTTGATCAATAGATGGTCACGATTTCATGACCATGGACATTGGATGTCGTTGATAATAGGATCACATCATTAGGAGAATGATGTGATGGACAAGACCCAATCCTAAGCATAGCACAAGATCGTGTAGTTCGTTTGCTAAAGCTTTTCAATGTCAAGTATCGTTTCCTTAGACCATGAGATTGTGCAACTCCCGGATACCGTAGGAATGCTTTGGGTGTGCCAAACGTCACAACGTAACTGGGTGGCTATAAAGGTGAACTACGGGTATCTCCGAAAGTGTCTGTTGGGTTGGCACGAATCGAGACTAGGATTTGTCACTCCGTGTGACGGAGAGGTATCTCTGGGCCCACTCGATAAGACATCATCATAATGAGCTCAATGTGACTAAGGAGTTAGCCATGGGATGATGTATTACGGAACGAGTAAAGAGACTTGTCGGTAACGAGATTGAACAAGGTATAGAGATACCGACGATCGAATCACGGGCAAGTATCATACCGATAGACAAAGGGAATTGAATACGGGATTGATTGAATCCCCGACATAGTGGTTCATCCGATGAGATCATCGTGGAGCATGTAGGAGCCAACATGGGTATCCAGATCCCGTTGTTGGTTATTGAACAGAGAGGTGTCTCGGTCATGTCTACGTGTCTCCCGAACCCGTAGGGTCTACACACTTAAGGTTCGATGACGCTAGGGTTATAGGGAAATAGTGTGCATGGTTACCTAAGGTAGTTAGGAGTCCTGTATGAGATCCCGGACATCACGAGGAGTCCCAGAATGGTCCGGGGACAAAGATTGATATATAGGATGTGACGTTTTGGTTACCGGAAGTGTTTCGGGCGTCACCGGTAGTGTACCGGGACCACCAAAAGGGTTCCGGGGGTCCACCAAGTGGGCCCACCGGCCCCAGAGGGCTTCATGGGCTGTAGGTGGAGGGAACCAGCCGCTGGGTGGGCTGGTGCGCCCCTCCCACCTGGCCCAAGGCACAGCAAGGGGAGAGAGGGGGCAAACCCTAGCCCCAGATGGGCCCTAGGCCCACCCTAGGGTGGCTAGGGCAGCCGCACCTCCTCCCCTCCCTCTGGCCGCCGCACCAGATGCATCTGGTGGCTGCCGCACCACCCTAGGGTGGAAACCCTAGGGTGCAGCCCTACCTCCTCCTCCTCCTATATATAGAGGTGCCCTCGGGGCTGTTTTGAGACACGGTTCTCTCTCTCGGCGCAGCCCCACCTCTCCCTATCCTCGTTCTCCGTAGTGCTTAGCGAAGCTCTACCGGAGTACCACGCAGCTCCACCGTCACCATGCTGTCGTGCTGCCGGAGCTCTCCCTCAACCTCTCCTTCCTCCTTGCTGGATCAAGGCTTAGGAGACGTCACCGGGTTGCACGTGTGTTGAACGCGGAGGCGCCGTCATTCGGCGCTAAGATCGGAGTCCACCGCAATCTGAATCGCTGCGAGTACGACTCCACCAACCGCGTTCTTGCAATGCTTCTGCTTAGCGATCTTCAAAGGTATGAAGATGCAATCTCTCCCCACTCGTTGCTGGTTTCTCCATGGATAGATCTTGGTGATCGTAGGAAAAAATTTGATTTACTACTACGTCTCCCAATAGTGGCATCATGAGCTAGGTCTATGCATAGAATCTATGCACGAGTAGAACACAAAGCAGTTGTGGGCGTCGATCTTGTTAATTTGCTTACCACTACTAGTCTTATCTTGATTCGGCGGTATTGTGGGATGAAACGGCCCGGACCGACTTTACACGTACTCTTACGTGAGACTGGTTCCACCGTCTGACATGCACTTGTTGCATAAGGTGGCTAGCGGGTGTCTGTCTCTCCCACCTTAGTTGGATTGGATTCGATGAAAAGGGTCCTTATGAAGGGTAGATAGAAATTGGCATATCACGTGGTTTTGGCGTAGGTAAGAAACGTTCTTGCTAGTAACCTATAGCAGCCACGTAAAAACTTGCAACTACAAATTAGAGGATGTCTAACTTGTTTTTGCAGCATATGCCTTGTGATGTGATATGGCCAAAGAATGTGATGTGATGCATTGTGATGTATGAGATTGATCATGTTCTTGTAATAGTATTCACGACTTGCATGTCGATGAGTATGACAACCGGCAGGAGCCATAGGAGTTGTCTTATTTTATTGTATGACATGCGTGTCAATCATAAACGCCATGTAGTTACTTTACTTTATTGCTAAACATTAGACATAGTAGTAGAAATAATAGTTGGCGAGACAACTTCATGAAGACACAATGATGGAGATCATGGTGTCATGCCGGTGACAGTGATGATCATGGTGCCCCGAAGATGGAGATCAAAGGAGCAAGATGATATTGGCCATATCATGTCACTATATTGATTGCATGTGATGTTTATCATGTTTACATCTTATTTTCTTAGAACGACGGTAGTAAATAAGATGATCTCTCAATAAAATTTCAAGAGAAGTGTTCACCCTAACTATGCACCGTTGCTAAGGATCGTTGTTCCGAAGCACCACGTGATGATCGAGTGTGATAGGTTCTAATGTTCGCATACAACGGGTGTAAGCCAGATTTACACACGCGAAACACTTAGGTTGACTTGACGAGCCTAGCATGTATAGACATGGCCTCGGAACACGGAAGACCGAAAGGTCAAACTTGAGTCGTATAGAAGATACGATCAACATGGAGATGTTCACCATGGATGACTAGTCCGTCTCACGTGATGATCGGACACGGGCTAGTTGACATGGATCATGTGTCACTTGGATGACTAGAGAGATGTCTATCTAAGTGGGAGTTCATTAAATAATTAGATTATGTGAACTTAATTATCATGAACTTAGTCTAAAATTGTCTTTACGATCTATATTGTAGATCCAATGGCCAACGCGACTGTCACCCTCAATTTCAATGCGTTCCTAGAGAAAACCAAGCTGAAAGATGATGGAAGCAACTATGCGGACTGGGTCCATGGTTTGAGGATCATCCTCATAGCTTCCAAGAAATTGTATGTCCTTGATGCATTGCTAGGTGACCCACCCCTTCTCCCAGCAGAGCAAGACGTTGCGAACGCTTGGCATTCTCGCTGCAATGATTACTCCCTTGTTCAGTGCGGCATGCTTTACAGTTTAGAACCGGGGCTCCAAAAGCGTTTTGAGCAATACGGAGCATATGAGATGTTCCAAGAGCTGAAACTGGTCTTCCAAGCTCATGCCCGGGTCGAGAGATATGACGTCTCTGACAAGTTCTTTAGCTGTAAGATGGAGGAGAATAGTTCTGTCAGTGAGCACATCCTCAAGATGTTTGGGCTACACAACCGCCTGACTCAGCTGGGAGTTAATCTCCCGGATGACTCGGTCATTGACAGAATCCTCCAGTCGCTTCCACCTAGCTACAAGAGCTTTGTGATGAACTACAACATGCAAACGATGGAGAAGTCCATTACTGAGTTGTACTCGATGCTGAAATCAGCAGAGGTCAAGATCAAAAAGGAGCATCAAGTATTGATGGTAAATAAGACCACTAGTTTCAAGAAAGGCAAGGGTAAGAAGAACTTGAAGAAGGACGGCAAAGCTATTGCCGCGCCCAGTAAGCAAGTTGCCGGGAAGAAGAAGAACAAGAATGGACCCAAGCCTGAGACTGAGTGTTTTTATTGCAAGGGTACCGGTCACTGGAAGCAGAACTGCCCCAAGTACTTAGCGGATAAGAAGGACGGCAACATTAAAGGTATATGTGATATACTTGTTATTGATGTGTACCTAACCAGCGCTCGTAGTAGCTCCTGGGTATTTGATACCGGTGCAGTTGCTCACATTTGTAACTCTAAGCAAGAGCTGCGGAATAAGCGGAGGCTGGCAAAGGACGAGGTGACGATGCGTGTCGGGAATGGTTCCAAGGTTGATGTGATCGCCGTCGGCACGCTACCTCTACATCTACCTTCGGTATTAGTGTTAAACCTTAATAATTGTTATTTAGTACCAGCTTTGAGCATGAACATTGTATTTGGATCTCGCTTGATGCGAGATGGCTACTCATTTAAATCTGAGAATAATGGTTGTTCTATTTATATGACAGAAATGTTTTATGGTCATGCTCCGCTGGTCAATGGTTTATTTTTGATGAATCTCGAACGTGATGTTACACATGTCAATAGTGTGAGTACCAAAAAGTGTAAGGTTGATAACGATAGTCCCACTTACATGTGGCACTGCCGCCTTGGTCATATTGGTGTCAAACGCATGAAGAAGCTCCATATTGATGGACTTTTGGAGTCTCTTGATTTCGAACCTTTGACATGTGCGAACCATGCCTCATGGGCAAGATGACCAAGACTCCGTTCTCCGGAACAATGGAGCGAGCAACTGACTTGTTGGAAATAATACATATCGATGTATGCAGTCCAATGAGTGTCGAGGCTCGTGGTGGCTACCGTTATGTTCTCACCCTCACTGATGACTTGAGTAGATATGGTATGTCTACTTAATGAAACATAAGTCTGAAACTTTTGAAAGGTTCAAGGAATTTCAGAGTGAGGTAGAGAATCAACATGATAGGAAAATAAAGTGCCTACGATCTGATCGTGGCAGAGAATATTTAAGTCACGAGTTTGGCACGCACCTAAGGAAATGTGGAATTGTTTCACAACTCATGCCGCCTGGCACACCTCAGCGAAATGGTGTGTCTGAACATCGTAATCGCACTCTATTAGATATGGTACGATCTATGATGTCTCTTACCGACTTACCGCTATCATTTTGGGGATATGCATTAGAGATTGCCGCATTCACTTTAAATAGGGCACCGTCAAAATCCGTTGAGACGACACCGTATGAATTATGGTTTGGAAAGAAACCTAAGCTGTCGTTTCTAAAAGTTTGGGGATGCGATGCTTATGTGAAGAAAACTTCAACCTGAGAAGCTCGAACCCAAAGCGGAAAAGTGTGTCTTCATAGGATATCCCAAAGAGACTATTGGGTATACCTTCTACCTCAGATCCGAAGGCAAAGTATTTGTTGCCAAGAATGGATCCTTTCTCGAGAAAGAGTTTCTCTCGAAAGAAGTAAGTGGGAGGAAAATAGAACTTGATGAGGTAATTGTACCTCCACTCGAACCGGAGAGTAGTGCAGCACAGGAAGTTGTTTCTATGGAGCCTACACCGGCTGGAGAGGAAGTTAATGATGATTATCATGAAACTTCAGATCAAGTTACTATTGAACGTCGAAGGTCCACTAGGACACATTCCGCACTAGAGTGGTACGGCAACCCTGTCCTGGAGATCATGTTGTTGGACAACGGTGAACCTTCGAACTATGAATAAGCGATGGCGGGCCCGGATTCCAACAAATGGCTTGAATCCATGAAATCCGAGATAGGATCCATGTATGAGAACAAAGTGTGGACTTTGGTGGACTTGCCTGATGATAAGCGAGCCATTGAAAATAAATGGATCTTTAAGAAGAAGACTGATGCAGATGGTAATGTGACCGTCTATAAGGCTCGGCTTGTCGCTAAGGGTTATCGACAAGTTCAAGGAGTTGACTATGATGAGACTTTCTCACCCGTAGCGATGATGAAGTCTGTCCGAATCATGTTAGCAATTGCCGCATTTTATGACTATGAGATCTGGCAAATGGACGTCAAAACGGCATTCCTTAATGGCTTCCTCAAGGAAGAACTGTATATGATGCAGCCCGAAGGTTTTGTCGATCCTAAAGATGCTAACAAGGTATGCAAGCTCCAGCGCTCCATCTATGGGCTGGTGCAAGCATCTCAGAGTTGGAACATTCGCTTTAATGAAGTGATTAAAGCATTTGGGTTTGTACAGGTTTATGGAGAACCCTGTATTTACAAGAAAGTGAGTGGGAGCTCTGTAGCATTTCTCGTATTATATGTGGATGACATACTGATAATGGGAAATGATATAGAACTCTTGGAAAGTGTAAAGGCCTACTTGAATAAGTGTTTTTCAATGAAGGACCTTGGAGAAGTTGCTTACATATTAGGTATTAAGATCTATAGAGATAGATCGAGACGCCTCATAGGTCTTTCACAAAGCACATACCTTGAAAAGATATTGAAGAAGTTCAATATGGATCAGTCCAAGAAGGGGTTCTTGCCTGTGTTACAAGGTGTGATATTGAGTATGACTCAATGCCCGACCACGGCAAAAGATAGAGAAGAGATGAGTGTCATCCCTTATGCTTCAGCCATAGGCTCTATTATGTATGCCATGTTGTGTACTAGACTTGATGTGAACCTTGCCATAAGTTTGGTAGGGAGGTACCAAAGTGATCCCGGAGCGGAACACTGGACAACGGTCAAGAATATCCTGAAGTACCTGAAAAGGACAAAGGACATGTTTCTCGTATATGGAGGTGCCGAAGAGCTCGTCGTAAAGGGTTACATCGATGCTAGCTTCGACACAGATCCGGACGACTCCAAGTCGCAAACCGGATACGTGTATGTTTTGAACGGAGGGGCAGTCAGCTGGTGCAGCAGCAAGCAAAGCGTCGTGGCGGCATCTACATGTGAAGCGGAGTACATAGCTGCTTCGGAAGCAGCAAAGGAAGGAGTCTGGATGAAGGAGTTCATCACCGACCTAGGAGTAATTCCAAGTGCGTCGGGCCCAATGACTATTCTGTGACAACACTGGAGCTATTGCCCTTGCGAAGGAGACCAGGTTTCACAAGAAGACAAGACACATCAAGCGCCGCTTCAACTCCATCCGTGATTACATTCAGGAGGGAGATATAGATATTTGTAAAGTGCATACGGATCTGAATGTCGCAGATCCGTTGACTAAACCTCTCTCACGAGCAAAACATGATCAACACCACATTGCTATGGGTGTTCGATTCATCACAATGTAACTAGATTATTGACTCTAGTGCAAGTGCGAGACTGTTGGAAATATGCCCTAGAGGCAATAATAAAATGGTTATTATTGTATTTCCTAGTTCATGATAATTGTCTATTGTTCATGCTATAATTGTGTTAACCGGAAACCGTAATACATGTGTGAATAAATAGACCACAACATGTCCCTAGTGAGCCTCTAGTTGACTAGCTCGTTGATCAATAGATGGTCACAGTTTCATGACCGTGGACATTGGATGTCGTTGATAACAGGATCACATCATTAGGAGAATGATGTGATGGACAAGACCCAATCCTAAGCATAGCACAAGATCGTGTAGTTCGTTTGCTAAAGCTTTTCAATGTCAAGTATCATTTCCTTAGACCATGAGATTGTGCAACTCCCGAATACCGTAGGAATGCTTTGGGTCTACCAAACCTCACAACATAACTGGGTGGCTATAAAGGTGCACTACATGTATCTCCGAAAGTGTCTGTTGGGTTGGCACGAATCGAGACTGGGATTTGTCACTCCGTGTGACGGAGAGGTATCTCTGGGCCCACTCGGTAAGACATCATCATAATGAGCTCAATGTGACTAAGGAGTTAGCCACGGGACGATGTATTACGGAACGAGTAAAGAGACTTGCCAGTAACGAGATTGAACAAGGTATAGAGATACCGACGATCGAATCTCGGGCAAGTATCATACCGATAGACAAAGGGAATTGAATACGGGATTGATTGAATCCCCGACATAGTGGTTAATATAATGAGATCATTGTGGAGCATGTAGGAGACAACATGGGTATCCAGATCCCGCTGTTGGTTATTGACCAGAGAGGTGTCTTGATCATGTCTACGTGTCTCCCGAACCCGTAGGGTCTACACACTTAAGGTTCGATGACTCTAGGGTTATAGGGAAATAGTGCATGTGGTTACTGAAGGTAGTTCGGAGTCCCGGATGAGATCCCGGACGTCACGAGGAGTCCCGGAATGGTCCGGAGACGAAGATTGATATATAGGATGTGAGGTTTTGGTTACCGGAAGTGTTTCGGGCGTCACCGGTAGTGTACCGGGACCACCGGAAGGGTTCCGGGGGTCCACCAAGTGGGCCCACCGGCCCCAGAGGGCTTCATGGGCCGTAGGTGGAGGGAACCAGCCCCTGGGTGGGCTAGTGCAGCCCTCCCACCTGGCCCAAGGCGCAGCAAGGGGAGAGAGGGGGCAAACCCTAGCCCCAGATGGGCCCTAGGCCCACCCTAGGGTGGCTAGGGCAGCCGCACCTCCTCCCCTCTCTCTGGCCGCCACACCAGATGCATCTAGTGGCTGCCGCACCACCCTAGGGTGGAAACCCCAGGGTGCAGCCCTACCTCCTCCTCCTCCTATATATAAAGGTGCCCTCGGGGCTGTTTTGAGACACGGTTCTCTCTTCCTCTCGGCGCAGCCCCACCTCTCCCTATCCTCATTCTCCGTAGTGCTTAGCAAAGCTCTGTCGGATTACCACGCAGTTCCACCGTCACCATGCCATCGTGCTGCCGGAGCTCTCCCTCGACCTCTCCTTCCTCCTTGCTGGATCAAGGCGTAGGAGACGTCACCAGGCTGCACGTGTGTTGAATGCGGAGGCGCCGTCGTTCGGCGCTAAGATTGGAGGACACCGTGATGTGAATCGTTGCGAGTACGACTCCACCAACCGCGTTCTCGCAACGCTTCCGCTTAGCGATCTTCAAAGGTATGAAGATGCAATCTCTCCCCACTCGTTGCTGGTTTCTCCATGGATAGATCTTGGTGATCGTAGGAAAAAATTTAATTTACTACTGCGTCTCCCAACACCTTGCCATGAGTCCGTCAAGGGGTACAAGAGTAATCCAGGAGTGGATCACTGGACAGCGGTCAAGATTATCCTTAGTAACTAAAAGATTAAGGAGATGTTTCTCGATTATGGAGGTGATAAAGAGTTACATTGGTGCAAGCTTTAACACCAATCCGGATGACCCGTAGTAGCAATGTGGATACATATAGTGGAGCAGCCATGTGGAATAGTACCAAGTGGAGTGTGGTAGCAGTGTTTACGGTTTGACATAGAGATTTGCAAAGTACACACGGATCTGAATGTCGTAGACCCGTTGACTATAAGACCTCTCTCACATGCAAAGCATGATCGAGCCCCAGAACTCATTGGGTGTTAGATTCATAACAATGCGAATCACATGGTGATGTGAACTAGATTATTGACTCTAATGCAAGTGGGAGACTGTTGGAAATATGCCCTATAGGCAATAATAAATTATTTTTTATCATATTTCCTTGTTCATGATAATCGTTTATTATCCATGCTATAATTGTATTGATCGGAGACTTAGATGCATGTGTGGATACATAGACAAAACCATGTCCCTAGTATGCCTCTAATAGACTAGCTCGTTGATCAAAGATGGTTAAGGTTTCCTAGCCATGGACATGAGATGTCATTTGATAAATGGGATCACATCATTAGGAGAATGGTGTGATGGACAAGACCCAAACTACAAACGTAGCATATGATCGTGTCAGTTTATTGCTACTGTTTTCCGCATGTCAAGTATGTGTTCCCATGACCATGAGATCATGCAATTCACGAACATCGGAGGAGTGCCTTGTGTGTATCAAATGTTGCAACGTAACTGGGTGACTATAAATGTGCTCTACAGGTATCTCCGAGGGTGTCTATTGAGTTGGCATGGATCAAGACTGGGATTTGTTACTCCGTGTGACGGAGAGGTATCTTAGGGCCCACTCGGTAATACAACATCATAATGAGCCTTGCAAGCAATGTGTCTAAGTGTTAGTCATGGGATCTTGTATTACGGAACGAGTAAAGAGACTTGCCGATAACGATGTTGAACTAGGTATGGAGATACCGACGATCGAATCTCGGGCAAGTAGCATACCGAAGAACAAAGGGAACATCATACGGGATTAACTAAATCCTTGACATAGAGGTTCGACCGAGAAAGATCTTCATAGAATATGTAGGAACCAATATGGGCATCCAGGTCCCGCTATTGGTTATTGACCGTAGAGGTGTCTCGGTCATGTCTACATAGTTCTCGAACCCGCAGGGTCTACACACTTAAGGTTTGGTGACGTTTCGGTAGTATAGAGTTATGTATGGTGGTGACCGAAGGTTGTTAGGAGTCCCGGATGAGATCCCGGACATCACGAGGAGCTCCGGAATGTTCCGGAGGTAAATATTGATATCTAGGAAGTCCTATTTTGGTCGCCGGAAAAGTTTCGGGCTCATCGGTAGTGTACTGGGAGTGCCGGGAGTGTACCGGGAGACCATCGGGAGGGGTATTTCGACCCAAGAGGCCACATGGGCTGTGGGAGGATGAATACCAGCCCTTAGTGGGATGGTGGAAGTCCCACACAAGGCCCATGCTGCTAGGAAGAAAAGCCCAAAAGGAAAAAAGGTGGAAAAAGGCAAAAAGGGTAAATTAGGAAGGAGTCATAATCCTACTAGGAGTGGAGGAGGAGGACTCCTCCCTCCTGGTTCGGCCGACCCAAGAGCTGCGTCCTTGGGAGGCAAGACTCCTCATCCTCTCCTCCTATATATACTAGAGGGTTTTAGTATTTTGGCACAAGATTTTCAGCCACGTGCTACCCGTTCCTCTAGTGCATGGTTTCTCCTCTAGATCGGATTTCTACAGTGCTTAGGCGAAGCCCTGCCGGAATAGCTCCACCACCATCGCCGGAGCGTCATCGCGCTGCCGGAGAACTCTTCTACCTCTCCACTCCCTCTTGCTGGATCAAGAAGGCGGAGATCGTCATCGAGCTGTATGTGTGCTGAACGCGGATGCCGTCCGTTCGGTGCTAGATCGGAAGGATCGTGATCAAGATCGCGACACGGATCGTGATCAGTTCGCGGGACAGATCGTGATGAGTTCGCGGGACGGATCGTGATGAGTTCGCGAGACGGATCATGATTGGATCGCAGTATGGATCATGATGAGATCATGGGACGCTCAGAGATTTGGATCGCGAAGATGTTCGACTACACCAACCGCGTTTCTTAACGCTTCCCGCTTAGCGATCTACAAGGGTACGTAGATCTACTCTCCCTCTCGTAGATGCTCATCACCATGGATAGATCTGTGTGTGCGTAGGAAAAAATTTGTTTCCCATGTGACGTTTCCCAACACCACCACCATCGCCGCAACGCTGTCGCGCTATCGAAGAACTCGTCTACCTCTCCGCTCCCTCTTGCTGGATCAAGAAGGCGGAGATCGTCATCGAGTTGTACGTGTACTGAACACAGAGGTGTCGTCCGTTCGGCGCTAGATCAGAAGGACCGTGATCAAGATCGCGAGACGGATCGTGATGAGATCGCGGAACGGATCGTGATGAGTTCGCGGGATGGATCGTGATGAGATCGCGGGACGCTCGGCGATTTGGATCGCGAAGACGTTCGACTACACCAACCACGTTTCTTAACACTTCCCGCTTAGTGATCTACAAGGGTATGTAGATCCACTCTCCCTCTCGTAGATGCTCATCACCATGGATAGATCTTGCGTGTGCGTAGGAAATATTTTGTTTCCCATGCAACGTTACCCAATAGATTTTTTGTGATCAAGCAGTGATCGGGCGACCTGCCTGGGCATTTGAGGAGGGTATGAGGGGTCCGACTATAGATTCTCTTATAGTATTATATCGATATGATGTTGCAATAGAGTACATTGATGGCATCAGGAAGTTGGATGTCAATCCGTCGAGTTCCATGTGGATGATCTGAGCAAAGTACCCAGATTAGATGTTCTAATGACCTAGTTTAGGGCTTCAGAGGATGTAGAATATGCCTTTAGAATTTTTCAGATACCTTTACATAAGGGTGTATGCCGGCGACCATCATCCTTCACGGGATCATTTTGCCTTGCATGTCGTTAAGTCCTCCTGGCTTTGGTAGTCGTCGAACTTCTTTGACTTAAAAGGGGGAAGGGGTGGCTGTCGGAGAAAGTCGGCCACACATGCATGCCCTTCCAATACCCACCCATATGTAGGACAATACGGCCCAAAATATGGTATGCACGGCATGGAAATACGATGGAACCGCTTCCCCTCGACAAGCCGTCCATCAATATTTGTAATGAGGTCGCGGGCCCTGCTAAATCATTTGCCCTGCTGAAGTCGTTACACGACTTTCTTGTTGGTTTTCAGACTCGTGGAGTCACCGTTTCCCTTGTGGACATTTTAGTCATCTATGAACCGTTGTCACGTGACATACCTTGCGGGGGTAACCATGTGAAGTACGAATGACGGTGTGATTAATCGTTGTGTTACACCCTTGTTGCCTTAGTTAGCATTACCCTTTCTGCACAGTGGGTAGATTTATGCTCATATTATCAGCTTTGGTGAAGCACCACCTTGCCTTCATTCCTCTATTTTTAGCCTAGAGCTTCTTGTTGTCTTCTCTCCTCCACACGAACCAAAATCCTTGAGCACTATCACGGGAATCACTGTTGCGTAGAACTCTCGGTTGGGTATGCAGGCAGCCACGTACCATGCCATTTTTTTATACATCAATGGTGTAGTATTTTGAATTTTCTATTGCTTATTAATAGAAAGTAGCATAGTTTTTGTGTGTTGCTACATAACTATAATGGAAAAAAACAAGGTGTCAGTATTGTGACCATTGGGATCACGCACTCAACTGCACATGAGCCACAGTAGCCTCCTTGATGGGAGATAACAACCGATAAAGTGTTTCGGCAACCAGACCATCACCCTGATCCATGGTGGTATGCAGATCTTCGTGAAGGCTCTCACTTACTACAACATCTAGAAGAGTCTACAAAACACTATGGGATCAGATCCGTAGTGGTATGCAGATCTTTGTCAAGACTTATCATGTCTTATCAGATCAGCAAGCAAGGAATGTCGGGAAGAGCCACCCAGGAGTCCTGGCAACAGCTCGAAGCAAGGACACCCGAGAACGATTGTGACACCTGGCAATGCCTAGTCCACATGACCTGCATCGACAAGCAATAATAGCGAGCCACTGCATCTAACGCGTGGCGTACTAGTTCTGTGTAGACATGCCTTTTACGGCATGTGACAGCAATGCAGGCGCGATAATGGAATTACAGCAGCACCAGGTTTGATTTGCCACCCCATTTACTGTGCGGTGGACACTTGTATTTTTATGTGTCGCACTGATACCATGTGAATACCTGAAGCAGTGATGACAAGACAAGTGTTCGTTACCGAAGGCCAGAAAACGACGACACCTAGCCACACATTTAATGCATTCACCTACTCTGTCAGAGTTAGGTATTGACTACTGTAACTATTGTGGTACCCCTTGCAATATAAAAGGGAGACCGAGCTACTGTAAAAAGGTTGGACCCTAGTTGAATACATCTAGTAAATGGGCAAGGGGATCAAAGGCATTTTCACTTCCCGTTAGAGATTTGTAGCCCTCTGTACCTAAAAAGGCTTTCGCCCCGCTTTATATATAAAGCAACGATCAACAACATCCCGATACAAATGCACGCCACCCTCAACACATGCACACACCCAAGGTAGGATACATAGACGCTGATCGCAGCAGCAACACCCCTAGCACTACAAGAGCAACCAGGGGCTCAACCAGGAACACGCCACCGTGAAGAAATGCAGTCGCATACGACGAACCGTGGGTTCCAAGGCGGCGCCTCGAGAAGGATACGACACCGGAGTGCCGCCACCGCCTGATCCGAGGATCACAGTTTCCCCTGGAGCAGCATGGCGGGCGATGAGAGTCGCGATGACGCCTTCAAGAAGTGAACGAGCTTCACCGCCGCCGGTCCATCCGAAGATAGAACATGTTTTTATCTGGGCCAACACTCACCGCCACTAATCACCACATCTTGGCTACCACACCGCCACATGGCCATGGCCACCGGGCAGCGCCAAGCCACGGGCTCTGCCATGAGCACCGCGCAATCACCTCTAGGGTTGTCGCCTCGGCATTCAAGACCTTGACACCACCTCACCCGAGATCCGCCGCTACCCCAACTAAAGAGACGAGTGGAAAGGTCCTGCCTTTCCCACCCCTGGGCAGCCCCAGCGCCGAGACCCAATAGGCCAGCCAAAAGTGGCCTCCATCGACTCGTCCTGCAGCACCAGGCGCGAGATGAGGTCGGTCCTACGACACCGTGTGTGAGATGAGGTCGGTCCTGCTGCACCGTGTGTGAGACGAGGTCGGTCCTGTCGCACCGGACGCGAGACGAGCAATGGACCGCGCTGGCAGAGGGCCAACCCTTTGACAGAAGTAGAGCCCGGACGGCGAGGAGATGAAGTGAAGGTCGACACGGTCCGATCGCAGATGAGCCAACGCCGGAGTAGAAGCCGGTCTTCACCGCGGGCAAAGCCGCCGAGCTACTGTGTAGCGCCGCGCCACCGAGGGGCACTGATATTCGCCGGACATCCCCGCGCCACCGCCTACGGTCGGAGCAGCAGCCACGCCGGGTCGGTGCCCCAACCCGCGCCGCCCGACGAGCTCCAAACGTCGGAGCCACTGAGCACCGACCCGTGCGACCAGTCGTTGTTGTCAAACCTCAAGAGAGGAAGGAGTCGATGCCGCAAAACCTGGCCGATCCAGATCGAGGAAGGAGAGGCCCGAGCTCCCCTCAAGCCCAAGCCGCCATGAGGCCACCACCAGGCCGCGACTACACACCCAGCCAAGCCACCGGCCACCTCCGGCGTCGTGCACGGCCGGCCCGGCGCCAGATCCGGCCGGACCTAGTCAGGAAACCATGCGCACGCCAGCACTCGAGGACCTCACCCGCGCAGCTGCCACGTCATGAGCAAGCTGCAAGCCGACACTATGGCGCTGAAGCCATCTGCCGTCGCCGTCTCGCGTGCCCGCCGCAGCACCGGAAGGCCCCGTGCCAGCCCGTCGCCCCTGCCCGATCCGCCGTCCCGCGTCAGTAGCGCGTCGCGCAGAGGGAAAACAGAGCCCCGCCGCCGCCTACGCCGGCCGGGCTTTGCCCAGCGTCTCCTTGCGACGATGGGTGGGGGGAGAAGAGCCGAGAAGGGGATGGAGGGGGCGGCACTAGGGTTTGCCCCCGGGGACGACACGGGGGTTAGGAGGGAGCTGATTCTAAAGTTTCTGTAGCCCTCTGTCCACCATATAATCCAATCATAAAAGTAGGAGTAAGGTATTACGTAACCATAAGGCCCAAACCTAGGTAAATCTTGGTGCATTTTACGTTTTTCCGGTTGGTGCCGATCCACACCTTGTGTCCCACACCATGAATCGGCAAATGGATTCTTTCGGTCTTTGGTGTCTCACGTGTGTTCTGCGCATGTGCGATGACACAGGGATGTGAATTTGTCAAATGAGTGCATTGATTGGCTTTGGTTCGACAGCCAATTATATGCAACAAATAAAGCAGTGGTCTGATGCATGAATTTAGAGATAACAACTAACCACATAACAGTGTGATGCATGAATTTAGAGATGGAATGACCAGAGTGAGTACACAAATACATGCAAAAGATGTGGTCACGCAGGCGACTAAAAGTAAAGAACTCACCACCAACTCAAAATTTTATAAATAAATAAGAATATAAATAGGAAAGATGGTTTCAGGAAGAAAAAAACCCGGCTGAAAACATGAAAAGCAAATGTGTTGGCATGGACATGCTGGCCATCGGTCATTCTCAGGTTTCACACAGATGTGAACAAAGAAGGGGTAGCAGGGAATACACGCGTCGCATCTCCCGATTTAAGTATGACATGGCTTCAAACACAAGTATTTCTTCCGTTCGGATAAAAATGAATGTATTTAAATTTATTTTAATTATAGATACATCTATTTTATTTATTTTTAGGATAAGTATTTCCGGACAAACGGAATAGTCAGCAGTAAGTAACTCACGTACGTACGTACCCTCTGTCACACACACCTAACGCCAAGTGTTGGCATCAATTCGTTAGATAACAGTTTCTTTCCAAAAGCCGTAAGAAGACTCTGCCACCATATATATATTTCCACGCCACTAGTGCTAAATAAGCAACAATATAATTTGTTTAAGGTGGGACTGAGACTTCTTCCTTGTCTCGCTCTCCGGGGTTAGTTATGCATGGGTGGATAGATGGATGGATGGATGGGTCATGGGTGATGGCATGGTTAGGTTACTTGTCGGGCGTCGCTGGTGTGGCTAGCCAGTGCGGCCACAGTGGCTAGGAGGAAGCTTCATCGATTGTCGGCAATGGAGGCGTACGTTTGCATGCAATGCAAGCAATGCAAGGAGATACTAGCTCATAGCTATGTCGTCTAGTCTCCCTCTCTTTTTCTGCCGCGGGTAGCTATGTGTCGTCGTCTACTTGAGGCTGATACTTGCAACAACTATAGCAACACTGCCAAAGCTAAGGCAACTTGTCCATGATTAATCATTGTCGTGTCTCGTCTTTAACTTCACGTATATTTTCTCTCTCAAAAAAAACTTTATATATATGCTCCCTTAGTTTTAAATAGAAGTCCTTTTAGTTTTTAATATAGACTACATATAAATGTATTTTGAAGTATAGATTCATTCATCTTAACCTTTAAAAAGACATATAAGGGACATTGTGAACCGTTTTTACGATGCAAAATTGTCCCGAACAGAGCAGACCCTGTAAATAAAATTGTATCCCACTATAGCCTTTTTTTTCTCCCATTCCGGCGAGCCGTCTCCGGCCATCGCATGCCTCGCCTAGCGCCCCGGCTCGCCTCGGCGCCGCCTGCCTCAACCCGCCTCGTCCCGGCACGGCCCGTTCCCAGCCACACATGCAGTGGAGGAGCCTTGCGCCGCCAGCCCCGACCGCGTGCTCCCTGGCGCGCCCGCCCGTCTCCGATTGAGCCCAGCACTGCCCGCCGTCGCGTGCGCGTTCTCCATTGTGGCCATGCGAGCTCCCCCACCCCCGCCCCGCTCTTCTCCGGTGCCACCCCGCCCTGATTCGGGCCGCCGGTGGCCTGCTTTGCCCTGCCCGTAGACGGACGCGCCTCGGCAATGGAGGTCGATCTGGCTGCAATTCGGACTGGCGGCGGCAAATTCCTGCGTCCGGCGGCTTATTCCGACGTGCGGCGACGGTTCCGGTGAGTTCCAGATAGATTCTGGTCAGTTCCACAGCGGCGCGTCTGCTCCGACGAGGTTTGACCGGTTTATGGGTTAAACTGTATAATGCCTTTAAAACTGTACATATAAGGTTTTCGCGGATGGATTTACGGTGTCCCTAAAAAGTTTAAGGGCTGAACAAGTTTTACGAAGTCTGCTAGGCGCCGTTTTTCCGACCGAAATTGTAAACACCTTGTTTTTTTTACGGGTTTGACCACTTTAAAAGGTCTGCTAGAGTTGCTCTAACAATGAAGTTTTTTGTCCGGCATTATTATTCTAATAAACTAGTAATGCCCTTAACTGCAAACTGTTCAACTTATAACCCATGATGTCTGTCTCGTTCTTGTGCATCTTCAAATCCGACTTGCCCCCCCCCCTCCCCTAGACTGTCCGGACGTTTACATAGCGAACCTTCATTTGTTCATGCACGCAATCGTGTTCAAATATCTCTTATTCACAGGTTTATGGGATTCCGAACAAATGGGGGCGATTTGAGAGCCTCATATGTTGTTTTCCTCTCTCATACATGTCCAGGCACTGCCGAGCTGTCTTCTCGGACATAATGAAAGGTAAGAAGAATTACTTAGACCTACTGCATAATGAAATCAACGTCTGGGATCTATTATATACTCTTACCTTTTATGTAAAAAGAGGAAGTAAGAGAAACCATGTTAAACAAAAATTTACCGGCTTCACTTGGTCATGACCGATGTCAACAGCTATTTGCAACGTCAGCGACCACAACAAGGTGAAATGGCGGGCTAGACAGTCCATTAGATAAGTTAAACCAGCAATGCAAATAAATGATTTGTTGCTTACGAATGCTTGCATACGATGAAGAAGATGAAGATGGGCAAAGTGGGGACATGTGTTGTTAAGCTCGATATGCATAAAGCTTACGATAGAGTCGAGTGGGTCTTCCTGGAGGCAATCCTGTCCAAGCTGGGGTTCGACAACAGGTGGATTTAGTTGATCATGGCTTGCGTCTCATCGGTTGAGTATAAAGTAAGATTAAATTCAAATGAAACCTTGCCGTTTTCGCCCTCTAGGGGGCTCCGCCAGGGTGATCCATTATCTCCATACTTGTTCCTACTCTGTGCGGAAGGTTTATCAGCACTAATTTCGCACGAGGAAGAGGAGGGTAACATTCAGGGAGTTCAGGTGTGTCGGGATTCCCTAGTTATCTCTCACTTATTATTTGTTGATGATTCGTTAATTCTCATGAAGGTGGATCCTACAAATGCTCAGGCGCTGAAAGCGTTGCTGGATGACTATTGTGCAGCGTCTGGCCAGCTGGTTAGCGAGGCCAAATGCTCAATATTTTTCAGCCCTAATATGGATGTCGAGATTAAGGCTGAGGTTTGTTAAACTTTAAACATCGTGACTGAATCATTATCTGATAAATACATAGGCCTTACGGCTATGCTCGGGGTGGACAAGGTCACGTGTTTTAAGCTTCTCATTGAAAGGATTCAAAATCTGGTGACTGGATAGAAGGAGAGGACCCTTTCTTTTGAAGGGAAAGAAGCATTACTAAAAGCGGTGGCCCAAGCCATCCCAACGTATCCGATGAGTGTGTTCAAATTTTCAAAGAAAATTTGTAAGGGAATCAGTGACGCTATGTCGCATTATTGGTGGGGTGATGAGGAAAACCAAAGAAGGATGCACTGGTTCGCTTGGTGGAAGATGTGCGTACCCAAGGACAAGGGAGGTATGGGATTCCGGAATATTCACAGCTTTAACATGGCTATGCTGGCCAAGCAATGTTGGAGGCTCATCGAGAACTATGACTCTCTGTGTGCTAGAGTTTTGAGATCGAGATACTACCCCTCTGGTGATATTCTGAATTGTAGCTTGAAGAAAGGATCCTCCTATGTTTGGCAAAGTATATGGGCTGGGATCCAAACGTTTAACAAGGGATGCATTTGGAGAGTGGGAGACGGAACAAAAATTAATATTTGGGACGATTGTTGGATTCCTTCTAGTGGCTCAAGGAAGATATTGTACGTTCGGGGAAACCAACTGCTTTTTAAAGTTTGCGACCTCATTGACCCATCTTCAGGAGAATGGGATGAGCAGCTTATCAGAGAAAAATTCTGGCATATTGATGCCGAGCGCATTCTGCAAATTCCATTGTTACAGCGGATGATGGAGGATTTCGTGGCTTGGCACCTGACCAAACACAGGAATTTTACAGTTCCCTCCGCATACTATAAACAGTGGAAGGATACATATGTTCCTCATCCATTATGGAAGAAAATCTGGAGCCTTAAACTGTCGGGGAAGATCAAAAAATTTCTCTGGAGATGTGTTCATAATGCAATTCTTGCTTCAGTGTCTTAACAAACTGCCACATTGGCAGCCGCTCTCATTGCCCATGGTGCACGGATGGAGCGGAGGATGTGCGACATGCTCTATTTATGTTCCCTAGGGCTGGGGGCGTTTGGGAGGCGTTAGGCATGGGGAGACAGATTCTGGATGTTGTTCGGATTGACCGGGCAGGCGCCGAAGTTCTAGCCTTCCTGCGGTGCGACGGAGCGCTTCAGAGCTCAGGCCCGATTGAGATGCCAGAGGTATTTGCTGTAACATGTTGGTACATTTGGTGGCAGCGGAGACAATTCGTTCGGGGAGAATCTCTCCTCATGCCTGGTGGAACGGCGATGGCGATACATGCGCTAAAACTTAACTTTGTTCGCGTTGCCTCCAAACCAACGAATTCTGTGAGAAGTAATCAGTGGCATGTGGTGCTCTCCTCGCACCAAGTTCTCAATGTGGATGCTTCATGTCAACCAAGGGAACATTCGGAAGGCTGTGGAGCTGTAGTACGGGACCATTGTGGTAACTTCATCGCTGCCCCAACGTCTAATCTACTCCATGTGGCGCACGTGGTGGCAGCGAAGGGGGCTGCTCTCCTGGAAGGTCTAAAACTTCTCCAAAACCTGGGTTGCAGCAACATTCTTGTGAGGATGGATAACTCTGTGATGGTGGATGCGATACAACTACATTAGGGGCATCATATGGTGGCAGCTCCAGTGCTAGAGGAGTGCCGAGTCTTGATGCATGAGTTAGGAAAGGTTACTATTGAGCATTGTAATGGAGAAGCTAATGTTTTCGCTCATGAGCTAGCTAGATGGGAGTCTGTAAACATGTCATCTCTATGGATGGATGCACCTCCGGATTTTATCATTTCTTGTTTAGCAGATGATGTAACTATCATTAAGTAATAAAGCTAGCCATGAAGGCATTTCCGTCAAAAAAGCTAATATATCATGATCCGACGGGCACTCATGGGTTGATGTTGCTTCGGTCATGGTCGTTTTGGTTCTCCATATGGGTCGTGCCTATGCGTCGACGTATGGGTCGTGCCTGATTTGACGTTGTATTTTCTTCTTAATGAAATCACATGCATGCAGCTGTTGAGAAAAAAAATATAGATTGACTAGATAACAATGTTGTACTTTTTCTTTCAGATAGGTTTCATTGCAGCAAGGATGAGAACTTGACAACACAAAGAGTCCAGTCCAGTCCAGTCCCTCCCGACCCTCGTGTCGCCCTCCTCTGGCGACTCGAGGGGGGAGAAGCCCCAGATCCGCCACCGTCCAACCTCCCCTTCCCTCCCCCTCCTCGTCGTCGAAGCTCGGCCGGCTCCGAGGATGGCGGTGGCGGGGCGTTTTCTTCTGGCCTGCAGCGGCTCCGGGAGGCAATCCCTCAGCTGGCGGCCAGGACTCGGGCTGGTCCAGCTGCGAGCGGCGATGGAGGTTGCCGCCGGTGGGCCGTGGAGGTAGCGGACGCAACTCCTCCCGTGGACGTGGGTGCCGGATCTGGCCTGCTCCAGACCGCTGGCGGGCTCAGGTGGCTCCAGCGAGGGCTCCTCGTCAGGCCAGCCATGTGTGTCGAGTCCCAGTCAGGAGCTTTGCCTGGCCTCGGGCGGGAAGGCAGCGACGGCTACGAGCGGGCGGGCAGGCCAAATCTGGTCGCGTCCCGGCTGCATCGGGTGCATGGGTCACCTTTGGAGCGGGCGGAGGTGACCGTGCGCGATGTGCTGGAGTGGAGTGGCATGTGGTGGTGGTGCGGCCTTGGGTGCAGATCCTTCGGACGAAAGTCTTGCTCGATGCAGGTGATGACAACATCCGTGGATGTTGTTTTCCTTCTTGAAGGCATCACCGAGGAGATTTGTCACCCTCTTGCCATTTGGGATCCATTCTCTGGGTGAAAACCAAAATCCGACTCGTTGGATTGGCAATGGGGCGGCCTTGGCAGCTTACTTTGTTGGAAGCATTGTTTTGGAGAGGTTCTTGGTCGATGCACCCGGTTAGTGATGAAGGTGGAGTCTACGTTGCCGCATCCACTCGTGGCTTGCCGTTGCACGGTGATGGTGGTAGCAGAAGCTCGACGGCATGCAGGGAACCTCGAACAAGTCATGTTTGTCCTCCTCTCAAGGTCAAAGCGGAACATCTCCGCCTCTCTTCGAAAATGTCTTCTCTCTCCAATGTCGGTGAGGTTGATGAACACGCTTGTGGCGAACATGCACAATGAAGGCACTCTACTGTTTTATTCCAGTGAAGTCGAAGTCGCCAGGTCATGTTTTATTCAATGAAGTCGAAGTCACCGGGTCATGTGTGTGATGGGTGATATATGATGACACTATAATGAGGCTACGGTGTGTTCTAGTTTGTCATGTTTAGTTTGCCCGACATCTTCGTATGTCTTTCGGTGCTGTTAGCCTAGTAGATCTAGGTGGGGTTGTCTGTTGTACAAGTTTTTGACCGGTTTTCCTTCAATAAACCGAGCAGTTCTCGCCGTCGGTGTACTTCTTCTGAATGGAAACTTAGCAGCTCTTCTGCTAACTTTCAAAAAAAAAAAGAACTTGACAACACTGATTCAAGTTTGTAGACCACACGACAACTTCTGTGTCAGTAAAGGCGCTTATCCATGGAACAGAACACGACGAACAACAGTCCATGTAAATACATGTCATCCGGATCACTACAGCTTCAACACGACGGAACGATAAATAGAATTGAGAATAGTCCTCCATGGCCTCAGGTGTAGCTCTCACTGCTCCTAAGGCCTCCTCCAAACATCCACTTGATTTAAATTATAATTAGCGCACTATGATCGACTCATATTTTCTTGGGGTCTGAGCTCTCATTTTGGTAGCCTTGAAGAATTGCGCCGCAGATGTTCATGGCGCGGGCATCTAATAGACTGTGGTTCCAGAGTTTAATCATAAGGAAACGCCAGCTCCTGTTCACCCAGCGAGAAATTGCAAGTCAAATGGTGTTGCATACGACCACAAGCAGATATTAGTTGATATCGATAGAACTATAGCTCAAAAACTCACCATAGTAGAGGAGGATTCTGTACAAGATGTTTTCCATGAAGCCGGGAGAATGCCTCACAGGCCCAAGGAATATGACCATCAGCTAGCACCCTGAAATTTAGCAATTCAGTACGAGAAACGAACATGGAGGGTTCCATGGGGTACCAGTAAACAAAAATTTGTACCGCATAGGATGAACACAACTTGTCAAAACAAAGTTGTCATATCCTCTGCAGGAGAAAATATCATATACTCAACCGAACATATTTTGTTTTGAAGGCAGCTACCCAATAAAACGGAATGAAAATATTCAATGGAGTACAATGTCGTACGAAGAAGTTAAAAGAAAAGCATTTAAAAACAACCCAATGCCCAACACAGAACAAACAGCCTTCCGACAATCATCAAAATGAGAATGACTGAAGAACAAAGCATGTTGTGCAAGACGAAGACAAAATGCCCCTTCGCACTGGAAACATCCCCAGCTTAACACATCCCAAAACACTTTCTAAAACAATATATGCATAGAAAATGATGAGGACTTGGTACTTGAAGATTTTTCATATCCAAAATTTGACAACAACTAAAAAATCATAAAAAGAGATTTCCAATTCAGGAAGAACGCAAAAATAGTTCTGACCTTTGTTTCCGAACAAATGAATTCCACATATGCATAATAAGTTTCTCATCATCTGTGACGTCAACAAAATCATCAAGCATCTGCAACTCAGAAAGATAATAACTTAAAACGGGGAATAGTAGAAATAATTTTTTAGACAAAGACTGACTTGAGTATGAGTGCACGTGTAGGGAACAGCATGAATATAATTTTTATGTTTCTGAACAAAGAGGATGAAAAAATATGATTGTATCTAACCCGTCTGTCTTCAAAATCGGCGATGTCATCATCAACTTCATCTTCACTATCACGATCCGAGAAAACTTGTTCCAGTGCCATTGGCTACAAGAAACGTAGTAAATGCTATCAAGCTAGATTTCAAATGTAGAAATAAAGTGTAGGTAATCCAAAGTCCAAAATAACAACTAAATTGTATATAATACTTAAAATCCAATAAACAAAACATAATTAGGGGTGCAATAACCAAACGATGAGCATCTGCATTAAAACAAGACAACGAAGACTGGCGTACAGCCAAGTGCAACCATATAGTCTGACGCTTAAACCAGACATCACGCTAGCAAGACTGGCAGTATCGTATTTGCATAAAATAAACAGGCAAGCTCTTCCAAATCACCATATTTCATTTCAGAGAAGATAATAGTGAATGGAGAAGAGTACTACTGCACGCCAACCTCTAAGGAGAAAGAACCTAATATTTTAGACCTCGACTATAAATCAGCATCAAACCCAAATGCTAAGTTAGAGTTTGAACTGATTATTCCCCCGTACAAAAAAACTAAAGACCAGGCACCCAGAAAACAAAATGTGGATACAAAATCCTAAGGCTATACAAGAATTATGGAACTATCAACTACGCAAACAGGCAACAGAAATAGAACACTAAAGTTTAAAAAGCATAGAACAATACAATGAGAGGGTTTTTATTTTTCCACACACCTGTGCCCTGTGAGAATGGAAAAACTGACGTTTCTGCAGGAGTTGCCGGCTGCCAGATAGTATACAAAATAAAACAGTTAGTTTAACTTAACATTTTCAATCTTACAATGCATAATGTGATATCGGCAATGTAAACAGAAGGGATACTTTCTGGGATCAGCTCGCTCCGCAGATAGTTTCCTTGTCTTCCCAAACTGTAGTACTGTGGGTGGTGAAAGATTGCTACCATGTAATGATTGAGCAGGATCAACAGAAGCACGTGGTGCAGAAATATCTGGAAATTTTAGACAATGGAAATGGGATATGAGCACATGTAAGAAATAAACATTTGCAGCCATAATCTGTTTCACAGGAAACGACTTACCATGTTTGTAATATTCAGATATAACAGAAGAAAATTGCAATAATCTTCACCTAAGGTAAGGATCTAAATGTTTCGGGTGTGTTATATTCAAAACAGCATGCAGAACTTCTCAATGCTGGAATTCCGTGTGCATGAAACAAAAAAGAACTAGCTCATTCTAAATTTACCAAAAATCCAAATTCACCGGAAATTTTACTTGTTTGCCCAACTGTATGAATAAGTGAGGAAAAAAGTCGGTTGACTCACAAAAAAGGAAAAGGAAATCACAAGATAAGAATGTACCATCTTCCTCCCTCTGCACAAAGTTATCTTCAGACACTGCCTGGGCATCTTCAGGTGAATCTGAATCCATGATATGTGGATGCACATGGCTTATTTTCTCAGCTGTGGTTCCCAACATCCCCAACCTTCTACGCTTCTTAAACCTTGAGCTGATGCAAAGCAGTTTGAAAAATCAAACAGAGAACATAGTGGTAGCACCTTGCAAAGTGATGAATAGCTTACGAGTAGGAAAATGTTTGATGTCTTGGATCAACTCCCTCAGCCACAAGCTGGAAATAACTGGGATTATTAGTTCCAAATAATATAAACAAACTGCTTCAATTAAGTCAATTATTAACGATTAATGGATTTACTATGCCAAGCACGTAAAACTTATGCAAAGCAGATTCTGCAAGGTATCCTGCACATTCGTCAAAATTTTTGCAGAAAGCATGGGTTGATCATCACCAAGAGGCATAATATTGCAGCTCACAGCCTTTGCATACAAGAAAGTAGGATGAAAAGGTAAGAACAAAAGTGAGAATTTAATTAGCAGAAAACCAATGGGTATTCTTGTTATATGGGAAATAAGCTATCGCTTATCAATGGAGCTCCAGCAAAGGTCACACATCGGATACATCACAACTGGTCCTGGTGCTAGAGTCGGACTTACATGACTCAGGCCCAAGTCATATTGGCTCAGTCAATCTACCCAAGTTAATTGTTTGGTGCGGTTAGTCCCTCGATTAGTCAGGATTAACCATTTCATTCAAATTAGTTGTACCCCAAGTCATATTGATTCAGTGAGTCCACCCAAGCTAATTGTTTGTCCGGATAGTCCCTCAGTTAGTCAGGATTAACCACTTCTATTCAAATTAGTTGTACTCGTTAGGAATCCTAGATACAAGGATTATCTAAATGAATGGTGCTCCATTACGGGTGCTACAGATAAGATGAGTTGGATACTGCATAAAACCACGAGATGTAAATTGTAATCTACCGAGTCGAGTCAAGCAAAGAGCTAAGGAAAAGCTGTCTTTCCTGCTCTCTGCCGCATCCTCTCTCCTCCTATCCTTGCGCAGCTGCGCCTAGTGCTTCGAGCCCAAGACCTAGCCAAACCCACAAACAATACCCCAAGCAACAACCTCACACTCACGAGCTAATACTCTCCTACAAAATTTGTTCCATGAAATCAAGCCATAACATCTTAAACTTAGAACACTCGGTTCAAACAGCTAACTTTGGAAGTTCTACATCTCTGACTTACCTCAGTTCTCCAGACATCAGTCTTCAGACTAACATTAACAGCCTGGCATTCTTCAGATATCTGTTTGAGCATAATGAACAAATTACGATCAAAGTATGACAACAAGCAAATAAGATTTAGTGATGGAAATTTAGGAGGTTTACCAACCCAAAACTCAAAGTGGAATAGGTCATGTGATGAGTTCAAGTGACACCCCAAACCCTAGTACCACCAGAATCACAACATTAGAGATGTGCCCTGGGAAAAAGGGCACAAAGATTGTTCCCACAAAAAATAGAAAGGTCGTGCAGAAAGCAAACACAGTCCTAATTTCATCACAAAGAACAAGAAGACATTGGTGGTGCAGTGAGAATAAAATATTTGGTTTTACCCTAACTGTATCAGGTGAAATGATTCACCAGCCAATAGCAGCAAAGTGAGGTTTGAATCAATACAGCGCAAATGCAACTTTGCATCAAACTTTACCTTGTAGCTTCCACACTTTACCAAGCAGAAGGGGCAAGCAAAATCTTCAGTGACTGGTAAGAAAAGACCAATATAAGAAACAAAAAAGCAAGAAGAGCAAAGAATCACGAGCCAACCAGAAATTATTCGAGTTTTTACCAACAAATGTCAATAAGTGACGTAAACTGAACATAGGTAATTGCACGAATCTAACACTAGATCTTTGTGATGATCAGCATTCACAACAAAGGACTAAAAAAAACACGGCTGGAGCTATACGGCGCCCAATCAGCAATACGTACATCAGTACATGCGGTCATGGGCAAACATATACCTTAAACTATGCCACCAAATACAGCACATAGCACTCTTTTTATAATTAAATTAAGATACTTTGGTCTCCCATGCTGAACACGTTCGTAAAATTTATTCTTCCAATTTCAATGTTACACTATCCTACTGAAACGCTACAGATCATATGAGGGTGTGTTTTCTATCTTATGCACCAGCATTTTCAGTAATTGCATCTTTTTTAACGGAGCATATCTAACTTTTGAGTTTATGGTAATGACACAGAACTTTGATTTTTAGAACAAAAAAATGCATAATTCATAATGACACAGAACTTTGATTTTTAGAACAAAAAAATGTATAATTCACAATTAGTCAAATGGATATGACTGATGTTGTAAAGAGAGAAATTTATAAGTCATTTCTTGAGTTAAAAACATATCAGTACACTAAAACCATTATACTTACCATTACCGAACTTAGCTCACCAGCTTTAGTTCCAGGATCATACGCTAACCTAAAGCGTAACAGCGTAAAGTTCTCCACTAGGTTACTAGCTATGGCACCACAATTAGTGTGACAAAGTAATAAGATTACCACCATCAAACAGAAGTAGCTATTATTCCAACATGTATACTATGAAAGGGTCTTAGCAGAAAATCTTTTAATAGTTCAATGCTGGTGGATCATTTATTCAGATAGCTAACATATCTAGCTAATTACTTCTCACAGTCAGGTATATAAGGAGAAAATGCGGAACACCTAGAAAAAATGTCAAACACATGATACAAACAAGTGTGCGTGGAAGTGTGGAACTGAAAAAACACATGAACCAAAATGTTTGTGCAAGGGATAACCTTCAGTCTTTTGCATAGTATTGTTGTAGTACTTGAAGTTGAAAAGCACATTACCAGCTCTCAACCTGTGGAAAACAAAAAATTCTATCTGCTCAATTGGTTATATTGAGACGCGAATGCATTTGTAGAGATGAAAGTAAAAGCAAAGGGTCACACTAAGACCTGGCCAGACAACAGGTCAGCCGCTTCGGTTAGGCTTAGTTCACACAAGAGCACAACAAACCTGGGACGGTAGCCAAAACCTCACCAACAGGCCCTAACAGAAATTTGATATACTGATTCCATTCCTTTACCTGCCCTTTCAGACATCTAAATCTATATAGAAGGTACCAATACATGTTTGTGGAATCCAAACAATTTGAACCATCCATCCAACCTTCACCAAATGATTCACAATTTTAGTTGGACTTTCTCCGATTCGGCTTTAATTGCACAATAATCCTCTTAATAAACCTCCATCTTATTTCTACTACCTTAATTGTAAGTGAAATCCTAATCCCTCCTCTGATTTCTCTTGTGTGCACTCACTCACTCTGCGTCCTCTTCTCTCTACAACACATCATGGGCAAGGTGACATATATCCCCCCTCTTCTCCCATCACACACATGCCCACTTCCCTCTCGATATCTGCCACCTTTGCGGCTCGCCTGCCAATCGGCCCCCACTGTGCCATCTATTGTGTGGCGCTGAGAACTTGTTTGTGTTTGCAATATGTTCATTTCATGTTGCCTTATGTCCCTATGACCAATGCCATCGCTTTCTTCAACTATATTTCACAGAAGCCACTAAAAGTAATATAATGATCTGAAAGAATTTTCTATGGCATATCTAAAACTATTGTTTGAACATGACAAATCAGTATATATTTGTGTATATTAGCAGCCAACTTAAAAGATAGACTCTGTGCATTCTAAAACAACACCTAACAATGAAAAGGGCCATCTTAGCCCGCTCAACTGTCACAGACATCCAGTTTTCACCCTCAACTATGAAACAGAACATTTAACAGCCTGTCTATGTTGGTTTTGCCACATTTGGTACATGCCATCCACACACACATAAAATGTTCACAGCAGGCAGCAAGCTCAGCTGCGCTGACTGCAAAATGGTGGCAGACTACTAAACCCTGTCAAAAACTAAAAATAGATATCTTCGGGCTAAGCTTTTCAAGCAAGCGAATGCAGTTACTCACAACTCTCTTACAATAAATAGAGCTATAGATATGCATATACATGTAATAGTGTTACCTTATGATATGTGGTAATGATGAAGGTGGGACACCACTGTATGAGTAACTACTATATGGAGATTCAGACATGTCTCTTGCACCAGCCTCTTGAGCAGATATGCCTACTTGGAGTTGATATGAACCCTGAAACAATAATACAAATCTCAGAGAAGCTACGGAAGAAAATAACAGAACATACTGCAGTAAGGCGCTGCCATCCTATATAAAAAATACTTACCCACTTAAATGCGGAAACAATTGTTAGATAAAAAAGAAAGTAACAGGGATAAACTTACCGTAGCATCAACCTTATGAGAGCAAAATGTCAAGCAACTGTCCTGCTCCATAAATTTCGGCTGCATATATAACAAAAGGAAAGGCAAGTAGGTCAACATAGAGTCAAGTACGGGCATATTTGGGTCAAGGCTAACTTTGCTTAAGCAATGTGTGGCCTACCGCAAAAGAGTGGCTAACAAAATTAAAGCCACGAGTGTGGCAAAAGATTGTGTCTATGACACATGGGCCATATAGGTAGTTAAGTGTGTGGCAAAAAACGAGTATGTACCTCAAAAAACTGTGGCCTGCCTATGGTTAAGCGTGCCAAGTTGTGCAAAAGATTGTGTCTATGACACATGGGCCATATAGGTAGTTAAGTGTGTGTGGCAAAAAAATGAGTACGTACATCAAAAAACTGTGGCTTGCCTATGGTTAAGCATGCCAAGTTGTGACTGGGAACAAAACAACCCCCAAGATTGGCAAGTAGTTGCCACTACACTGCATATTTTCTCTCTTGATTAACAATTTTCTATTAAAAACAAAAAAGATAGCAGATCCTGAGAAAGAACTGAATGGAACACATTTGCAGAATCACTGGAACATCCATAAACTACAATTTCAACCATTACTATTAATGTTGATCTTATAATATGTTCAGTTACCTTGATGCAAATTGCACTACTAATTTGACGATTTTCCGTCTGAACTTCTGGAACAGGATGTGCTAATTAATGGCAAGCACTAGAGCCTTCTAGATAACAGAAGGTACATGGTGTAGATAGTCAAAATTTAACGTACAGGTGGCTACGGTAATTTATTTAGTTGAAACATGCTTCAGGTGCTCCAAAAGGATTTTGCTTCATCCATCCTATGTTAAATACTACAGAAAATTTGCAGTGCATACATTAAGAACGTTAAAGCTTAATACCATGAGCAAGTTGAATTGGCATACCTCTAAGAAACTTGGGCTCATACTAACTGCAGAAGCCAACTCCACTGTATGTCCCAAATTTAAAGTTACACAGTTCTCCAAAGACGAACCAAGTAGATCAATTGGTATTTTACCCCAGAAACATTTCCCTTCAAGCTCTGACAAAATGCATCACATAGATGATAGTTAATAACTGCACTCAACAACACTACAAATCATAACTGGTTTCCGAGATTCAATATGTTCTTTACACTTTATTGCAGAAGGCACATGTGCTAGTTATACTGGCCAGTAGGGGTGACTGACAATAACAATACCCTAAAAGGAGAAAAAATCATCTAAACTAATGGCGTACATGGCCTAGTAACCCCTTGCCAAAAACCAATAATGCAATGTTTAAGGATACTTTTCATGAAGGGGAGCCTTGGCGCAGTGGTAAAGCTGCTGCCTTGTGACCATGAGGTCACGGGTTCAAGTCCTGGAAACAGCCTCTTACAGAAATGTAGGGAAAGGCTGCGTACTATAGACCCAAAGTGGTCGGACCCTTCCCCGGACCCTGCGCAAGCAGGAGCTACATGCACCGGGCTGCCCTTTTTTTTTTTTTTAAGGATACTTTTCATTTGATTCTCCTAACCACAGTAAAGTCGGTAAACATAGCCAGATCTTGCTCACCACCACTTTGTTAAGTAGTTATCCATGGATTAAAGGAATGTTTCCTAACTATTTTTGATTTCCAACGACTGTAATACTAATCTTCCATGCAAGCGAAGGTCTGGTAAGTTGCTATTAGCTGTGAGATAGGTGGTTGCAAGGGTTGGATCGGTTTGGCCAAGAATATTGGACGTCAACTAGATCAGCATACTGAGAGATAATCATAGTTTGATCACTGATCTTCATTCCCGTCAAGAATTGAGCATTTGAGAATACAATTATATCTTCCACCACATGATAAGCAATAGTAACTGCTATTGGTAGTTCGACCTGTGTGGCACACATTTTGTGTGGCTATCTAAATGTCTTACTTGCTAAGTGTCAACATATTGTGTTAAATAACGGTAAGCATGCGCTTATTCTAGCAACTGTTTAGTATTTTTCACAAAATAACCACCACAAACTTACTTTGGAGAGCAGAGCCTTCCACATGGTCCACAGAGCAGTTATGTTCACCAACATTTTCCCCAACTTGCCCTTCCGAAACTAAAAAGGGAACCAAATGTGTGGTGAAGAAATGTAAAACCATAAACATCATATACGAAGCACATCATACCACAGCTGATAAGGATAATGTTAAGGTTGCAAGCTCGGGAGGTAGATAAATTCTTGATGTCTGGAATTATGAATGTAGCTTTGGTGCGACCTTTACTACCACATTCACTAAAAGACGTAAGCAAACAAGCCCGACTGAATCGATATATCGGAGAATGCTGCAAAACATTATGCATTAATGAGATAAGAGATCATTTGGTACAAAATGTTGCATGTGTGGAACTAAAAAATAGATGACTTACCCCTTCAAGCGAAATATTACTAGTAGGTGTAGCTAACAGAACATAAAGAGGAAAGATATTCTGTTCTGGCAACTCAGTATTTGTACCTCGAGATAGTGATACAGTTATCTGAATCCTACATCCATAGCACAAACACTGGTCAGTATTTGCATGATGAATAGAGAATTAAATCCAAAAGTGGTTAGTACATAGTTTAACAGACATTACACCTCAAAGCACTTAATCACTTGGGCCTTGTTTGGCCAAGCTACCGTTTCAGCTTCTACTAGGGTGTGTTTGGTTTGGAACATGGGGTGGAGTGTCACAGGCCGGTTCTGCACCTGGCACTGGTTCTTGTGCTTGGTTTGAGAAGAAACTGGAACGGACTGATTTCCCAAAAGTGAATATACCCCTCAGATGCCAAACTAACAGATTCCTCCAAATGGGTGGAATCACATGGTTCCTCGTCTATTAGCGATAAAAATAAAAATAAAACAAGCTCGTCTCACCACCGGTTTCACTGCCATGTCTCTCGCCCCCTCGTATCTCACCCCCTCGATCTGTGGAGGAACACCACCCAGGGCCACAGTGGCGGACCGCAGTCATTCTCCAGCAGGAGGAGGCACAAGCCGCTGATAGTCTTGAACGGAGCCTGAGGCCACCATCGCCCTCAGATTCCTACACAGAGAACTGAGGCGGGCCTAGGAGTGGTGCTTGCCATCGCAGGCGACTATCAAAGCTATCTTGACAGCGTACCAGAGCAGGACAATGGTGGACTGGTGGTGTCGAGCTATTGGGCAGACAAATTTGTCGAGGGCCAGTGGCGGAGCTAGCGAATTTTTAAAGCCCAGGACCCAGGTACACCGTAAACTAAAGTACTTCACTTTGCTCTACGAAGAGTCATACTTTTTTTTTCGAATACCAAGAGCCATACTTGAATAAACATCATGTGTATAGTACACGCACTAAAGTTTCATACATCACAAATGTACCAAATGTGTAGTACACAATATAGTACCACCTCTGTTTCAAAATACCAGGTGTATTAAGTTTCGGTAGAACAAACATTTGACCAAGAATTAAACTATTCCTATGTAACATTTGTGCTACAAAAACATAACCACAAAATTGTGCTTTAAAAGATGAGTCTAACGATATCTGTTTCAGTCCACAAAATTGTACTTAAAAAGATGGGTCTGACGTAATGCTCATGCTAGGATCATACTGTGGTGTGAGTGTGCAACCCCTCCGACATGGCCTATCTGGAAAAATATCCTAACCCCAACACAGAGCGCCTCACTCATGTGTGTCGCATGTAGGAAAACCCCTGCCAAGATCCCAGGCATGCCATGTCACCACCAGCATGCCGTTCTTTTGCCTACCATACCCCGGTTGGATTGGACTAAAATTGATCCGCTTTGCCAAGTTAAGGGAGGCAGATGCATGATTTGCAAGGTGGCATGCCTAAGTGTTTCCACTTGCCAAGTTTATCAACTTCCGATGCATTTCTCTTCTACTTTTTATGACCACGTATGTGCTAACTGTTGCATAGCCAACCTACGCAATGGCATTAGGAAGGGAAATTATCAATCCAAATTAGTTTCCAAATGACTAAATAAGCATTAAAAATAATGAAAAAAGCATACTATGTTCTTCAAATCATTGGGTGGAGTCAGGTAGGATCTACGGTTTGATACTACCATGTTCAAAGCATTTCCAATTTGACTCAACTCCAACCGTAACAACTTATGTACGTGGTTCAAGACAGCTAAAGGAATCAGCAAATTACATAATAGTGAAGTCTCTGCAATTCGCAAATAAAAAATAGTGAAGTGTCCCCTATGTGAAAAAAAATACGTTTTGAAACAGGACAGTCCTTTCTTTTTCTCGACATATTCGATTTGAATCGCAACAATCCTGAGTGTCAGCATGTTCTGCGGTAGAGTCAAAGTGTGTACCTCTTTTTTCGGCTTGCATGTATCTTGTAATGAAGGCATCTTTGCAGAAAAGCGGGCTGTAAAACTCAGTGGAAGATCGTCGGTATCTTGGTTATGAGTGATAAACACATGTGATTCAAGTCAAATGGGACTTACATTTCTAATTGCTCGCCGTTGAATGATATTGTATAGCTCAACCGGCTTGCAGTACAATGCGAAACTTTCTTCAGCAGCAAGCTGCTCATCTGGAGATAATCGAGCTCGTAACTGTTGCTGGCGCATCTGGTCTGCAGACTGAGGGTAACTGAATTCACACCCAGCGTCCCTGCATGTATGCAGCACCAACATCAAAAGAAGAAGATACAATTCATCTCATCTCACTATTAAGATAATGAAAACCATCTACCATATATACATGAGTGCATATCTGCAAAGCAGCTGAACAGTTACAGAACAACTAAGCTACTTTTCAGAATTTGGATACAACCAAGGTGGGCCACACACATTTCCAGTCATTAAGTCTTAGAAATAAAAGTGGCCATTTACTAGTTTCCAGGTGCAACCAGCCGACATAGGTTACCAACCAGGGATGAATCAATAGACAATACTCATTTATTAATTTCCAAATGCAACCAAGGTAAGCTCTGAATATACTCACACATTAATTCTTGGAAGTAGCCACTTACAGTGAAAAGAACTTCACTATTCCACAAAGCATCCGACACACACAGAGACCACAGCGCAGTATCCAACTGCGATTCTAACATTGGACCTAAAAAAATTCTCCTGGGTTGCCCACAGACATGACCAGGCAAATTCTACACAACTCAAGTAACTAGCAGCACAAGTATAGCATAAGCACAGCAACAATAAAATAGGTTAGGGGGGAGGCGTACGCTGCGTCCCGGGCAGGTAAAGGTAGGCCAGGCATCTCCTCGCTGCCGCCGAGCGCCTCAGGGTCGCGGACGGGCGGATTTAACAAGGGGCATCAACCGGCGGGGACTGGTCTAGATGGTGCGCCGGCACACCAGAAATTTGTGGAGGACAAAATTAGTTAGGGTTCGATTTGAGTGATAGTAATCACTGGATGACAGAAATCGCGGTCATACCTCAAAGACCGATGTCGAAGCTCGCGGACGGGGTGGAGAGAGCAGGGACGGCGATGGCGGCGGCGTCGAGGCGCGTGAGTGGCGGCGACGTACCGGTCCTGAGGCGTCGGCGACGGCGCGGCGGCGGAGAGAGATTTAGAGCCGCATTGGGCAGGCAGGGAGCAACTAGACGAAGAAGATTAGTTTTTCCTTTTCCTGTTTTATATTTATTATTGATTGATGAAAAAAGACTCAACTACCTACAAGCCTCCACGTCGATTTTGCGACTTTGAGCCGTCCGATCATGATCGTACACCCAAGGCGTTTCTTTCCTTGTTCGGGTTATTTCGCGCTAGGGTTAGCTGGTTGGTCCAATTTATCATGCCAGCTACTTCACGAATGGATACAGACGCCCTATGGTTAACCGGTCCAACACGTCGTGAGCCTCAGACCACATAACCGCAAGGTGCCCCAGGCCTATGACCGCTCCTAACATTCTTCCGGCCTGATGAGCGACCATGGCGATGTTTGCACACCGAATCGCCTCATCGGCTAGCGATGTCGTATCCATGGTGATGGGGCTCCCAGTTCATGTGTTTACCGTCTCCTTCTGCCGCCATTAATGCAATATGGTAGTGGATGTGCCGTGTATGCTAACTGTACCTTTTGATTTTCTTCATCGGTCAGTCCATAATTGGGTTGCATTCGTTTTCCCCTTCTATTAGTCTTCAATGCATTGTTTTCTATCACTTGTCATCTAAAGAGGAGATGTGACCGCAAGTATAAGCCACAAGATCCACACACGTGGGTGGCATTCTCACGAAGGTGCCACTGCACCAGCCGGTCACATTCCATCACTGGCAAATAAGCTTTGAGGGTCGAGGCCAACAGGGCACACACCGATGAAGGGGTGGACTTATGACGGCTTGGAGGATAAAGAGAATAGTTTACATGGTGCATCTTCCTATCCCTGGGGTTCTTCTTGCTTTCGTTAGCACTGCCCGATGAAACACTATACTGCAACCAGTCCACTTTCAACCATGATTTACTTTGTCTAACTGGCATGGTATTTTAATTAATTTATGTTATATCTACAAACCTTGCTTATGCATTTGTTTGATAGGAGATCTGTGTTTAGTGAATGCAATTAGATGAGATTTATAATGGCCTCTTCATGTGCAGTAGGTCTTCCATCTAATTTCTACACAAGGATATACCAGGGGTACGTTTGGTTCTAAGAAGTCAAATTTTGCAGTTTGTCATGATTTTTTGTTGAGTACCCTTGGTTATCCTATCTTTATTATTACCCTTATCATTCTAGATTTTTTTCTTCTATGATGGGGATACTGAGACAGCAGAATCTAAAAATAAGCTCTCTAAACAATGTATTACAGGTGTGTAGGATCGAAAGTGTCGGGGAACGTTGCATGGGAAACAAAAAAATTCCTACGCACACGCAAGATCTATCCATAGTGATGAGCATCTACGAGAGGGAGAGTGGATCTACATACCCTTGTAGATCGCTAAGCGGGAAGCGTTAGGAAACGCGGTTGGTGTAGTCAAATGTCTTTGCGATCCAAATCGCCAAGCATCCCACGATCTCATCATGATCCGTCCCGCGATCCAATCACGATCCGTCCCACGAACTCATCACGATCCGTCCCGCGATCTCATCACGATCCGTCCCGCGATCCAATCACGATCCGTCCCGCGATCCAATCATGATCCGTCCCGCGAACTCATCACGATCCGTCCCGCGATCTCATCACGATCCGTCTTACGATCTTGATCACGGTCCTTCCGATCTAGCGCCGAACGGACGACACCTCCGCATTCAGCACACGTACAGCTCGATGACGATCTCCGCCTTCTTGATCCAGCAAGAGGGAGCGGATAGGTAGATGAGTTCTCCGGCAGCGTGACGGCGTTGCGGCGATGGTGGTGGAGTTATTCCAGCAGGGCTTCGCCTAAGCACCGCTGAAAACCGATCTAGGGGAGAAACTGCGATCTAGAGGAGAGGTAGCACGTGGCTATTAGGGTTAGCTTTTTCCTCTAAATCCTCTAGTATATATAGGAGGGAGGGAGGGGAGGAGGTAGCCTCAACCCCTCAAGGTTTGGTCGAAATTGGAGGTGGAGGAGTCCTACTCCAATCCTATTAGGAGTAGTATTCCTCCTTAATTTCCACTTGGAAACTCTTTCCACCTCTCCACCTTTGGATTTTTTCCTTCTCAAACCACTCCAGCCGCATGGGCCCTTAGAGGAGGCTTCGGCCAGCCCACCAGGGGCTCATTTACCTCCTCCCACAACACATGTAGCCTCTTGGGTCGAAATACCTCTCCCGATGGTCCCTCGGTACACTACCGGCACTCCCGGTACACTACCGATGAGCCCAAAACTTTTCCGGCGACCAAAACAGGACTTCCTATATATCAATATTTACCTCCGGATCATTCCGGAGCTCCTTGTGACGTCCGGGATCTCATCCGGGACTCTGAACAACCTTCGTTCACCACCATACATAATTCTATACTATCGAAACGTCACCGAACGTTAAGTGTGCAGACCCTGCGGGTTCGAGAACTATCTAGACATGACCGAGACACCTCTACGGTCAATAACCAATAGCGGGACCTGGATGCCCATATTGGTTCCTACATATTCTACGAAGATCTTTATCGGTTGAACCTCTATGTCAAGGATTTAGTTAATCTCGTATGATGTTCCCTTTGTTCTTCGGTATGTTACTTGCCCGAGATTTGATCGTCGGTATATCTATACCTAGTTCAACCTCGTTACCGGCAAGTCTCTCTTTACTCGTTCCATAATACAAGATCCTGTGACTAACACTTAGTCACATTTCTTGCAAGGCTTACTGTGATGTTGTATTACAGAGTGGGCCCTAAGATACCTCTCTGTCACACGGAATAACAAATCCCAGTCTTGATCCATGCCAACCCAACAAACACCCTCGGAGATACCTGTATAGCACCTTTATAGTCACCCAGTTATGTTGCGATATTTGATACACACAAGGTACTCCTCCGGTGTCAGTGAGTTGCATGATCTCATGGTCATAGGAACAAATACTTGACATGCAGAAAACAGTAGCAATAAACTGACACGATCATATGCTACGTTTGTAGTTTGGGTCTTGTCCATCACATCATTCTCCTAATGACGTGATCCCATTATCAAATGACATCTCATGTCCATGACTAGGAAACCATAGCCATCTTTGATCAACGAGCTAGTCTATTAGAGGCATACTAGGGACATGATGTTGTCTATGTATCCACACATGTATCTGAGTTTCCGATCAACACAATTATAGCATGGATAATAAACGATTATCATGAATAAGGAAATATGATAATAACCAATTTATTATAGCCTCTAGGGCATATTTCCAATAGAAAGGATGTCTAGTGGCGTGAATAGACAACTAGCAAGAGCCAATGAGAAATTCTAACATGTTTAACATTCATATCTAGAGTATCGACAACGGAATGTAAAGAACATGCGCGTGCAAATAAGTAAGGACTGGAGTTTAGGAGATTCGCAAACACAATGTTGACACGAAAGATTTTTTTCCCGTGGTTTCGATAGGTGGTGCTATCGTACATCCATGTTGATGGGGATTCAATCTTAAGGATACATGATCACAAGGATTACGATTGCGAGATTCCATGAAGAAATTGAGATGAAAGACTCACACCCATGAAGGGTCCATGAAGAAGCAACCTTGCATATACCGCACAGCTTACGCCTACGAAGGAGTAGCTTCACTCGGGCAGATCTTCACGAAGTAGCTGGTCTCCAAGCCCTCGCAAATTTCTTGGTTTCTCCACAAGTTTCGAGACCCCCAGGCATTTCGAGCCAATCTAGGAGGCACCACCCTCCAAAATGCAATAGATGGTGTTGTTGAACTCCTTGCTACTGTGCTTCAAAAGATAATCTCATCAACACTCAAACACTCTCGCATAGATTTTGGATTTTGGTAGAATAGGTTTTGATGCAAAGCAATAAGGTGACTAGAAATCAAATGATTAATGATTGGGTTGGGATGGAACCCCTTTGAAATCATCACAAGGAGTGGGATCTCTCTCTCTCTCTCTCTCTCTCTGAGAAAAATGGATATGAGTGGTGTTTGCTTCGAGAGACGATGATGGAGTGGGTGGGGGTATATATAGATATGACCAAAAATATGTCCGTTACACACACTTTTGCACACATTGGTGAGACTGACTAAAATGACTTGGTGAGACCGATATGTATGAAAGGTACGAACTTTTGATCATTCGGTCACACCGGTTGAAATTGGCCGTGCTCCAACAGATGCTAACATATGCAATTTTCACACTTCGATAACACCGAGTGAATCCATTCAGAACTTCGCACTTCAGAAAAAACATATATGTAAAACAAGAAGGAACCTTGGCATTAAAGTATACAAGATGCACACATTGAGATGTCATGCATGTGCACAAGGTTGTTGTAACACTTTCATGATAAGTGGAGTGTCAAACCCATAGGGATGAATAGGAAGGCATTACAAAACCGCAACTACGTCGTCACTTTACGCAGTTCCGTATGCACCCAAAAAGGAGTTTGGAAATTGTCTACCTTAGTAGGTTGGTAGGAAGACAAATAAAAGGGAGTTTGAACTAAACTTTGAAGGAGAAAATAAAGGGCATGAAAATAAAGGAGACTAAACTATGTGAAAAGGTGCTTCGGCAATAAACGTTCTCGAGGGATTCATAGTCATCACCACAAGTATGATGTCATACTAGACATGGATCTATGTTCGTATCACTAATTCTACTTGATATGATCTTGCATGGGCGAAGCCAATAAAGTACGCATCCCCACTCTGGTTACTACGTACCCTTGTGACATGATACATTTCCATCATATCAACTTTTCCAAACACTTTTGCTCTTGTTTTGTCACATCCTAGATTTTTATCCAAATCTGATGTGTTAAAAATTTCATAGAGAATTATTATTTTTCAAACAAAACCCTTTGATTGATTGATTGCTAGTTGAATTTGCTGATTGGTTGATCATTAAGTTGAAACCCAATTTCAACTAGTGGAAACCTAGCTAGCAAATAGGTAGAACCCAGGCCATTTGAAATATTATTGGGCAAGCATTTCAATTAAGTCCCAAAAAATTCCACGTCAAATTATTTCCCCTGAATTAATTGGATTGAATTGAATGGGAAATCATTTCTGAAATCAATTCAAAATAGTAAGGAATTAAATTAATTGTGGCTTGCATGGATTTTGGTAGGAATTAGAATTCCACGAGTCCAAATAGTGACCTAGCCCTTTTGCATATTTTCATATTAGATTTGAAACAGATGTGGTTTTGAAACCAAGTTCAAATTCAATTTGAAATTATAAATGCATAATTTAGTTGCCCAAATTGCCCAAAAAGAGATATTCAAACGCTTCTAAATATTTCATTTGGGATATAAAAAATATCCTCTATTGAAGGAAGATTCAAATTCAAACTCTCTTTAAATTTGCACGAAAATAGAAAAATAAAAAGAAACAAAACAAAAAATAGAACATGAACAGAACCAAAGAAAAAGGAAAGGCCTAACGAGCCAGGCCGGTCGAGTAGCGAGCCAGCCAGCCACCCACTCTCCATGTTGGGGAACGTTACTAGGGACACGGTGTTGTCTATGTATCCACACATATATCTAAGTTTCCGATCAATACAATTATAGCACGGATAATAAACGATTATCATGAACAAGGAAATATGATAATAACCAATTTATTATTGCCTCTAGGGCATATTTCCAACACTCCGTGCCTGAGCCGCCGACAGGCGACACCCACCTGTTATCTATCTCCCCTCGCCCGTAACCGTCGCACACACGACCCCGAGCACTGTTGGGGAACGTTGCATGGGAAACAAAATAATTCCTATGCACACGCAAGATCTATCCATGGTGATGAGCATCTACGAGAGGGAGAGTGGATCTACATACCCTTGTAGATCGCTAAGCGGGAAGCATTAAGAAACGCGGTTGGTGTAGTCGAACGTCTTCGCGATCCAAATCGTCGAGCGTCCCGCGATCTCATCACGATCCGTCCCGCGATCCAATCACGATCCGTCCCGCGAACTCATCACGATTCGTCCCGCGATCTCATCACGATCTGTCCCGTGATGTCGTCACGATCCGTCTTGCAATCTTGATCACGGTCCATCCGATCTAGCGCCGAACGGACGGCACCTCCGCGTTCAAGACACGTACAGCTTGATGACGATCTCCGCCTTCTTGATCCAGCAAGAGGGAGCGGAGAGGTAGAAGATTTCTCTGGCAGCATGACGGCGCTGCGGCGATGGTGGTGGAGCTATTCCGGTAGGGCTTCGCCTAAGCACTGCAGAAAACCGATCTAGAGGAGAAACTATGCACTAGAGGAATGGGTAGCACGTGGCTGAAAATTCTGTGCCAAAACCCTAAAATCCTCTAGTATATATAGGAGGAGAGGAGGAGGAGGTATGTCTGCCAAAAAGCCAGCCCTTGGGTCGGCCAAAGTCGGGAGGAGAGGAGGACTCCTCCAATCCTAGTAGGACTAGGATTCCTCCTTTTTTGGCCTTTTTCCACCTTTTTCCCTTTGGGCTTTTTCTCCCAGCCACATGGGCCTTGTGTGGGACTTCCACCAGCCCACAAAAGGCTGGATTTACTCTCCCACAGCCCATGAAGCCTCTTGGGTCGAAATACCCCTCCCGGTGGTCTCCCGGTACACTACCGGCACTCCCGGTACATTACCGATTAGCCCGAAACTTTTCCGGCGACCAAAATGGGACTTCCTATATATCAATCTTTACCTCCGGACCATTACGGAGATCCTCGTGACTTTCGGGATCTCATCCGGGACTCCGAACAACCTTCGGTCATCTCCATACATAACTCTATACTACCGAAACGTCACCGAACCTTAAGTGTGCACACCCTGCGGGTTCGAGAACTATGTAGACATGACCGAGACACCTCTACGATCAATAACCAATAGCGGGACCTGGATGCACATATTGGTTCCTACATATTCTAGGAAGATCTTTATCGGTCGAACCTCTATGTCAAGGATTCAGTTAATCCCGTATGATGTTCCCTTTGTTCTTCGGTATGTTTACTTGCCCGAGATTCGATCGTCAGTATCTCCATACCTAGTTCAACCTCGTTACCGGCAAGTCTCTTTACTTGTTCCGTAATACAAGATCCCATGACTAATACTTAGTCACATTGCTTGCAAGGCTTTTTGTGATGTTGTATTACCGAGTGGGCCCTGAGATACCTCTCCGTCACACGAAGTAACAAATCCCAGTCTTGATCCATGCCAACCCAACAGACACCCTTGGAGATACCTTTAGAGTACCTTTATAGTCACTCAGTTACGTTGCGACGTTTGATACGCACAAGGCACTCCTCCGGTGTCAGTGAGTTGCATGATCTCATGGTCATAGGAACAGATACTTGACATGCAGAAAACAGTAGCATCAAACTGACACGATCATATGCTACGTTTGTAGTTTGGGTCTTGTCCATCCCACCATTCTCCTAATGATGTGATCCCGTTATCAAATGACATCTCATGTCAATGGCTAGGAAACCTTAACCATCTCTGATCAACGAGCTAGTCTATTAGAGGCATACTAGGGACATGGTTTTGTCTATGTATCCACACATGCATCTAAGTCTCCGATCAATACAATTATAGCATGCATAATAAACGATTATCATGAACAAGGAAATATGATAATAACTAATTTATTATTGCCTCTAGGGCATATTTCCAACAGTCTCCCACTTGCACTAGAGTCAATAATCTAGTTCACATCACCATGTGATTTGCATTGTTATGAATCTAACACCCAATGAGTTATGAGGCTCGATCATGCTTTGCATGTGAGAGAGGTCTTATAGTCAACGGGTCTGCGACATTTAGATTCGTGTGTACTTTGCAAATTTCTATGTCAAACCGTAAACACTGCTACCACACTCCACTTGGTACTATTCCAAATGGCTGCTCCACTATACGTATCCAGATTGCTACTACGAGTCATCCAGATTGGTGTTAAAGCTTGCATCGACGTGACTCTTTACGACGAACTCTTTATCACCTCCATAGTCGAGAAACATCTCCTTAGTCTTTTAGTTACTAATGATAATCTTGACCGCTGTCCAGTGCTCCATTCCAGGATCACTTTGAAACCTTCCGGCCATACTTATGGCAAGGCTGACATCGGGTCTTGTGCACAGCATTGCATACATGATAGAGCCTATGGCTGAAGCATAGGGGATGACACTCATCTTTTCTCTATCTTCTGCAGTCACTGGGCATTGAGTCTTACTCAACTTTATACCTTAAAAATCAGGCGAGAACTCTTTCTCTGACCGATCCATTTTGAACTCTTTCAAAATCTTGTCAAGGTATGCACTCATTGAAAGTCTCATCAAGTATCTTGATCTATCTCTATAGATCCTGATGCTCAACAATTAGGTAGCTTTATCGAGGTCTTCCTTTGAAAAACTCTTTTCAAACAACCCTTTATGCTTTCCAAAAATTCTATATCATTTCCGATCAACAATATGTCAACCACATATGCTTATCAGAAACTCCACAGTGCTCCCACTCACTTTATTGTAAATACAAGTTTCTCGTAAACTTTGTATAGACTCAAAAAACTTTAATCACCTCATCAAAGTGTATATTCCAACTCTGAGATGCTTGCTTCAGTTCATAGAAGGATCACTGAAGCTTGCACACCTTTTAGCATCCTTAGGACTGACAAAACCTTCTGGTTGTATCACATACAACCTTTCCTCAAGAAAGGAAATGATGTTTTGGCATCCATCTGCCAGATTTCATAATATAAAAATGCAGCAACTGCTAACACAATTCTAACAGAATTTAGCATCACTACGAGAAAAAGTCTCATCGCAGTCAACTCCTTGAACTTGCCGGAAACTTCTTTGCGACAAGTCGAGCTTTATAAATGGTGACATTCACCATCAGCGTTTGTCTTCATTTTAAAGATCCATTTGTACTCAACAACCTGCCGTCCAACGAGCAAGTCTACCAAAGTCTATACTTGGTTTTCATATATGGATCCTTTCTCGTATTTCATGGCCTCTAACCATTTGTCGGAATTCGGGCCCATCATTGCTTCTCCACAGCTCGTAGGTTCATTGTTGTCCAACAATATGACCTCCAAGACAGGGTTGTCGTACCGCTCAGGAGTAGTACACATCCTTGTCGACCTATGAGGTTTGATAGTAACTTGATCCGAAGCTTCATGATCATCATCATTTACTTCCTCTTCAACTGACGTAGGTTCCACAAAAACACCTTTCTGCGCTGCGCTACTCTCTGGTTGAAACAAAGGTTCAACAACCTCATCACGTTCTATCTTCCTCCCACTCGATTCTTTCGAGAGAAACTTTTTCTCGGGAAAGGACCCGTTTTAGCAACAAACACTTTATGCTTGGATCTGAGATAGAAGGTTCACCCAACTGTTCTTAGGGTATTCTACGAAGATGCACTTTTCCGCTTTGGGTTCGAGCTCATTAGGTGAAAACATTTTCCACACAAGCGTCACAGCCCAAAACATCAAGAAATGACAGCTTAGGTTTCTATCAAACCATAATTCACACGGTGTCATCTCAACGGATTTAGATGGTGCCCTATTTAAAGACATCATAACATGCACCGTATCCAATAGAGCACGACTATGACGTTCGGACATACCATCACACTATGGTGTTCCAGGTGGCGTGTGTTGTGAAACAACTTTCACATTGTCTAAAGTTTTATGCCAAACTCGTAACTCAGATATTCACCTCCACGATCATATCGCAGATATTTTTATCTTCTTGTCACGATGATCTTTTCAGGTACTTAAGGATATTCTTGACCGCTTGCCAGTGCTCCATTCCGGGATCACTTTGAAACCTTCCGGCCATACTTATGGCAAGGCTGACATCGGGTCTTGTGCACAGCATTGCATACATGATAGAGCCTATGGCTGAAGCATAGGGGATGACACTCATATTTTCTCTATCTTCTGTAGTTACTGGGCATTGAGTCTTACTCAACTTCACACCTTGTAGCACAGGCAAGAACCCCTTCTTGGACTGTTCCATTTTGAACTTCTTCAAAACTTTATCAAGGTATGTGCTCTGTGAAAGTGCTATTAAGCGTCTCGATCTATCTCTATAGATCTTAATGCCTAATATGAAAGCAGCTTCTCCTAGGTCCTTCATTGAAAAACTCTTGTTCAAATATTCCTTCACGCTTTCCAGCATTTCTATATTGTTTCCAATCAGCAATATGTCATCCACATATAATACTAGAAACGCTATAGAGATCCCACTCACTTGTAAATACAAGATTCTCCGTAAACTTGTATAAACTCAAACGCTTTGATCACCTCATCAAAGCGCTTATTCCAACTCCGAGATGCTTGCACCAGTCCATAAATGGATCGCTGGAGTTTACAAACTTTGTCAGCATTCTCTAGATGGACAAAACCTTCGGGTTGCATCATATACAACTCTTCCTCAAGGAAACTGTTGAGGAACGCTGTTTTGATATCCATCTGCCAAATTTCATAGTCGAAATAAGCATCTATTGCTAACATGATTCTGATAGACTTAAGCATCACTACGGGTGAGAAAGTCTCATCGTAGTCAACTCCTTGAACTTCTGAAAAACCCTTTGCCACAAGTCGAGCTTTATAGACAGTGACATTACCGTCCGCGTCTGTCTTCTTCTTAAAGATCCATTTGTTCTGAATGGCCTTTCGCCCTTCAGGTAATACTTCCAAAGTCCATACTTTGTTTTCATACATGGATCCCATCTCGAATTTCATGGACTCTAACCATTTCTCGGAATCCGGGCCCATCACTGCTCCTCCATAGCTCGTAGGTTCATTGTTGTCCAACAACATGACCTCCAAGACAAGGTTGCCGTACCACTCAGGGGTAGTACACGGCCTTATCGACCTACGAGGTTCAATAGCAGCTTGGTCCGAAGCTTCATGATCATCATCATTAACTTCCTCTTCTACTGTCGTAGGTTCCATAGAAACATCTTTCCGTGCTGCGCTACGTTCTGGTTGAAGTAAAGGTTCAATAACCTCATCAAGCTCTATTTTCCTCCCACTCAATTCTTTCGAGAGAAACTCTTTCTCAAGAAATGTCCCGTTCTTAGAGACAAACACTTTGCCTTCGGATCTGAGATAGAAGGTATACCCAACTGTCTGTTTCGGGTATCCTATGAAGACGCATTTCTCCGCTTTGGGTTCCAGCTTTTCAGGCTGAAGCTTTTTGACATAAGCATCACATCCCCAAACTTTAAGAAACGACAACTTTGGCTTCTTGCCAAACCATAGTTCATATGGCGTCGTCTCAACGGATTTTGATGGTGCCCTATTTAAAGTGAATGCAGCTGTCTCTAATGCATAACCCCAAAACGATAGTGGCAAATCAGCAAGAGACATCATAGAACGCACCATATCTAATAAGGTTCGATTACGACGTTTGGACACACCATTACGCTGTGGTGTTCCGGGCGGTGTCAACTGTGAAACAATTCCACACTGTCTTAAGTGACTGCCAAACTCATAACTCAGATATTCACCTCCTCGATCAGATCGCAGGAACTTAATCTTCTTGTTACGATGATTCTCAACTTCACTCTGAAATTGCTTGAACTTTTCAAACGTTTCAGACTTGTGTTTCATTAAGTAAATATACCCATATCTACTGAATTCATCATTGAAGGTGAGAAAATAACGATATCCACCACGCGTTGTAACATTCATTGGACCGCACACATCAGTATGTATGATTTCCAATAAGTCACTCGCCCGTTCCATTGTTCCAGAGAACGACATTTTAGTCATCTTGCCCATGAGGCATGGTTCACATGTGTCAAGTGATTCAAAATCAAGTGACCCCACAAGTCCATCAGCATGGAGCTTCCTCATGTGTTTTACACCAATATGACCTAAACGGCAGTGCCACAAGAAAGTGGTACTATCATTATGAATTCTACATCTTTTGGCATCAATGTTATGAACATGTGTGTCATCACTATCAAGATTCAACATGAATAAACCCCTAACATTGGGTGCATGACCATAAAAGATATTACTCATATAAATAGAACAACCTTTATTCTCCGATTTAAATGAGTAACCATCTCGCAATAAACAAGATCCAGATATAATGTTCATGCTTAACGCAGGCACTAAATAACAATTATTCAGGTTCATCACTAATCCCGATGGTAATCGAAGAGAGAGCGTGCCGACGGCGATCACATCAACCTTGGAACCATTTCCCACGCGCATCGTCACTTCGTCCTTTGCCAGCCTTCGTTTATTCCGTACTTCCTGCTTTGAGTTGCAAATGTGAGCAACCAAACCTGTATCAAACACCCAGGCACTACTACAAGAGCTAGTAAGGTACACATCAATAACATGTATATCATATATACCTTGTTTGTCGTTGGCCGCCTTCTTGTCAGCCAGGTACTTGGGGCAGTTCCGCTTCCAGTGATCAGTTCCCTTGCAATGAAAGCACTCAGTTTCTGGCTTGGGTCCATGCTTGGGCTTCTTTATAGGAGTAGCAACTGCTTTGCCATCCTTCTTGGTTTTACCCTTCTTGCCCTTGCCCTTGACTTTGCCATTTTTCTTGAAACTAGTGGTTTTATTGACCATCAACACTTGATGTTCTTTCTGGATTTCAGACTCAACGACTTTTAGCATCGCAAACAGCTCGGTGACTGACTTGTTCATCCCGTGCATGTTATAGTTCATCACAAAGCTCTTGTAACTAGGTGGCAGTGATTGAAGAACTCTGTCAGTGATCGCCTCTGGCGGAAGGGCAATTCCCAACTCTGCTAGACGAGTTGAATACCCAGACATTCTGAGTATATGTTCACTGATAGACCCGTTCTCCTCCATCTTGCAAGCATAGAACTTATCGGAGGTTTCATACCTCTCGATCCGGGCGTTCTTCTGAAAGATAAACTTCAACTCCTGGAACATCTCATATGCTCCATGACGTTCAAAACGTCTTTGAAGTCCTGGTTCTAAGCCATACAATATTGCACACTGAACTTTTGAGTAATCTCCAGTACGTGCCTCCCAAGCGTTCTTAACGTCTTCGGAGGTCATGTCTTCTGGTTGGTCACCAAGCGGTGCATCAAGGACATATGATTTCTGGGAAGCCGTGAGGATAATCCTCAGATTTCGGGCCCAATCAACAAAGTTACTTCCATCATCTTTCAACTTAGCTTTCTCTAGGAATGCATTTAAATTCAGGGGTGCTACTGCGTGAGCCATTGATCTACAACATAAATATGCAAAGTTTCCTTAGACTATTGTTCAAGATAATGAGTTTAGTTAATCAAATTACTAAAGCTCCCACTCAAATTGACATCCCTCAGGTCATCTGAGTGTCACATGATCAAATCCACCAACTCAAGTCCGATCATCACGTGAGTTGAGGTGGCTTTAATGGTGAACATCATTATGTTGATCATATCTACTATATGACTCATGTTCAACCTTTTGGTCTCTTGCGTTCCGAGGCCATGTATGTACATGCTAGGCTCGTCAAGTTTAACCCGAGTGTTCTGCGCGTGCAACACTGGCTTGCACCCGTTGTATGTGAACGTAGAGTCTATCACACCAGATCATCACGTGGTGTCTCAACACGACGAACTTTCGCAACGGTGCACACTCAGGGAGAACACAATTTATCTTGAAATTTAAGTGAGGGATCACCTTATAATGCTACCGTCGTACTAAGAAAAACAAGGTGCATAAAAGGATTAACATCACATGCAATTCATAAGTGACATGATATGGCCATGAACTTGTGCTTTAGATCTCCATCTTGAAAGCACCGGCATGATCTCCATCGTCACCGACACGACACCATGATCTCCATCATCTTGATATCCATAAACGTGTCACCATCGGGGTTGTCACGCCCTACATGCTTCTACTACTATTGCTACCGTTTAGCGATAAAGTAAAGCATTACATAGCGCTTAATGATAGACACGCAGGTCATACAATAATTAAAGACAACCCTATGGCTCCTGCTGGTTGTCGTACTCATCGACATGCAAGTCGTGAAATTCTATACATCACATGATCATCTCATACATCACATATATCACATCATGTAATTGGCCATATCACATCACAACATACCCTGCAAAAACAAGTTAGACGTCCTCTAATTGTTGTTGCATGTTTTACGTGGCTGCTATGGGTCTCTAGCAAAAACGATTCTCACCTACGCATAAACCACAATGGTGATACATAATTTGCTTTTCAACCTTCTCAAGGACCGCCTTTGTCGAATCCGATCCAACTAAAGTGAGAGAAACTGCCACTCGCAAGCCATCTAGGCAACAAGTTGCCTCGAGGGAACTGGTCTCTCGTAAGCATACGAGTAATGTTGGTCCGGGCCGCTTCATCTCACAATACCGCTGAACCAAAATCCGACCAAGGGAGGAAGCAATCTAAGCATCAACGCCCCCAAACCTTTTGTGTTCTACTCGAGATCTCATCTACACATAGACCTAGCTCATGATGCCACTATTGGGGAACGTTGCATGGGAAACAAAAAAAATTCCTACACACATGCAGATCTATCCATGGCGGTGAGCATCTACGAGAGGGAGAGTGGATCTACATATCCTTGTAGATCGCTAAGCGGGAAGCGTTAAGAAACGCGGTTGGTGTAGTCGAACGTCTTCGCAATCCAAATCGCCGTGCATCCCGCGATCCAATCACGATCCGTCCTGCGATACAATCACGATCCGTCCAGCAATCCGATCACGATCCGTCCCACGAACTTGATCACGATCCGTCCCACGAACTTGATCACGATCCTTCCGATCTAGCACCGAACGGACGACACCTCCACGTTCAGCACACGTACAGCTTGATGACGATCTTCACCATCTTGATCCAGCAAGAGGGAGTGGAAAGGAAGAAGAGTTCTCCGGCAGCCTGACGACGCTCCACCGATGGTGGTGGAGCAATTCCAGCAGGGCTTCCCCTAAGCACGGCAGAAAACCGATTTAGAGGAGAAACTATGCACTGGAGGAACGGGTAGCACGTGGCTGAAATTCTAGTTCAAAAACCCTCAATACCACCAGTATATATAGGAGGAAGAGAGGTGTTGGCTTGGCCCAAGGTCCAAGCCACCAAGGAGTCGGCCGAACCAAGGGTGGAGGTGGAGTCCACCTCCAATCCTAGTAGGACTAGGATTCACCCTTTTTTTTGCCTTTTTCCACTTTTTCTCTTAGGACTTTTTCTTCCAGCCGCATGGGCCTCTTGTGGTTGTTACACCAGCCCACTAAGGGCTGGTTTCCACTCTCCCACATCCCATGTAGCCGCTTGGGTCGAAATACTCCTCCCGGAGGCCTCCCGGTACACTACCGGCACTCCCGGTACACTACCGATGAGCCCGAAACTTTTGCGGCGACCAGAACGGGACTTCCTGTATATGAATCTTTACCTCCGAACCATTCCGGAGCTCCTCGTGATGTCCGGATCTCATCCGGGACTCCGAACAACCTTCGGTCACCACCATACATAACTCTATACTACCGAAACATCACCAAACCTTAAGTGTGCAGACCCTGCGGGTTCGAGAACTATGTAGACATGACCGAGACATCTCTACAGTCAATAACCAATGGCGGGACCTGGATGTCCACATTGGTTCCTACATATTCTACGAAGATCTTTATCAGTCGAACCTCTATGTCAAGGATTCAGTTAATCCCGTATGATGTTCCCTTCGTTCTTCGGTATGTTACTTGCCCGAGATTCGATCGTCGGTATCTCCATACCTAGTTCAACCTCGTTACTGGCAAGTCTCTTTACTCGTTCCGTAATACAAGATCTTGCAACTAACACTTAGTCACATTGCTTGCAAGGGTTATTGTGATGTTGTATTACCGAGTGGGCCCTGACATACCTCTCCGTCACACGGAGTAACAAATCCCAGTCTTGATCCATGCCAACTCAACAGACACCCTCGGAGACACTTGTAGAGCACCTTTATAGTCACCTAGTTACATGTCAACGTTTGATACACACAAGGCACTCCTGTGATATCTGTGAGTTGCATGATCTCATGGTCATAGGAACATATACTTGACATGCAGAAAACAGTAGCAATAAACTGACACGATCATAAGCTACGTTTGTAGTTTGGGTCTTGTCCATCACATCATTCTTCTAATGATGTGATCCCGTTATCAAATGACATCTCATGTCCATGGCTAGGAAACCTTAACCATCTTTCGATCAACAAGCTAGTTCACTAGAGGCATACTAGGGACATTGTGTTTGTCTATGTATCCACACATGTATCCATGTTTCCAATTAATACAATTATAGCACGGATAATAAACGATTATCATGAACAAGGAAATACAATAATAAACACTTTATTTATTGCCTCTAGGGCATATTTCCAACACAACACATGTAGCCTCTTGGGTCGAAATACCTCTTCCGATGGTCCCTCGGTACACTACCGGCACTCCCGGTACACTACCAATGAGCGCAAAACTTTTCCGGCGACCAAAACAGGACTTCCTATATATCAATCTTTACCTCCGGACCATTCTGGAGCTCCTTGTGACATCCGGGATTCTGAACAACCTTCGGTCACCACCATACATAATTCTATACTACCGAAACGTCACCGAACCTTAAGTGTGCAGACCCTGCGGGTTTGAGAACTACGTAGACATGACCGAGACACCTCTACGATCAATAACCAATAGTGGGACCTGGATGCCCATATTGGTTCCTAAATATTCTACGAAGATCTTTATAGGTTGAACCTCTATGTCAAGGATTCAGTTAATCTCGTATGATGTTCCCTTTGTTCTTCGATATGTTACTTGCCCGAGATTTGATCGTTGGTATATCTATACCTAGTTCAACCTCGTTAACGGCAAGTCTCTTTACTCGTTCCGTAATACAAGATCCCATGACTAAAACTTAGTCACATTGCTTGCAAGGCTTATTGTGATGTTGTATTACCGAGTGGGCCCTAAGATACCTCTCCGTCACATGGAATAACAAATCCCAGTCTTGATCCATGCCAACCCAACAGACACCCTCGGAGATACCTATAGAGCACCTTTATAGTCACCCAGTTACGTTGCGATGTTTGATACACACAAGGTACTCCTCCGGTGTCAGTGAGTTGCATGATCTCATGGTCATAGGAACAAATACTTGACATGCAAAAAACAATAGCAATAAACTGACACGATCATATGCTACGTTTGTAGTTTGGGTCTTGTCCATCACATCATTCTCCTAATGACGTGATCCCATTATCAAATGACATCTCATGTCCATGACTAGGAAACCATAGCCATCTTTGATCAATGAGCTAGTCTATTAGAGGCATACTAGGGACATGATGTTTTCTATGTATCCACACATGTATTTGAGTTTCCGATCAACATAATTATAGCATGGATAATAAACGATTATCATGAACAAGGAAATATGATAATAACCAATTTATTATTGCCTCTAGGGCATATTTCCAATAGAAAGGATGCCTAGTGGCGTGAATAGACAACTAGCAAGAGCCAATGAGCAATTTTAACATGTTTAACATTCATATCTAGAGTATCGACAACGGAATGTAAAGAACATGCACGTGCAAATAAGTAAGGACTGGAGTTTAGGAGATTCGCAAACACAATGTTGACACGAAAGATTTTGTCCCGTGGTTTCAATAGGTGGTGCTATCGTACATCCACGTTGATGGGGATTCAATCTTAAGGATACATGATCACAAGGATTACGGTTGCGAGATTCCATGAAGAAATTGAGACGAAAGACTCACACCCACGAAGGGTCCATGAAGAAGCAACCTTGCATATACCACACAGCTTATGCCTACGAAGGAGTAGCTTCACTCGGGCAGATCTTCATGAAGTAGCTGGTCTCCAAGCCCTCGCAAATTTCTTGGTTTATACACAAGATATCGAGACCCCCAGGCACTTCGAGCCAATCTAGGAGGCACCACCCTCCAAAATGCAATAGATGGTGTTGTTGAACTCCTTGCTACTATGCTTCAAATGATAATCTCATCAACACTCAAACACTCTTGCACAGATTTTGGCTTTTGGTAGAATAGGTTTTGATGCAAAGCAATAAGGTGACTAGAAATCAAATGATTAATGATTGGGTTGGGATGGAACCCCTTTGAAATCATCACAAGGAGTGGGATCTCTCTCTCTCTCTGAGAAAAATGGTTGTGAGTGGTGTTTGCTTCGAGAGACGATGATGGAGTGGGTGGGGGTATACATAGATACGACCAAAAATATGGCCGTTACACACACTTTTGCACACATTGGTGAGACTGACTCAAATGACTTGGTGAGACCGATATGTACGAAAGGTACGAACTTTGGATCATTCGGTCACACCGGGTGAAATTGGCCGTGCTACAACAGATGCTAACCTATGCAATTTTTGCACTTGAGAAAAAACATATATTTAAAACAAGAAGGAACCTTGGCATTAAAGTATATAAGATGCACACATTGAGATGTCATGCAGGTGCACAAGGTTGTTGTAACACTTTTGTGATAAGTGGAGTGTCAAACCCATAGGGATGAATAGGAAGGCACTACAAACCCGCAACTACGTCGTCACTTTACGCAGTTCCGTATGCACCCAAAAAGGGTTTTGGAAATTGTCTATCTGAGTAGGTTGGTAGCAAGACAAATAAAAGGGAGTTTGAACTAAACTATGAAGGAGAAAATAAAGGAGACTAAACTATGTGAAAAGGTGGTTCGGCAATAAACTTTCTCGAGGGATTCATAGTCATCACCACAAGTATGATGTCATACTAGACATGGATCTATGTTCGTATCACTAATTCTACTTGATATGATCTTGCATGGGCGAAGCCAATAAAGTACGCGTCCCCACTCTGGTTACTACGTACCCTTGTGACATGATACATTTCCATCATATCAACTTTTCCAAACACTTTTGCTCTTGTTTTGTCACATCCTAGATTTTTATCCAAATCTGATGTGTTAAAAATTTCATAGAGAATTATTATTTTTCAAACAAAACCCTTTGATTGATTGATTGCTAGTTGAATTTGCTGATTGGTTGATCATTAAGTTGAAACCCAATTTCAACTAGTGGAAACCTAGCTAGCAAATAGGTGGAACCCAGGCCATTTGAAATATTATTGGGCAAGCATTTCAATTAAGTCCCAAAAAATTCCACATCAAATTATTTCCCCTGAATTAATTGGATTGAATTGAATGGGAAATCATTTCTGAAATCAATTCAAAATAGTAAGGAATTAAATTAATTGTGGCTTGCATGGATTTTGGTAGGAATTAGAATTCCACGAGTCCAAATAGTGACCTAGCCCTTTTGCATATTTTCATATTAGATTTGAAACAAATTTCGTTTTGAAACCAAGTTCAAATTCAATTTGAAATTATAATGCATAATTCAGTTGCCCAAATTGCCCAAAAAGAGATATTCAAACGTTTCTAAATATTTCATTTGGAATATAAAAAATATCCTCTATTGAAGGAAGATTCAAGTTAAAACTCTCTTTCAATTTGCAAGAAAATAGAAAAATAAAAAGAAACAAAACAAAAAACAAAACAGGAACAGAACCAAAGAAAAAGGAAAGGCCTAACGAGCCAGGCCGGTCGAGTAGCGAGCCAGCCAGCTACCCACTCTCCGTGTTGGGGAACGTTACTAGGGACACGGTGTTGTCTATGTATCCACACATGTATCTAAGTTTCCGATCAATACAATTATAGCACGGATAATAAACGATTATCATGAACAAGGAAATATGATAATAACCAATTTATTGTTGGCTCTAGGGCATATTTTCAACACTCCGTGCCTGAGCCGCCGACAGGCGACACCCACCTGTTATCTATCTCCCCTCGCCCGTAACCGTCGCACACACGACCCCGAGCACTGTTGGGGAACGTTGCATGGGAAACAAAAAATTTCCTATGCACACGCAAGATCTATCCATGGTGATGAGCATCTACGAGAGGGAGAGTGGATCTACATACCCTTGAACTTGCCGGAAACTTCTTTGCGACAAGTCGAGCTTTATAAATGGTGACATTCACCATCAGCGTATGTCCTCATTTTAAAGATCCATTTGTACTCAACAACCTGCTGTCCAACGAGCAAGTCTACCAAAGTCTATACTTGGTTTTCATATATGGATCCTTTCTCGGATTTCATGGCCTCTAACCATTTGTCGGAATCCGGGCCCATCATTGCTTCTCCACAGCTCGTAGGTTCATTGTTGTCCAACAACATGACCTCCAAGACAGGGTTGTCGTACCGCTCAGGAGCAGTACACATCCTTGTCGACCTATGAGGTTCGATAGTAACTTGATCCAAAGCTTCATGATCATCATCATTTACTTCCTCTTCAACTGACGTAGGTTCCACAGAAACATCTTTCTTCGCTGCACTATTCTCTGGTTGAAACAAAGGTTCAACAACCTCATCAAGTTCTATCTTCCTCCCACTCAATTCTTTCGAGAGAAACTTTTTCTCGGGAAAGGACCCGTTTTAGCAACAAACACTTTATGCTTGGATCTGAGATAGAAGGTTCACCCAACTGTTCTTAGGGTATTCTACGAAGATGCATTTTTCCGCTTTGGGTTCGAGCTCATTATGTGAAAACATTTTCCACACAAGCGTCGCAGCCCCAAACATCAAGAAATGACAGCTTAGGTTTCTATCAAACCATAATTCACACGGTGTCATCTCAACGGATTTAGATGGTGCCCTATTTAAAGTGAATGTAGTTGTCTCTAATGCACAACCCCAAAATTATAGTAGCAAAACGATAAGAGACATCATAACATGCACCATATCCAATAGAGCATGACTATGACGTTCGGACATACCATCACACTATGGTGTTCCAGGTGGCGTGTGTTGTGAAACAACTTTCACATTGTCTAAAGTTGTATGCCAAACTCGTAACTCAGATATTCACCTCCACGATCATATCGCAGATATTTTTATCTTCTTGTCACGATGATCTTAAACTTCACTCTGAATTTGCTTGAACTTTTCAAATGATTCAGACTTGTGTTTCATTAAGTAAACATACACTATATCTACCCAAATCATCAGTGAAGATAAGAAAATAATGATATCCACCACACGCTACAAGACTCATTGGATTGCATACATCAACATGTATCGTTTCCAATAAATCACTTGCCCGCTCCGTTAAACCAGAAAACGGGGTCCTTAGTCATCTTTGACCAAAAGGCATGGTTCGCATGTCTCAACCGATTCGAAATCGAAAGAGTCCAAAGATCCATCAGCATGGAGTTGCTTCATGTATTTTATACCAATATGACATTTAGCGGCAGTGCCACAAGTATGTGGCACTATCATTATTAACTGTGCATCTTTTGGCATCAATGTTATGAACATGTGTATTACTATGATCAAGATTCAACAAACGATTCTCACTGGGTGCATGACCATTGAAGGTATTATTCATGTAAACAGAATAACCATTATTCTCCAACTTAAATGAATAACCGTGTTGCAATAAACACGATCTAATCATGTTCATGCTCAACGCATAACACCAAATAACACTTATTTAGGTTTGTTACTAATCCCGAAGGTAGAGAGAGCGTGCGATGTCGGTCATATCAACCTTGGAAACACTTCCAACACACATCTTCACCTCACCCTTAGCTAGTTCTCCGTTTATTCCGTAGATTTTATTTCGAGTTACTAACATTTAGCAACCGAACCGGTATCCAATACCCAGGTGCTACTAGGAGTACTAGCAAGGTACACATCAATAACACATATATCAAATATACTTCTGTTGACGTTGCCAACCTTCTTATCTACCAAGTATCTAGGGTTGTTCCGCTTCAGTGACCGCTCTCCTCATAATCGAAGCACTTAGTCTCGGGTTTGAGTTCAACTTTGGGTTGCTTCACTGGAGCAGCAACTGACTTGCTATCCATGAAGTTTCCCTCCTTGCTCTTGCCCTTCTCGAAACTAGTGGTTTGACTAACCAACAACACTTGACGCTCCTTCTTGATTTCTACCTTCGCGGTGTCAAACATCGCGAACAGCTCAGGGATCATTATTTCTATCCCTGGCATTTTATAGTTCATCACCAAGTTCTAGTAGCTTAGTGACAGTGACTTGGAGAACTATATCAATCGCTATCTTATCTGGAAGATCAACTCCCACTCGATTCAAGCGATTGTAGCACCGAGACAATCTGAGCACATGCTCAACGATTGAGCTATTCTCCTTCATCCTGCAGGCAAAGAATCTTGTTGGAGATCTCATATCTCGCAACATGGGCACGAGCCTGAGATCCTAATTTCAGCTCTTAGAACATCTCATATGTTCTGTGACGTTCAAAACGTTTTGGAGCCTCAATTCTAAGCCGTAATGCATGACACACTAATCTATCAAGTAGTCATCAGAACATGCCTGTCAGATGTTCACAACATCTACAAACCACGCTAGAGGGGTTGGCGCACAGAGCGGTGCATTAAGGACGTAAGCCTTCTGTGCAGCAATGAGGACAATCCTCAGATCACGGACCCAGTCCACAATATTGCTACCAACATCTTTCAACTCTATTTCTCTAGGAACATATAAAAATTCAATGGAGCTACAGCGCGAGCAAGTGATCTACAACATAATTTGCATAGACACTATTGACTATGTTCATGATAATGAGTTCAATTAATCATATTACTTAAGAACTCCCACTCAAATTGGCATCCCTCCAGTCATTCGAGTGATACATGATCCAAATTCACCAACTCAAGTCCGATCATCACGTGAGTTGAGGTGGTTTCAATGCTGAACATCATCATGTTGATCATATCTACTATATGACTCATGTTTGACCTTTTGGTCTCTTGTGTTCCGATGCCATGTCTGTACATGCTAGGCTCGTCAAGTTTCACCCGAGTGTTCTGCATGTGCAACACTAGCTTGCACCCGTTGTATGTGAACGTAGAGTCTATCACACACGATCATCACGTGGTGTCTCGACACGAAGAACTTTCGCAATGCTGCACACTCGGGGATAACACAATTTATCTTGAAATTAAGTGAGGGATCACCTTATAATGCTACCGTCGTCCTAAGCAAAACAAGGTGCATAAAAGGGTTAACATCACATGCAAACCATAAGTGACATGATATGGCCATGAACTTGTGCTTTTGATCTCCGTCATGAAAGCACTGGCATGATCTCCATCGTCACTGGCATGACACCATGATCTCCATCATCTTGATTTCCATCAACGTGTCGCCATCGGGGTTGTCACGCCCACCATGCTTCTACTACTATTGCTACCATTTAGCGATAAAGTAAAGCATGACATTGAGCTTAATGATTGACACACAGGTCATACAATAATTAAAGACAACCCTATGGCTCCTACCGGTTGCCGTACTCATCGACATGCAAGTCGTGATATTCTATACAACACATGATCATCTCATACATCACATATATCACATCATGTAATTGGCCATATCACATCACAACATACCCTGAAAAAACAAGTTAGACATCCTCTAATTGTTGTTGCATGTTTTACGTGGCTGCTACGGGTATCTAGCAAGAACAATTCTCACCTACGCATAAACCACAATGGTGATACACTAGTTGCTTTTCAACCTTCTCAAGGACCGCCTTTGTCGAATCCGATCCAACTAAAGTGAGAGAAACTGGCACCCGCAAGCCATCTATCCAACAGGTTGCGTTTGAGGGAACCGGTCTCTCGTAAGCGTACGAGTAATGTTGGTCCGGACCGCTTCATCTCACAATACCGCTGAACCAAAACACGACCAAGGGAGGAAGCAATCTAAGCATCAACGCCCACAAACTCTTTGTGTTCTACTCGAGATCTCATCTACACATAGACCTAGCTCATGATGCCACTGTTGGGGAACGTTGCATGGGAAACAAAAAAAATCCTACGCACACGCAAGATCTATCCATGGTGATGAGCATCTATGAGAGGGAGAGTGGATCTACATACCCTTGTAGATTGCTAAGCGGGAAGCGTTAAGAAACGCGGTTGGTGTAGTCGAACGTCTTCGCGATCCAAATCGCCGTGCATCCCGCGATCTCATCATAATCCATCCCGCGATCCAATCATGATCCGTCCCGCAAACTCATCACGATCCGTTCCACGATCTCATCATGATTTGTCACGCGATGTCATCACGATCCGTCTCGCAATCTTGATCATGGTCCTTCCGATCTAGCGTTGAACGGACGACACCTCCGTGTTCAGCACACGTACACCTTGATGACGATCTCCGCCTTCTTGATCCAGCAAGAGGGAGCGGAGAGGTAGAAGAGTTCTCCGGCAGCATGACGGTGCCGCGGCGATGGTGGTGGAGCTATTACGGCAGGGCTTCGCCTAAGCACTGCAGAAAACCGATCTAGAGGAGAAACTATGCACTAGAGGAACGAGTAGCACGTGGCTGAAAATTCTGTGCCAAAAGCCTAAAATCCTCTAGTATATATAGGAGGAGAGGAGGAGCAGTCTTGGCTGCCAAAAAGCCAGCCCTTGGGTCGGCCAAAGTGGGGAGGAGAGGAGGACTCCTCCTCCAATCCTAGTAGGACTAGGATTCCTCCTTTTTTGGCCTTTTTCCACGTTTTTCCCTTTGGGCTTTTTCTCCCAGCCGCATGGGCCTTGTGTGGGACTTCCACCAGACCACAAAAGGCTGGTATTTAATCTCCCACAGCCCATGAAGCCTCTTGGGTCGAAATACCCCTCCCGGTGGTCTCCCGGTACACTACCGGCACTCCCGGTACATTACCGATTAGCCCAAAACTTTTCCGGCGACCAAAATGGGACTTCCTATATATCAATATTTACCTCCGGACCATTCCAGAGCTCCTCGTGATGTCTGGGATCTCATCCGGAACTCCGAACAACCTTCAGTCACCACCATACATAACTCTATACTACCGAAACGTCACCGAACCTTAAGTGTGTAGACCCTGCGGGTTCGAGAACTATGTAGACATGACCGAGACACCTCTATGGTCAATAACCAATAGCAGAACCTGGATGCCCATATTGGTTCCTGCATATTCTACGAAGATCTTTATCGGTCGAACCTCTATGTCAAGGATTCAGTTAATCCCGTATGATGTTCCCTTTGTTCTTCGGTATGTTTACTTGCCCGAGATTCGATCGTCGGTATCTCCATACCTAGTTCAACCTCGTTACCGGCAAGTCTCTTTACTCGTTCCGTAATACAAGATCCCATGACTAACACTTAGTCACATTGCTTGAAAGGCTTGTTGTGATGTTGTATTACCGAGTGGGCCCTGAGATACCTCTCTGTCACACGGAGTAACAAATCCCAGTCTTGATCCATGCCAACCCAACAGACACCCTCGGAGATACCTGTAGAGTACCTTTATAGTCACTCAGTTACGTTGTGACGTTTGATACACACAAGGCACTCCTCTGGTGTCAGTGAGTTGCATGATCTCATGGTCATAGGAACAGATACTTGACATGCAGAAAACAGTAGCATTAAACTGACACGATCATATGCTACGTTTGTAGTTTGGGTCTTGTCCATCCCACCATTCTCCTAATGATGTGATCCCGTTATCAAATGACATCTCATGTCAATGGCTAGGAAACCTTAACCATCTTTGATCAACGAGCTAGTCTATTAGAGGCATACTAGGGACATGGTTTTGTCTATGTATCCACACATGCATCTAAGCCTCCGATCAATACAATTATAGCATGGATAATAAACGATTATCATGAACAAGGAAATATTATAATAACTAATTTATTATTGCCTCTAGGGCATATTTCCAACAAGCACACCCCGCACACATGTCGCCCACGTTCATGCACTCCGACCATGCCTACCCGTGCGGCCATGCCCTATAAACCCCCTGCGACCTCCTCTCCATTTTGCCCCAAATGATCGAGGGCAAGCGCCACCAGGCGGTCACTATCGATACCTCTGCCTCTGCTCTGCCCTAGATTTCTCCGTCGACGAATCCGATGAGCCTAAGCCCCGTCCCGTGCAGCAACTGCCACCGTTGGACTCCTCGACTTCATGCATCCCGGAAATCATCTACACTCTCGTGGCCTTCTGCATCTTCGACCTCGACGAAGCCTGAAGCCCTCCGCCGCACTGTCATCCTCTCTAGCGAGGTGGTGAGGCAAACGACTCCGTGACCATGTCCATTGCGATCCCCATGTACCTGTGCACCTTCCTGACCAATTGGTTCACCTAGGGACACGCCAGTCAATCCCCATGACCACACCGGAAGCCGTCGCTGTCTTCGACGTCTCTAGTGAGCTCAGACCGCTTGCTACCGTCATCCCCGAGGACCACCGCGTGCACCAAAGGAACTACGACATTGCCCATGCCCGTTCGTGCCCTCCAATGTCGTTGGACCCCCTAGAACGTCGGCAACCACCGCACGTGAGGCCAGCGTTGTTGTCCTCAACGATTTCGGTGAGTCTCTAGTGACCTAACCCTGATGAGAACCCCCTTTGTTATATCCAGACCGTCAGATCCCGATCCAACGACACACACACACACTCACTTAAAATCCATGAAACGTTTTCTATTAAGTATTTGTCGCCTGTCGCATCACACACCCCTACAACCAATCAGTGAGCGACACGTAGCACACCGTCGTTCGATATTTCCAGATTAACCGAATTAAAATGTAACTTTTATAGAAAAACCCTGGATCTAAAACCTTCACAACTAATTATCTACAAGTCCAAACTAAGTGGAACTTTTTGGAAAATGATCCTTAGGAAATCTATTTTCACCGTGTCCAGAAATATTTCATGCTTGAATAATTTAAAATTCAAATTCAAAGAGAATGAATTTGAATTTTGATAGGATATAACTTGTAGTATATAAAGTCAAATTAGTTGATTCTTTTTGCAAATTGAACCAAATCAAATATACTTTCGCTTCAAGACACTTTAGTTCAAAATGAAATAATTTAGATATATATTTTAAATAGAATACAATATAGGCTAGAATTCACATAGAATTAAACCTACTTAGGTTAGTTTGGAATTAAGGAATTGTGTGATAAAATAATCATTGAACAAATATTTCACACACTTAAATTGAACTTTGGTAATTATTAGGGATTAATATTTGAGTTTAGGTGTTTCAAATAATATTTGAAACTAATTCAAACCTAGATTGAATTTAAAATTAAAACCTAGATTTAGTTTGAAACAAAATTGATCCAAATAATTTGTTAAATCAAATTAATCCTAGTAGTTTGTGTTGGAGTTAATACTTGACTAATAAGGAAGGATGAACTTAAGTTAAATTTAGTTCAAACCAAGTCATTTTGAAACTATTGAACCTTAATAATTATCTTAGGATATATAATTGATTTTAGCTAAACTAAAATTCAAATGAACAAACTATAAAAATTATGTTGGAATAAAATTGACCTTGGTTTAAAACTTATTTAATAATAATGCTTAGTGACTGTATGGGATTCTTATATGACTTAATGATTAATATGATGGCATTAGAATTAAGTTGAACCAACTTAAATAAATTATGAAATGTTTAATAATTCAAATTGAATTCAGTGAAAGAAAAACAAACTGTAAACTCAATTCAAATTGAATTGAAATAGGTTGAACCCTAGTTCAAATCTAAATTGGATCGAAAGCCAGACCAAGTTATCATTTTCAGACCTTAGTGTATTCAAGCTCATGAAAGGTTAGCAATTTTGAATTTTCATTCAAACTTGAACATGAACTTGGCTACCCAAGATCCATAGACCAGGACTCTGTTGTTATGATCCCGTGACTGGATCTGACAACCACCATTGACATCACATACTCCTTATGTGATGAACCTTTATTGAAACTTGCATGTGAACCCTTATATCACATGTATTCCAAAAGATAACAACTATGTTGTTATCCGAACTCTTATGAGTTAAGCCTCGACACATGATCACCCAGCACAATGGCACTGACACCATGCACAACACTTATTGTTTGTTTGGTTGTATTGCATGGTCGTTCATAAATGCTCTTTACTAATGATAGATTGTTATAGAGAGCAACATGTGTTAATTAAGCATTGTGAGACTTAAGCATCATCAACATAGGCAACTGGAACCTTTGATCATACATTTTCATGCATTGTAGTTAATTTTCAACTAGGAATCCCTTATAGGATTTTACTTCATGCTTGACAAAGCCCAATAGTATGAATAGGTCCATTATACCCTGACCTTGTAACCCACGAGTAGTTGCTTAGCTGCTATAACGTGGATTGGGAAACACCAATTATTATATCACCATACAACCGCATGGTTGACTACTTAACTACCACTTAATTAATGAATCGATCTGGGTAGACTGGCTTTGATTAGGTCATCGAGTGTAGTCATTGGTGGCGAAATCCACCCATGCACCAAAGATTGTACGAGTTCAAAAAGTTGAGTATCTTCCATGTGTGATCGTGAGACAATATGGGCTTTGTCAGGATCAAGTAAGTTGTGGGAACCCTCATGTGGCAGACCAGCAGATGTAGTCTTGCATGTAGGTTGGACTAGGTCTGTCATTTCTGAGAGGGCAACTACTTCCCAGAAGTCTTGTCTTGATCTACCTAGCTACTTCACAAGTGAAGTTTAGTAGAAGAATCGTGTGATCGGGAATCACAGGTAAAGTACACAAACCTCTGCATAGTGTATAAAACTGGTCATGATTAGCCGTGTCCTCGATTACGGACAACTTTGAGCAACTCATCCGAGAATTGTAAGATTGATCTCCTTTACCTCTTCCTTTAAATTTCATGGGTTGAACCAATGGGGAGTTATGGCGTGGATATCAGAGGATTGGGGGTACCAGGGTCTTTAGAGAGAAGCTTGGGATGGTCGGGCTTACCGGGAGTCCACATACTGAAACTGCTTTGCGTTAGAACGTGGGGTACCGGAGTAACTCTAGACTACGACTGGGGGTACCGGGAGTGTCATATTCCTATCAGAGTAGACCACTGCTATAAAAATAGGAAAAACTATAATATGCAAAAGAAAACCAGTTGCACCAAAGTGCATGTTTATGTTCCACAAGCCAATCATGGTGAAGCTCGCTAATACATCCAATGTGTTGACCCTTGTGGCTGCAACGTATCATATTGCAGGTTACCATATCGAAGGGAAGGTTACGAAGTAGGGTTACGATGTTATACTAAACTCTTGCATGTGAGTTGATGGACGCCACAAGACTAGAAAGATTACTCTGTTGCATGTTTGTAATGTAAGCTAGCCATGAGCTAAGTAGGTCTATATTGTATTGCACTGGATCTTCGATGTAAATACTATGACATGTAATGTATTCTTCGTGCCTCATCTTCGACTACGTGTCAGCTATTAATCCAGCACAGGTGCACCGACGTGCTATGCAAACGGTTTTTACCCCCTTTTCACGATAGAGTTTTAAATCGTTGCGGTATTTAATCCAGAGGACACACAGTCCCAAAACACACAGTCCTTACCGTATTCTCCTTGAGCTAAGGTCACACAATCCTCGCCCAACGCTCGTGGTAAGTCTTGACGGTAGACTTCCAAAACCCTCACAAACTGGTCACCCGACGATCCACAATTTACTGCTGGATGCTCTAGACCAAGGTCACTTCGTGATCCCCAATTGACTGCAGGAGCACTAGACCATGACGCCTAACCGTTTGGAGGATGCACAGTCCTCAAAGGTAACAAGCGTCGGTTCCACACAGGAATTTCTTTAGTGATGCTCAATCACCTTGGGTTTGGTGGTTTGGTTGTGGGTTTTTCCTCACTGATGATTTTCACTCAAAGTCCTCGGAGGATGGTTTCTCTCAAATGACAAGTGTCAGTTCTCTCTCAGAGCAGCCAACCAACTAGTGGTTGTGGGGGGTGGCTATTTATAGCCAGGGTGCAACCTGACATGATATGACATAAATGCCCCCAATGATATGACCGTTATGTGGATATTTGTGATTGGGGATAGCTGGCGCTAAGCACAGCAACGGTCGGATTTTCAAACTATGAAAGTCCTCAGACATATCATGTTCCTCACTTGTAGGCAATTTGCACTGGCAAAATCCTAACTCCTTAGTCAGATCAATTTCCTCAGAGACCAGAAGAACTTCGTCTCTGTCACTGAAGAACTTGTCTGAACCGTAAGAGATTTCCAAAGGCTTCACTCGAAGGATTGTATAGGTTGAGGATTTTGGAGTTGAGCATCAGTTGGAAATTTTCCTTAGTATTACCTCGGCCCCCTTTAACAGTACGGTGTTTCCTATGACTCAAATAAGGAAATGAAACTACGAAAATAAAAGTCTTCATGCTTCATATGTTGGGGAACATCGCATGGGAAACAAAAAAAATTCTACGCTCACGAAAGACCTATCCATGGTGATGAGCATCTACGAGAGGGAGAGTGGATCTACATACCCTTGTAGATCGCTAAGCGGGAAGCGTTAAGAAACGCGGTTGGTGTAGTCGAATGTCTTCACGATCAAAATCGCCGAGCGTCCCATGATCCAATCACGATCCGTCCCGATCAAGCACCGAACGGACGAAACCTCTGCGTTCAGCACACATACAGCTTGATGACGATCTCCGCCTTCTTGATCCAGCAAGAGGGAGCGGAGAGGTAGACGAGTTCTCCGGCAGCGTAATGGCGCTGCGGCGATGGTGGTGGAGCAATTCTGGCAGGGCTTCGCCTAAGCTCTGCAGAAAACCGATCTAGAGGAGAAATTATGCACTAGAGGATCGGGTAGCACATGGCTGAAAATCAAGTGCAAAACCCCTAAAACCTCTAGTATATATAAGAGGAAGAGAGGAGGAGGCTTGGCCCAAGGGCCAAGCCATCTAGGTGTTGGCCGAACCAAGAGGAGAGGAGGATTCCTCCTCCAATCCTAGTAGGACTAGGACTCCTCCTTATTTTGGCCTTTTTGCCCTTTTCCACCTTTTTCTCTTTGGGATTTTCTTCCTAGCCGCATTGGCCTTGTGTGGGACTTCCACCAGCCCACTAAGGGCTAGTATTCACTCTCCCACAACCCATGTAGCCTCTTGGGTCGAAATACCCCTCTCGATGGTCTCCTGGTACACTACCGGCACTCCCGGTACACTACCGATGAGCCTGAAACTTTTCCGGTGACCAAAATAGGACTTCCTATATATCAATATTTACCTCCAGACCATTCCGGAGCTCCTCGTGACGTCCAGGATCTCATATGGGACTCCAAACAACCTTCGGTCATCACCATGCATACCTCTATACTACCGAAACGTCACCAAACCTTAAGTGTGCAGACCCTATGGGTTCGAGAACTATGTAGACATGATCGAGACACCTCTACGGTCAATAACCAATAGCGGGACCTGGATGCCCATATTGGTTCCTACACATTCTATGAAGATCTTTATGTTGGGAGACGTAGTAGTAAATCAAAATTTTCCTACGTGTCACCAAGATCCATCTATGGAGAAACCAGCAAACGAGCGGGGAGAGATTGGATCTTCATACCTTTGAAGATCGCTAAGCGGAAGCGTTGCTAGAACGCGGTTGATGGAGTTGTACTCGCAGCGATTCAGATCGCGGTAGATCCGATCAAGTGCCGAACGGACGGCACCTCCGCGTTCAACACACGTGCAGCCCGGTGACGTCTCCTACGCCTTGATCCAGCAAGGAGGGAGGAGAGGTTGAGGGAGAGATCCGGCAACACGACGGCGTGGTGGCGGTGGAGCTGCGTGGTACTCCGGCAGAGCTTCGCTAAGCACTACGGAGAACCAGGAGAGGGAGGAGTAGGGCTGCACCAGGGAGGAGATGAACTCGTGTGTTGTGCAGCCCCAAATACCTCCACTATATATAGGAGGAGGGGAGGAGAGGTGCTGCGCCCTAGGGTTCCACCCTAGGGGTGGCGGCAGCCTCCAGAAACCCATCTGGCCGGCGGCCAGGGCAAGGAGAGGTGGAGGCGCCCTAGGGTGGGCCTTAAGGCCCATCTAAGCCTAGGGTTTGCCCCCCTCCACCCTTGCTGCGCCTTGGGCTGGGGTGGGAGGCGCACCAGCCCACCTAGGGCCTGGCTCCCTCCCACTCTTGGCCCATGGAACCTTCCGGGGTAGGTGGGCCCACTTGATGGACCCCGGAACCCTTCCGGTGGTCCCGGTACACTACCGTAGACACCCGGAACACTTCCGGTAACCAAAACCTCACTTCCTATATATCAATCTTCGTCTCCGGACCATTCCGGGACTCCTCGTGACGTCCTGGATCTCATCCGGGACTCCGAACAACCTTCGGTAACCACGTACACTATTTCCCTATAACCCTAGCGTCATCGAACCTTAAGTGTGTAGACCCTACGGGTTCGGGAGACACGTAGACATGACCGAGACACCTCTCCGGTCAATAACCAACAGCGGGATCTGGATACCCATGTTGGCTCCCACGTACTCCACGATGATCTCATCGGATGAACCACGATGTCAAGGATTCAATCAATCCCGTATACAATTCCCTTTGTCTATCGGTATGGTACTTTCCCGAGATTCGATCGTCGGTATCACCATACCTTGTTCAATCTCGTTACCAGCAAGTCTCTTTACTCGTTCCGTAATACATCATCCCGTGACTAACTCCTTAGTCAGATTGAGGTCATAATGATGATGTCTTACCGAGTGGGCCCAGAGATACCTCTCCGTCACACGGAGTGACAAATCCCAGTCTCGATTCGTGTCAACCCAACAAACACTTTCGGAGATACCCGTAGCGTACCTTTATAGCCACCCAGTTACGTTGTGACGTTTGGCACACCCAAAGCATTCCTACGGTATCCGGGAGTTACACAATCTCATGGTCTAAGGAAACGACACTTGACATTGAAAAGCTTTAGCAAACGAACTACACGATCTTGTGCTATGCTTAGGATTGGGTCTTGTCCATCACATCATTCTCCTAATGATGTGATCCCGTTATCAACGACATCCAATGTCCATGGTCATGAAACCATGACCATCTATTGATCAACGAGCTAGCCAACTAGAGGCTCACTAGGGACACGTTGTGGTCTATGTATTCACACATGTATTACGGTTTCCGGTTAACACAATTATAGCATGAATAACAGACAATTATCATGAACTAGGAAATACAATAATAACTATTTTATTATTGCCTCTAGGGCATATTTCCAACAGTCTCCCACTTGCACTAGAGTCAATAATCTAGTTACATTGTGATGAATCGAACACCCATAGCATTCTGGTGTTGATCATGTTTTGCTCGTGAGAGAGGTTTAGTCAACGGATCTGCGACATTCAGATCCGTATGCACTTTACAAATATCTATGTCTCCCTCCTGAATGTAATCACGGATGGAGTTGAAACGGCGCTTGATGTGTCTTGTCTTCTTGTGAAACCTGGGCTCCTTCGCAAGGGCAATAGCTCCAGTGTTGTCACAAAGTAGAGTCATCGGGCCCGACGCATTCGGTATCACTCCTAGGTCGGTGATGAACTCCTTCATCCAGACTCCCTCCTTTGCTGCTTCCAAAGCAGCTATGTACTCCGCTTCACATGTAGATGCTGCCACGACGCTTTGCTTGCTGCTGCTCCAGCTCACTGCCCCTCCATTCAAAATATACACGCATCCGGTTTGCGACTTGGAGTTGTTCGGATCTGTGTCGAAGCTAGCATCGACGTAACCCTTTACGACGAGCTCTTCGGCACCTCCATAAACGAGAAACATGTCCTTTGTCCTTTTCAGGTACTTCAGGATATTCTTGACCGCTGTCCAGTGTTCCGCTCCGGGATCACTTTGGTACCTCCCTATCAAAGTTATGGCAAGGTTCACATCAGGCCTGGTACACAGCATGGCATACATGATAGAGCCTATGGCTGAAGCATAGGGGATGACACTCATCTCTTCTCTATCCTTTGCCGTGGTCGGGCACTGAGTTGTACTCAATCTCACACCTTTCAACACAGGCTAGAACCCCTTCTTCGACTGATCCATATTGAACTTCTTCAATATCTTTTCAAGGTATGTGCTTTGTGAAAGACCAATGAGGCGTTTCGATCTATCTCTATAGATCTTAATACCTAATATGTAAGCAGCTTCTCCAAGGTCCTTCATTGAAAAACACTTATTCAAGTAGGCCTTTATACTTTCCAAGAGTTCTATATTATTTCCCATTATCAGCATGTCATCCACATACAGTATAAGAAATGCTATAGAGCTCCCACTCACTTTCTTGTAAATACAGGGTTCTCCATAAACCTGTACAAACCCAAACGCTTTAATCACCTCATTAAAGCGAATGTTCCAACTCCGAGATGCTTGCACCAGCCCATAGATGGAGCGCTGGAGCTTGCATACCTTGTTAGCATCTTTAGGACCGACAAAACCTTCTGGCTGCATCATATACAGTTCTTCCTTGAGGAAGCCATTAAGGAATGCCGTTTTGACGTCCATTTGCCAGATCTCATAATCATAAAATGCGGCAACTGCTAACATGATTCGAACTGACTTTAGCATCGCTACGGGTGAGAAAGTCTCATCGTAGTCAACTCCTTGAACTTGTCGATAACCTTTAGCGACAAGCCGAGCTTTATAGGCGGTCACATTACCGTCTGCGTCAGTCTTCTTCTTAAAGATCCATTTGTTTTCAATGGCTCACTTATCATCAGGCAAGTCCACCAAAGTCCATACTTTGTTCTCATACATGGATCCTATCTCGGATTTCATGGCCTCAAGCCATTTGTTGGAATCTGGGCCCGCCATTGCTTCTTCATAGTTCGAAGGTTCACCGTTGTCCAACAACATGATCTCTAGGACAGGATTGCCGTACCACTCTGGTGCGGAACGTGTCCTAGTGGACCTTCGAATAGCAACTTGATCTGAAGCTTCATGATCATCATCATTAACTTCCTCTCTAGCCGGTGTAAGCTCCACAGAAACAACTTCCTGTGCTGCGCTACTCTCCGGGTCGAGTGGAGGTACAATTACCTCATCAAGTTCTATTTTCCTTCCACTTACTTCTTTCGAGAGAAACTCTTTCTCGAGAAAGGATCCATTCTTGGCAACAAAGACTTTACCCTCGGATCGTAGGTAGAAGGTATACCCAATAGTCTCTTTGGGATATCCTATGAAGACGCACTTTTCCGCTTTGGGTTCGAGCTTCTCAGGTTGAAGTTTCTTCACATAAGCATCGCATCCCCAAACTTTTAGAAACGACAGCTTAGGTTTCTTTCCAAACCATAATTCATACGGTGTCGTCTCAACGGATTTAGACGGTGCCCTATTTAAAGTGAATGCGGCAGTCTCTAATGCATATCCCCAAAATGATAGCGGTAAGTCGGTAAGAGACATCATAGATCGCACCATATCCAATAGAGTGCGATTACGACGTTCAGACACACCATTTCGCTGAGGTGTGCCGGGCGGCGTGAGTTGTGAAACAATTCCACATTTCCTAAGGTGTGTGCCAAACTCGTGACTTAAATATTCTCCGCCACGATCAGATCATAGGCATTTTATTTTCCTGTCACATTGATTCTCTACCTCACTCTGAAATACCTTGTACCTTTCAAAGGTTTCAGACTTGTGTTTCATTAAGCAGACATACCCATATCTGCTCAAGTCATCAGTGAGGGTGAGAACATAACGGTAGCCACCGCGAGCCTCGACACTCATTGGACCGCATACATCGGTATGTATTATCTCCAACAAGTCAGTTGCTCGCTCCATTGTTCTGGAGAATGGAGTCTTGGTCATCTTGCCCATGAGGCATGGTTCGCATGTGTCAAATGATTCGAAATCAAGTGACTCCAAAAGTCCATCAGCATGGAGCTTCTTCATGCGTTTGACACCAATATGGCCAAGACGGCAGTGCCACATGTAAGTGGGACTATCGTTATCAACTTTACACTTTTTGGTACTCACACTATGGATATGTGTAACATCACGTTCGAGATTCATCAAAAATAAACCATTGACCAGCGGGGCATGAGCATAAAACATTTCTCTCATATAAATAGAACAACCATTATTCTCGGATTTAAATGAGTAGCCATCTCGCATCAAGCGAGATCCAGATACAATGTTCATGCTCAAAGCTGGTACTAAATAACAATTATTAAGGTTTAAAACTAATGCCGAAGGTAGATGTAGAGGTAGCGTGCCGACGGCGATCACATCGACCTTGGAACCATTCCCGACGCGCATAGTCACCTCGTCCTTGGCCAGCCTCCGCTTATTCCGCAGCTCTTGCTTGGAGTTACAAATGTGAGCAACTGCACCGATATCAAATACCCAGGAGCTACTATGAGCGCTGGTCAAGTACACATCAATAACAAGTATATCACATATACCTTTAATGTTGCTGTCCTTCTTATCCACTAAATACTTGGGGCAGTTCCGCTTCCAGTGACCGGTACCCTTACAATAGAAACACTCAGTCTCAGGCTTGGGTCCATTCTTGTTCTTCTTCTTCCCGGCAACTTGCTTACCGGGCGCGGCAACAGCTTTGCCGTCCTTCTGAAGTTCTTCTTACCCTTGCCTTTCTTGAAACTAGTGGTCTTGTTTACCATCAACACTTGATGCTCCTTTTTGATCTCGACCTCCGCTGATTTCAGCATCGAGTACAACTCGGGAATGGACTTCTCCACACCCTGCATGTTGTAGTTCATCACAAAGCTCTTGTAGCTAGGTGGAAGCGACTGGAGGATTCTGTCAATGACAGAGTCATCCGGGAGATTAACTCCCAGCTGAGTCAAGCGGTTGTGAAGCCCAGACATCTTGAGGATGTGCTCACTAACAGAACTGTTCTCCTCCATCTTACAGCTGAAGAACTTGTCGGAGATGTCATATCTCTCGACTCGGGCATGAGCTTGGAAAACCAGTTTTAGCTCTTGGAACATCTCATATGCTCCTTGTTGCTCAAAACGCTTTTGGAGCCCCGATTCTAAATTGTAAAGCATGCCGCACTGAACAAGGGAGTAATCATCGCAGCGCGACTGCCAAGCGTTCGTAACGTCTTGGTCCGCTGGGAGAATGGGTGGATCACCTAGCGGTGCATCAAGGACATACAATCTCTTGGAAGCTATGAGGATGATCCTCAAGCCACGGACCCAGTCCGCATAGTTGCTTCCATCATCTTTCAGCTTGGTTTTCTCTAGGAACGCGTTGAAATTGAGGTTGACATTTGCGTTGGCCATTGGATCTACAATATAGATATTAAAGGCAATTTTTAGACTAAGTTCATGATAATCGAGTTCACATAATCAAATTATTCAATGAACTCCCACTCAGATAGACATCTCTCTAGTCATCTAAGTGACACATGATCCATGTCAACTAGCCCGTGTCCGATCATCACGTGAGACGGACTAGTCATCCATGGTGAACATCTCCATGTTGATCGTATCTTCTATACGACTCATGTTCGACCTTTCGGTCTTCCGTGTTCCGAGGCCATGTCTGTACATGCTAGGCTCGTCAAGTCAACCTAAGTGTTTCGCGTGTGTAAATCTGGCTTACACTCGTTGTATGCGAACGTTAGAACCTATCACACCCGATCATCACGTGGTGCTTCGGAACAACGATCCTTAGCAACGGTGCACAGTTAGGGTGAACACTTCTCTTGAAATTTTAATTGAGAGATCATCTTATTTACTACCGTCGTTCTAAGAAAATAAGATGTAAACATGATAAACATCACATGCAATCAATATAGTGACATGATATGGCCAATATCATCTTGCTCCTATGATCTCCATCTTCGGGGCATGATGATCATCATTGTCACCGGCACAACACCATGATCTCCATCATCATGATCTCCATCATTGTGTCTTCATGAAGTTGTCTCGCCAACTATTACTTCTACTACTATGGCTAACGCTTAGCAATAAAGTAAAGTAATTACATGGCGTTTATGATTGACACGCAGGTCACACAATAAAATAAGACAACTCCTATGGCTCCTGCCGGTTGTCATAGTCATCGACATGCAAGTCGTGAACCCTATTACAAGAACATGATCAATCTCATACATCACAATGCATCACATCACATCCTTCTGGCCATATCACATCACAAGGCATATGCTGCAAAAACAAGTTAGACGTCCTCTAATTTGTAGTTGCAAGTTTTTACGTGGTTGCTATAGGATTCTTGCAAGAACGTTTCTTACCTACGCCAAAACCACAATGTGATATGCCAATTGCTATTTACCCTTCATAAGGACCCTTTTCATCGAATCCAATCCGACTAAGGTGGGAGAGACAGACACCCACTAGCCACCTTATGCAACTAGTGCATGTCAGGCGGTGGAACCGGTCTCACGTAAGCGTACGTGTAAGGTTGGTCCGGGCCACTTCATCCCACAATACCGTCGAATCAAGATAAGACTAGTAACGGCAAGCATATTAACAAAATCGACGCCCACAACTGCTTTGTGTTCTACTCGTGCATAGATTCTACGCATAGACCTAGCTCTGATGCCACTGTTGGGAGACGTAGTAGTAAATCAAAATTTTCCTACGTGTCACCAAGATCCATCTATGGAGAAACCAGCAAACGAGCGGGGAGAGATTGGATCTTCATACCTTTGAAGATTGCTAAGCGGAAGCGTTGCTAGAACGCGGTTGATGGAGTCGTACTCGCAGCGATTCAGATCGCGGTAGATCCGATCAAGTGCCGAACGGACGGCACCTCCGCGTTCAACACACGTGCAGCCCGGTGACGTCTCCTACGCCTTGATCCAGCAAGGAGGGAGGATAGGTTGAGGGAGAGCTCTGGCAACACGACGGCGTGGTGGCGGTGGAGCTGCGTGGTACTCCGGCAGAGCTTCGCTAAGCACTACGGAGAACGAGGAGAGGGAGGAGTAGGGCTGCACCAGGGAGGAGATGAACTCGTGTATTGTGCAGCCCCAAATACCTCCACTATATATAGGAGGAGGGGAGGAGAGGTGCTGCGCCCTAGGGTTCCACCCTAGGGGTGGCAGAAGCCTCCAGAAACCCATCTGGCCGGCGGCCAGGGCAAGGAGAGGTGGAGGCGCCCTAGGGTGGGCCTTAAGGCCCATCTAAGCCTAGGGTTTGCCCCCCTCCACCCTTTCTGCGCCTTGGGATGGGGTGGGAGGCGCACCAGACCACCTAGGGGCTGGCTCCCTCCCACTCTTGGCCCATGGAACCTTCCGGGGCAGGTGGGCCCACTGGGTGGACCCCCGGAACCCTTCCGGTGGTCCCGGTACACTACCGTAGACACCCGGAACACTTCCGGTAACCAAAACCTCACTTCCTATATATCAATCTTCGTCTCCGGACCATTCCGGGACTCCTCGTGACGTCTTGGATCTCATCCGGGACTCCGAACAACCTTCGGTAACCACGTACACTATTTCCCTATAACCCTAGCGTCATCGAACCTTAAGTGTGTAGACCCTACGGGTTCGGGAGACACGTAGACATGACCGAGACACCTCTCCGGTCAATAACCAACAGCGGGATCTGGATACCCATGTTGGCTCCCATGTACTCCACGATGATCTCATCGGATGAACCACTATGTCAAGGATTCAATCAATCCCGTATACAATTCCCTTTGTCTATCGGTATGGTACTTGCCCGAGATTCGATCGTCGGTATCACCATACCTTGTTCAATCTCGTTACCGGCAAGTCTCTTTACTCGTTCCGTAATACATCATCCCGTGACTAACTCCTTAGTCACATTGAGCTCATAATGATGATGTCTTACCGAGTGGGCCCAGAGATACCTCTCCGTCACACGGAGTGACAAATCCCAGTCTCGATTCGTGTCAACCCAACAGACACTTTCGGAGATACACGTAGCGTACCTTTATAGCCACCCAGTTACGTTGTGACGTTTGGCACACCCAAAGCATTCCTACGGTATCCAGGAGTTACACAATCTCATGGTCTAAGGAAACGACACTTGACATTGAAAAGCTTTAGCAAACGAACTACACGATCTTGTGCTATGCTTAGGATTGGGTCTTGTCCATCACATCATTCTCCTAATGATGTGATCCCGTTATCAACGACATCCAATGTCCATGGTCATGAAACCGTGACCATCTATTGATCAACGAGCTAGCCAACTAGAGGCTCACTAGGGACACGTTGTGGTCTATGTATTCACACATGTATTACGGTTTCCGATTAACACAATTATAGCATGAATAACAGACAATTATCATGAACTAGGAAATACAATAATAACTATTTTATTATGCCTCTAGGGCATATTTCCAACACTTTATTGGTCGAACCTCTATGTCAAGGATTCTGTTAATCCCGTATGATGTTCCCTTTGTTCTTCGGTATGTTACTTGCCCGAGATTCGATCGTCGGTATCTCCATACCTAGTTCAACCTCGTTACCGGCAAGTCTCTTTACTCATTCCGTAATACAAGATCCCGTGACTAACACTTAGTCACATAGCTTGCAAGGCTTATTGTGATGTTGTATTACCGAGTGGGCCGTGAGATACCTCTCCGTCACACGGAGTAACAAATTCCAGTCTTGATCCATGCCAACCCAACAGACACCTTCGTAGATACCTGTAGAGCACCTTTGTAGTCACCCAGTTACGTTGTGACGTTTGATACACACAAGGCACTCTTCCAGTGTCCGCGAGTTGCATGATCTCATGGTCATAGAAACATATACTTGACATTCAGAAAACAGTAGCAATAAACTGACACGATCATATGCTACGTTTGTAGCTTGGGTCTTGTCCATCACATCATTATTCTAATGATGTGATCCCGTTATCAAATGACATCACATGTCTATGGCTAGGAAACCTTGAGCATCTTTGACCAACGAGCTAGTTCACTAGAGGCATACTAGGGACAAAGTGTTGTCTGTTTACCCACACATGTAATGTGTTTCCAATCAATACAATTATAGCATGGATAATAAATGATTATCATGAACAAGGAAATATAATAATAAACACTTTATTGATTGCCTCTAGGGCATATTTCCAACAGTCTCCCACTTGCACTAGAGTCAATAATCTTGTTGACATCACTATGTGATTTACATTGTAATGAATCAAACACCCATGCAGTTCTGGTGTTGATCATGTTTAGCCTTTGGAAGAGGTTTAGTCAATGGGTCCGCAACATTCAGATCCATGTGCACTTTGCAAATATTTATGTCCTTTTCCTCGATGTTATCGCAGATGGAGTTGAAGTGTTGCTTTATGTGTCTGGTCCTCTTGTGAAACTTTGGTTCCTTGGCCAAAGCAATGGCACTAGTGTTGTCACAGAACAGGTTCATTGGATTCAGTGCACTGGGCACTACTCCAAGATCTATCATGAACTGCTTCATCCAGACACCTTCCTTCGCTGCCTCCGAGGCTGCGATGTACTCCGCTTCGCACGTAGAATCGGCTACCACGCTTTGCTTGGAACTGCACCAGCTTACCGCTCCCCCGTTGAGAATAAATATGTATCCGGTTTGTGACTTAGAGTCATCCGGATCAGTGTCAAAGCTTGCATCTACGTAACCCTTTACGACGATCTCTTCATCACCTCCATAAACGACAAACATTTCCTTAGTCCTTTTCAGGTACTTAAGGATATTCTTGACCGCTGCCCAGTGCTCCATTCCAGGATCACTTTGAAACCTTCCGGCCATACTTATGGCAAGGCTGACATCGGGTCTTGTGCACAACATTGCATACATGATAGAGCCTATGGCTTAAGCATAGGGGATGACACTCATCTTTTCTCTATCTTCTACAGTCACTGGGCATTGAGTCTTACTCAACTTCACACCTTGTAACACAGGCAAGAACCCCTTCTTGGACTGATCCATTTTGAACTTCTTCAAAACTTTATCAAGGTATGTGCTCTATGAAAGTGCTATTAAGCATCTCGATCTATCTCTATAGATCTTAATGCCTAATATGAAAGAAGCTTCGCCTAGGTCCTTCATTGAAAAACTCTTGTTCAAATATTCCTTCACGCTTTCCAGCATTTCTATATTGTTTCCAATCAGCAATATGTCATCCACATATAATATTAGAAACGCTATAGATCTCCTACTCACTTTCTTGTAAATAAAAGCTTCTCCATAAACTTGTATAAACTCAAACACTTTGATCACCTCATCAAAGCGCTTATTCCAACTCCGAGATGCTTGCACCAGCCCATAAATGGATCGTTGGAGTTTGCAAACTTTGTCAGCATTCTCTGGATCGACAAAACCTTATGGTTGCATCATATACAACTCTTCCTCAAGGAAATCGTTGAGGAATGCTGTTTTGACATCCACCTGCCAAATTTCATAGTCGAAATAAGCAGCTACTGCCAACATGATTCTGACAGACTTAAGCATCGCTACGGGTGAGAAGGTCTCATCGTAGTCAACTCCTTGAACTTGTAAAAAAAACTTTGCCACAAGTCAAGCTTTATAGATGGTGACATTACCGTCCGCGTCTGTCTTCTTCTTAAACATCCATTTGTTTTGAATGGCCTTTCGCCCTTCAAGTAATACTTCCAAAGTCCATACTTTGGTTTCATACATGGATCCCATCTCGGATTTCATGGCCTCTAACCATTTCTCGGAATCCGGGCCCATCACCTCTCCTCCATAGCTCATAGGTTCATTGTTGTCCAACAACATGACCTCCAAGACAGGGTTGCCGTACCACTCAAGAGTAGTATGCGCCCTTGTCGACCTATGAGGTTCAATAGCAGCTTGACCCGAAGCTTCATGATCATCATCATTAACTTCCTCTTCAACCGTCGTAGGTTCCATAGAATCATCTTTCTGCGCTGCGCTACTTTCTGGTGGAAGTAAAGGTTCAATAACCTCATCAAGCTCTAATTTCCTCCCACTCAATTCTTTCAAGAGAAACTCTTTCTCAAGAAATGTTCCGCTCTTAGCGACAAACACTTTGCCTTCGGATCTGAGATAGAAGGTATACCCGACTGTCTCTTTCGGGTATCCTATGAAGACGCATTTCTCCACTTTGGGTTCCAGCTTTTCAGGTTGAAGCTTTTTGACATAAGCATCACATCTCCAAACTTTAAGAAACGACAACTTTGGCCTCTTGCCAAACCATAGTTCATATGGCGTGGTCTCAACGGATTTCGATGGTGCCCTATTTAAAGTGAATGCAGTTGTCTCTAATGCATAACCCCAAAACGATAGTGGCAAATCAGCAAGAGACATCATAGAACGCACCATATCTAAGAAGGTTCGATTACGACGTTCGGACACACCATTACGCTATGGTGTTCTGGGCGGTGTCAACTGTGAAACAATTCCACACTGTCTTAAGTGATTGCCAAACTCATAACTCAGATATTCACCTCCTCGATCAGATTGCAGGAATTTAATCTTCTTGTTACGATGATTCTCAACTTCACTCTAAAATTGCTTGAACTTTTCAAACGTTTCAGACTTGTGTTTCATTAAGTAAATATACCCATATCTACTTAAGTCATTAGTGAAGGTGAGAAAATAAGGTTATCCACCATGCACTGTAACATTCATTGGACCGCACACATCAGTATGTATGATTTCCAATAAGTCACTTGCCCGTTCCATTGTTCCAACGAACGACATTTTAGTCATCTTGCCCATGAGGCATGGTTCACATGTGTCAAGTGATTCAAAATCAAGTGACTCCAAAAGTCCATCAGCATGGAGCTTCCTCATGCGTTTTACTCCAATATGACCTAAATGGCAGTGCCACAAGAAAGTGGTACTATCATTATCAACTCTACATCTTTTGGCATCAATGTTATGAACATGTGTATCATCACTATCAAGATTCAATATGAATAAACCCCTCACATTGGGTGCATGACCATAAAAGATATTACTCATATAAGTAGAACAATCTTTATTCTCCGATTTAAATGAGTAACTGTCTCGCAATAAACAAGATCCAGATATAATGTTCATGCTTAACGCAAGCACTAAATAACAACTATTCGGGTTCATCACTAATCCCGATGGTAATCGAAGAGAGAGCATGCCGACGGCAATCACATCAACCTTGGAACCATTTCCCACGTGCATCGTCACTTCATCCTTTGCCAACCTTCGTCTCTTTTGTAGTTCCTGTTTTGAGTTGCAAATGTGAGCAACCGAACCGGTATCAAATACCCAGGCACTACAGCGAGAGCTAGTAAGGTACACATCAATAACATGTATATCATATATACCTTGTTTGTCGTTGGCCGCCTTCTTGTCAGCCAGGTACTTGGGGCAGTTCCGCTTCCAGTGACCAGTTCCCTTGCAATGAAAGCACTCAGTTTGTGGCTTGGGTCCATGCTTGGGCTTCTTTACAGGAGTAGCAACTTCTTTGCCATCCTTCTTGGTTTTACCCTTCTTACCCTTGCCCTTGCCATTCTTCTTGAAACTAGTGGTTTTATTGACCATCAACACTTGATGTTCTTTATGGATTTCAGACTCGGCGACTTTTAGCATCGCAAATAGCTCTGCGGCTGACTTGTTCATCCCGTGCATGTTATAGTTCATCACAAAGCTCTTGTAACTTGGTGGCAGTGATTGAAGAACTATGTCAGTGATCGCCTCTAGCGGAAGGGCAATTCCCAACTCCGCTAGACGAGTCGAATACCCAGACATTCTGAGTATATGTTCACTGATAGACCTGTTCTCCTCCATCTTGCAAGCATAGAACTTATTGGAGGTCTCATACCTCTCGATTCGGGCATTCTTCTGAAAGATAAAGTTAAACTCCTGGAACATCTCATATGCTCCATGACATTCAAAACGTCTTTGAAGTCCCGGTTCTAAGCCATACAATATTGCACACTGAACTATTGAGTAATCTTCAAAACGTGCCTCCCAAGCGTTCTTAACGTCTTCGGATGACATGTCTTCTGGTTGGTCACCAAGCGGTGCATCAAGGACATATGATTTCTGGGAAGCCGTGAGGATAATCCTCAGATTACGGGCCCAGTCAACAAAGTTACTTCCATCATCTTTCAACTTAGCTTTCTCTAGGAACGCATTAAAATTCAGGGGTGCTGCTACGCGAGCCATTGATCTACAACATAAATATGCAAAGGTTACTTAGACTATTGTTCAAGATAATGAGTTTAGTTAATCAAATTACTAAAGCTCCCACTCAAATTGACATCCCTCAGGTCATCTGAGTGTCACATGATCCAAATTCACCAACTCAAGTCCAATCATCATGTGAGTTGAGGTGGTTTAAATGGTGAACATCATCATGTTGATCATATCTACTATAAGACTCATGTTTGACCTTTCGGTCTCTTGTGTTCCAAGGCCATGTATGTACATGCTAGGCTCGTCAAGTTTAACCTGAGTGTTATGCATGTTTAATTGGCCATATCACATCACAACATACCCTGCAAAAACAAGTTAGATGTCCTCTAATTGTTGTTGCATGTTTTACATGGCTGCTACGGGTATCTAGCAAGAACAATTCTCACGTACGCATAAACCACAATAGTGATACATAAGTTACTTTTCAACCTTCTAAGGACCGCCTTTGTCAAATCCAATCCAACTAAAGTAGGAGAAACTGCCATCTGCCAGCCATCTTTTGCAACAAGTTGTAGTTGAGGGAACCGGTCTCTCGTAAGCGTACGAGTAATGTTGGTCCGGGCCGCTTCATCCCACAATACCGCTAAACCAAAACACGACCAAGGGAGGAAGAAATCTAAGCATCAACGCCCACAAACTCTTTGTGTTCTACTCGAGATCTCATCTACACATAGACCTAGATCATGATGCCACTGTTGGGGAACATCGCATGGGAAACAAAAATTTTCCTACGCTCACGCAAGACCTATCCATGGTGATGAGCATCTATGAGGGGGAGAGTGGATCTACATACCCTTGTACATCGCTAAGCCGGAAGCGTTAAGAAACACGGTTGGTGTAGTCGAACATCTTCGCGATCCAAATCACCGAGCGTCCCGCGATCCAATCACGATCCGTCCCGATCAAACACCGAACGGACGACACCTCCGCGTTCAGCACACGTACAGCTTGATGACGATCTCCGCCTTCTTGATCCAGCAAGAGGGAGAGGAGAGGTAGACGAGTTCTCCGGCAGCGTGACGGCGCCGCGGCAATGGTGGTGGAGCAATTCCGGCAGGGCTTCGCCTAAGCACTGCAGAAAACCGATCTAGAGGAGAAACTATGCACTAGAGGAACGGGTAGCACGTGGCTGAAAATCAAGTGCAAAACCCCTAAAACCTCTAGTATATATAAGAGGAAGAGAGGAGGAGGCTTGGCCCTTGGGCCAAGCCATCTAGGTGTTGGCCGAACCAAGAGGAGAGGAGGATTCCTCCTCCAATCCTAGTAGGACTAGGACTCCTCCTTATTTTGGCCTTTTTGCCTTTTTCCACCTTTTTCTCATTGGGATTTTCTTCCCAGCCACATGGGCCTTGTGTGGGACTTCCACCGGCCCACTAAGGGCTGGTAATCACTCTCCCACAGCCCATGTAGCCTCTTGGGTCGAAATACCCCTCCTGATGGTCTCCTGGTACACTCCCGGCACTCTCGGTACACTACCGATGAGCCCGAAACTTTTCCGGTGACCAAAATAGGACTTCCTATATATTAATAGTTACCTCCGGACCATTCCGGAGCTCCTCGTGACGTCCGGGATCTCATACGGGACTCCGAACAACCTTCGGTTACCACCATGCATAACTCTATACTACCGAAACGTCACCAAACCTTAAGTGTGCAGACCCTGCGGGTTCGAGAACTATGTAGACATGACCGAGACACCTCTATGGTCAATAACCAATAGCGGGACCTGGATGCCCATATTGGTTCCTACACATTCTACGAAAATCTTTATTGGCGAACCTCTATGTCAAGGATTCAGTTAATCCTGTATGATGTTCCCTTTGTTCTTCGGTATGTTACTTGCTCGAGATTCAATCGTCGGTATCTCCATACCTAGTTCAACCTCGTTACCGACAAGTCTCTTTACTCATTTCGTAATACAAGATCCCGTGACTAACACTTAGTCACATTGCTTGCAAGGCTTATTATGATGTTGTATTACCGAGTGGGCCTTGAGATACCTCTCCGTCACACGGAGTAACAAATCCCAGTCTTGATCCATGCCAACCCAACATACACCCTAGGAGATACCTATAGATCACCTTTATAGTCACCCAGTTACATTGCGACGTTTGATACACACAAGACACTCTTCCGGTGTCCGTGAGTTGCATGATCTCATGGTCGTAGAAACATATACTTGACATTCAGAAAACAGTAGCAATAAACTGACACAATCATATGCTACGTTTGTAGTTTGGGTCTTGTCCATCACATTATTCTTCTAATAATGTGATCCCGTTATCAAATGAAATCACATGTCAATGGCTAGGAAACCTTGACCATCTTTGACCAGTGAGCTAGTTCACTAGAGGCATACTAGGGACAAAGTGTTGTCTATTTACCCACACATGTAATGTGTTTCCAATCAATACAATTATAGCATGGATAATAAACGATTATCATGAACAAGGAAATATACTAACAAACACTTTATTTATTGACTCTAGGGCATATTTCCAACATCATATTCCTCGTTCATATCTTCAAGGTCACACCAACTTCTTCATCTTCAAAGTCTTCACAAAGTCTTCACCAAAGTCTTCAGAAAGTCTTCAGCAAAGCCTTCACTTGAAGACATACATTTTTAGGGGTCAATAATCTCGGAATATATCAAACTTCTCATCGACTTATAGAGCCTGTGTACACTCACAAACACATTAGTACCTTAACCTATAAGTCTACAATACACCAAAATCACTAAGGGGCACTAGATGCACTAACAATCTCCCCCTTTTTGGTGATTGATGACAAATAGGTTAAGTTTTCAACGGGGATAAACATATGAAGTGAAAGTACATATTTTGAGGAATTTGATTGCAAGATATAGAAGAACTCCCCCTGAAGATGTGCATATATGAGGAATTTGCTTTGGACTGCAAATGGACATGGCAGGTTAAAACATGGAGAACTCCCCCTATATCTTGTAATTCATCCACGCATTTGAACATATGATATGAACAATTTGAAATGCGTGAGGAAAATGGGGTCTGACGAAATTCAACATGTATGCATTAAGGTACTTGAGGAAATAAACATGCGAGGAAATAGTTCAAAAGTGTCAGACCACCATCAGACTTAAGTTTACAATTCAACCAACAAAAGTTTCAGAAGAGCGAGAGTTGTAACTTAAACAAAAATAGACCATATATAGAGACCCACTCGAAGACTAACTCAAATTTTCTCCCCCTTTGTCATCGAAGACCAAAATGGACAAAAAAGTGAGGACTAACGCCCCTTTGAAGAATTTCATCGTGTTGGTGAGGAAGGAGCGCGGGCGTTGTCGGGGTCGTTTGTCGATGCAAGGCCTGCCACTGTGTCGTCAATGTCTTCATTGTCATCGCGCTCTCGAGATGAAGAAAATGAACTTGTGACCATCAGAGGAACTTGAACTTTCTTGAATTTCTTCTAAGGTCGACGAGCCCAGTCAGGATGTTCCTCAAGATCCAGCTCATCCAGTTTTTCAGAAGACATGAGGTGAGAGAGTACGGCCCAAGAGCGGTTGAGGTTTTCATGCGCATAGTAGTGATTCGTCTTCACGGTGTTCTGCGTCACAGTCATGTTCTGCACAATGTATCCAAGTTGACGCTTCACCCACTTGTGATTGCGATCAACCTTCTGATGAAGACTTATTAGAAGCTCGCGATCAGTCATCACACAAGGGGAAGACTCTTGAGGTTTGTGAGCTGAGGCCTTTGCATCGGAGTCTTGGGTGGCAGTGTCATCATTGGTGGAGAAGGAAGCGACTTTGCGAAACTGTCCATCCAATGGACGAGTGCCTTGATTAATGGCAGCCTTGCCTTTTCCTTCAACTGAGGCAATTGTGCTTTTGATGACTTCAATTGTAGGCAGGAAGCCAAAGTGGTTCTGGAAATCAGCCTTGAAGGGAACCGAGGACTTTGCCCTGATGAATTTCTTTATCCAAGGCGCATAGGGCTTCTGTTCAAATGGAGCTAAAGCAGCACTGACCAAAGTCCTCATGAAGAAGTCGTGCAAGTCAATGGGAATCCCATGAATGATGTTGAAGAGCATATTCTTCATGACTCCTTCCACTTCTTCTTCAGAATTGTGGCCCTTCTGAGGACATAGCGTATTTGTGAGTATACGGTAGATGGTCCTGGGCACATATAGCAGATCTTCACAAGGAAGGTTTTTCGTTGAGGCTTTCTAGGAGGCAATGTCTTCATCAACACTTGCATCAGCTGATTTGGAAGTGCAGGCTCATCAAACAGTTTGCGAGCTTCATCTGAGGGAATTGGAACTGGTACACACTGAAGCAATTCAGAAGCTTGAGCAGTGAAGTGTGTTGATCCTGTCATCCAGTCCAATATCCAGGAGTTGACGTCTGAAGCATTTCCGCTCATATGCAAAGTGGCATAGAACTGAAGAATGAGTTCTTCATTCCAGTCACAAATGTCAACGCAGAATGGGAGAATGCTTGCATCATGAAGAACCTGGAGCACCAGTGTGAATGATAGAAGGGTTTCCATGTCAGCATGAGGAATTTGGTGGTGCTCGAAGACTTTCTTCTTCTCAAAAAGAACTGATACATAGTAATTGAGCTATGTTGCCGTCCAGAATCTGTTGTGACCGACCCTTGCAAAGTCATAGGGATTTGGACTAGTGGAGAACATATGTTCATTGAAGAAATTGCTCTTGAGGAATTTGGGGCATACCGAGCCTTTGAATGGCATTCTTGGCTTCGGTTGAAAATTTGGCTTGAAGCGCCCCTTAATCTCCTTTGGCATGGGAGGAACACCTTCAGATAGAACGATTTGGAGAGCTGGTTCCTCAGTTGCGGCGGGAGCCACAAGATCATCAGCCGTTGCGGCTGGAATTTCTTCAATGACTTGGGTGTTTAGATTGGCAGATTCTTCATGTATTTCTTCAGTCAGAGTAGGCGACTGAGAAATCCGTGTCAGAGGAGTAGGCATTGGTGAATTTGGGTGTGCTGATTCCCAATATTCATCATTGATGACAGGCGTTGGATTGACAATGTCTACGTCCTCATCAATTTCTTCAACTCTAGCCTCTTCAGCAGTGAACTGAGGCTGGGGCGATGATACCTTTGGAGTTGAAGCAATGTCTTCAACTTCAATTTCTTCATCAATCTGCTCTGTCGAAGCAGCAGACTGATCTTCATCTTCATCTGGGATGACATATTCCACCCCAAATGGTACAATTTTGTAGGCAGGTGCTGAGGAAATTGGTATAGCATCAATAGGTCCAGTTGAAGAACTTGGCATAGTCTTCAACTTCTTCACGACTGAGGTTTCTGAATGTGATGCTTTTCTCTTGAGAGTCTTTTCCTCAGCAATGTCAGTTTCTTCAGGAACGACTGATGCAGCCGCCCTGGTGTGTTCAGTTTCTTCAGGCGCAGCAAAAGCTTCAGCTGGCCTTTCAGTTTCTTCAGGCACAACAGTGGTGGTTGTCCTGGCATGATCATCAGTGGTCTGAGTTTCCTCAGCAGCACTGGCAGTTGCTTCTGGTGCAGAAGCATTTCCATCAGCAGTCTCATCAGGCTGAGCAATTTCATCAGTAGCTTGAGGAATTTCATCAGCCTGAGGATTTTGTGGTTGCGATCGAGCTGCAACCCTAGTGTTGTGATCCTTCACTGCAGCTTGAGCAGCCCTGACGAATCTAACCTTGGTGCCCTTCCATTCAACATCATATCTCTCTTGATCCTTAGAGAGTGTGCGAATTTCAGACTGAGCAGTGACGAGTTGATTTGGGGTCAAATTCATCACATTGTCTCTTAGAAACTTTTTGTTCCGAACCCTGTTCCTCTTAGCTCTCAGAGCTTGCTCTCTCTTCCATTTTTCTTTAGAGATGAAGTGGGTGAGGACATGATCCACTCCAAGAGGCAGATTTAGTGAAGAAAGTGGGGTGCTTGGGTCTTCATGCCATATATCGATGAAGTTGAGGATCATCTTGGGATCCAGCATGAGAGGAACAGAGCTGCCCTTTGCTATAGCAGCCTTTTGCTGACTGTGCTTGATGATTTCTTCCAATTCCTCATCATCAGCTTCATCATCATCATCCTCAGAACCTGAGGGTATGGTCACCACAGACTTTCTTGAGTGAGGACTTGGTCTTTGACCTTGTCCAGCAGTTTTCTTCAGCTTCAATGCAGAAGGGCTAGTTGAAGATGCCACAGAAGACAGAGTAGCAACCATTCCAGCAGCTGAAGACTTTGTAGGCTGATGCCTTTGACCTTGAGGGATTTGCTGTGAAGGTTTTGAGGTTGAAGAACTTGTCTTCAATGCAGATTTCTTCCTCATGATTTTCTTCGGAGCACTGGCAGAGGCTCCGGCAGAGGCAACAGCAGCAGAATCTTCATTGAATTTCTTCACTGCCTCTTTGGCTTTCTTCGCCAGCTTGGCTTGCTGCTTCTCCCACATGTGAGGAAAGTCCTCACTAGTCTTGATGCTAGTGGGATCAGCAATTTGATTTGGAGCAAGGGGAGGCCTGCTGCAAAGAGGTTTTACTACAAATTTCATCATTTATTTTGGAGTTACATAACAATACTCCTTCCATTCCCTTGCCCATCTCCTCTCAATTTTTTGCAGACGAATTTTTCTCTGCTTGGTCATTTCTTTGCCATGAGTTTCTTCATCGGGTGTGCAGTATTCCTCATGCACGTCGTCTGGGATCTCAAAGGCAGTGTGCACATCTAGCTTCTTTCCACCTTTCCGAGGTTTCTTTCCGTCAACCATTTTCTTCACTTGAGGAATATGAACTCTTGAGGACTCTGAAGAAGTACATAGTTTTTCCTCAAGGAGCGCTGCAAATGAGTTAAGTTGATAAGAACCTAGTGATTCATCAGCGAATATGTTGTACTTATGAATAGAGTATAGGTGCGAGGAATTTGAAGAGGTCATATGCGTTCTTAGAAATTTTTAAATAAAACAGGTGAGAGGAATTTGACCATGGGTGTCTTGAGGAATTTCACTAAGTGTTCTTTGTCTTAGGTTCCAGAGTTGTGCAAATTTTGAGGATTCACACAATTGAGGAATCTTAAATAAAATCATTACTTAGGGAAGAAACATCAAGTATGTGAAGATGTAAGGTGCTTTTAGAATAAGGTTCATAAAGAATAAACACCTTTTGAGGAATATGAAGAGCATTTGAGGATCAAACAAGGGCAGTAAAAATAAATTTTATTTACCCTGATGAAGAAAACGACGAACAAGAGATGAGATTGGGAAGTTCGTCCGTTCAGATCTCCCACGCCCTAGCTTGGCAGAGGGAGACAACTATAGCGGCGGCGGGATGAGGACTTCCGCGATAGATGCGAGTACGGCGACGACGAGGTCGAGGCAGTGAAGCTCTTCCTCACCAGCGACGATGACTTTAGCGGCGGCGCTAGGTTGGAGCTCGGGAGAGGGATGAGATGAGGAGTAACCGAGCATAGTTGAAGGGGAGGGGGTATTTATAGAGGGAGTGGAAACCAATCTGCCCAAAGATTTTGGACAAGATTGCCCCTAACCCTTTCTCTCCACGCGACAGGTGTCACCCATGTTCTGAGTAGTGGAGATTATGGGGGATTGTGGGTTATCTAGTCATGGGAATCGGAACCGTTTGAATGGGAACCGTTGAAAATTTTGATAGTGAAATTTCAAAGTTTCCGTTCGCAAATTCTTCAGCTATCAAGAACACAGTGAAGACTTTGAACGAGTTTCAAAGTAGAACGCATATGAAGAATTTGTGAACATACTGGGTTGAGTTTAGCATAGAGGGGGAAAGGGTCTGATCACATTCACTTAGATGAAAATCAACTTGAAGAATTAGCAATAAGGGAATGCTATTGAGGACATTGAAAACTCATATATATATATATATATATATATATATATATATATATATATAGTCAATGAAGAACATGAGTTTCAAAGTTTGAAGAATTTGAAAACTTGAGGAATTTGATAATTTGAAGAATTTGCAAAAATGACGAAAAACTCAATTTTGAAGAATTTCAACTTTGGTTGGTGGCGTGACCCACCATATAAGAATGATGATTTCAAACACCGCGTACAATTGTCGTAGGGTTCTGAGAATCAAATTCTTCATTAATTTCTTCACACTTAGAGGGTTATTCTTCATTGATTGAAGAAAAACATTACTTCGTGTGTTGCACATCAAAGTCATCAATTTTTGCATAAGTGTTAGGATGTGTGTCCTTCTTCAAAGAACATTCGAAGATTCTAAGATATTTAGCTCACACCGTAACTTGCAAAATCTCTTTTCATCCAAGGGCTTGGTGAAGATATCGGCCAGTTGTTCTTCAGTAGGGATGTGGTCGATGGAGATGTCACCCTTGAGTACATGATCTCAAAGAATGTGATGACGAATCTGGATGTGCTTGGTCTTGGAATGCTGAACTGGGTTGTATGCAATCTTGATGGCACTCTTGTTGTCGCAGTAGAGAGGCACATTCTTCAACCTGATGCCGTAGTCCTTGAGGGTTTGCTTCATCCATAGTAACTGAGCACAACATGAGTCAGCAGCGATGTACTCAACTTCAGCAGTAGAGAGTGACGCGCAATTCTACTTCTTCGAGGACCAGCAGACTAAGGATCCTCCGAGGAAATGACATGTGCCTGAGGTTGACTTGCGACCCACACGATCTCCAGCATAGTCAGCATCAGAGTATCCGACGAGGTGAAGATTTGAGCCCTTGGGATATCATAATCCAAGTGTTGGTGTGTAAGCTAAGTATCAAAGAATATGTTTCACAGCCTTATGGTGTGATTCCTTCGGTGTTGCTTGGAATCCGGCACACATGCAAACACTGAGCATAATATCAGGCCTAGATGCACATAGATACAATAATGAGCCAATCATGGAGCGGTATACCTTCTGATCAAAATCTTTACCATTTTCATCAGTGCAGAGGTGGCCTTTTGAAGGCATTGGAGTTTTGACGTCTTTGCAATCTTGCATGTCGAATTCCCTCAGAACATCCTTGAGGTACTTCTCTTGGGAGATGAAGATGCCATTGTCTTGTTGACGAATTTGAAGACCTAAGAAGAATTTCAACTCTCCCATCATCGACATTTGATATTCTTCACTCATCATATAGGCAAATTCATCACTGTAACGTTTGTCAGTACAACCAAAGATAATATCGTCTACGTATATTTGGCATATGAACAGTTCATTGTCATAGGATTTTGTGAAAAGAGTGGGGTCGAGTGAACCAGGTTTGAAGCCTTTCTTCATGAGGAATTCCTTCAGAGTGTCGTACCACGCCCGAGGGGCCTGCTTGAGGCCATAGAGGGCCTTGTTGAGTCTGAAGACTTTGTCAGGATGCTTAGGGTCTTCAAAACCTGGGGGTTGAGCAACATATACTTCTTCCTCAAGCTTACCATTGAGGAATGCACTTTTCACATCCATTTGATATAAGATGATATTATGATGGTTAGCATAAGCAAGCAATATTCGAATAGCTTAAAGTCTAGCAACAGGTACGAACGTTTCATCAAAGTCAATTCCTTCAACCTGTGTGTAGCCTTGAGCTACAAGACGAGCCTTATTCCTCACCACAAGGCCATTTTCATCTTGCTTGTTGCGGTAGATCCACTTGGTACCTATGATGTTATGTTTGCGAGGATCTGGCCGCTTGACAAGTTCCCACACGTTGCTGAGCTTGAACTGATGCAATTCCTCTTGCATAGCTTGAATCCACTCAGGCTCCTTGAATGGTTCATCAACTTTAGTGGGCTCTATGAGAGAGACAAAGTCAAAGTGCCCACAAAAGTTAGTTAAATGTGAAGCTTTTGAGCAAGTGAGGGGACCTGGTGCATTGATGTCATCGATGATTTTGTCAATCTGTACTTCATTTGCAACTCTAGGATGAGCAGGTTGACGTGGCTAAGGACTTCCTTCAACATCATTTTCTTCAGGTGTATCAACATGAAAGTCTTCATTTTTTAGAATGACTTCCTCAGTGGGTATGATATCTTCAGTTGCCTTTAGCTTGATGGAATCCTCAGGAGACTGTTCGTGCTCTCTTTGCGAGCCATTAGTTTCATCAAACAGCACATCAATAGTTTCAACAACCTTGTGATGGTAGGTGTTGAAGACTTTGTAGGTGTGCGAGTCCTTTCCATAACCAAGCATAAAACCTTCATGTGCTTTTGGTGCAAACTTAGAACTGTGGTGAGGATCGCTGATCCAGCATTTTGTACCGAAGACTTTGAGATAACTTACATTGGGTTTCTTGCCAGTCATAAGTTCATATGAAGTCTTCTTGAAGAATTTGTGAAGATATACCTTGTTGATGATGTGGCAAGCAGTATCAATTGCCTCAAGCCAGAAGCGATGAGGAGTCTTGTATTCATCAAGCATGGTGCGAGCCATCTCAACTAGAGTCCCGTTCTTGCACTCCATGATGCCATTCTGTTGAGGAGTATAAGAGGTAGATAACTCATGAGTAATACCAAGTTCATCAAGATATTCATCAAGATTAGTGTTCCTGAATTCAGTCCCATTATCACTACTAATATGCTTGATCTTGACGCCGAAGTTGGTGGAGGCCCTTGAAGAAAATCGTCTGAAGACATCCTGCACTTCATTTTTGTACAGAATAATATGCACCCAAGTGTAACGAGAGTAAATGACAAAGCCATACAAACTTGAAGCATTTGTTAGTATGGAGTAATGAGTGGGGCCAAAGAGATCCATGTGAAGCAATTCAAAGGGTCGAGTCGTGGTCATGATTGTCTTCGAGGGATGCTTGGATCTGGTCATCTTCCTAGATTCACATGCACCGCAGAGGTGGTCCTTGAGGAATTTGACACCCTCGATGCCAATGACATGCTTTTTCTTCACGAGCGTGTGCAAGTTCCTCATGCCCGCATGTCCAAGTCGTCGATGCCACAGCCAGCCTTCTGAAGACTTTGCAAGTAAGCATGTGGCAGGTTGAGGACCTGTAGAGAAATCAACAATATACAAGTCTCCTCTCCTAAAGCCTTCGAAGACTTTGGAATTGTCAGATTCCATGATGACAACACAACGTTATTTTCCAAATACGACGATCATATCAAGATCACAAAGCATTGAGACAAACATAAGGTTGAACCCAAGGGATTCAACAAGCATCACTTTATCCATGGTTCGGTCCTTTGAGATAGCAACCTTACCAAGTCCCAATACCTTGCTTTTTTCCTTTGTCTGTGTAGGTGATATGCATCAGAGGAGATGGAGTGACTGGCAAATTCATCAGTAGATTCTTGTCACCAGTCATGTGGTTTGTGCATCCACCATCAAGGACCCACTTAGTAGCTTTTGGAGTATCATCCTGCAGATGAATTAGTACAACTTACGAGCTCATATGCTTCAAAGTGAAGAATATGGCATCAATTTCATCAGACATAATTTCATCACACAAGATAGTAAGCAAGTAGTGTGAGGACGAGAGAAATGAGGAATTCATTTATGCATAGTTAGCTTGCGTCCTTTCAAGCATTTCCTCAGGTCTCCAGCAAATTCATCAGATGTTCATCTGGAGACCTGACCCTGCATAAGATGTTAGTTCAATTTCCTCACCACCCACATCTGGAGGGGTGGCAAAGAGTTCATCATTCTGCGAGCACCATATGAGAAGGGAGGCATAGAAGCATGTGTGCTTCGTTTCACAGGGCGAGGGTTAGAGTACTCAAATGAATAAACAGAGAAATTCTTCGTGGACTTATGAACATAATGGTTTGAAGAATAATGCACATATTCATAACTCTTAGGTTTTCCCTGCAAAATAGAGGCATTACTACGAGAATGATAATTTTGACCATTTGAGGAATATGGTCCAAGTGAGGACTTTGGTCCATATGAGGAATTTGATCTGGGGTTCCTATTCTTCATGAGTGGTGTCGTGAGGACATTCACTTGAAGATTTTGAAGGTAGCTCTTGGGAACCCAGTTTTCTTCATAGGAGAACTGTTCCTGCAGTTAGTTCCAACAAATCTAGCAAATACTTCATCTTTCTGATTTTTGAAGAATTTGTAGTTGGAGTCAAGTGACTCATCAGAGGAATATGAAGTTTCACATGTAAATCCAGATAAAGTGGATGGATCTACAGGAGGTCCTTTCGCAGCAACCCATGAGGTTTTGGGGTACTGCTTAGGTGTCCAGTAGGATCCATCAGCGTTGAGTTTCCTCACAAAGGCAATACCCTCTTTCCTAGGGTTCCTGTTCAGAATCTGCTTTTTGAGTACACCGCAAAGGGTTTGATGCCCTTTGAGACTTTTGTACATGCTTGTCACATACAATTCCTTCAACCCTGCATTGTCATCAGTGATACTTGTGGTGTCCTCAGATGAGGAATTTGAAACCACCGGAATAGTTGAAGAATTTGCAGCAATAGAAGCATTTGAACATTTAGGTGAAGAATTAGCAGTTTCACGTTCGATGCATTTCAAACAAGGTGGAGTGAATTCTTCCTGAGCGGTACTGATCTGTTGAGCCAGTAAGGAATCGTTTTCCCTTTGGAGATCCTCATGTGACACCCTCAGTTTCTCAAGATCTTGCTTTCTTTGAAGAAATTCATAAGAAAGCTTCTCATGATCGGCTAAGAGGTCGTTATGATGATTCTGAAGGTTATCATACTTTGTCTGAAGACTTTTGAGATCATCAGACAGAGTTTGAGTCCGATCCACTTCATAGTTCAACAGATCATCGCTTTTGTCTAGCATTTTCTGAAGCTTTTCAAGTGCACTTTGTTGCTTAGTGGCAAGTTTAACAAGTTTAGCATAGCTAGGTTTCACATATTCATCAGATTCATCTTCACTTGATTCAGATGAGGAATGATGTTTGTGTACCTTTGAGCCTTTTGCCATGAAGCAATAGGTGGGAGTATAATCATCATTTATGACGTCAGAGTCGTTGGAGTAGTCATATTCTTCATCGTTGAAGATGGACTTGTTGACAAAAGTAATAGCGAGAGCAAGGCTAGCGACACCAGATTCTGATTCCTCCTCAGATTCTTCCTCTTCTTCATATTCTTCATATTCTTCCTCAGAATCCATTTCCTTGCCGATGAATGCTCGTGCCTTTCTAGAACCATTCTTCTTGTGCTTTGAGGATTTTGAAGATGAGGACTTTGTAGATGAGGACTTTGAAGATTTCTTCTTTTTCTTCGAGTCATCAGAACTATCATCCTTGTATTTCTTCTTCTTCTTTGAATCTTTTTCCTAGAGAGGAGAGTCAGAGATAAAGTGACCAGGCTTCTTGCAATGATGACAAGTTCTTTTCTTGTAGTCTTCTGAGGAATCAGATTTCCTCAAGCCACTTTTTGATGACTTTCCAAATCCACCTCTCCTTGAGAATTTCTGGAATTTCCTCACAAGCATTGCTAGTTCCTGACTTAGTTCAGGATCAGCAAGGCTACTGTCAAAATCTTCTTCTTCAAATGAGGAAATTGCTTTTGCCTTCAGAGCACAAGATCTTCCATAGCTTGACCCGTAGAGGTCTCTCTTCTCAGCTTGTTGAAATTCATGAGTATTGAGTCTCTCAAGAATGTCAGCAGGATCAAGTGCTTTCTCCACGTTCTTGAATCATCAACGCCAGAGTATCGAATGAGGAGTCAAGAGATCTTAGCAGTTTCTTCACTACTTCATGGTCAGTGATATCAGTGGCACCCAGTGCTTGAAGCTCATTGGAGATATCAGTGAGACGATCAAAAGTTTGTTGAACATTTTCATTGTCAAGTCTCTTGAAGCGGTTGAAGAGATTGCGAAGAACATCAACACGAGAGTCACGTTGAGTGGATACACCTTCGATGACTTTGGACAGCCTATCCTAGATAAGCTTAGCAGTCTCCAAAGCACTCACTCTGCCATACTGACCTTTGCTCAGATGGCCACATATGATATTCTTCGCTTGAGAATCGAGTTGCTTGAATCTCTTCACATAAGCAGTAGTAATAGTGGGAGTGAGAGAGGGCACACCATTTTCCACAACGTACCAGAGATAGTTGTCAATAGCTTCAAGGTGCATACGCATCTTGTTCTTCCAGTAGGGGTAGTCCGTCTCATCGAAGGTAGGACACCCTGCGGAAACCTTGATCATACCTGCAGTCGACATAACTAGAACTCCAGGTGGTTAAACCAAAATCACATAGAGCGAGGGAGTACCCGCTCTGATACCAATTGAAAGTGCGTTATATCGACTAGAGGGGGGGGGGGGTGAATAGGCGATTTTTACAAATTCATCACTTGAGGAATTTCAACTTTGAGGAATTTGAAATGTGATGAATAACTAGCAGGGGAATAAGTACTCAAGTGCATGAGGAACATAGCGAGAGCATGGTCATCATGATGAAATGAAACATGCATAGATTACAAGTAGCGTGATACAGGATAAGCAGGTGAGGAACAAGGTAACTCAACGAATTTGAGGTGAGGAAATTGTGAAAGTCTTCAGTCAAATTCTTCAAACAGTAAAGTTCATTTTCATCAACAGTTATATGAGGAAATGGAAGGGTTGAGGAAATAGAACCAGGTAGCTTGATGAAGACAATGATTTGATGACCCAGTTCCAACTGTTGTGACAGTCATACGTCTGGTTTGGAGCGACCTGGTATTTAAACCAGAGGACACACAGTCCCAGGACACACAGTCCTTACCGTATTCTCCTTGAGCTAAGGTCACACAGTCCTCGCCCAACACTCATGGTAAGTCTTCAGGGTAGACTTCCAAAACCCTCACAAACTGGTCACCCAACGATCCACAATTTATTGCTGGATGCTCTAGACCAAGGTCACTTCGTGATCCCCAATTGACTGCAGGAGCACTAGACCATGACGCCTAACCGTCTGGAGGATGCATAGTCCTCAAAGGTAACAAGCGTCGGTTCCACATAGGAATTTCTTTAGTGATGCTCAATCACTTTGGGTTTGCTGGTTTGGTTGTGGGGTTTTCCTCAATGATGATTTTCACTCAAAGTCCCCGGAGGATGGGTTGCTCTAAAATGATAAGTGTCAGTTCTCTCTCGGAGCAGCCAACAAACTAGTGGTTGTGGGGGGGGGGGGTGGCTATTTATTGTCAGGGTGCAACCTGACATGATATGACATAAATGCCCCCAATGATATGACCTTTATGTGGAAATTTGTGATTGGGGACAGCTGGCGCTAAGCACAGCAACGGTCGGATTTTCTAACTATGAAAGTCCTCAAACATATCATGTTCCTCACTTGTAGGCAATTCACACTAGCGAAATCCTAACTCCTCAGTCAGATCAATTTCCTCAGAGACCAGAAGAACTTCGTCTTTATCACTGAAGAACTTGTCTGAACCATAAGAGATTTCCAAAGGCTTCACTCGAAGGATTGTATAGGTTGAGGATTTTGGAGTTGAGCATCAGTTGGAAATTTTCCTTAGTATTACCTCGGCCCCCTTTAATAGTACGGTGTTTCCTATGACTCAAATAAGGAAATGAAACTACGAAAACAAAAGTCTTCATGCTTCATATTCCTCGTTCATATCTTCAAGGTCACACCAACTTCTTCATCTTCAAAGTCTTCACAAAGTCTTCACCAAAGTCTTCAGAATGTCTTTAGCAAAGTCTTCACTTGAAGACATACATTTTTAGGGGTCGATAATCTCCAAATATATCAAACTCCTCAATGACTTATAGAGCCCGTGTACACTCACAAACACATTAGTACCTTAACCTATAAGTCTTCAATACACCAAAATCACTAAGGGGCACTAGATGCACTAACACAAACCGTTTGCGATTTGATTTGTATCACCAACGGTTCGGTTCAGATCCTGTGTGCTTTTGGGGTAAATCACATGCAGTTATGCTATGAGTGATGTGTGCTTTCCGTTCTGGATCCCACACGCTTAGTTTTGAACCGTGTTCACTTAAAGGACCATGTTACGCAAAATATGACATTTGAAACGCCTTGCAAATTCACCACGATATGAAATTGAACAAATACTGTCCACGGGAGGAATACTCATCAAAATACGCTACAATATGCAATTTAACAAATGCTAGCTAAATTCCACATATGCTAGCTACATAATCACAATGTGCAATGTACCTCGTCACATGGAAAAAATGCAATCGTGCATATACGTTTAGCTGTGAACACTAACTGAATGGATACTTATTCTTTAAGGAAAAAAAGAACGCTAAAATCTTCACGATGTTGATCGGGCTTGATATAGTGTTTCAGGAAGAAGTTGGTGATAAATCTCCTTACAACCATCAATTCAGCTGCGGGGAGCGGTTCAGGGGTCATCGCTGCAAAGATCATCTGCAAGATTTTTAGATCAGAATGTGGCATATGTGTGGAGTAGAATATAGTAATTAAGAAATAGACTTACTGGTACTATTCTGTCAGCATGGATACAATATTGAGAAGATCTACATATGGATATCATGTGTCTGCAAACATAGTATCCACAAAGGTTGGTCCCTTCTTGTTGTTGAGGACACTACAATTTTTCGTATGGAATTAGTCATGTACTTGCCCTGTTAGGATCAATCTAACTGGTGTAAGTTGTTTCTTTTTTCTGGAGAGAAATAGAACAATGTTTACTTGGAAACTTGAATATCTAACTATCATTTTTTGAAAATAATGGATTTCGGTGTCTTACCGGAGAAACTATCTCATGGTGCAAAGGTAGTTGGCAGTCGAACCGTATCCCTCCTATAGATATGTACCTTGAAAATAAACTACAAATGAAGATGAAATTTCACATACTCAATTCTTAAACTAGATATGAATACAACATATGACCATCAAAGAATTCAATACCTATCCATGAAATACTAAAGATGATTCAGATCTTGAGGCTTATTTGATGCTATGAGAGAATCTAGGTAGTAAAGTTTGTTACGCTTTGAAACAATGACCACCAAGATCTAGCTACAGTTTAGGAAAACCATGAACATACGAAGTATGTCGACAACTGAAAGACGATCAATGTATGCGTGGTTGTATATTGAAGTTACCCTTCATGATAGGACCAGATGAAGAATTCTCCTATGTGTAACGTATTCAAGATCTTGGAGGCATGGCCAATGGAAACCGTGTGTGTATCATTATTACGTAATAATGTGTCGATTGCTAAATCAGGATCTATGAAATACGCATGCGCCCTTATTGATCTATGCGCCATCAATCCCCACACAGGAATACAATACAATTATCTTTTTTTCTGCTTGCAGCCTTATATGGAGAAGTTGATTAGAGTTTGTGAAGCACTTACAACATCAAGCAATCAACAAGAGTGCTAGCAAGCATATAGAAGTTGAAGAAGAGATGAAAGTCCTTAAATCCCACAAAGATGGTACCCGGCATGTGATGGAAATACATGCCGTAGTAGTGTACTTCCATAATGGTATTATCTTCTCCTTCTAACATTTTCTCCATGCAATATTTATGTAAATTGCGGCAAATGGAACTGCACTCATCAAAGTATTTACCAACAAGAAATGGTTGGCCATGTTTATACTTGTGTGCTTCAAGTGCATCTGTTTTTTCTTAAAGGGTGGCATGTAAATTTCTTCATCGGACATACATGGTTCTGGTCGAAGATTCTTTGTAATAGGATGCTCTGGTTCTCATCCCTCCTATGTTTCTGTGTGTGTAATAACACATTGCAAATTTATGAGGAAGCTAAATATAACCGCAACAGCCTTTGTAGTATAGGATCCACATCAACAGTGTTTGAATGACATCAAATTAATACTAATAGGTATGTTCATAAGAACTGATGATTTCAATTAAAATAACACAAACTGAAGACATTAATTAAAATAGGGCTCACAAACGTAGAACCGTAATAGTGTCTTAATCACATCCAGAATAAGATAGCACATGCGAAGTGTCTGAAGCACATCTAATATAACAAACTATTTCTAACAACAAGAGTGGGGTTAATCTTCTGTGCACATCCAAGAAACTTCCTCCTGTTGTCCACAAATTTAGAATCAACTAACTTCATGCATGGAGATTGGCATTGAGAATGAGCAGGTAGATCTTCAACTACCCTACCCCATTCATTGGAAATGGTGGTCCTAGGGAGCTACAAGAGGAAGGAATGGATAAAATCGGCCGGCGCATTAAAAATCCCCAATTCAAACCATAACCCTAACCCTAGGTGACTAAGAGCGAGGTGAGGGTAATACCTTGCTAGTGAGAGGTCCATCGTCGGAGGAGATACAACTGGAGAGGTCATCCGAGGAGACCATGACATCAGCGGTAGTCAGATGCGAGACCAAGAGAGCGAGTGAGCAAGCAAGGAAGTGGGTAGGGAGCTTAGGAAGGAAGGGGTAAACAGGGGAAATGTGGCCCTTGGTGGGAAGGGCGGGAGGGCGGGGAGAGGTAGATATTTTGGCGGCTAGCGAATTTTTTGTGCTATGTGCAGGGAAACTTGGCGCGCAAAGTTTCATTAGACGCTATTACTTCTGAACAAATGTGTGCGATAACATACTATCGCAAACAATTCTTTTGCTTTGAGCATGTGAGACAAATTAGAACATACAACCCCCCCGGTATTCCCTGGTTATAGTGCTCATCCACGTCGTTGCCTAATTTAACACCAGCTGCTAACTAGGGTAAACAAATTAGCCGACACATAGCTCACGGTTGCTTAATTGAGCAAGTTCACTAAATAAATATCGCTCCTTGACCTAAAGGCTATTAATATTGTGCACACTTTTAACAAAGACGTCGACGCGCCGCCCTATGCCTTGCCAATATTCAATGAGATGTCGACGACTTGTCCGAGCGACATTCCACTAATGCTAGACTCCGCATCCCCCAGGATGAACTCAACCAACGGGACATCCTTGTCCTCGGCATGTCTCTCGTCCTCGGTGTCGCCTTCACCGTTGTAGTACTCGTAGTAGTGGCGCGCCAAAGCACGTGTTGGAACTCCATTGTTGATTCCTCGATGGATAGGCACTTCTTGACCTCCTCCTAAGGCATGCACAACTGCTCCCGATGTTGTTTGCTCTGGGATGACTCCCACATCTCCAGCTCTTGCTCAGAAATCTCATGTGGAAGGGGCTCCATGACCTCCACCGCCGCATCGGCAGCATTCTTATGGGCCTCTACATTTGCCATCTCTTCGGACGTGGGGCGAAGGCTAGATTCCTCTATGACACAGAAGGCTGCTCGAACGCTTTTGGCGTTTCCAGCCATCGTCACAGCAGTTGTCGCAGCCGTCTCCGTGAGTATAGATGTCATGTTAGCCGATGCAGAGGCCCTTTCATCAGATGTGAACATGCTCAAGGTGGATGCGGCTGCGCTCTCGGCGTAGGCGGTCACGCTCTTGGTGGAGGCGGAAGCGGAAGCACTTGGGGCATAGGCGGCAGTCGTACGCGCCCTCACGAAGCGTCTCCACGGCATCATTCTTTGCAACATTGGTTTGTTAGGGAGTGGGGATCGAGGGTGACCGAAATCCGAGTTACACGAATCCGGTGAAGCTTCCGGTGTAAGTTGTAAATAGATCCGTGAAATTTCATCGCAAACGGTTCCTATATAGAACCATGTGTATTCAATTCACTTTTTGTATTCATTTGTAAAACTAGTTTGGGATACAGCATGAACGGATATTGTTTTAATTATAAGAAAAAAGTTCCTACCGTTACAATGCATGAATACAACGGTTATGCTAAGATTTGAAAAAATGTGTTCATTTGGCCTTTTTAAGACAGTAAGTGATTTTTTAGCCATGTAATTGGCATAATTCAAATTTGAAATACATGAACACGTCACGATGAGGGAAAAAGTTGTTGGAAAAATCATGTTTGTGTCCTTATTATGCCCCATGCAATAAATTGGAAGGAATTCCAAACATCTTGGAGTCACTCTTTGGACACAAACGTTAGGAATCTAGGTTTTCAAAATAAGAAAATAAAAAATTCTATAAAATACATGTAAATTTGCATGATTTCATGACATGGCACCAAGATGTCGTGGTAAAATTATGGCTTCGTTTCAGATCAGGTTTGGCACGTACATGTAACAATCCGAATCATCACATGAAGGCTAGCTCGTGGTTCTGAGAGGGAACATGGGGAGTTGGTTGATGACGAGCCGCTAGTCACTGCCTCACTTGGCCTTGCTTTTTTCACTTACAACACATGAATACAACCGTTATGCTAAGATTTGAAAATTTGCGGTGTTCATTTGGCCTTTTTAAGACAATAAGTGAATTTCTAGTCATGTAATGGCCATAATTCAACTTTGAAATACACGAACACACCACGACGAAGCAAAAAGTTGTTGGAAAAACCATATTTGCGTCCTTATTATGCCCCATGCAAAAATTGGAAGGAATTCCAAACATCTTGGAATCACTCTTTGCACACAAGCGGTAGAAATCTAGGTTTTCAAAATCAAAAAATAAAAAATGTTCTGAAATACATGTATATCCATAATTTCATGACATGGCATCCAGATGTCATGGTAAAAATTATGGCTCTGTTTCAGATAAGCTTTGACACATACATGTAACAAATCGGAGCATCACACGAAGGTTAGCTCGTGGTCCTGAGAGGGAACGGGGGCCATGGTTGATGACGAACCGCTAGTCGATGCCTCACTTGGCCTTTCTTTTTTTCACTTACAACGCACGAATATAACCGTCATGCTATGATTTGAAAAAAATTGGTGTTCATTTGGCCTTTTTAAGACAGTAAGTGATTTTCTAGCCATGTAATTGGCATAGTTCAAATTTGAAATACATGAACACGTCATGATGAGGCAAAAAGTTGTTGGAAAAATCATATTTCTGCGTGTCCTTATTATGCCCCATGCAATAAATTGGAAGGAATTTCAAACATCTTGGAGTCACTCTTCGGACACAAATGTTAGGAATCTAGGTTTTCAAAATAAGAAAATCAAAAAATGCTCTGGAATACATGTAAATTTGCAGAATTTCATGACATGGCACCCAGATGTCCTGGTAAAAATTATGGCTTTATTTTAGATAATCTTTGACACATACATGTAACAGACCGGAGAATCACACGAAGGCTAGCTCGTGGTTCCAAGAGGGAATGGGGGCCATGCATGCTTGAGGGTGAACCGCTAGTCGCTGCCTCACTTGGCCTTGTTTTTTTCTTTTACAATGCATGAATACAACCATTATGCTAAGATTTGAAAAATCTTGATGTTCATTTGGCCTTTTTAAGACAGTAAGTAATCAGTTTCTAGCCATTCAATGGATATAACTCAACTTTGAAATACATGAACACACAAGATGAAACAAATTCTAGTTGGAAAAATCATGTTTGTGTGTGTCCTTACCATGCCCCCATGCAATAAAATTGGAAGGAATTCCAGACATCTTGGAGTCACGCTTTGGACACAAACGTTACGTATCTAGGTTTTCAAAAATAGAAATAAAAAATGTCGTGAAATACATGCAAATGTGAATAATTTCATGACATAGCACCAAGGTGTCATGGTAAAAATTATGGCTTTGTCTCAGATAAGATTTTACACATACATGACAAACCGGAGCATCACATGAAGGCTAGCTCATGGTCCCAAGAAGGAACAAGGGGCATGTTTCATGACGAACCAACAACCACTGCCTCACTTGGCATTGTTTTTTTCACGGTTACAATGCACGAATATAACCGGCATGCATTTGAAAAATTTCGGGGTTCATTTGGCCTTTTTAGACATTAAGTGAGTTTCTAGTCATTTAATGGCCACAATTCAAATTTGAAATAGAAGAACACGTCACGATGAAGCAAAAACTGGTTGGGAAAATCATATTTGTGCCCTTGCGTCTGTATTTATGCCCCGTGCAATAAAATTGTAAAGAATTTCAAACATCTTGATTAATGGTATGGACACGTACATTGTCGGGGATATTACCCACGGTTATAGCCCGACTAAAGGACCCGGCCAACAGCTTGAAAGCTCTACGGATCGCCCCATTTTCCGGGTTAAGATAAATATGACAGGGAAGAATTCAGGGCTCAGCGACGAGACCCGGCATGAGGTCGACTTGACGAGGAGCCCAATATGCCGGTTTGTACGGGCAAGCCCAAAGGCCCAGAATGAGACCTGGCCGAAGGCCGGCTCATGGAGGGACTCCGAAGGGCCAGCTCATGGAGAATGCTCAAGAGGGATCCTCAACTTGGAAGATAAAGAAGACCTACAAAACTTAGAGTAGGACTCCAATTAAGGGAAGCAAGACCCGGACTAGGATTCATATTGTAATAGAAGAAAGATTAGTCCTAATCCTACTAGGACTCTGTATGTAAGCATGCCCCTTCAAATTATATAAGGAGGGGCAAGACACCCGAAGAGGGACAAGTTAAGTCATTAGAGATAAGAAAGATTAGAAACCCTCGAGACTAGAGGTAGCGAAAGAGCACCCTTGTAATCGAGATCATCATCATCATCAATAGCACACAAGCAGGATGTAGGCTTTTACCTTCATCACGAGAGGACGAACCTGGGTAAACGCGTGACTCTCGATTCTGACCAACTCCGTTCAAGCTACCATCTAGTTGTGATGACATCACACCTAAGTTCTCACACGAGGACATCTGCCGTGACAAAACCACGACAGTTGGTGCCCACCATGGGGCCAACGCACAGTGGTGTTGAGTTCTTGGAGGAACCTCTCCCAAGGATCGAGAAGCTTGCGATCAGCCGGATAAGAAAGAGCCGCCATGGAAGTATTTTCATAGACGACTACTTTGGTCTAATTTAAGATCAAAACCAGAAAGAGAATTGGGCGACGCTACCGGTACATGGCAATCTATTCAATCTGAATTAGAAATTCTTGGTCAAGATCACCATCAATTCTAATCTCAAGATCGTGCTTGGAAGATAAAAAATCTGACGACCTGCACGGCTGTTGGCAGTCAAACCAATCCGACCCTCACCCTGCTATGCAGTCGTTGACCAGATCCGTACGCTAACGCACATTCAAAATTTATGGCGACAAAAAGGAGAGGGATTTTATTCTAGGGAAATTCAACCGACTGATTTCTCTTTTCTTTAAGTCGCCTCGAGAGATCGACACGTGTCTGGTGGAAACGATCCACCGCACCGCCCCCGCAACCTTATCCTTTTCCCACACCAACTCGTCCCCTTTCTCTGGATAGCAACACCCGAATCCCCTCCCTCCCCATTCCCACCACAGCCTTGATCTCTTCTCTTCCTGAGCTCCTCCCCTTCTGTCCCTAACCTCTCCCATCCCTGGCTGGCAAGCTGCTACTGCTACAAGGGGCATCACGGAGCTGCAATAGCTACCACTCGACGAGGAGCCGTACCTGCGAGGGGAGCGATGGTGCGCATGGTGTGGACGGCCGCACGAGATACCACGGGGCTGCGTGGTAGTGGCCACTGGAGCCGTAGACGATGATGGTGTCAAAGGCGGAAGAGAGGTGTCGGGAAGCTTCCGCCATGGCCACCGCGCTGCATAGGAGCACCCATAGCCACCAACGCAGGCCATCGGAGCTGCATCGCAGCATCTCGCGTTGCATCGCCGCTCTTGCTGTCGTTGCCGAGTAGTGCGTCAGGGAGCTTCTGCCATGGCCATCACACTGCATCGATGCACCATCGCAGCTTTCGCCATGGCTGTGCTGCATCTCAGCTTTCGTCGCCGTTGCTGGAGTTGCAAAGGAGCTCGCCGGACACCGTCGGTGCTGCATCGGAGCTCCACCGGGTTGCAATGGAGGTCGGTCGGAGTTGCAATGGAGCTTGCCGGGCGCTATCGATGCTGCGTTGGAGTTGCAACGGAGCCTTGTCGGGGCCGCCGGAGTTGCAATGAAGCCTCATCGGTAGCCGCCGGAGTTGCATTGAAGTGTCATGGAGGGCAGTTGAAGCTTCACCGGGTTGCAATGAAGCGTCGTGGTGCTAGGGCGGTGCTGCCATGTACTGCTATGTGGTGGTGCCCGATCCTTTGACTAGGAAGATCTGTTTGGATGGCTCTGGAGGTGGCTTAAAACTGTAACAAATCTGCCGGTTGATTCGTAGCACTCGCCTTTATTCTGCGGCTGAAAGCTAGACTCCGAGAGAGGAGCGACCCCCGGCCAACCGAGTGAAACGGCGGACAGAAAAATTCCGCGCATGTTGCGAGAGGGCTGGCATGATCAATAGTCATATGTGTATGCCGAATATGCACACGCTCAAACACAACGATGTTGCATGCTAGCGTACGTGGCGACCACGCAACAAGCAAGTTAACTCGGCAATGAGAGCCGCCCAAAGAATTAATATAATATTTGGAGCAAAAATCCTAGATCAACGGACTAATACGGGGTTTTACAGGATCTCCTTCGCTAACTAAACATCATCACCCCTGATGCTCCTTCGCTAACTAAACATCACCCCCCTGATTTTCAGGGTGTGTGGGGCCCTCACCCCTTTTCCTCCAATCAAATTATCCCAGGTGAGCATTCCTGTAAAATTAAGTAAACATCTGCCAGTGTGTGTAGCATTGATCTATTTGGAGTACTACTACTCGTGAGGCAAATCCTAAACCATAGAATGAGATCCAATTGAACAACGTGAATGATCAAGCTACCCATGGTGCATCTCTCAAGGTTAATTGATTCCAAAGGCTTTTTTCTTGTTGTTAGGCCCCTCCTAATGCTCCACCTTGTACAGGTGCTAAGGCTGTCATGTAGGAAAAAAATCTGATGTGGCATGGTATTTAAGAGGAGAGAGATGTGTGTGATGACCCTAGGAAGAAACGGTGCCAAGCGCGGGAACCTAGGCAAAATACTTAAATGAAAGAAAACCCACAAATGCATGAACAACTTTAGTAGCCAAATCATTAAATAGAGTATGCTTAGCTACAACAAGTTAAGCACCTATGCATTGGGGGCTTTGGTTGCTAAACTTTAAAATGTGCTTAACACCTCATCTCAGCACCAATGCATTGAACACCGGCGGAGGTTGTGCAAGCATCGAAGACTGAGCCAAGCTTCAGCCCATCTATGCCACATAGCCAGACGGAGACATGAACACGGACGACTCACCTTCCTATAGTCCGCTTTGCACCTAGCCGCCAACAAATGTAAAAAAAGAGATAATAGGCCATGATCTGTAGCTGGACAAGGAGGTGGATTCGCCCAGCCGGCCACGATTTGGAAACAGATACGACCACGGACTCGGTTTCCACCACCGTGGCCTTGACCCGCCCCACCGGCCTCTGCCATCGCGCCTCACCTCGCCCCATCGCACTAGCCTCCGCCACCTCGCCTCCGCCACAAACGGCGACCTACAGTGCTTCATCAAGGCGCGTGCCGTCATGCCCGTCCTCGCGCAATGCGTCTCCCTTGACCTGACACTGCTCCTCCCAATGCCATCACCCTTCCCTGACTCGTCTCGCAGTCTCTTGTCCTGACCAACCTCCGGTGGGGATTAGATAGGACGCAAGCGGCTCTACAATTCTACCCTACGTGCCGCCCATCATCATTCCGTTCTGCCGTCGCGCTGTTGCTGTCTCAACAGGGCAATCAATCTTGGTCATTGAATCAAAATGGGCAGCGATCTAACACACTCGAGAAAAAATACTGAGGCGTTGACGTGGCTTGAGACTGCGTTGGTAGTTCCCCAAAGAGGAAGGGATGATGCAACACAGCGACGGTAAGTATTCCCCTCAGTTATGAAACCAAGGTATCAATCCATAGAGGAAGTTCACACACCCACGTAAACAACACGTGCACACAAACAACAAATACTTGCAACCCACGTGAAAGTGAGATTTTCACGCTCTCAACGGTAATAAGATAGATTACATAATGATAGTTTTGGAAAATAGATATCGCAAGAAAACAAAGTAAAATAAATAACCAAAAAGTGCAGCAAGGTATTTTTGATATTTTTTTGGAATAACAGATCTGAAAAGAAAAGATGCAAATAGTAGATCAGAAAGCAATATGTTGAAAAAGTAGACCCGGGGGCCGTAGGTTTCACTAGTGGCTTATCTCATGAGTACAACACACATTGGGTGAACAAATTACTGTTGAGCAATTGATAGAAGATCAAATAATCATGAAGATATCCAGGCAATGATCATTATATAGGCATCACGTCCAAGATAAGTAGACCGAGACGATTCTGCATCTACTTCTATTACTCCACACATCGACCGCTATCCAGCATGCATCTAGTGTATTAAGTTCATGGAGAAATGGAGTAATGCAATAAGAACGGTGACATGATGTAGACAAGATCTATTCATGTAGGAATAGACCCCATCTTGTTATCCTTAATGGCAACGATACATGTGTGTATTGCTGCCCTTTTTGCCAGTGGCAAAGAACACTTCAAGATCGAACCCATCACAAAGCACCTTTTCCCATGGCAAGAAAAATCGATCTAGTTGGCCTAACTAAACCAAAGATTCGAAGAAGAAATATGAGGCTATAAGTAATCATGCAAATAAGAGATCAAAGAAGACTCAAATCATATTCATGGATAGAAACTGATCATGAACTCAAAATTCATCGGATCCCAACAAACACACCACAAAAGTCATTACATCAAATGGATCTTCAAGAGACCATTGTATTGAGAAACATAGAGAGAGAGAGAGGAAGCCATCTAGCTACTGCCTACAGACCCGTAGGTCCATGGTGGACTACTCATGCATCATCGGAGAGGCACCTATGAATAAGATGAACCCCTCCGTGATGGTGTTAGATTGGATCTCGAGGTTCTAGAACTTGCGACGGCTGGAATTGTGTTTCATCGACTGCCCTAGGTTTTTGGATTTTCAGGGAATTTATAGGCTCGATAGTCGGTTGAGGGGGTGCCCGAGGTGCCCACCCTCCACCAGGCTGCGCCAGGGGCCTCTGTCGTGCCCTGGTGGAGGGTGGCCATCCTGGCCCCCTCTTTTGGTGTTGTTTGGCCCATCTTCCTTCTTCTGGTGCAAAAAAATCCACAAAAATGCCCATAGTATTTGGGCACCGTTTGGTACTGATTTTGTGAGAAGTAAAAAACAATCAAAAACAACTGGCACTTTGGCACTATGTCAATAGGTTAGTCCCAAAAATGATATAAAGTTGCTATAAAATGATTATAAAACACCCATGTCGTGGTTTTATCATGGCAGATGTCCGGGTGAACGGACTTGGGTTCGAGGCCATTGCTAACGTGATGGACTCAAAGGGGTTGGTCGGGACGAAGGACACGAGTTTACCCAGGTTCGGCCCCTCAAGTTGAGGTAATAGCCTACGTCATGCTTGTGCTTGTATTGCTTGATGTATCGATTACAAAGGAGCTATTGCTTGACCTAGTTCTCAATAACCCGATCTCTAAGTTGCCCCGGGTCTTGCCTTTATATAGGAGGTCAAGACCACGGATCATACAAGTTGTAACCGACTCTCATTACATGTTCGAGTCTACCTCTATCTTCTCTTGCCTTTCCTGACCAAGTTGTCCCCGGGTAGTTTACACACCCGGGTCTTCTTCATCCGGGCCACCTCCGGCCCATCCTGTCTAGCCGCCAAGCGTCTTGGGCCTTAAGTCCCCACGGCTCACTCTTGGGCTGGTGTACGAGCCGCCATGTATGACCCGGAGCGCTCAGGATGGGTCTCACCGTGGGGTTATATCCCCAACATTAGGCCCCAGGTTGATTTGAGCTTGCTCACTTCAGCCTTTCTTCTTACTCTTCGACGAGTCGCCCGGAAATGACCCGCTATGACGTGATGTCAAATATGCAAAAAAGATCCTCTAACGCACGCAACGGATCTTCTTATTAAATGAATAGCCCGAAGATTGAGGCGTTCGCCTTGGTCAAACGACATCCGTCGCCTGGATTTTCACGCCCGTTCTGCCTTTTCCCTATTATATCATCTAATTATATCTCAGGGATCACCTTCATCCGGCGACTCTACGACCACCTCTCTTCCACCTCCGAAGATTAATCCGCTGTAAGCATTTTGTAGCCTTTATGTCCGGCTCTTCGGCGGTTGTAACCCTTGAATTCTGACCTTCATGTCTTTTCTAGGGCTCAAGCTAAGCGGAGGAAAACCAACAAGTCCTCCCCTGGCCCTGCTGCTCAAGAACCAGAGCTTGCTAAGCCAGACCCCCCAGCGACTTCTGCAGAGCCGCCAGCTGATGACATTATTCTTGAGAGCCCGCAAAGGGACCTTTCCAAGCCTCCGAGCCCTGCCAAGGCTGCTGATGACATCGCTGCCCCGAACATCGTGATTACTGGCGCTGGCTTGCACTCTCCTTCACTTCACATGCTAACCAAGCATAGTGAAACAGCTGAAGCTTCGAGGAAGCTGGAATTTGAGCTCCCTGCCTTAGAGAAAATGACAGCCGACGAACTTCATGCTGGCTATATGAACCGGCTGTCTACGAGCCGGGATTTGGAGCTCAAACTGGTTAGCTTAATGAAGAGACGATATGAGGTATTCCTTTTTCCTCCTTATACCCTTACGTAGCCACCAAGAGCCGGGTTAATATTGACTGATAATAATCCGGTTCTTCCATTTTAGTAGAAGTAGAAACATGTAATATGTAGGCCTCAATCTACTTAGCGTTGATCTCAAATCATTGTCCTAGCCCCCAAGGGCCGGCTCAATAATTGAATTTTTTGAGCCGGAACTTCTCTTTTCAAAAGTTGAGCCAGGACTTTCATGTTGAACCTCCTTAGAAAACCAATATGTAGCCCCCAAGTTCCCGGTCAATCTTGTCGAAGTTGAGTCGGAACTGTCTTGAAAATAGACATTAGCCCCCAAGTGTCACGCATATTGCTTGCAATCTGTTTGAGACTTGCTTATGTACTCCATATTTTGATATGTCGCAGGAAGCTTTAACTGAAGCCGGGTCAGAATTGGCTGCCTTAAAAACCAACTTAGCTACTCAGCAAGCCGCTCGGAGTGAAGCTGACGAGACATGCCGTCTCCTTGTCGAAGAGCTAGCTAAGATCAAAGCTGACTTCACCACCTTCAAGGAATCTGCCAAGGCTGAAAAAGCTACATTGACTAAACGGGCGGATGATGCCGATCAGCGACTCATGATCGTATCTGACGAGTTGCAGTCTTTGAAGCGTCAGATCACGAAGATGGCAACTGCCCTCTTTGGTAAGTTTTTAATAGCTTGGCTCGATCCGGATTTTTGGACTTGTGCTAGAGAATCATAACAAGGCCTCCGTCTTATGCAGGTCCTAGGAGCCGCCAACTTGCCCCGACAGTCTGCTGCCTTTGAAGGCTATATACACATTAACAGAACAACTGTACTGCGGGGCGGTATGCACAATCAAGGCTGTGCAGTATAAAGAGAACATTCCTTCGGCTCTCAAAGGTGTCTTGGATCTCCTATCAATGATGCCAAAACAGATTGTGGAGCTGAAGAAATCAGCCGTCCGCCAGGGGGCGATTGCGGTCATAAGCCGGGCATTGGCTTTTGCTCCAAAGCTTACTCCGGCTGAGATGATGGATGGGTTTCCCTCCAAGAAGGACGACGGCTCTGAATTTTCAGACGCTGACTATGCCTAGTGCGTAAAGGATTCCAAAGTCTTGGCCTCCGTCTTAGCAGAAGAGGTCAATCTAGCAACTTACCAGGCAGCTTACAGCGCTGATCAAAAAAGGATCCGTGGTCCGCTCTTTGAGTGCAAGGATTTGACACCTGCTCGTAGTAAGACTCTCTTTGCCTCTGATCTTGACCCGTCCTCCTTCTTCGAAGAAGGAACTTTTGCGGCTTTAAACGACTGCAACTGGGACTTGGAAAATCTCCAGATCAAGGCAGCCGAAGAGCCGGAGCAGGATGACCCGCCAGCCAGCTGATTGCTTTGTAGAAAACTTGTAATAGCCGGCTCTCCATGACCCGCCGTGGGCGATGTAAAAACTTGATAATATTTTGGGATCCACAAAGAGCGTCTGTAATAGGATAGCAGCAACTTTTGCCCTTGTTGAACTTGTGACATTGCGCACATATGAAATCCTGGCTTTAAAATGGATATTTGCTATCTTTCTTGTCCTTCTCATTGTATGCCTTACCGGCTTAATCTCTTGCCTGCATATATGTACCTATATACCGTTAGGAGGGCGGCTTAAAAGTGCAACCTGAATATATTGTGCCTTCCCAAAAGTGTTGATAGAGACCATTGCTTGGCTCGATCTGGCCGATAAAGGTTTGATAAGCTTCACCCGTAGGGCAGGAAGCCCCCTGTATGGCTATGTTGACTTGTTAACATTTTTGGCATGAACGCCGGTTGTTAGGGATGGATAAGCTACACCCGGAGGTGGGAAGCCCCCTTCGACAACCGCGGCTAACATGTTAACCGAAGTGGCATAAAGCCGGCTGTTAGGGTAAGATAAGCGATACCCGAAGGTAAGAAGCCCCCTTCGACAGCCAATGTTGACTTGTCAATATTTTTGGCGCGAACGCCAGTTGTTACGGTGAGATAAGCGATACCTGAAGGTAAGAAGCCCCCTTCGACAACCGCGGCTAACATGTTAACCGGAAATGGTATAAAGCTGGCTGTTAGGGTGAGATAAGCGATACCCGAAGGTAAGAAGCCCCTTCGACAGCCACAACTGACATGTCAACTGGAATGGCATAAAGCCGGTTGTTAGGGTGAGATAAGCGATACCCGAAGGTAAGAAGCCCCCTTTGACAACCGCGGCTAACATGTTAACCGGAAATGGCATAAAGCCGGCTGTTAGGATGAGATAAGCGATACCCGAAGGTAAGAAGCCCCCTTTGACAACCACAGCTGACATGTCAATTGGAATGGCATAAAGCCGGTTGTTAGGGTGAGATAAGCAATACCCGAAGGTAAGAAGCCCCCTTTGACAACCGCGGCTAACATGTCAACTGAAATGGCGTAAAGCTGGTTGTTAGGGTGAGATAAGAGATACCCGAAGGTAAGAAGCCCCCTTCGACAGCCACAACTGACATGTCAACTGGAATGGCATAAAGCCGGTTGTTAAGGTGAGATAAGCGATACCCGAAGGTAAGAAGCCCCCTTCGACAACCAATGTATTTGCATCGATGAAGATGTGCGATGTGGCAGAGGCCCCAGCTTGCAGGGATGCTATTTTATTCATATATAAATATGATATGTACAATGATAATGTACAGTGACGATTCTCAGCAATCTTAAGTGTAATAAGGCCGCAGATGCGCTATGTTCCACGGCCGTCGGGTCTCCTGACCCGAAGTATCTGAGTCGTCCCAGATGTCAATGAGGTAATACGACCCGTTGTTGAGGTTTCTGCTGACTGCAAAAGGTCCTTCCCATGGAGGAGATAATTTATGCATATCTGTCTGGTCTTGAACCAGCCGTAGCACCAAGTCACCCTCTTGAAATGTCTGGGTCTTGACCCTGCGGCTATGATAGCGGCGCAGGTCTTGTTGATAAATCGCCGAACGGGCAGTCGCCAGCTCTTGTTCCTCTTCCAAAGCATCCAACGCGTCTTGATGTGCCGTCTCATTGTCCGTCTCAATGTAAGCCGCCACTCGCGGCGAGTCATGCCGGATGTCACTTGGTAATACTGCCTCGGCACCGTACACCATGAAGAAAGGTGTATATCTTGTAGATCTGTTGGGGGTGGTTCTGATGCTCCATAAGACGGAAGGCAACTCTTCTACCCAACACCCGGGCATTCATTGTAAAGGAACCATAAGCCGCGGCTTGATACCCCTCAAGATTTCTTGATTGGCACGCCCGCGTGACCGTTGGACTGTGGATGAGCAACTGCCGAAACATCAAGTCGGATGTGCTCTTCGTCACAGAATTTTTTCATAGCCCCCTTGGACAAGTTTGTTCCATTGTCAGTGATGATGCTGTGAGGGTAACCAAAACAGTAGATCAACTTTTTAATAAACTGAACCACCATGGCCGCGTCACACTTGCTAATTGGCTCAGCCTCTACCCACTTGGTGAACTTATCAACCGCCACCAAGAGGTGCGTTTTCTTATCCTTGGATCTCTTGAAAGGTCCTACAATATCAAGCCCCCATACTGCAAACGGCCAAGTAATTGGTATCATGTGCAATTCTTGAGCCGGAACATGAGCATGCCGGCCGAATTTTTGACAACCGCCACACTTGCAGACCAGATCCTCCGCATCTTTGTGAGCCGTCAACCAGAAGAAACCGTGCTGGAACGCCTTAGCTACCAGAGATTTTGAGCCGGCGTGATGTCCGCAATCTCCAGCGTGAATTTCATTCAAAATTTCCTGACCTTCCTCTGGTGAGACACAACACTGAAAAACCTCGGTAATGCTGCACTTGTGCAACTCACCATTAACTATTGTCATCGACTTAGACCGCCGGGTGATCTATCTAGCTAAATTTTCATCATCAGGTAATTCACCCCGAGTCAAATAGTCCAGGTAAGGCACAGTCCAATCCGGAATAGCATGTAGAGCCGCCACCAATTGCCCCTTCGGGTCAGGGATAGCCAAATCTTCCTTTGAAGGCAACTTGATAGTCGGGTGATATAAAACATCCAAAAAGATATTCGATGGCACCGGCTTTTGCTGAGAGCCTAACCGCGATAAGGCATCAGCCGCCTCATTCCTGCGACGATCAATGTGATCCACCTGATAACCTTTGAAGAGACCAGCAATGACATCCACCGCCTGTCGATAAGCCGCCATCCGCGGGTCCCTGGAATCCCAAGTGCCTGAAACTTGCTGAGCCACAAGATCTAAGTCGCCCAAACACCTTACCCGGCTTAAATTCATCTCCTTGGCTACTTTGAGACCATGAAGCAGAGCCTCATATTCAGCCGTATTGTTGGTGCAAGGGAACATCAGCCGGAGTACATAACAAAATTTATCACCTTTGGGAGATGTCAAAACCACTCCTGCCCCTGATCCTTCCAGCTGCTTGGATCCATCAAAATGTATAGTCCAGTATGTGTTATCCGGCTTTTCCTCAGGAGCTTGACACTCTGTCCAATCGTTTATAAAATCCACAAGGGCCTAGGATTTGATAGCCGTATGAGGCACGCATGTTAGATTAAGAGGTCCCAGCTCCAATGCCCACTTAGCAATCCTACCGGTGGCTTCTCTGTTCTGAATTATGTCCCTCAACGGAGCAGAGCTGACCACAGTGATCGGGTGCCCTAAGAAATAGTGCTTTAACTTGCGATTGGCCATGAACACCCCATACACCAGCTTCTGCCAATGTGGATACCTTTGTTTGGATTCGGTCAAGACCTCACTGATATAATAAACCGGCCTTTGAACCGGATACTCCTTCCCGGCTTCCTTGCGCTCGACCGCAATTGCGGCGCTGACTGCCCGGTTGTTAGCCGCCATGTATAGGAGCAAAGGTTCTTTCTTAGCTGAAGCGGCCAACACCGGCGGCTTAGTGAGCTGTTTCTTGAGTGCCTCCAATGCTTCACCCGCCGCCGTACTCCAAATAAAATTGTCTGTCTTTTTCATCATCTGATATAGAGGAATTGCTTTCTCACCGAGGCGGCTTATGAACCGGCTTAACGCGGCGATTTGCCCCGCCAGGCATTGGACATCATTAACACAGGCCGGCTCTGCCAGAGAGGTGATAGCCTTGATTTTATCCGGGTTAGCCTCAATGCCACGCTCAGAAACCAGAAATAACAAGAGCTTGCCAGCCGGAACACCAAAGACGCATTTGACCGAGTTAAGCATCATCTTATAGACCCGGAGATTGTCAAAAGTTCCCCTTAAGTCGTCCAAAAGGGTCTCCTTCTTCCTTGATTTGATCACAATATCATCTACATAAGCGTGAACGTTGCACCCGATCTGACTGTGAAGACAATTCTGCACACATCACTAATAAGTTGCTTGGGCACTCTTGAGCACGAAAGGCATAGATATATAACGTAAGGCTCTAAAAGGCGTAATAAAAACCGTCTTCTCTTGGTCCTTAACTGCCATCTTGATATGATGATATCCTGAATAGGCATCTAGGAAGCACATGCTTTCGCAACCCACCATAGCATCAATGATCTGATCAATATGTGGGAGAGCAAAGGGATCAGCCGGAGAAGCCTTATTAAGGTCCGTGTAATCCACACACATCCGCCACGTGCCGTTCTTTTTGAGCACCAGTACTAGGTTAGCAAGCCACTCCGGGTGAAAGACCTCGACGATGAAACCCGCTGCTAAGAGCTGGGCGACCTCTTCCCCGATGGTCTTGCGCCTCTCCTCATTGAACCACCGTAGAAACTGCTTGATGGGTTTAAACTTAGGATCCACATGAAGACTGTGCTCAGCGAACTCTCTCGGAACACCCGGCATGTCAGAAGGTTTCCATGCAAAGATGTCCCGATTCTCACGGATGAATTCGATGAGCACACTTTCCTATTTGGGATCCATATGAGCCCCAATGATGAACTGTTTGGATGAGTCACCCGGAGTGAAGTCTATTGCCTTGGTATCATCCGCCGAAAACTTAAGGGGCGGCTCAACCTCCGTTGTGGGCTTTTTCAGCGGCGTCATATCCTCCGGGTCAACATTCTCCTTATAAAACTTAAGCTCCTCCTGAGCACAACTAGATTCTGCATAAGCCGCGTCTCCTTCCTCGCACTCAATAGCCGTACTCCGATTGCCATGAACGGTAATTGTACCTTTTAACCCGGGCATCTTGAACTGTAGGTAGACATAGCAGGGCCTAGCCATGAACTTAGCATAAGCTGGCCGCCCAAACAACGCATGGTAAGGGCTCTTGATTTTGACCACTTCAAACCACAAGGACTCCACTATATAGTTATATTCGTCACCAAAGGCAACTTCCAAAGAAATCCTGCCCACCAGATAAGCCGACTTGCCTGGCACCACACCATGAAAAATGGTGGATGAGGGCTTAAGATCCTTGTCAAGCAACTTCATCCGCCGGAAGGTGTCATAATAGAGGATGTTGAAACTACTGCCTCCGTCCATAAGCACCTTATTCATCATATATCCTCCCACTTGGGGGGCAACCACCAATGCCAGCCGCCCCGGGTCATTAACACGCGGCGGGTGATCTTCCTGGCTCCATGTTATGTTATATTCAGACCACTTTAAGTATTGCGGCAGAGCCGGCGCAGCCGCATGAACCGCTCGCTTGCGTAATTTCTAATCCCGCTTGTTAAGGCTGTTCGTGAAAACATGATACTGGCCTGAGCTGAGTCGCTTCGGATTACTTTGATATCCAGATTGGTTATGCTGCCGCTGGTTCTTGTTACCAGAGTGCTGTGGATGCCCTCCTTGATTACCTTGACCATGATGACCGGACCTTGAGCCGCCGGACCCAAATCTGGCTCCTGACCCGCCCGGTTCGAGCCGCCGGTCGGACCACCGCCCTGGTTGTTGGGTTGCGTGTAGTAATTCTTTAACTTCTGCATAATGTGGCAATCACCCCATGCGTGCGACGAAGGTTTGCCGGGCTGGCTGTGTTCTGGACAGGGCTTCTTAAGCGCCTCCTCCAAATTGAAGGGAGTCCTATTCTTGTTAAAAGGTGGCCTGAACTTCCCATTGCCCTTAGGAGGATTCTGGCCGGTACTTGCATTGGCTACCAGTTCTGATCCGCCATCGGGATTCTTCTGCTTGTTCTGGTTACCATTTTAACCACACCTTTTCCTTGATTGTTCTTCTTACCTTGACCGGCCTTCTCCTCATTAGAGCCTGGGTCCTTCGTGTTATCAGAATCGGCATAATTTGTGAGAGCCGTCATGAGCTCTCCCATATCCTGACACGTACGCTTGAGCCAGCCAAGTTTTTTGCTTCAGCGGAACGAAGTGACAGTTCTTCTCTAAGATGAGCACGGCTTGGGCCGCCGTGATCTGCTCAGACGAGTGGATGATGGTTGACACCCGTCGGACCCAATGATGAGCCAACTCACCCTCCTGCTGGACCCAATGATCGAGATCCACGATGGTCATAGGCTGTTTGCAAGTCCCTTGAATTTTTTTGATGAACCTTGCCCTTAACTCAGCCCACGAATTGATGGTATTGGGAGGCAACCCCTTTAACCACGTGCGAGCCGGACTTTCAAGCATCATGATAAAGTACTTAGCACACATCGCCTCACTGACATCTAGAATTTCCATAGCCAGTTCATAACTTTCGATCCAGGCCTCCGGAGGCAAATCAGCAGTGTAATTCGGAACTTTGCGAGGTCCTTTGAAATCCTTCGGCAACCGTTCACTTTGTAGAGCCGATGATAAGCATGGCACTCCCACGGGCCTGGCCGTTACTCCTGCTCCTACTGATATAGAGGGCATGAGCTCTTGGTGAGTCACCGTGGCCAAAGCTGCCGCCTCTTGCTGGTTTCTTGCCTGGTTCATGAGCGCTTGCGCATCTAGAGCCGGCTGATCATCCCCCGGAGGTCCTCTCTGCCGATCGTTACTGGAAACCGCTGGCGACTCATAGCGCCGGCTAAAGCTTCGGCTTTGGAGAGGCGTTGAATGGACGCGGCTCCGGCTGTGAGTATACTTCTCTTGTTGGGCCATCGCCGTCTGAAGGTATCCAATGGCATTTCGTACCTCTTCCGCAAAAGGCGCTTCATCTGGAATAGGAATTGTTTCAAGCCGGGTGGCCGCAGCCACCATGTTCTTGGCTGGGTTAGAATAATGACCCACCGGTGTTGGAAAGACCACTAGTGAGGCCTGGTTTCGTCGGGCCAGGTGAGACGTCGGTCGAGCCGCTGGGCGGCTTCCAGGTGCATCCGCTGCTCGTCCCGTTCCTGGTGTGTTGAAGAGGTTCCTAGCCTCATATCATTCTGGCAAGCGAGATTGATGCCTCATCCGATGTACCGCAACTGCCGATTGCTGTTCCAGCCCAAGGCGGAAGGCATCGGTTTTAATACGTTCTGCCTCTTCCTCCATCTGGACCTTTAGCTCGGCTATCCTCTGTTGCTCCTCCGCCATCCGGTCCTTGAGCCTTATGATCTCTAAGTTCCGGGCAGCCTGATTATCTAGTGTAACTTCAGTGGCCATCAGGGCCGCGAGCTCGTTCATCAGATCCAGAAGAACTTGAGCCGGTGGCGGCGGGTCAACGCTGGAGGTTGCCGCTCCTGCGGCTATACTGCTCATGCCTGGGGCCGACCCTGCCATGAATACGACAGCGTGAACCGGCGGCCCAACAATGTCCGACTTAGAACGATCTGACTTAGGGCAAAGCTCATCGTAGCCCCCGAGCCCGTCGTTGTGGAGCTGGTAAATTGACTCCGTCTCTCCGCTCAAAGATTCGTCTTCTGAATAGACAAGAGTTTCCTGCGACCCGGTCGCTTCGAGATCCATACCTTGAGTAAAGCCTACAAAGACGTGCCTCCATCCCGGATTAACACGGGCGGGTTGCGCGCGCCGAGCCGGCTCGACGATGTTGGTGCAAATGTCCGGCCCGGGTGTAGATCCATCGGTCTTTCCAATGAAAACGTGAATCCTACCGAAAGGAACGCGAAATCCATATTCCACAGAGTCGGCATCAAGCCCCCAGCCGGCGTCGTCGATGTAGAGTCGTCCGTGGCGACTCTTGCTCATCCTTCCGACCACGTATCCCTCGAACCCTGGGAGAGAGCCCTTTGAGAACTCAACACCACCGAGTGCAGGCCCCACGATGGGCGCCAAATGTCGTGGGTTTATCACAGCAGATGTCCGGGTGAATGGACTTGGGTTCGAGGCCATTGCTAACGTGATGGACTCAAAGGGGTTGGTCGGGACGAAGGACACGAGTTTACCCAGGTTCGGCCCCTCAAGTTGAGGTAATAGCCTACGTCATGCTTGTGCTTGTATTGCTTGATGTATCAATTACAAAGGAGCTATTGCTTTACCTAGTTCTCAATAACCTGATCTCTAAGTTGCCCCGGGTCTTGCCTTTATATAGGAGGTCAAGACCACGAATCATACAAGTTGTAACCGACTCTCATTACATGTCCGAGTCTACCTCTATCTTCTCTTGCCTTTCTTGACCAAGTTGTCCTCGGGCGGTTTACACACCCAGGTCTTCTTCATCCGGGCCACCTCCGGCCCATCCCGTCGAGCCGCCAAGCGTCTTGGGCCTTAAGTCCCCACGGCTCACTCTTGGACTGGTGTACGAGCCGCCAGGTATGACCCGGAGCACTCAGGGCGGGTCTCACCGTGGGGTTATATCCCCAACAATCCAAGGTTGATAATTTAACAACATGGAACAAGAAAAAATTGTAGATACGTTGGAGACATATCAGCACCCCCAAGCTTAATTCCTACTCGTCCTTGAGTAGGTAAATGATAAAAACAGATTTTTTGATGTGGAATGCTGCCTACCATGTTCATCACATATTCTTTTCCTTGTAGCATAGACATTTGGACTTTTCATATGGTTCAAAGCAATAGTCTAGTATTGACATGAAAAACTTTAATACTCAAGCATATCAACAAGCAACCATGCCTTTCAAAATATCAACGCTAAAGCAAGTTATCCCTAGCCCATCATGCTCAATCATTGATCCATTCACAATACACACTCAAATATTAGCTAGACCTAATGCTCAAGTATGATCATAGTACCCCCTATTTGGTGCTTTATAAGAGAAGATGGAGACTCAAATTGAAAAATAAAAATTGCATAACATAAATAGATAGGCCATTCGCAGAGGGAAGTATGGATTTGTAGAGGTGACACAGCTCAAATGTTTAAATTGATAGAAAAAATATTTTGAGTGGCATGCCTTTCCTGTCAAAGAAAACGACTGAGAGATTTCAATATCTTTCCACACTAGATGCATCATAGGTGGTTCCCAAACAGAAAATAAAGTTTATTCCTTTTTCCACCATACTTTCACTTTCCATGGCTAACCGAATCCACGGTTGCCTTCCATACAGACACTTTCCAAGGAATTTATTATTTGACAACATAAAGTAATTTTCTTTCCTTTTTCATTTAATTTCGGGAATGGGCATCCCTATTACCACCATTGTCTCATGCAATGACAAGTGAATAAACACCCATCTTGAGAATAACACATCTAGCATGGAAAAATACCGGTCACCCCCTACTGTTTCATGAGAGGTACGAGCACACAAAAAGGAAATTTTATTTTGAAAATTAGAGATGTCACGTACAAATTTGCTTTGAACGACATGGAAATACCGTATATAGGTAGGTATAGTGGACTCATATGGCAAAACTGGTTTTAAGGATTTTGGATGCACAAGTAGTATTTCTACTTAGCACAAGTGAAGGCTAGCAAATAGATTGGAAAGCATCCAACCAAGAAACGAAAAATCACATAAGCAAGCATTAAGCATAACTAACACTGAATAATGCACTATAAGTAGGATGCAATTTGAATTTCGTAGCACAACTATTGACTTTCGTGCTTGCATAGAGAATCACAAACCTTAACACCAATATTGTTACTAAGCATAATTACTCATCAAGATAACTCACATATCACTATTGTCATGTCTCAAAACTATTACAAAGAATCAAGTTTAATTTATCCAATGATCTTCATGATTTTTTTATTACATCCCTCTTGAATATCTATCATTTTGGGACTAGTTTCATATATTGCAATTGCTTTTGACAAACTCACATGGATATAAGTGAAGAACATGAGCATACAAGTTTCATCTCTCAAAATAATACAAGTGAGGCATGAGAGGTTTTATTCAAAATTAATAACTATCAAATTAATATAAGTGAAGCATGAGAGCATTTCTTCAAACATGTGAAAGCACATCGTGCTCAAAAAGATATAAGTGAAGCACTAAAGCAATTCCTTTGCTCAATAGTTTTAAGTGAAGCATAAACAACAATTCTAATAAATCATAGAATATTTTGGCTCTCTCAAGTAGGTGTGTACAAAAAGGATACTAATGAAAATGCAAAAAGCAAAACAAGCAAAGATACAAGACGCTCCAAGCAAAACTCATGATATGTGACAAATAAAAATATAGTTCCAAGTAGTATACCGATGGTTGTTAGAAGAAAGAGGGGATGCCACTCTGGGCATCCCCAAGCTTAGTTGCTTGTTACTATTTGGATATTACCTTGGGGTTCTGTAGCATACCCAAGCTTTGTCTCTTCTAACTCCTTATTCCTTCATCCATTTGATCTCATCCAAAACTTGAAAACTTCAATCACACAAAACTTAACAATATTCTCGTGACATCCGTTAGTATGATAAAGATAATTACCACTTTAGGTACTATTGTAAACCCACTCCTATTTTATTATTTTATTATACCTATTGTATTCTAACTTTATCATGACTTATACCCCCCGGTACAAGCCATAGATTCATCAAAACAAGCACACAATGCAATGAAAACAGAATCTGTTTCAAACAGAACAGTCTGTAGTAATATGTACTCTACCCATACTTCTGGAACTCTAAAAATTCTGAAAAATTAGGACAACATAAATAAGTTGTATATAAATACTGTGTTAAAATTTCATCTCAATATCACGTTCCAATAAAAACTTAAAATTCGTGCACTTGGAACAAAGTTTCTGTAACAAAGTTTCTGTTCACATTCAGCATCGTTTCTACTCATCTTATTTCAGCATTACTTGGCACAAACACTAAATAAAACATAAAAAACACAATCATAACAGAAGCATAATTGTGTAAAATACTCAAAAACAGAAAGCAAAAGATAAACATAATTTATTCATTGGGTTGCCTCCCAACGAGCGCTATCGTTTTACGCCCCTACCTAGGCATAATAATTTCAGTGATGCTGACATAAAAAGTAGTAATTGAAACATGCAAGAGAACATCAAGAATCTCATTAGAAACACATTTAAGTCTAACCCACTTCCTATGCATAGGGATTTTGTGAGCAAACAATTTATGGGAACGAGAATCAATTAGCATAGGATGGCAAAACAAGTATAACTTCAAAATTTCCAACACATAGAGAAGAAACATGATATTATTGCAATATGTAAAAGCATATGTTCCTATATCATAGTAATTTTCAGTGGAATCATGAATAAATTCAACAATATAACTATCACATGAAGTATTCTTTTGATGATCCACATGCATAAAAGTCTTACAATCTTCCAAGGTAGTGGGATTAACATTAATTAAAGTCATGACCTCTCCAAACCCACTTTAATCAAAAAAATCATAAGATTGAACATTCTCCAAATATGTGGGATTCTTTTTTCCTAAAATTGACGCTCTCCCAAACCCACTTTTTATATTATTGCAAACATTATTATCAATAACATATTCAACATGAGGCTTAAATAATTTTTCAAGATCGTAAGAAGCATTATCACCCCAATCATGATCATTGCAGTAAGAAGTGGACATGACAAAATTATCATCCCCAAAGATTATATTTTTGCATATCATTATAATAATTGATATTAATAAATTTATAGTAACATCATTGCAATAATGCTTTTCAGTCGAGGAGTTATCATGAATCACCTTGTAAATTTCTTCATTCAACACTTCATCAAAATTTTCAGATTCATGTTTTTCAAACAAAACTTCATAGAGATTTTCAAACAAAACTTCATAGAGCAATTGGGTCATCATAATTTGATCTTTTGAAAAGATTAGCAAGTGGATGAGGATCCATATCTATAGATTTTTAGCCAACGAAGATGCAAGCAAATAGAAGGCACATGGCAACACAAGCAAAGATAGCAAACAAGAGATCTCATGAGAGAAAGGAACATGAAAAAGAGAGGGCGAATAAAATGGAAAATTTGTGAAGTGGGGGAGAGGAAAACGAGAGGCAAATGTCAAATAATGTAAATTGCAAGGATATGAGATTTGTGATTAGGAACATAGTAGATGGGATTGCTTCCTCCCCGGCGACAGGGCGAGAAATTCCATTGACGTGGCTTGAGACTGCGTCGATAGTTCCCCAAAGAGGAAGGGATGATGCAGAACAACAGCGGTAAGTATTTCCCTCAGTTATGAAACCAAGGTATCAATCCACAGAGGAAGATCACACACCCACATAAACAACACCTGCACACAAACAACAAATACTTGCAACCCAACGCGAAATATAGGTTGTCACACTCTCTACGGTAATAAGATAGATTAGGTAATGATAGTTTTGGCAAATAGATATCGCAAGAACACAAAGTAAAATAAATAAACAAAAAGCACAGAAAGGTATTTTTGGGTTTTTTGGAATAATATATCTGAAAACAAAAGATGCAAATAGTAGACCGGAAAGCAATATGTTGGAAAAGTAGACCCGGGGGCCGTAGATTTCACTAGTGGCTTCTCTCATGAGTATAGCACATGGTGGGTGAACAAATTACTGTTGGGCAATTGATAGAATATCAAATAATCATGACGATATCTAGGCAATGATCATTATACAGGCATCATGTCCAAGATAAGTAGTCCGAAACGTTTTTGCATCTACTTCTATTACTCCACACATCAACCGCTATCTAGCATGCATCTAGTGTATTAAGTTCATGGAGAAACGGAGTAATGCAATAAGAATGGTGACATGATGCAGACAAGATCTATTCATGTAGGAATAAACCCCATCTTGTTATCCTTAATGGAAACGATACATGCATGTCTTACTGCCCTTTCTGTCACTAGGAAAGAACACCGCAAGATCAAACCCATCACAAAGCACCTCTTCCCATGGCAAGAAAAATTTATCTAGTTGGCCTAACTGAACCAAAGATTCGAAGAAGAAATATGAGGCTATAAGTGTAACAGCCCGGGACCGACGCTCCAAAAGATTCCCCCTTTATTTCCATTCTTGTCTTGTGTTTCATTGGTTGTTGCATTCATCATCGCATCATTCACATCATCTGCATAGCAACGATATTTTTCAACACAAGTTTTCAAAGTTGCATCCGTTCGTAGTCGCCGGTTCTCTCCGTTGTTGCCGTTTCCCATTTCGAGACCAACCACACACGCACGCGCCCGCGGCATCGTTTTAAAAAACCATTTTTTAAGCGCGCTAAAAATATTCTCAGATTGGGTTGAAAGTTGGCATGCGGTCTTGTTATTTTGTAGGTGGACCGCCTGCCAAATTTCATCGCAATCAGAGGTGGTTTGATACCCCAACGGTCAACCGTGGCAGTGCGGTTATCGGTTTATTATCGGACGTTTCGGTGTTTGAAAAACTCGTGTCATGGGCTCACATATCCCTCTCTCTTTAGCCCGCCTAAACGAGCCCATCTAAACCCGCCTAATGCCTAACCATCGTAGACTGTTTGATCTAAATCAGAGTGTCCAAATAGACCCTACCTAACATCCACCTGCTACATATAGCAGATGAACCCCTAACCTAAGCATACCAGCCCTAAAATCTAGGCCTCTTGTCCTCGCCGCCAAACCACCTCCACCTCGGGATCCTCCCCGCAATCACCTGCACAACCACCACCCTCCTCGGTTTCAACCAGCACCTAGTCCACCCCAGACTCCAGATCCATCCATCCCAACCCTCGGATCAAGATCCAACGTCCATGATGTGTTCCTCTGTAGCACCGTAGCCACCAACTCCTCGATCCGATCTGGTCGGGAGTCAACCCCGAGCACGCGTGAACCTACCGCCTCCGTCCATCTCCTAGCGCCACCGCCGGACCAGCATCACAAAAGGCCAGTCCCGCGTCATCCATGTGGCCCCTCCTTCCCTCTCCTTCCTCCTCTAACCCCTCCCCCTCTTGCTTGTTTCTTCCCTGGCAGTAGCAGAACAAGACCTGCCCTGGAGTTCCATCAGAGCTCGTGGATGCAACGGTCCTTCCGTCGCCGGTCTACCACCGGATCCGGCCTAGAGGTCCCCATCCCCGACCTCCGTCGCCTCCTATAGCCTTGCTCCGGTCGAGCCCCGCCGCCAACCACCTTGGACAACACCGCTGCTGCCTCTGCTCGTCCAAGGGAGACCAAGGCGCTGCTGCTCGTGCCCGCGTTGACCATGGCTAATGCTTGGGCCACAGCGCCACAAGGCCATCTCCAGCGCCTCGCCAAGGCCAAGCCGAAGACTTGCCCCAGCCGGCATGTCTCCAACACTAGCGAGTTGGGGTCCTTGGCCCATGGTGAGCTACCCCCGAGCCCACCTGCTCTGCATGTTATGTTGCGCCCTTCACTAGACTCGACTTGGCCAGCTTTGATCAATCAAGGGGGCTCCTAGGTCGGTACAGGCGCTGATACCAACTTGTCACGCCCAAGATGCGATCCTATACGTATTTTGGCACGGGGGCCTCGACAGGGATAGAAGTGCATCTCGTCGTGTTGCAAGAATGGATATCATTACAAGTACATTTACAAAAGAGATGAGTAAATGGAATTGGCTTACACTCGCCACAAGCTGCATCAAGATCACATCAATACAACAACATACTCAAACATCATATAGAAGAGCAGGGTCCGACTATAGACGAAATCAAACCATAAAATGACATCCATCCTTGCTATCCCAGGCTATCGCCTGGAACCCATCCTAGATTGATGAAGAAGAAGAAGAATAACTCCAAATCAAGCAATCATCGCTCTCACATCAAAGCATCGCATTACCTGTACGTGCAACTGTTTTTGTAGTAATCTGTGAGCCACAAGGACTCAGCAATCTCATTTCCAAGGGTATCAAGACTATTAAAGCTTAATGGGTGAGGTATGGTTAAGTGGTGAGGCTGCAGCAAGCGACTAAGCATTTATTTGAGTGGCTAACTTATGAATACATAAATTAAAGTATGGTGGTCTACGCATAACGACGTGAACTAGTAATTATCACTAACCGATACTGAATACCTACTTACGTCAAACATAACCCCACCACGTTCTCTCTCGGATAAGAACTCACAAGAAGAGACAGTCACAGTTACACACACAGTTGGTGTATTTTATTAGAGTTTACTTCAAGTTTGCTATGACCGGGTGTTAAACAAAGTTTCGAAGTTTGCCACATAACCACGAGCACGGCTTTCCGAAAGATTTAACCCTGTAGGGGTGCTCCAACTCATCCATCACAAAATAACCACACACTGCGGGAATAACCTCAACCACGGATCTCGTGATCATCCTAGGCAATTCCAAAGGAAATCCGACACCTCGAGATAGCCCGAACAAGATCAGAGTTCCTCACACAAGACATACGAGAAAGGTAAAACAAGTCCAGCAAGGCCGCCCAACGTATCGATGATCCCGATAGGAGCCGCGTATCTCGTTCTCAGGACATGGCAGATAAGCTAGTGTACGGTGGCCTGATAGAAATCACCCAAGTTGCCCTAGGGTGGCCCCGCACAATGCTCTAGTTTGGACCAACACTCATGAGGAGCACTGGCCCTGGGGGGGGGGTTTGATTAAGATCCTTGGGTTAATTACTCCTAATGCGGGTTTATTAGTTATTAGGCTAATGTAGAACCAGTGCTGGGCCTTGCCAGACAAGCTTTATCCTAAAACGAAAATCAAGAGGGTCCCCATAACAACCCCGAGCATGTTAGGAGCGCTCAGTTATGGAACATAACGCCGGTTCACAAGTAACTATGGCGACAAGAGTGGAACAAAACACCGAGCAAAGGCCAAGCCTTCCACCCTTTACCAAGTGTATAAGTGCATTAAATCAAATAGCAATAATATTGTGATAACAGAAGAATGTCCATGTTGTCACATGAAAGCAATTGCACCTGCATCTAGAAACGCTATAAGAAGGGCCGAGCAAGCGGTAATATAGCCAAACAAAGGTTTGCTAGGAAGGTGGAGGGTTAGAGGATTTTCATGGCAATGTTGGGAGGCTTGTCAAATAAGTGGTAGGTAATGTGACATAATGATAAAAGCGGGCAACTAGCATAACAATGATAGTAGTGGTATCCAGGGAAATGTGCCATCTTGCCTGAGATCCCGCTTGAAGGAAGAACAAATCCATGAAGAAGACGAGCCAACGTAGTTGAACGAATCCTCACACTCCGAACGCTTTCAGAACTCTATCGAGAAGAAGCAATCTGGAACAAACAATCAACACACAAAACACCACAACATATGCATGGCATTATGCGCAACCAAATATGATGCATATCCGGTTTAATATGCAAGGCATGGCCTGGCAAGAACAACAAACAACTACTACATATTAAGTGAAGTTCAATATGCAACGAGTTGCATATTGACGAAACTCCATGTTCGAATTATTTAGTTCACTCTCATTAGGTACTCATCAATATTAAATGCTGTTTGACATGCAAGAGGTGAAGCATAAATAAACTACTCTATCTAGGCATCTTAAATGAGTCCGGAAACAACATATAGTATTTCCGAAACAACCTCATATGCATATTGAATTTGGTCCAGATCTGTCCTAAGCATATTTTATAGTTGTTAAACAACAATATAAAGTGTTCCACAAGATTGTACACGTTTTTCTAGTCAAGTTACATATAGAACACATTTCCATCAGAGCTACGGTTATTTAGTTATGAAATAAATCATTTTGGCATGGCATTATGTAAATGATATGAAAACAACAAGTTAAATATTTTTATCATGAATTAAAGTTGGTTATTATGAATCTACACGAAATTCTACACATTATACATATATAAAGCATTTTAATACGATGCACGGTTTGAGAGTTATTAAATGCATGAACATGGAGGACTTTTCAGTAAAATAGTTTTTCTCTGGACAATTACGATCGCAGAACGTAAAAATAACAGAGTTGGGCCGAATCTAACTGGCCCAATAGTGGCACACGGGCGCACGATAGTTATCGAGCGCCCAGAAACTATTTTGAGTCTAGTTATATCTTAGAGTAGGATTCTTTTTACTCCTCTTCTTTGCTCTGGTGAGGAATTACGACTTAGAAATTTTGTTAGTACTCCTCTTCTCGCTCAAATTTTTTTAGGATCACGTGGGTATTTTGGAAACTATATGATGCCGATGTGACGGAGTTCTGTCTTGATGCCTCCTGTGTGACTTGATTTCTTCCGGAGAGTTGAGCTCCAGGGGATTCTTGACACGTCGTTATCGTTCAGTTTCCTTAGTATCCCAGGATGGAGGATGTTCAAAATTGCTTCAATACTAGTAGTGGCGAGAGGAGTCCAGCATCCCAAGTACTGGTGGAGAGAGTTTGGATGTATTGCCATTCTTACTATCGTTGTATTTTTGAGGTTCCGAGATAGATGGAGTTCCGAAGCCTCTGGTTATGTGTTGATGGATGGATACAGTTGGAGTGTAGGGCTTGTTAGTTGTGTGAGATATTTTGCCTCCCTGTATCCCCAACACCCGATTGCATAACCAAGAAAGTTTTGGGAATTCTTAGGTGGGAATTCAAGTAGTTACCTAGGCTATCTTCCAACTGATCATGACGTGAGGTTGGGGTTCGACATCTAGTGGATTCGTTTGTTCACGGTCTTTCTTATAGAGGACAGTCTCGATATATGTCATCAGATATGCTTCGTCAAGCCTTGTAGTTTGCTATGCCTAGGGAGCATATTCGAGCGTCATATCAATATGACAATCCAATGTATGATCGAGCCCGTGCGAACCTTACCACGAAAATATCGAGCGGAATCTCTGTCATGTATTTGTTTCCAGCTTGTATTGTAAGCCTCATCCATTGTTTGTTGTAGTATGGCAATTTGAGTTGCTTCGATGTCAGGTGGTGATCTCATATCTTTCCGAAGTAGTGTTCTCATATTTCTGTGGGATTGCTAATTCTTTTGCTCAATCAAGTTGTCGTATCAATTCTTTTTATTCGGTGTGCTTCTCTTCAAGATAATTCTATCATCCCCAATATTTGCAAGACCAATCCTCATATTTCATTTCGGAGTTTGTCTCATCTATTCCAAGTTTTCTTTGTTTTTCCCACCCTCTCGCCCTTTTTGTTCAATGATTAAATTCTCTTCCAAGTGCCTTCTCTTCATCAATGCTTCCGCTATCATTTCTTCATATTGTATCCGGTGATCTCTTATGGAGATTCTCAAGAGTTTCAATTTCAAGATCTATCCTCATATTCCTTGTTCTCATTGTTATTCTTCTCCGGTGGATTCAATTCTAGATCTCAGTGTTCATCATATCTTTTCCATTCATTAAATGCTTTCCGTGTTTGAATTCTCATCAAGCCTCTGTTATTAATTCATCCCTCTGCGTTCTATCCGGAGTGCTGAAGATATCTCAAAAGATTCATGTTTTCTTTCAATCCTTCCAAATTATTTTGAGGTCCTCACCTCTTCAAGTTTTCATTTCTACCGGTGCAATCTGTCTTCCTAAGCAATTGTTTCAACAGTGATCTCTTTGAGTGGGCCCATAACCCACAGGTGTTTTCCTGAGGATCTTACCTGGCTCTTCTAATCTTTCCGGAGATGTCCTCAAGTTCTATTTAAATATGACGTAAGAATGATTTTCATTAGTCACATTCCTTCTCCAAGATCGTGTCTAAATATTTTTTTCATCATTGGCTCAACCGTTCTTTATTCGTTGTTTCAGAGTGTCTCAATAATTCATGATGTTGTTTCTCATCATCATTCTTTGCATTGAAGACCGAACGAGTGGTTCTCTTAAATCTGTGCTCATTCTCTTGAAGATTCATGGTCTCAGCTTCGTGCTATCCTCTCAAATTGTTTCCATTCATGAGAAATTTCTCCCATATCTATCTGGTGCATTAAGAGTTATTTTCATTTCTTGGTCCTCCAAAGGCCATCATTTTAGAAGATTTGTCCGTTCTCAGCTTTTAGCTTTCGTTCTCAAATTCTTCTCAAGTGTTGTTCCTTCATTCGTATCTCAATTATTCCGGTGCCTTGTGAAGTTTTCCATTAGGTGGATCATGATCTTTTCGTTCCCATGTATCTTCGTTCAATCGTAGTATCCTCATTCGTTGTGAATTCTTACCGGTGCTTCATTGAAGATTTCTTCAGCAGCTTGTATATCTCTCTTCAAACCTTTTCAAGAGGAATAAGTCGTGTGCCAAATCTATTGCTTGTCATCAATTTAACTTGATGAAGGATAAGCATAACATAATTCTTATTCCAGTTTCGTCAAGGTGATTTCAATCCTTCTTCCGGAGTGTTCATGGCATCAATTCTTGGTTATAAGTTGTTCATCTTTTCTTCCAGAGTTCCATGTTTTTCTCAAGCATCACTTTGCGAAGATTCATCTAAATCTTTGCAACATCATAATATATTCCTTTCAACCACATTCTTTTGATTGTCCTTTCATCCCGGTGTTCGCCAAGAAGTCCTTCATGGTGGTTTGTTAAGGATGTAATTCTTCTTGAAGTGTTCTTCAAGATTCTTGTTGGAGGTGCTCAAGTGTTCTTTCTCTTGGATTTCTAAGTTCAATTCCTTCTCCATTGTATTTTGAGATGGTGTTATTAAATTCTTGATTATGAGGAGTCTTGAAGGAAAATTGTCAAGAATGATATAATTTAACCCATCATGTCTTCTCGGAGTTACCTTGGGTTGGATTTCACCTGAAGCATTTCCTAAGGTTTGTTGCTGTCATGGTGTCATATATGATCCAAGTTTTCTCCTCCTCTTCTTGGTGAAAGAAGTTTTTGCATATCTTGTTGTTCTCAAGTAATCAATTGTTCCTGTTGTGGTAGGTTGTCACCTCATAATTTTGAGATGTTTTCTATAAGCCCATAACAAGCTATTCTTTTTTGTTGTTGATTCGCCATCAACTCCGTTCAACCATGCTTCTCAAGTTCAATGGTGGTAGAAGTTGTTATTTTCTTCTCTGTGCTTTTCCTTCTAATGATCTAGTTTCTATTCTTTTCTTCCAGAGGCGTTGTCAAGTTGCTCTCTTTCAACCATCATCTTGTTTTATCAAGATCATGTTCTTTATTGCTTGTTCATTTAACCGGAGTGCTGTGAAATCTTTCATGATCCCTCCATCTTACGAAGTTTTGATTCCAATCCAACCAAAGTTTGGTGTCTCTCTTTCAATTTCTTTCCATCATATCAATTTTGCCCCTCTATCCTACTAAAGTTCTGCCCAAATTTCTTGCGAATCCTTCCTTGTTCCTTGTGTCATCTTTCATCTCGTTGAAACCTTCAGTCATCATTGGTTTCATTCGTTTGTCAGAGAAGCAACTAAGTTTTACCTCTTGCGCTTTCTCTTCCCCTTCTCATTCTAGATCTCAGGGCGAGATCCTCGTGTAGTGGAGGAGAGTTGTAACAGCCCGGGACCGATGCTCCAGAAGATTCCCCTTTTATTTCCATTCTCGTCTTGTGTTTCGTTGGTTGTTGCATTTATCATCGCATCATTTGCATCATCTGCATAGCAACGGCATTTTGTCAACATGAGTTTTCAAACTTGCACCCATTCGTAGTCACCGGCTCTCTCTGTTCTTGTCGTTGCCCGTTTCGAGACCAACCACACACGCACGCGCCCATGGCATCATTTTAAAAAAACTATTTTTAACCGCGCGAAAAATATTCTCGGATTGGGTTGAAAGTTGGCATGCGGTCTAGTTATTTTGTAGGTGGACCGCATGCCAAATTTCGTAGCAATCAAAGGTCATTTGATACCCCAACGGTCAACCGTAGCAGTGTGGTTATCGGTTTATTATCGAACGTTTCGGTGTTTGAAAAACTCGTGTCACGGGCTCACATCTCCCTCTCTCCTCAGCCTGCCTAAACGAGCTCATCTAAACCCGCCTAATGCCTAGCCATCACAGACCGTTTGATCTAAATCAGAGTGTCCAAATAGACCCTACCCAACATCCACCTGCTACATATAGCAGATGAACCCCTAACCTAAGCAGACTAGCCCTAAAATATAGGCTTCTTGTCCCCGCCGCCAAACCAGCTCCACCTCGGGATCCTCCCTGCAGTCACCTGCACAACCACGTCCCTCCTCAATTTCAACCAGCACCCAGTCCACCCCAGACCCAAGATCCATCCATCCCAACCCTCGTATCAAGATCCAACGTCCAGGAGGTGTTCCCCGCAGCCTCGTAGCCACCAACTCCTCGATACGATCTGGTCGGGAGTTAACCCTGAGCGTGCCCGAACCTGCCACCTCCGGCCATCTCCTAGCGCCACCGCTGGACCAGCATCACAAGAGGCCAGTCCCGCGCCGTCCATGTGGCCCCTCCTTCCTTCTCCTTCCTCCTCTAATCCCTCCCCGCTTTCTTGTTTCTTCCCTGGCAGTAGCAGAACAAGACCAGCCATGGAGTTCCATCGGAGCTCGTGGATGTCGCGGTCCTCCTATGGCCGGTTTACCACCAGATCTCGCCCAGAGGTCCCCATCCCAGGCCTCGTTTGCCTTCTATCGCCTTGCTCCGATCGAGCCCCCGCCAACCACCTTGGACAGCGCTGCCACTGCCTCTGCTCGTCCAAGGGAGATGAAGGCGCTGCTGCTCGTGCCCGCGTTGACCATGGACAGCGCTTGGGCCACATCGCCACAAGGCCATCTCTAGGGCCTCGCCAAGGCCAAGCCGAAGACCTGCCCCAGCCGACCTGTCTCCAACACCAGTGAGTTGGGCTCCTTGGCCCATGGTGAGCTACCCCCGAGCCCACCTGTTCTGCATGTTATGTTGCGCCCTGGGCGCTCGCTAACTATCGTGCACCCATGTGCCACTGTTGTCCCGTTAGATTCGTCCCAAATCTGTTATTTTTACGTTCCGCGAATTTCGTAATTGTCCAGAGAAAAACTATTTTACAGAAAAGTCCTCCATGTTCATGCATTTAATAACTCTCAAACCGTGCATCGTATTAAAATACTTTATATATGTATAATGTGTAGAATTTCGTTTAGATTCATAATAACCAACTTTAATCCATGATAAAAATATTTAACCTGCTGTTTTCATATCATTTACATAATGCCATGCCAAAATGATTTATTTCATAACTAAATAACCGTAGCTCTAATGGAAATGTGTTATATATGTAACTTGACTAGAAAAACATGTAGAATCTCGTGGCACACTTTATATTGCTGTTTAAAAACTATAAAATATGCTTAGGACAGATCTAGACCAAATTCATAATATGCATATGAGGTTGTTTCGGAAATACTATATGTTGTTTCCGGCCTCATTTAAGATGCCTAGATAGAGTAGTTTATTTATGCTTCACCTCTTGCATGTCAAACAACATTTAATATTGATGAGTACCTAACGAGAGTGAACTAAATAATTCGAGCGTGGAGTTTCGTCAATATGCAACTTGTTGCATATTGAACTTCACTTAATATGTTGTAGTTGTTTGTTTTTCTTGCCATGCCATGCCTTGCATATTAAACCGGACATGCATCATATTTGGTTGCGCATCATGCCATGCATATGTTGTGGTGTTTCGTGTGTTGATTGTTTGTTCCGGATTGCTTCTTCTCGATAGAGTTCTGAAAGCATTCGGAATGTGAGGATTCGTTCGACTACGTTGGCTCGTCTTCTTCATGGATTTGTTCTTCGTCCATGCGGGATCTCAGGCAAGATGACACATTTCCCTGGATACCACTACTATCATTGCTATGCTAGTTGTCCTGCTTTTATTGTTATGTCACGTTACCTACCACTTGTTTGACAAGCCTCCCAACATTGCCATGAAAAGCCTCTAACCCTCCACCTCCCTAGCAAACCTTTGTCTCGCTATGTTACCGTTTGCTCAGCTCTGCTTATAGCATTTCTAGCTGCAGGTGCAATTGCTTTCATGTGACAACATGGACATTCTTTTGTTATCACAATATTATTGCTATTTGATTTAATGCACTTATAGACTTGGTAAAGGGTGGAAGGCTTGGCCTTTGCTCGGTGTTTTGTTCCACTCTTGCCTCCCTAGTTACTTGGGAACCGGCGTTATGTTCCATAATTGAGTGCTCCTAACATGCTCAGGGTTGTTATGGAGACCCCCTTGATTTTTGTTTTAGGATAAAGTTTGTCTGGCAAGGCCCAACATTGGTACCACATTTTCCTAATAACTAATAGACCCGCATAGGGAGTAATTAACCCGAGGATCTTAACCAACCCCCCTGGGCCAGTGCTCCTCATGAGTGTTGGTCCAAAATAGAGCACTATGCGGGGCCACTCCAGGGCAACTTGGGTGATTTCTATCAGGCCACTGTACACTAGCTTATTTGCCATGTCCTGAGAACGAGATATGCGGCTCCTATCGAGATCGTCGACATGTCAGGAGGCCTTGCTGGACTTGTTTTACCTTTCTCGAATGTCTTGTGTGAGGAACTCTGATCTTCTTTGGGCTATCTCGAGGTGTCGGATTTCCTTGTGAATTTCCTAGGATGATCATGAGATCTGTGGTTGAGGTTATTCCTGCGACATGTGGTTAATTTGTGATGGATGAGTTGGAGCACCCCTACAGGGCTAAATCTTTCGGAAAGCCATGCCCGTGGTTATGTGGCAAACTTGGAAACTTTGTTTAACACCCAGTCATAGCAAACTTGAAGTCAACTCTAATAAAATACACCAACTGTGTGTGTAACTGTGACTGTCTCTTCTCGCGAGTTCTTATCCGAGAGATAACACGATGGAGTTATGTTTGACGTAGTAGGTATTTAGGATCGGTTAGTGATCATTACTAGTTCACATCCGTTATGCGTAGACCACCATACTTTACTTTCTATATTCGTAAGTTAGCCACTCAAATAAATGCTTAGTCGCTTGCTGCAGCCTCACCACTTAACCATACCTCACCCATTAAGCTTTAATATTCTTGATACCCTTGGAAATGAGATTGCTGAGTCCTTGTGGCTCACAGATTACTATAACAGCAGTTGTAGGTACAGGTAATGCGATGCTTTGACGTGAGAGCGATGATTGTTTGATTTGGAGTTATTGTTCTTCTTCTTCATCAATCTAGGATGGGTTCCAGGCGGCAGCCTGGGATAGCAAGGATGGATGTCATTTTATGGTTTGATTTCGTCCGTAGTCGGACCCTGTTCTTCTATATGATGTTTGAATATGTTGTTGTATTGATGTGATCTTGATGTAGCTTGTGGTGAGTGTAAGCCAATTCCATATACTCATCTCTTCTGTAAATGTACTTGTAATGATATCCATTCTTGCAACACGACGAGATGTGCTTCTATCCCTGTCGAGCCCCCCATGCCAAAATAAGGATAGGATCGCATCTTGGGCGTGACAAGTTGGTATCAGGGCCTGTACTGACCTAGGAGCCCCCTTGATTGATCGAACTTGGCCCAGTCGAGTTTAGTGAAAAAACTATTTTGAGTCTAGTTATATCGGAGAGTAGGATTCTTTTTACTCCTCTTCTATGCTCTGGTGAGGAATTATGACTTAGGAATTTTGTTACTACTCCTCTTCACGCTCAAAATATTTTTAGGATCACGTGGGTATTTTGGAAATTATATGATGCCAATGTGATGGAGTTTTGTCTTGGTGCCTCCTGTCTGACTTGATTTCTTCCGGGGAGTTGAGCTCCAAGGGATTCTTGACACATCGTTATCGTTCAATTTCCTTAGTATCCCAGGACGGAGGATGTTCGAAATTGCTTCAATACTAGTAGTGACGAGAGGAGTCCGACATCCCCAGTACTGGTGGAGTGAGTTCAGATGTACTGCCATTCTTAGTATCATTGTGTTTTCAAGGGTCCGAGATAGATGGAGTTCCAAAGACTCTGGTTATGTGTTGACGGATGGATACAGTTGGAGTGTAAGGCTTGTTAGTTTTGTGAGATATTTTGCCTCCCTGTATACCCCACACCTGATTGCATAACCAAGAAAGTTTTGGGAATTCTTAGGCGGGAATTCAAGTAGTTACCTAGGCTATCTTCCAAAGAAAACTCAAATCCTATTCATGGATAGAAACTGATCAGGAACTTAAAATTCATCGGATCCCAAAAACACACCACAAAAGTCATTACATCAAATAGATCTCCAAGAGACCATTGTATTGAGAAACATAGAGAGAGAGAGAGGAAGCCATCTGGCACTGCCTACCGGCCCGTAGGTCCATGGTGGACTGCTCACCCGTCATCGAAAAGGCACCTATGAAGAAGATGGCCCCTCCATGATGGTGTTAGATTGGATCTCGAGGTTCTAGAACTTGCGGTGGCTGGAATTGTGTTTTGTCGACTGCCCTATGGTTTTTGGATTTTTAGGGAATTTATAGGCTCGATAGTCGGTTGAGGGGGTGTCGAGGTGCCCACCCTCCACCAGGCCATGCCAGGGGCCTCTGGCGCGCCCTGGTGGAGGCTGGCCACACTGCCCCCCTCTTCTGGTGTTGTTTGGCCCATCTTTCTTCTTCTAGTCCAAAAAATCCACAAAAATCCCCGCAATATTTGGGCTCCGTTTGGTACTGATTTTCGGTGAAGTAAAAAACAAGCAAAAACCACAATTGGCATTTTGTTACTATGTCAATAGGTTAGTCCAAAAAATGATATAAAGTTGCTATAAAATGATTGTTAAACATCCAAGATTGATAATATAACAGCATGGAACAAGAAAAAAATTATAGATACATTGGAGACGTATCAGGCGTTACTACCATGGACGAATCATTAATAAAATGAGGGAAAAGGTTCACTTTGCAGATCTTTTGGATGATCTGCTGTCTATGGTACTAACAAAATTGCCGCTAATGGAGAACGACACACTCAGAAATTTGTTGACTATGTTAATGTAGTCGTGCAACAACATAAGTGCATGGTCATGGAAGATCTGGTGATCAAATTTGGGTGTGATAGAAGGTTACTGGATCATATCAATACCTGAGTTGTTTTTGTTGTATCATCGCGGACAAAGAGCATTGTCCTTGATTTAGCACCATCCGACATTTCTTTTCAAGCATTTATGGGAGCAATCTATTTGCAGCAGCATGCCGGGTCACTCAAAGTGCCGATACATTCCACAGGCAGCAGCTACCACAAAAAGTTTTTGTTTGGATGTTATCCTATCCAACAAATGACCAAAAGCAACAAATCAAGAGGATCATGGTACTGCAAGTGATGAAAAAATTTAAAACTTAATGGATCACCTAGTCCATCATGTGAAGGCCAAGGCTAAACTTCAAGCCATGAACCAACTAGTACTATATAACAGTACTACTAATACTACATTTGTCCAAATCAAGACCAATAGAGGAACAACTGTGCCTGTTACTCCGGGTCTACGTTCGTGTTCATCCGAGAAAAAGTCTGCGTTCATCCACAAAAATGCCAAGTGCTATCTGCCTTATTTTATCAGTACACTTTAAATTCCTTCAAGAACAATTACTTTGGTTAGTAATATTTTTCTTCACGATAATTGTTTATTACAAAAGTGGCGTGGTGTTAGACAGCAAAAGCGGAGCTTGCGCCAATGTCATCATGCGCCAGCGTCCGTCCATACTGCACTCTCTAACGGACACACGTGGAGATTGCCGCCCGTGCGTTGCAATCTACATCGACATGCCACAACCGACTCGTGCATCCGCACCGACCGCCAATGCCGCGGATGACATGCGCGTCCGCACCAACTTCCACTGCCATGGCCGGCTCTCGCGTCTACGCTACCAAGATGGTTTCAAATGCCATGGCCGACTCGCATGTCTACATCAACACACCGGAGCTGCGTCAGTCCGCATGAGCTCCTCCAAAGACGTGCACAAGCTGCCGCCCTTGTGGCCCGGTCTACATCGACACGCTGAGGCCATGCCCGCCCATACGATCCACCCAATGGACGCGTGCAAGCTGCCGCTCCACGATTCAGTCTACTTCAACAATGCTGGAGAAAAAATAAATAAATATTTGTAGCCTTTACCCGTGCGAGCTTGACCAATGGATAGGCGCACTGGCTTGCCATCGTTCGGTCTGGTCTGCTTTAGCACATCAAAGAAATAAGAGAGTCAAACACGAAGGAAACATCCCTGGAGAAGCTACAATTTGAGTCGGCCACCATTGAGCCACCAATTCATAGCCAGCAGCAAAGAACAAAAAATGGCCCAGAGGAGACATGAGAGCCAGACCAAGTGAGAATAGCAAAGAATAGGTCAAGAGGCATATACACTCAATTTGGCCACAACATTTGCCAAGGACATACAATGAGCATCATGAAGATCATCAACTCACCACATCATCTCCAATTTCAATAAATTCCATCGTCCAGGTGTCAACTTTATGTCGGTTTATGTTATCGTCAAGTATGAAGACTCTCAAGCCGCCTACTCGATTCGACTTAAGATTCAAGGCCTCCAATTCATGACTCAGCAGATTCAATCGGGTTCAAACATTCAAAAACCCGGGTCATTGCAGGGAGCTGCTGCCTTATTGGTGAAAAATTAAAGGTCGCCAAAGAGGATTAGCTGCCATGATGCGCAGTTCAAACATGGGTGTCGTGTCTTATTGGCATAAAAAAATAAAGGTTGGCCAAAAGGAGTAGCTACCATGATGCGCAGTTCAAACATATGTATCCTACCTTATTGGCTCATTCATATTATGATCAATGGAATAAAGCCGACTTATTTGGACCCCAGGTGTTTTGCAGTAGTAGCATTGTCTCCTCTATATCCTAAGCTGAGCTTTTCCATGATCATAAAGTCACTTGGGGGCTTCCAACTTCAACGAGTCAACCTTTAATATCCCTCTTGACTAGGCTACAAGCCAATACAAATAATGGTTAAATCTGCTTGTTTGCAAGATGCTACTCTGAATAGGTGACCCCATGTACTCTTGATAAGTGAATCCATCTGGACCCTGAAATTATCAAGGTTAAAACACTGTCTTGAGTCACGCGAGAGCCGGCTTACAAAGAGCAAGGATAAACCATGGGTTATCACACCCGCTTCATTGAAGAAAGACTCAAGCCTCGAAAGCTGGTCTTTATGTCGAGCTTCGAAAGCTGGCATTTTTGTACTCTATTATCATATGCATGCATCATCCTGCATTTCATCATTACACAATGCATCATACATACATATCCATATTTGTTTATGTTGCAGAAAGTCAGTCTTCAAACCAAGTTACATTGTAACTTCTACATCAACAAATAAATCTTTGTTAGCCAAAAATGGTCAGATTTTCATCATGGTTTATCATAACCGGTATTAAATGATTGGGGTTTCCAAGCCAACTCTGAAATTGTTGAGCTGGTATATTACATATTACTTAGCCAGCTTATCACATATAATTCCGGGTCATTTCATTGACCGACTCTTGGATTTTTTCAACTTGTGCTCTGTAGTAAACTACATAACTTACAATTTTCTCAAACATATATTCGCCGAGTTGCATCGCAACCACGGGCAGGGTTTTCATTTCAAGCACAAAGGCATTATTCCAGGATATTCATACAAATGATAAATTATCGGGTTGCATTACAATCACGGTCAAGGATTCATTCAGTTCAGATCAATATCACTTGAAGAGAACTTCTGAAGTACATTATGATGGGTTATATTATTCCCACATAGTCCCAAGTCGCTGTAGGCATATGACCCGACACTTGGGGGCTACATCATATGATGTTTTTCTTTTCAAAAGGAGAAGTACATGTAAGTCTCGAGTCGTTGCAAGCAAACGACCCGACACTTGGGGGCTAGACTACTTAGATCAAGATCTACAAATTTTTGGAAGTCCAAAGTCGCTGCAGGGATGCGACCCAACACTTGGGGGCTACATCATTTAGTTGTTCAAAACAGATCATAAGGTCATAATTGAAGAACCGCCCATCACAAATTATAAAGGTCCAAATTGACGACCGGACCTCACATACTGATGAGCCGACCCTTGGGGGCTACACATGTGAAATGCAAGACATTCAGTTTATAAGTGGCAACTCAGATGACAACCCGAATTTCTCCAAGATATGTATCTACAACATTCAAAACCTAGATCAAGTCCCAGGTTGTTGCAGGAAAAACAACCCGGCCCTTGGGGGCCACACTGGCTGAAGTTTTATAAGCATAAGACAATTACAAGTCCCAGACTGCTGCACGCAAGACAACTCGACACTTGGGGGCTACACAGTCAAAGATATTATTTCTATGCAAAGCACCAAGTCATCATGAGGATATAATCTCGGAGCTTGGGGGCTACATGTAATATGGAGATAAAAAATTGAAGAACACCTCCAAGCTGTCACTTTTTAGTGAGACGGGTCTCATTTCATAGAAAGGCCTAGAAGCCGACTCAACATCAGATGGATCTTTTATTCCCAATAATTTTATCTAGCCAAAGAATTGAAAGCTGTCTCAACATCACACGGATTTCTTTGTTACCAATAAATGTAGCAAGTAAATTGGAGTCCAGTTGTTTTGACCTGGCAGCACCAACGATCACGACTTGGCATCATCAATGTTCATGACCTGGCAAGAGACGTTGTGTCCCCGAAAGTCGGCTCAACAATAGACAAATTTCTATTCCAAATATTTCCGTCAAAACCCAAAGCATGAGGAGCTGGCTTGACGTTACAGACATTGTTATTTCTAGTATTCCTTCTATGAAGAAACCACATCAGCAAGTGGATTTTAAATCCATCCCGATGATATGACAAAGAGACACATATTTTTGAGGAGCTACTTCATTGAAATAAGTCGGCCAGTGGAGCAAGCTGGTCCCTTAGCATATTTATTATTCTTATTTCAAGGGCTTACCATGAATAAATTCAAGCTAACCTAGGGCTAATGTCAGGGATATTACCCATGTTATAGTACGACTAAAGGTTTGACCTGGCCAACATCTTGAAAGCTCTATGGGTCTCCCCATTTGCTGGGTTAAGATAAAGATGACAAGGAAGAGTCTAGGGCTCAGTGAAGAGACCCGATAGGAGGCCGACTTGACGAGGAGACGAATATGTCCGCTTGTACAGGAAAGCCCAAAGGCCTAGAATGAGACTTGGCCAAAGGCCGGCTCATGGAGGGACTCCGAAGGGCCAGCTCATGGAGAATGCTCAAGAGGGATCCTCAACTTGGAAGACAAAGATGACCTATAAAACTTAGAGTAGGACTCCAATTAAGGGAGGCAAGACCCGGACTAGGATTCATCTTGTAATAGAAGAAAGACTAGTCCCAATCCTACTAGGACTATATATGTAAGTCTGCCACTTCAACTTATATAAGGAGGGGCAAGGCACCCCAAGAGGGACAAGTTAAGTCATTAGAGATAAGACAGATTAAAAACCGTCAAGACCAGAGGTAGCGAAAGAGAACCCTTGTAATCGAGATGATCATCATCATTAATAACACACAAGCAGGATGTAGGCTTTTACCTCCATCGCGAGGGGCCGAACCTAGGTAAACGCGCGTCTTTCGATTCCGACCAACCCCGTTCAAGCTACCACCTGGTTGCGATGGCATCACACCTAAGTTCTCTCACGAGGACATCTGCCGTGACAAAACCACGACAAACATCGAGAATCTAGGTTTCTAATTGAAGAAAACAGAAAAATGTTCTCAAATACATGAATATTTGCATGATTTCATGATAAGGAGCCAAGATGTCATGGTAAATTTTTTGGCTTGTTCGAGATAAGATTAATTTGACGCATACCTAACACAAACCGGAGCATCACACGAAGGCTCGTGGTTTGGAGAGGGAACGTGCGGGCATGCTGGATGACGAACTGCGAGTCGTTGCCTCATTTGGCCTTGATTTTTATTCTACCATTACAATCCTGGAATACAACCGGCATGCTAAAATTAAAAAAAAACAGGTTTCATTTTGCGAACATTGACAATCTAGACGTTTAAATTCGAGATAAGTGAAAGATGTTGTGAAGTACATGGGACCAAGATGCCATGGTATTTGTTCCTATCAATTTGGGTAATGCAAAAGTTTTTATTTATTAGACTTTACAATGATATCAGAGTATAGTAAGTTATTAAGGCAAATCGCGCTCATGCATTACATTTGGAAAGAAAATGTAAATTTCTAGCAAGGCAACTAGGTCCCACATGATTGGCACTCTGTTTTGCGTTTGGAGTTTTGTAAGGCTAATTTCGAGGGCTTTTAATCCCACGCGTCCATGCATTGGGAACCGTCGATGATGCTAAGTCACACATGGCTTTTTTACTTGGCAATCGTGTGCAATCGAGGCACTGAATCCCGATGACCTGTGCGTCCATTGTAGTGCCCCCCGTTTTACTGCTAGTGTCAATCAAGATTCCAGCCGCCTATAAATGCTACCTGCCAAGACATCATCCCACCTTCATCCTCTCCTTGCTCCCCCAACACCTCGCACAAAAATCTGCCATGGCGCCACTGGTCTATCCTCAAGCACAGGAGGAGGTGCTATCCCACGAGGACTTCATGGTGCGGAACCACAATGATGAGGACCCCTACACGCCTCTAGACTAGGTCGTGCCAGACCCCCCAATAGAAGAGTGGTTTTGGGGATAGTTCAATCTGGCTATGTGGAAGGTGCTGCCGCCGGTTGAGAGAGTCAGGTAGGTGGCATTCAAGAAGGAGTTGGTGAAGCAGCACGCTAGGTACCTCGTGGCCTGGAAAGCCCGTAGTGCCGCATCGGAAAAGGAGGAGCTGGAGCTTTGGGAGGGGGAGGGGGTGTCAATGAGCGCATGAGGTGTACGAAGATGGTCGATACCATGCAATGCCAGCCAGAGGTGCTAGTCACCTCATCGCTACATGGAGGTGGGCCAATAAGCTCGAGCATGCCACTGCCAAAGAGCTCTTGTGGGCGCCCAGTGAAATGAATGGCATGGTCGCGTGCCTCTGCCAGCAAGAGGCTGATCGACACGTCGAGCACTACGAGACGGATGACCCGGCAAACTCCCTCCGCACTAGGAAACCGCCACATACCAGGGAGATGCTGGCAAGAGGCTATCGGAATACTACTCCCCGCTCAAGGAGGGATTATTATTAGTTTATTACTATCATCCGTCTTTAGTTTTTATTCACCGTACATACTACTTAAGTACTATCATCACATATATGTGATGATATGTTATATCTGCAGTGAGCTATTGAACAATTAATATATATTATTAATTTTACATTCCTATCTATTTTCATACTCATTTCTAGCTCTAGGTGTTACACATATTGACACATAACAATAGAACATGAATCATTCACATTAAAACATAGCAATATTATGATTGTTGTGCAGACATTGCGATCAACATCCTAAAATAAAATGAGTCCACATGACTACGACATCCCAAATATATTACTTGGCTAAAACACTAATTAAAACACCAAAAAACAATTACTACAGAGGTAATAATTTGTGAAACACTCAAAAACAGAAGCCAAAACAAAACATAAAAATAAAAATCGGCTGCCTCCCAACAAGCGCTATTGTTTAACGGCCCTAGCTAGGCATAATGATTTCAATGATGCTCACATAAAAAGTAGTAATCGAAATATGCAAGAAAGCATCATGAATCTCATGACAAACATAATTAAGTCTAACCCACTTCCTATGCATAGGGATTTTGTGAGCAAACAATTTATGGGAACAAGAATCAACTAGCATAGGAAGGCAAAACAAGCATAACTTCAAAACTTTGAACATATAGAGGGGAAACTTGGTATTATTGCAATTCCTACAAGCACATGTTCCCCCCTCATAATAAATTTTAGTAGCATCATGAAGTAATTAAACAATATAACTATTACATAAATCATTCTTTTCATGATGCACAAGCATAGAATTTTCATTACTCTCCACATATGCAAATTCCTTTTTATCCATAGTAGTGGGAGAAAACTCAACAAAATAACTATCATGAGACACTTGATTGACATAACCAGATTGCAAATTAAAACCATGATGATAAGTTTCACCATCATCATGAATAGGAGGCATGCAACCATCATAATAAAGTTGCTCACAAAAACTTGGGGGACTAAAAATATCATCTTCATCAAACATAACATCCCCAAGCTTGTGGCTTTGCATATCATAAGCATCATGGATATTTAGAGAATTGATACTAGCAACATTGCAATCATGCTCATCATTCAAGGGACTATCATGAATCACCTTATAAATTTCTTCTTTCAATACTTCATCAAAAATTTCAGATTCATGATTTTCAAACAAAACTTCATAGAGATAATCAAGTGCACTCAACTCACTAGCAATTGGTTCATCATAATTTTTCCTTTTGAAAAGATTAGCAAGTGGATGAGGATCCATATCAATAGATTTTTAGCAAGCGAAGATGCAAGCAAATAGAAGGCACATGGCAACACAAGCAAACAAAAAGAGATCCGGCGAGAAAAAGGCGAATAAAATGGCAACTTGGTGAAGTGGGGGAGAGGAAAACGAGAGGCAAAAGCAAATAATGTAAATGCAAGAGATGAGTTTGTGATGGGTACTTGGTAGGCTTGATGTGTATCCTCCCCGGCAACGGCGCCAGAAATCCTTCTTGCTACTTCTTGAGCTTGCGTTGGTTTTCCCTTGAAGAGGAAGGGTGATGAAACAAAGTGGATAAGTATTTCCCTAAGTTTTTGAGAACCAAGGTATCAATCCAGTAGGAGGAACAAGCAAGGCCCCAATTTATGAACCTGCACAAACAATTGCACCCAACGCTATAATGGGGTTGTCAATCCCCTCACGGTTACTTGCAAGGATTAGATCAGATAGAGATAGATATAAAAGGCTGCGAGAAGTAAAAGTAAATAAAATTGCAGCAAGGTATTTTTGGTTTATAGATCTAGAAATATAATATGGAAATTAGATCCCGGGGCCATAGGTTTCCCTAGAGGCTTCTCTCTTGAAGGAAAATCATACGGGGGGTGAACAAATTATTGTCGAGCAATTGATAGAAAAGCGCATAGTTATGACAATGTACAAGGCAATGCTTATGCATATAGGCATCACGTCCGTGTCAAGTAGACCGAAATGATTCCGCATCTACTACTATTACTCCACACATCGACCGACTCCTGCCTGCATCTAGAGTATTAAGTTCATGAAGAACAAAGTAACACATTAAGTAAGATGACATGATGTAGAGGGATAAACTCAAGCAATATGATGAAAACCCCACCTTTTAATCCTCGATGGAAACAATACAAATACGTGCCTTGCTACCCCTACTATGTCACTAGGTGAGGACACCGCAAGATTGAACCCCAAACTAAGCACTTCTCCCATTGCAAGAATTGCCATCTAGTTGGCCAAACTAAACCAATAACTCGAAGAGACTTGCAAAGATATGAAATCATGCATATAAGAATTCGAAGATGATTCAAATAATATTTATAGATAATCTGATCACAAACCCACAATTCATCGGGTCTCGACAAACTCACCGCAAAAGAGTATTATATCGGATATATCCCCATGAAGATAATGGAGAACATGGTATTGAAGAACGAAGAGAGAGAAGAAGCCTTCTAGCTACTAGCTATGGACCCGTAGGTCTGTGCTGAACTACTCACACATCATCGGAGGGGCAATGGAGTTGATGTAGAGGCCCTTCGTGATCGAATCCCCCTCCGGCAGATTACCGGAAAAGGCTCCAAGATTGGATCTCTCGGGAACGGAGGCTTCCGGTGGCGGAAAAGTATTATTGTGGATCTTTTTGGTATTGGGGGAATATTTCTGAATTTATAGGCCGAAGATTAGGGTTGGAGGAGCTACGGGGGCCCCACAAATCAGGGGGTGCGACCCCCTGGCCACGCCGAGGTGGCCTGTGGCCCAACCATAGACCTTCTGGCCTCTTCTCCAAGTCTCCTGGGTTTCTTCTGGTCCAAGAAAAATCATCGTATAATTTTATTCCGTTTGGACTCCATTTGATATTCCTTTTCTGCAGTACGCAAAACAAGGAAAAACAGAAACTGGCACTGGGCACTAGGTTAATAGGTTAGTCCCAAAAATAATATAAAATACTATATTAATGCATATAAAACATCCAAAATAGACAATATAATAGCATGGAACAATTAAAAATTATAGATACGTTGGAGAAGTATCATCCCACAAAGGAATTACGCACTCCCGATGGTGAGCATTATGGTGGTGTTGATGAAGAAGGGTTGGTGATGACGATGGTGACGATTCCCCTCTCCGGAGCTCCAAACAGACTCCAGATCAGCCCTCCCGAGGAAGAACAGGAGGTGGCTGCGGCTCCATCTCATAAAACGCGATGGAATCTTCTCTCTGATTTTTTCTCTGAAGATGTTAATTTATAGGAGTAGAATTAGGGTTGGGGGAGCCACATGGGCCCCACAAGCCATCAGGACGTGCCTAGGGGGTTGGACGTGCCCTGTTAGCTTGTGGCCCACAAGCAGCCCCCTCCGGTGGATCTTCGCTCCATGATTCATTACATTTTCCAAAATAATTCACAAAAAGTTTGTCCTATTAGAAGAACTTTTGTTTCTACACAAAAATAATACCAAAGTAGTTCTGGTGAAAACAATGTCAGTCCGGGTTAGTTCCATTCAAATCATGCAAATTAGAGTCCAAAACCAGAGCAAAAGTGTTTGGAAAAGTAGATACGTTGGAGACGTATCACTTCCCCCAAGCTTAACTCATTACTTGTCCTCAAGGAATTCAGTTGATAAACTGAAAGTGATAAAGAAAACTTTCACAAACTCTTTTGTTCTCATTGTTATACACATGCTTAGGTAGTGTACAAGTTTTTGGCATAATTCATAAACAACTACATCCATGATAACAATTAAACATCATATTTACTCATGGCAATACATAACCAATTAGCAAGCAATAATAAGATATCCCACATGCCTACAATTTGTCAAACAATCAGGATATAATATCGTGACATGGTATTTTGCTAGCCCTTACCAAGACCGCAAAACATAAATGCAGAGAACCTCTGAGATTCAACCAGCGACTCAACATTATAATTCAGGGTAGAAAAGATCCAGTCATGCTCACATCCAACATTAACTAGAGTCAATGCATAAGAATGACAATAGTGCTCTCCGGCTTGGTGCTTTTAGTAAGAGCGTGATGACACAACATAAAAGTAAATAGATAGGCACTTCACATAGGGAAGCATTGATTTGCAGAGGTGCCAAAGCTCAAGGTTTAAAACATGATTGAAAATATAGTTTTTTGGTGGTGCACTTTTCCTGTCAAGGTTACGACAAAGGTTTTCAGTATCTTCCATGCCAAACTCATTATTGGCGGTTCCCAAACAGAATTGTAAAGTTTACTCCTATCCACCATTCATACACAAAACATGGCTGACCAGATCCACGGGTGCCTACCAACATATCAACTGTCCCAAGGAGTTGTGTTTAATTATTTTTGATTTTGCAGGACCATTCATCCTTTTACCAGCCTCTTTCATGCAATGAAGGTGAATAAACGACCGTCTTGAGAATAACTCACTTAGCATGGAAGATACTGACCGCCTCGTTGCCCCATGAGCGGGACGAGTGCACAAAACAGATGTTATTTGAATATTAGAGGTGGCACATGCAAATTTACTTGGATTGGCAGGGTAATACCGTATACAGGTAGGTATGGTGGACTCATGTGGAATAACTTTGTTTAAGGATTTTGGATGCACAAGCATCATTCTCGCTTAGTATAGGTGAAGGCTAGCAATAGATTGAGAATCGTCCAGCTAGATTGCGAAAACAGTTGTAAGAATGCATTGTGAATAATTAAAATTGGACATAGCATGAGTAGGATATGAACACTCTAAATTTAAACATCGTGAAGGTTGCATTGGTTTTGAATCAAATACATGTTTGAACATGGGCCAAGTCAAGCCGCTCGAATTACTCAGAGGGAAATACCATACTACCATACCACATCATAACCATTTTAATGCATGTTGGCACGTAAGATGAATCATTATCCAATCCTAGCTATTTAAGCATGGCATGACAAATTATAATCTCTAATCATCATCATAAATATGTTCACTCATGAGATACTGAATCAAGATAGAATGAGCTAAACATATTTACAAAAACGGAACACAAGAAGAGTTCATACCAGCTTCCTTTGCCACGATCACTTCATCAAATATCATCATTATTGCCTTTCACTTGCATGACCGAATGATGTGATAATAATAGTGCAAGAATGTCGTGGACTAAGCTGGAATCCGCAGGGAGGTTTAATGCAAAGGAGAAGATAAGGTAATATTGGCTCTTTGTTAGATCAACAATAAAGCATATAGGAGTCACTCAACATTTTCATTGTGGTATTCTCAAAAGGAAAACAAATTCAAATAAACACACCAAAATATTACTGGACTTTTCGTTTTTCTCAAGAAAGTAAACAAAGGAAAAACAAGAACGCGAAAAATTATTTACACGGAAAAGATCCCAACATGCAAAGGAAATCTTTTTGGGTTTTCTTTTTAGTAACAACAACAACAACAACAACAACAAAGCCTTTAGTCCCAAACAAGTTGGGGTAGGCTAGAGGTGAAACCCATAAGATCTCGCGACCAACTCATGGTTCTGGCACATGGATAGCAAGCTTCCACGCACCCCTGTCCATGGCTAGTTCTTTGGTGATGCTCCAGTCCTTCAGATCTCTCTTTACAGACTCTTCCCATGTCAAGTTCGGTCTACCCCGGCCTCTTTTGACATTATCAGCATGCTTAAGCCGTCCGCTGTGTACTGGGGCTTCTGGAGGCCTGCGCTGAATATGCCCAAACCATCTCAGACGATGTTGGACAAGCTTCTCTTCAATTGGCGCTACCCCAACTTTATCTCGTATATCATCATTCCGGATGCGGTCCTTCCTTGTGTGACCACACATCCATCTCAACATGCGCATCTCCGTCACACCTAACTGTTGCACATGTCGCCTTTTAGTCGGCCAACACTCAGCGCCATACAACATTGCGGGTCGAACTGCCGTCCTATAGAACTTGCCTTTTAGCTTTTGTGGCACCCTCTTGTCACAAAGAATGCCAGAAGCTTGGCGCCACTTCATCCATCCGGCTTTAATTCGATGGTCCACATCTTCATCGATATCCCCATCCTTCTGCAACATTGACCCCAAATATCGAAAGGTGTCCTTCTGAGGCACCACTTGCCCATCAAGGCTAACATCCTCCCCCTCCTCATTCCTAGTAGTACTGAAAGCGCACCTCATGTACTCGGTTTTAGTCCTACTAAGTCTAAAACCTTTCGATTCCAAGGTTTGCCTCCACAACTCCAACTTCCTGTTAACCCCCGTCCGACTCTCATCGACTAGCACCACATCGTCCGCAAAGAGCATACACCATGGGATATCTCCTTGTATATCCCTTGTGACCTCATCCATCACCAAGGCAAAAAGGTAAGGGCTCAAAGCTGACCCTTGATGCAGTCCTATCTTAATTGGGAAGTCGTTAGTGTCGCCCTCACTTGTTCGAACACTTGTCACAACATTATCATACATGTCCTTGATGAGGGTAATGTACTTTGTTGGGACTTTGTGTTTCTCCAAGGCCCACCACATAACATTCCGCGGAATCTTATCATAGGCCTTCTCCAAGTCAATGAACACCATATGCAAGTCCTTCTTTTGCTCCCTATATCTCTCCATAAGTTGTCGTACCAAGAAAATGGCTTCCATGGTTGATCTCCCAGGCATGAAACCAAACTGATTTTTGGTCACGCTTGTCAATCTTCTTACACGGTGCTCAATGACTCTCTCCCATAGCTTCATTGTATGGCTCATCAGCTTAATTCCACGGTAATTAGTACAACTCTGAACATTCCCCTTGTTCTTGAAGATTGGTACTAATATACTCCGTCTCCATTCTTCTGGCATCTTGTTTGCCCGAAAAATGAGGTTGAAAAGTTTGGTTAGCCATACTACCGCTATGTCCCCGAGGCCTCTCCACACCTCAATGGGGATACAATCGGGGCCCATCGCCTTGCCTCCTTTCATCCTCTTTAAAGCCTCCTTGACCTCCGACTCCTGGATTCGCCTCACAAAACGCCTGCTAGTATCATCAAAGGGGTCATCCAGATCAATGGTAGAGCTCTCACTCTCCCCATTGAACAACTTGTCAAAGTACTCCCGCCATCTATGCTTAATCTCCTCGTTCTTCACCAGGAGTTGATCTGCTTCGTCCTTGATGCACTTGATTTGGTCAACATCCCTCGTCTTCCTCTCTCGGCTCTTGGCCATCTTATAGATGTCCCTTTCGCCTTCCTTCGTGTCTAACCTTTGGTAGAGGTCCTCATACGCCCGACCCCTTGCTTCACTCACAGCTCGCTTTGCGGCCTTCTTTGCCATCTGGTACTTCTCTATGTTGTCTGCACTCCTATCCAGATATAGGCGTCTGAAACAATCTTTCTTCTCCTTGATTGCCTTCTGGACAACATCATTCCACCACCAGGTATCTTTAGCTTCTCTTCTACTTCCCCTGGACACTCCAAACTCCTCTGAGGCCACCTTACGAATGCAAGTCGCCATCTTCATCCACATGTTGTCTGCATCACCTCCTTCCTCCCAAGGGCCCTCCTTAATGACCCTCTCCTTGAACACCTGAGCTACCTCCCCCTTGAGCTTCCACCACTTCGTTCTAGCGACTTTGGCACGCTTGTCCCGCTGGACACGAATCCGAAAACGGAGGTCAGCAACCACAAGCTTATGCTGTGGGACAACACTCTCTCCAGGTATCACCTTACAGTCTAGGCATGCACGCCTGTCTTCTCTTCTCAAGAGGATGAAATCAATCTGGCTAGAGTGCTGCCCACTACTGTAAGTCACTAGATGTGATTCTCTCTTCTTAAAGAAGGTGTTAGCTACGATCATGTCATAGGCTAACGCAAAGCTTAAGACATCTTCTCCTTCTTGATTCCTGATGCCATAGCCAAATCCCCCATGCACCCCTTCAAAACATGTGTTAGATGTGCCCACGTGGCCATTGAGGTCTCCTCCTATGAAGAGCCTCTCGCCGATCGGTACACTCCTAACCAAGTCCTCCAGGCCTTCCCAGAACTCCCTCTTGGTGTTCTCATTGTGGCCTACTTGTGGGGTATAAGCGCTGATAACGTTGAGGACTAAGTCCCCAACTACCAGCTTGACCAGGATAATCCGGTCCCCACGTCTCTTGACGTCTACCACTCCATCCTTGAGGCTCTTGCTGATCAAGATGCCTACTCCATTTCTGTTTGCAACCGTCCCCGTGTACCACAGCTTGAAGCCGATACCCTCCACCTCCTTCGCCTTCTGTCCCCTCCATTTGGTCTCTTGGACGCAAAGGATACCAATGCCTCTCCTCACCGCTGAATCAACTACCTCCCGAAGCTTACCTGTCAGAGACCCTACGTTCCAGCTACCTAATCGAACTACAAACTAATTAAACTAGAAAGAAAACTTAAAAAAAGCACGTAATATTTTTGGGTTTTCAAAGTTTTTTCAAACACACAAGAGGAAAACGGATAATAGAAACTAACATGGATATACAATGAAAGAGGATGAACACCGACAATTTATATGAAGTGTGTGAACATGAATGTAATGTAGGTGAGAAATACGTACTCTCCCAAGCTTAGGCGTTTTCCTAGCTTGGTGATCACCACTAATAATAGCCATCAGGTTTGAGAAAATATTGTTGCCGAGGCACCTGAGCATCCCATGCATGGGCCTCGGCTTCCGCAGCAGCCAACTCATTCCGATATGCTATTATGTCTTCTGGTGTGATGGTGTACCCATGTTTGGCATGAAAGTTAAACAAAGAGGGTGAAGGCAACACAATAATATCACGAGTATCCTCGATGTATACCAAGTTATAACAAATGTGCTATGGGGGCTCATGTATATCAATGAATTGGTGCTCTATCATAGACTGGTGATCAAGATAGACCTTAGGCAATAAGTAATCAGTAGGACATATAGCAACATTAAAACGCTTTGCCAAGCGCGTGGCATAAACACCACCATGAACCTTGCCTTTGGTTCATTTAAGATGCAAGCAGCGCACAACAATAGCTCCTAAGTTCTAAGTATTATCACCATAAAGTGCACGATGTAAATTAGCAAGGGTGGGGGCACTAAGGCCACCACCCTGCTCGATAGCAGTTATGCATTTTCCTATAAACAAAGGGAAATAGTGTACACACAGAAAATGCAGACCACTGGCCCTAGCGTTTGATACGCCCCTACTTTCTCCCACAGTTAAGGTGAGGAGGAAATCCTCGAACTCATGGGTTTTGGATCACCAATTCCCCCATCAGAGGGAAGCAAGCATATTTCACAAAATTCATCTAGAGGCATTTCATAGTTCGTTGCATATAAATCAAAGAGTGATGTGGGAGCACCGGGCATATTCAAGAAGTAAAAGTTTTGCACAAAGGAATTAGTGAGTAGATAGTATTGGTCACACTCATCTGCAAGGAAGTTGGTCATCCCAGCATTTTCAACAAATTGCATACATTCTTCATAGAAACCCTCTTCGTTCATGAAGGGTGCGCGTGGCCATTCACAGGGCCTAACCTTTGTGTTGCGAAAAATGTTGATGTCACAATCCTGAGTCCTCACAACAACTCCCTTGGGGCTCCGGCTAGAAGAACCCTTCATTAGGAAATTCATTTTCCTAAGCACATATTTCTGAATTTTTTGAGCCACTAATTTATTGCAGTAAAAACTTTGTAAGATTGATAACAACTACTCATATAGGTACCTAGCGGCCATATCAAGCATTTATACTACTTGGAGCTCAAAGAATTCAACATGTAAGCTCATTTTCTGTAGCACCAAGTGCAGCAAAATATAAATGACTAAAGAAAAAAAATAATTGGAGGCATAGGAGAGTAACATACCAATGAGCAATTCCTTAAAACAATTTCAGAAATGGAGTTCCAAGCAAAGAGATCTAAATTTTAGTTTCTAGGGGAAGAACACGAGAGAGGGAGAGAGCTAGAGAATTTTTTCTGGAGGTAGAGGAGGAAGTGAGCCGAAGGGATAAGGCAGGGATTGTGGGCCCCACAAGCCATATGGGCACGCCTAGGGGGGTGGGCGCGTCCTATTGGCTTGTGGCCCACAGGTGCACCTCCTTGCTATAATTATAATGCCAACATTTCTTAAATATTCCAAAAAAATCATGTTAAAATTTTGTCGCAATCCGAGTCTTTTTATTTTTGGATCTTTTTTTATTGCACGGGAAAATCAGAAAACATGATAATCAACTATTTTATTTTTCTTAACTAAAAATAACAAAGGATAAACTTGTGATACAAAGAGTTGTGAATACTAAATTCATCAATCACATGTCTATCAAAAGGGATCCATTAATAAGGTTGATCAAGTCTTATTAATAACCGTTTCCGATTGACATGAAACCGAAGAATTTTTGTATAACACTAAGTTACCTCAATGGGGATTTGCATCTCCCCAACCACAAGATTGTAATATCTCTTGTTGGCAGTAGGTAGAGGGATATTAAAATCTCCAATGATAACCGTGGCACTTGGGTCAATTTCATTAATATTATTAACCAAAGTTTGCTTCTTCGGAAAATGCATAGTATGTTGCTTGACATTGACATGAGAAGTAACCTTGCTTTTGTTGCAATCAATAACAGCCCGTGCAGTATTTAGAAAGGGTCTACAAAGGATGATCGACATATTGCCGTCCTTGGGTATATCAAGAATAACAAAGTCTGTTAGGATAGTAACATTTGCAACCACAACAAGAACGTCCTTGCAAATTCTGATAGGGAAAGAAGTGGATTTATTATCCATTTGAAAAGATATCTCAATAGGTGTAAGCTTATTCAAATCAAGTCTTTTATATAGAGAAAAAGACATAACACTAATACCGGCTCCTAAATCACATAAAGTAGTCTTAACATAACTTCTTTTAATAGAGCAAGGTATTGTGGGTATACCCGGATCTCCCAACTTCTTAGGTACTCCACCATCAAAAGAATAATTAGCAAGCATGGTAGCTATTTCAGTTTCATGTATTTTTCTTTTTTTGGTAATAACATCATTTACATACTTAGCATATGGAGGCATTTTTAATATTTCAGTCAAGCGACTGCGCAAAAAGACAGGTCTAATCATTCCAGCAAAGTGTTCAAAATGTTCATCGTCCTTACTTTTAGAAGACTTACAAGGGAATGGCATGGGTTTTGGAAACCATGGCTCTCTTTCCCTTCCGTGTTTTCTAGCAACAAAGTCTCTTTTATCATAGTGTTTATTTTTGGGATGTGGGTTATCAAGATTTTCAGCGAGTTCTATTTCCACATCATTATGGTGTTCTTCATTTCATTTGTTTGAGCATCTACATCAACATAAATATTACCATTACCATTACTATTTTCATTATCACTAGGTGCATGTTCATTACCAGATTGTGTCTTGGCAACTGAAATAGAAACTTCATTCTGTTTCTCAACAGGTTTTTCTACAACAGGTTCACTAGAAGCATTCAAAGTCCTATCATCTTTCTTTTCCTTTTTATTCTTAGATGAACTAGGTGTATCTTCGTTAATTCTCTGAGAATCTTGTTCAACCCTTTTAGGGTGACCCTCGGGATAAAGAGGTTCCCGAGTCATTCTACCTCCTCTAGTCATTACTCTAACAACATGATCAATCGTATTATTATTTGTTTCAACAAGCAAATCATTATGTGACTTAGCTACCTGGTCTAGTTGGGTTTCAACCATAGAATCATGTTTACCTAGAACTTTCACATCATTAGCAATTCTAAACATCAAGTCACTTAAGCAGTCTATCATCATGGCATTACATCTTAATTGATCCTTAACATAGTTATCGAAGTGCTCTTGCTTGACAATGTAACTATCAAATTCATACATGCATTGACTAGGAGTCTTAGTATAAGGTACATCACTTTCATTAAAGGAACATAGATAATTTACTTCCACTACCTGTGTTGGGGTGTCAAGTCCGTGTATTTCTTTGATAGGTGTTAATTTCTTGACATCTTCAGTTTTAATACCTTTCTCTTTCATAGATCTTTTTGCTTTTTGCATATCTTCAGGGATAGGAATAGAATACCCCTCTTATTTTGAATAGGTTCCGGAGGTGGTCTAGGAAGTGTCCAATCATCGGCATTTTGCAATATGTTATTCAATAGTTCTTCATCTAGTCCAATAGTTCTTTCCCTGAAAACACAACCAGCACAACTATCTAGGAAGTCCCTAGAAGCATCGGTTAGCCAATTATAAAAAATGTCAAGAATTTAATTTTTCTTAAGAGGGTGATTAGGCAAAGCTCTAAGTAAGTGGAGAAGCCTCCCCCAAGCTTGAGGGAGATTCTCTTCTTCAATTTGCACAAAGTTAAATATTTCCTATAAGGGAGCTTGTTTATTATGAGTAGGAAAATATTTTTCAGAAAGTAATAAAGCATATCATGGGGACTACGCATACAACCAGGAGCCAGAGAAAGGAACCATTCCTTGGCCTCTCCTTTTAGCAAGAAAGGAAAAAGCTTAAGGATATAATAGTAGCGTATCTTTTCATCATTAGTAAATAAAGCAACAATATCATGCAACTTTATGAGATGTTCGACATGAGTTTCATTTTCATAACCATGGAAAGGATCAAACTCTACTATAGGAATCAATTCAGGGTCTATAGAGGATTCATAGTCCTTATCAGTAACAAATATAGGAGAAGTAGAAAATTTAGGATCATGTTTCATTTTCTCCATCATAGATTTTTATTTTAGTTTGCACAACAATTTTTTTAAACCATCCCTATTCTCACAAGCAAGAAAGTCCCTAGCTACCTCACCATCCATAACATAAACTTCAGGTGCATAAGGAAATTCATATCTATTAGGAGAGCGAGACGTAACAGGTTATTCAAAATCTTCATCGGTTTCAGCATTTTCAAGTTATCTAGCTTTAGAAATATGAGCATCAAGTAATTCACTCAGTGGCATAGTTTCAGTTTCAACATGTGTAGCAATAGTATCATCATTAATTTTAGAAGTAGCATCATCAAGTCATGTGACATATTAGGACTATCAACATGTGGTGGTGTAACAAGCTGATTCAAAATAGTAGGTGAATCAAAAACAGAGCTAGATGACAGTTCCTTACCTCCTCTTGTGCGAGAGGGGATGGTCTTAGTTTGAGTATCTTTCAGATTCTTCATAGTGGCAGTTGGATATCCTTAAGTTAACACTATAAATAGAACTATGCTCCCCGGCAACAGCGCCAGAAAAAGGACTTGATAACCCACAAGTATAGGGGATCGCGACAGTCTTTAGGGGTAGTATTTCACCCTAATTTATTGGTTTGGCACAAGGGGGCCAAAGAATATTTATTAGCCTTGATAGTTGAGTTGTCAATTCAACTGCACCTGGGATGTCTCTCTACAACAAAGGTTTAGTAGCATGGAAAATAATAGGAGTAGCAATAATAGTGCTAGCAACAATTTTGGTAACAGTAGTAACAATAGCAATTGAGTAGCAGGTGTGAGAGTAACAGCAGCAATAGTAACTTAGCAAAATTCAGTATATGTAAAACGTAGGCACATGGATTGGTGATGGATAATGATTTATATGACATCAATCATGTAACAGTTACACACTAGGGAGACATAGAACTATCTCCAATTCATCAATGTAATGTAGGCATGTATTCCATATATAGTCATACGCGATAAGAACTTGTATGTCATCTTTTTCCTACCCTCCCATGGCAACGGGGGCCTATTTGAAACTAAGGGATATTAAGGCCTCCTTTTAATAGAGAACTAGAATAAAGCATTAACACATGGTGAATACATGAGCTCCTCCAACTACGGCAATCATCGGAAAGAATCCCAATTAGTGTCACCTTGGGGTATGCGGATCAAGACACGTAATAGGTGCATACAAATTGCAAGATAGGATCCAAATCACTCTTATATTCATGAAAACATAATAGGTTTAGATGTCAAATCATGGCACTCGGGCCCTACTGACAAGCATTAAGCATAGCAAAGTCATAGCAACATCAATCTTAGAACATAGTGGACACTAGGGATCAAGCCATATCAAACTTAACTCGATCACATGATGAATCTCATCCAATCCTACCACCGTCCAGCCAGCCTACAAAGGAATTACTCACTCCCGGTAGTGAGCATCATGGCGGTGTTGATGAACAAGGGTTGGTAATGACGACGACGATGATACCCCGTCTTCGGAGCCCCAAACAGACTCCACGTTAGCCCTCCGGAGGAAGAACAGGAGGTGGCGGAGGCTCCGTCTCGTAAAATGCGATGAAATATTCTCTTTGGTTTTTCTCTCTGAAGATGTGAATTTATAGGAGTGGAATTGGGACCGGGGAGACATGTGGGCCCCACAACCCATCAGGGTGCGCCCACGGGGTGGGCAGACCCTGTTGTCTTGTGGCCCACAGGCAGCCTCCCTCCGATGGATCTTCACTCCATAACTCATTATATATTCCAAAAAATAATTCACAAGAAGTTTCGTCCAATTCCAAGAACTTTTATTTTGGCACAAAAATAACACCAAAGTAGTTCTCGTGAACACAACATCAGTCTGGGTTAGTTCCATTCAAATCATGCAAATTAGAGTCCAAAACCAGAGCAAAAGTGTTTGGAAAAGTAGATATGTTGGGGACGTATCAATAAGTCCATTCAAATCATGCAAATTAGAGTCCAACACCTTGTGGGGCACCCAAAAAAGTGGTTCCCACCCTTCCATGTCATCCCTATATCTTTTGGGAAGATCCCCTTTAGATATTTTCCCAGAAAGAAACCAATCAATGCCTTTCAATAGTGATTGAAGAATTTTTCTGCATCTGAATAATCCGAAACTTTTTTGTAGTCTTAGAACATTTCGAGTACCCACTGAAATAAATCTGGACGCATTTCGAAACTTTTCCAAATCAAAGTTTTTCTTCATCGAAAAGCAACCAAGACATTTCGGACTGCTCTAGAGCATTTCTGTTTTTTCTACAGAAAATTCCAGAAGTCCCTAGAATAATTCTGGCACTTTCAAAAATTTCCACGCATATGCCGAAAACCTTTTTCGCTTAATGGTTTACTCTGAAAAAACTTTTCGGTTTCACCAAAATTTTTGCGGTGTTCTCTCCGGAACCTTTCCGTTTTCTCCGAATATTTTCCAGCGACTTTCTCTCAGACTCCATCTCAGATAGATGCCACTTAAGTGTGTGACCCTATAGATTCGGTGAAGTATAGACATGACCCGAAACACTTTCCGATGAATGATCAATACAGAACTATGGACACCCATATTGATCCCTATACCCACACAAATGAATACTCGAGCAAACCTATAGTTTGTCGTGTGCTATTCGTGTTGCTTCGTGATATGATACAAACACCCTAGGTGAGACTTGTCGGCATCCCCATGGATCAGCGACTTGTCCACTATGCTAGTTCCCTCGTTGTTGGTTTTGTTCTCTTTTCTCGTTTCCGTGTTTCGGCATCCCTGTGATCAAATCACATTATGTCTGGCCAGACAATGATGGATACCGTAACACAGAGAGGGCCCTATAATATCCCTCTATCGTCGTAGGAGCAAATCCCAATCTTGAGCTACCAAGTTACTTCTCACACTTTTTTGTGAACCCGTAAGCAGCCGTAATAGCCACCCTATTACAAATGGCGTTTAACAAACCCCACAGTTCATGAAGCAAGTACGAAGGAACTCAATACTCTCATGGTCTAAGGAATTATGCAAACGTTAACTTCCTCCATTTTATAAGATGACCCACAAGTATAGGGTATCAATCGTAGTCCTTTCGATAAGTAAGAGTGTCAAACCCAACGAGGAGCAGAAGGATATGATAAGCGGTTATCAGCAAAGTAATTTCTGCAAGCACTGAAATTGTGAGTAGCAAGTGTTTTGATAGAAAGGTAATTTGTGACGAGCAAGTACCAGTCCTTTTGTGCCAAAGGACAGGCCAAAAGTATCTCTTATGATGAGCAAAGTGTTCTTAAGGGTACACAGGAATTTCATCTAGCCACTTTTGTCATGTTGGTTTGATTTGTGTTTGCTACTTTGATAATTTGATATGTGGGTGGACCGGTGCTAAGGTGTTGTTCTTGCTTGAACTAACAACCTACTTATGATTAACCCCCTCACAAGCATCCGCAACTACGAGAAAAGTATTAATACAAAGTCTAACCATAACATTAAACATGTGGACCCAAATCAACCCCTTACAAAGTAGCACATACACTAGGGTTTAAGTTTTTGTCACTCTCGCAACCCATCATCTAATAACTACTCCACAATGCATTCCCTTAGGCCCAAGGATGGTCAAGTGTCATGTAGTTGACGTTCACATGTCACCACTAAGGGAATCACAACATACATATCATCAAAATATCGAACACATATCAAATTCACATGAGTACTTGCAACATGACTTCTCCCATGACCTCAAGAACAAAAGTAACTAGTCACAAATAATATGCATGCTCAAGATCATAGGTGTATTGAATATCATAATGGATCTGAACATATAATCTTCCACCAAATAAACCATATAGCAATCAACTACATAAGGTAATCAACACTACTAGTCACCCACAGGTACCAATCTGAGGTTTCGGTACAAAGATTGAACAGAAGAGATGAACTAGGCTTTGAGAAGAGATGGTGCTATTGAAGATGTTGATGAATAATGGCCTCCCCAAGGTGAGAGGGTTGTTGCCGATGACGATGGCTGTGATTTCCCCCTTTAAGAGGGAAGTGCCCCCGGCGGAGTCGCTCCGCCAGAGGGCAAAAGTGCTCCTACCCAAGTTCTGCCTCGAGGCGGCGGCGCTTCGTCCCGAAAGTCCTCTCCTAATTTTTTCTAGGTTTTTGGGAATGAATACCAAAAGATGGGCTCCGAAGGTGGGCCTAGGTGCCCACCCTCCACTAGGGCGCTAGTAGGGGGGCAGGCGCGCCCTGGTGGAGGGTGGCCACCTAGTGCCCCCCTCAGGTAGTTCTTTGCTCGAAAAATTATTATTTAATATATAAAAATTCCCTATGAATTTTTAGCTTTAATGGACTTGTGCAGAATAGGTATCTTTGATGTCCATTTTCGGGGTGCTGAATTCCACTTGCCGGCATTCTCCCTCTTGATGTAAACCTTGAAAATTATGAGAGAAAAGGCATTAGAATTACTTCCCAAAGCATTATTATGCATAAAAACACTATAAATAACATTAATAAAACATGATGAAAAATACACGTATCAACTCCCCCAAGCTTAGACCTCGCTCGTCCTCAAGCGAAAGCCGATATCGAAGAACATGCCCACATGGTTTGAGAGAGAGGTGTCGATAAAAACAAAATACGAACATAGAAGCATCATGCTTATTATTATAACATCAACAAAACTAACATAAAACTTTCCCATAAAACATTTATTTCATAGCAGCATCATATAACTTATTATGAGCAAATAACAATTCATCACAACATAGAAGTATAAAGCATAAACCTTATTGAAAACCAACATATTATGTTCTCAGTCAACTTTGCAACTACAATTCATCATATTTTCAGGAAGGGTCACATGTAGGAGCCTTTTGGCAAGTCCACATACTCAACCATCATTTAGTCTTCTATGATTGCTAACGCTCACAACATACCCATGGACAAAAAGTCTCAACTAGACACATAGAAAGATAGGGCTTACAGTTTGCCTCCCAACATATTCACCTCAAGGGCGATGTCAACAATAATAACTCATGCTCACTCATATCCAACTGGTCATATGTGCCTAGATCTTTCCTCACCACATGATGCTTGCCAAAGGAGAAAAATTAAAAGGATCAGAGAAGAATACTTTGACTCTTGCATAAAAGTAAGTACATAAAAGTAAAGGATAGGCCCTTCGCATAGGGAAGCAGAGGTTGTCATGCGCTTTTTAGTTTGTATACCAAATCCCTTAGCGCAAAAGAACGTCACGTTGCATTGCCTCTTGTGATAGAAACCTTTATTATGCAGTCCATCGATTTTATTACTTTGCCATCACAGGTTAGTGCAACGCTCAATTTTCTCTTACACCAATTGATCCAACACTTTTTAGAAGCAATTTTTATTGCCTTGATGCACCGATGACAACTTACTTGAAGTATCTTATTCAATCCATAGGTAGGTATGGTGGACTCTCAAACATGAGTTTGGGTTTGGGGTTTTTGGATGCACAAGTAGTATCTCTACTTAGTGCGGAGTTTTTGGCTAGCAAAGATATTGGGCAAGCATCACATGTTAAAGTATCAATGACAATATAACTTCTATGTGAATATGAACTAGCATAAATCATTATGTTGTCTTCCTTGTCCAACGTCAACAATTTTGGCATATAATATTTAATGGGGGATCACAATCACAAAAGATGTCCATGATAGTATATTTGCATGTGAATGTTCTCTTCCCTAATTAATTCTTTCATGAGTTGCATCATTGACTCATGCCATGTTTGCCAATCTCCAATAAATTTTACCACTTATAGGTTTCTGTATTGTGATGCCATTATTCACCATAGGATTAGCATATGATCTTTTCTCATTTATTTTCTTTTATCAAGATTGCAACAAGAAAGTAAAAGGGGCAAAATCTCAAACTAAACTTTATTATATAACTCTCACTCGATTAAATAGATAGATAGATCACAAAACTAGCACTCTAAAATAGATCATACTAAACTTTTATTCAACCAAATCATGAAAAAGGCTAAGGATCAAAAATAGAAAGCCAAAAGGTAAAAAGTGATGGTGATACGATACCGGGGCACCTCCCCCAAGCTTGGCTCAAGACTATGGGAGTGCCCATACCCGTGTACTCAAATCCCCTTTGGTGGTGGTGATGAAGCGGTAGTAGGTTTATCCTCCGGCTTCCAGGGCAAGGGTTCAACATCAAAAGTTGATGCACGAGTCCCTGAGTCCTGAAATTGGCATCTAAGCTTATACCTTTAAATATCGCCTTATACTCAAGAACTTGATTTTGGAGATCATAAATTTGACTCTACATAAAGTTGATTTGCTCATTGAATTTGAAGACGATGTCTTTAATGGACTGGCCATCCACCATGTGATCATGGGTGAATTCCATGATCATGGAGTGATCAACACTAAGTCCACGTTCCACCATCCCCTTGCACTTGAAGATGTCTTGCTCCATAGCTTTCGGCCTGGCCTGCATGCTTCCAGTCTTCTTTGGCACCTGAACATCCTGGATGTGGAGCACCCCGTCACGCATCTCAATAGTTTGAGGGTGCTTCATCACCTCCGATAGATACAAATTGATAACCTTCTTGAAGAACTTGTCCTTGGGGGAACTTGAGGAAGCCATGGGGATTTAGATCTGACAAGAAAACAACACGAAACAAGAAATGAAGAAAATCTCGCGATGCGGGGGTCAAAACAGTCGAGGGTATATATAGAGAATTTTTATTCTTGGAAACCAAACAAACAAAAGGAAAACAGAGTCGGGAAGGTTCCCGAGATGGGCATGCTCCACCAGGGCGCGCCAGGGATGGCAACTGCGCCTTGGTACTCCGTGCCCTCCTTGGTTACCCTATGGTTTATTTTTTATTTCCTAAAATTCATAAATATTCCAAAACCGATAGAAAATATTTTTGCAAATTTTTCGGAGACTATTTACCCACCGTATCACGTACATCTTTATTTTCACGAGTCTAGAGTGTTCCGGAAGGTTTCTTTTATGTGCTCCTCTGGTGTCATGGTTTGGATAACATTGCTTTCAACATTAATAGTCGTACCTGAGATATAGTGTTTAATTCTTTGTACCTTCGGGTTGGTACCTTCGACATTATTAATCTTAATAGCTCCAGAGCGATAATCTTCTTCGATAACATAGGGTCCTTCCCATTTGGAGAGAAGTTTTCTTGCAAAAATCTGAAATGAGAATTGTACAAAAGAACATATTCTCCAATTTTGAATTCTCGCTTTTGAATTCTTTTATCATGCCACATTTTACCTTTTTCTTTAAATAATTTGTCATTTTCATAAGCTTGAGTTCTCCATTCATCTAATGAGCTAATATCAAATAACATCTTTTCACCGGCAAGTTTGAAATCATAGTTTAGTTCTTTGATAGCACAAAATGCTTTGTGTTCTAATTCTAGAGGCAAATGACAAGCTTTCCCATAGACCATCTTATATTGAGACATACCCATAGGATTTATATAAGCAGTTCTATAGGCCCAAAGTGCATCATCTAATTTCTTAGACCAATTAACAGTTTTTTGTAATATCAATTTTATTTCTCTATTGCTCAGTTCAACTTGACCACTAGATTGAGGATGATAGGGTGATGCAATTTTATGGTTAAAATCATATCTAGAGAGCATCTTACGGAAATCACCATGAATAAAATGTGAACCACAATCAGTCAGATATCTAGGGACTCCAAACCTTGGGAAAATAACTTCTTTAAGCATTTTAATGCAAGTATGATGATCAACACTACTGGTTGGAATAGCTTCTACCCACTTAGTGACATAATCAATAGCAACCAAAATATGAGTGTACCCATTAGAGGAAGGAAAAGCTCACATATAATTAAAACCCCAAATATCAAATGGTTCACCAACAAGTGAATAGTTCATAGGCATTTCCTAACGCTTACCGATAATACCAATTCTCTGACATTCATCACAAGATGAGACAAACTTATGAGCATCCTTGAAGAGGCATAGGCTAATAAAAACCAGATTGTAATACCTTATGAGCAGTTCTATCTCCAGCATGATGTCCTCCTGTTAGTGCATCTAGTGCCCCTTAGTGATTTTGGTGTATTAAGGACTTATAGGTTAAGGAACTAATGTGTTTGGGAGTATACACATGTTTCATAAGTCGATGAGGAGTTTGATATATTTGGAGATTATCGACCCCTAAAAATGAATGTCTTCAGCTGAAGACTTTGGTGAAGACTTTGGTATTCCTTGAAGACTTTGAAAATGAAGAAGTCAGTGTGACCTTGAAGATATTAACGAGGACTATGAAGCGTGAAGACTTTTGTTTTCGTAGTTTCCTTTCCTTTCCTTGAGTCATAGGAAACACCGTACTATTAAAGGGGGGCGAGGTAACACCAAGGAAAATTCCCAACTGATGCTTAACTCAAAATCCTCAACCTATCCAATTCTTCGAGTGAAGCCTTTGGAAATCTCTTATGGTTCAGTCAAGTTCTTCAGTGATAGAGACGAAGTTCTTCTGGTCTCTGAGGAAATTGGTCTGACCAAGGAATTAGGATTTCGCCAGTGTGAATTGCTTACTATGAGGAATATGATAACGCCAGAGGAATTTGACAATTCAAATTCCGACCGTTGTTGTGCTTAGCACCAGCTGTCCCCTATCATCCTATCCACATAACGGTAATATCATTGGGGGCATTTATGTATTATCATGTCAGGTTGCATGCTGGATATAAATAGCCATCACCACAACTACTAGTTGGTTGGATGGTCCGAGAGAGAACTAGAACTTGTCAATTGAGAGCAACCCATCCTCTGAGGACTTTGAGAGAAAATCATCAGTGAGGAAAACCCCCAAAACCAAACCACCAAACCCAAAGTGATTGAGTATCACTGAAGAGATTGTTCCTCTGTGGAACCGACTCTTTTTACCTTTGAAGACTATGTAACTTCCAGAGGGTTAGCGCATCATGGTCTAGAGCATCCAACAGTAAATTGTGGATCGTCGGGTGACCAGTTTGTGAGGGTTTTGGAAGTCTACCCTAAAGACTCACGAGTGTTGGGCGAGGACTGTGTGACCTTAGATCAAGGATAATAGGGTAAGGATTGTGTGTCTTGGGACTAGGTGTCCTCTGATTTAAATACTAGGCTACTCCAAACCAGACGTACGACTCCCATTGCAGTTGGAACTGGGTCATCAAACCATTGTCTCCACTGAGCTACCTGGTTCCATTTCCTCAACCCTTCTATTTCCTCATATATTGTTGATGAAATTGATCGTTACTGTTTGAAGAATTTAACTGAAGACTTTCACAATTTCCTCATCTAAAATTCTTCAGTCACCTTGTTCTTCACCTGCTTATCCTGTATCATGCTACTTGTAATATGTGCATGTTCCATTTCATCATGATGACTATGCACTTGAGTACTTATTCCGTTGCTAGTAGTTCATCACATTTCAAATTCCTCAAGTTGAAATCCTCAGTGATGAATTTGTAAAAATCGCCTATTCATCCCTCTCTAGTCGATATAACCACTTGGAGTTCTAGTTATGACGACTGCAGGTATGATCAAGGTTTCTGCGAGCTTTCCTTCCTTCGATGGGACGGACTACCCCTACTAGAAGAACACGATGCACATGCATGTTGAGGAAATTGACAACGATCTCTCGTACGTCGAATAAAATGGTGTTCCCTCTGTTACTCTCACGGTCACTGCTGCTGATGTGAAGAGTTTCAAGCAACTCGATTCTTATGTGAAGAATATCATCTGTGGCCATCTGAGCGAAGGTCAGCATGGCCAAGTGAGTGCTTTGGAGCCTGCTAAGCTTATCCGGGATAGGCTTTCCAAAGTCAACAAAGGTGTTTCAACTCAACGTGACTCCCGAGTTGATGTTCTTCGCAATCTCTTCAACCGCTTCAAAGTATCGACACATGGATAAGGTGATGCTTGTCGAATCCCTTGGGTTCAACCTCATGTCTATCTCAATGCTTTGTGATCTTGATATGGTTGTCATCTTTGGAAAATATCGTTGTGTTATCATGGAATCTGAAAAATCCAAAGTCTTCGAAGGCTTTAGGAGAGGAGACTTGTATATTGTTGATTTGTCTATAGGTCCTCAGCCTGCCATGTGCCTACTTGCAAAGTCTTCAGAAGGATGGCTGGGGCATCGACGACTTGGACACGTTGGTATGAGGAACTTGCACATGCTCGTGAAGAAAAAGCACGCCATTGGCATTGAAGGTGTCAAATTACTCAAGGACCATCTCTGTGGTGCTTGTGAGTCTGGAAAGATGACCAGATCCAATCATCCATCAAAGACAATCATGACCACTACTCGACCCTTTGAATTGCTTCACATGGATCTGTTTGGCCCCACTCATTATGCGACACTAACAAATACTTCATATTTGTATGGCTTTGTTATTGCTGATGATTACTCTCATTACACTTGGGTGCATATTATTTTGTACAAGTCTGAGGTGCATGATTTCTTCAACGATTTGCTTCAAGGGCCTCAACAAACTTTGGTGTCAAGATCAAGCACATTAGGAGTGACAATGGGATTGAGTTCAAGAACACTGGTCTTGATGAGTATCTTGATGAACTTGGTATTAATCATGAGCTATCTGCTCCATATACTCCTTGGCAAAATGGCGTCATGGAGTGCAAGAATAAGACCCTTGTTGAGGTGGCTTGCACTATGCTTGATGAATACAAGACTCCTCGTTGCTTCTGGCCCGAGGGAATCAACACTGCTTGCCACATCATCAATAGGGTATATCTTCAAAAATTCTTCAAGCAGACTTTATATGAACGCATCATTGACAAGAAACCCAATGTGAGTTATTTCAAAGTCTTCGGTGCAAAATGCTGGATTAGAGATCCTCATCATAGTTCTAAATTTGCACCGAAAGCACATGAAGGTTTTATGCTTGGTTACGAGAAGGACTCGAGCACCTACAGAGTCTTCAACACCTACCACAACAAGGTTATTAAAACTGTAGATGTGCGGTTTGATGAAACTAACGTCTCACAAAGAGAGCACCTACCTCCCGTGCTAGATGAAATGTCTCCCGAGGAATCCATTAAGTTGAAGGCAACTGAAGATATTGTACCCACTTAAGAACCTCAACCTATCGAGGAAGTCATACCTACCAATAAACACATTCATGATGATACACCTAAAGAAAATGATGCTGAATAAAATCCTCAGCCTCGTCAACCTGCTCATCCAAGAGTTGCAAATGAAGTGCAGATTGACAAAAAACCTTGATGACATCAATACACCAGGTCCCCTCACTAGCTCAAGAGCTTCATATTTGTATAAATTTTGTGGGTATTTTTATTTTATGTCTATCATAGAGCCCACAAAAGTTGATGAGGCATTCAAGGAGCCTGAGTGGATTTAGTGACCCGACCCAATACAGTCAAGTCTCTGTGCTTTCAGTGCCATCCCTGGATCAGTATGCTGGCACACACAGTACTTCGATGAAATACCATAACATCACATGTAAAAGAAATACCGTAGATCCAGAGTATACCTTATTTATCACATCGGAAACAACTCAATAAGGGTGTGGAGTCCCATCAACGCCAACGGCAAGTTGAGTGTAGATCGTAACCCTACAACGTTACCCCTACTCGTCGTAGAACTCCTGCAACATGATACGTTGCAACCGTGTAGGTCAATACATTGAATGTACTGGCAAGATCACATATGAAAGGAGATGAAAATATGTCTATCAGTATATGTAATATGGCAGTGGAGGCTCTATGTCTGAGTTTTGCATAAATTTGATTTTTTCCCTAACTAAAAATTAATCAATCACACTACAAAGTTGATGTCATTAATGAGATGGTTCCGCCAACCAAATTCTCATATCCCAAAGTTGTCATAAATCCAAAATTCATTTAACGTATCAAGTGTTGAGAATATCCAGATATTCCAATTCCAGTCGCTCAAATTGTCCATAACCGGGGACACGGCTAATCGATTAGTTTAACACTCTACAGAGGTTTGCGCACTTTTCCCGCATGACTCGATAGCCTCCCTTGAAGTCCTCACACTACCTGGTGTTTCAGAACATGATGACCGAGACATAGTCTTTCCGGAGTACTCAACTATGCTAGATCCCATAATAGCTTGCGGCTGCACATGGAAGTTTCTGGTCTCAGATGGTCCATCAATCTCTATGATCCTGGGTGGCCTTCCATAAAACTGGGTGATCACCGGTCAATCCCTAGGATCCCCTGGTAAAACTAGATGGTCACTGGTCAAGCCCCAGGATCCCCTCTTGAGTCTGTAGCACCGGGTGATCACTAGTCAATCCCTAGGATCCCCTTTAAGTCTGTAAAGCTAGGTGATCACTAGTTAATCCCTAGTATCCCCTCTTAAGTCGATAGAACCGGGTGATCACTAGTCAGTCCCTAGGATCCTCTCTTCTTGCAGGCAGTCCACCCAAAGGTGTATTGAAAACTTGAAATCTTGTAGTCTTGAAGTTAATCCATATATTATTATCACACTCACATCTCACATGTAACACTCATACCAATCCCCGCCTATGGAAGCATAGCTTCAACTAACTTAACAACGATTCCCAGGGCTTGGTGACAAGGGTGTGGGTTCCTACCTCATGATTCTACTCAAGCTACAAGTTTTAATATTCCTATTGAATGCAAAATGAAAGGTGGAACTAATGCAATAAATCATAGGTATTCAAAATATGATCAAAGTGAACTTGCCTCGTGTAGTTGGTGAAGATTACCTCGCTCTCAGAAATTACTCATAATACTATTCGTCACCCTCCGAGAGAAATATATATAATCAAGCGTTGCATTCACATAAGAAATCATGTCTGGCAAGCATTCTAGCACCCAAACTAACAATCAATCAAAATAAAAACAATAGGAAAATAAAGTTGAAAACAAAAGAGAAACTGAATAAATTCAAAGAAAACTTCAGAGGAAAACTATAAAGATTAACAACATACAACAAAAATAGTTTTGCCCTCAATAAAATTTAACCGCTAGTTACAAAGCAAAACTAATAAATTAGCAGAAAACAAAAAAATGCTAAACTAATAACTTAACAAAAAGTATTTTTCTCAAAGTTTAAACTGTAAAAAGAATCTATCTAATTGCTATTATACAACTCTAGTTATGATCTATACAAATTCTAATACAAAACATTAGCAAAATAATTTTATTTAACTATAAATATTGTATACTGATGTATAACGGAAACATATTATAATGTTTTCAATAGTGACAAAAATAAATACGTAAAAACAATTAAAAACAAAAAGCTTATGAATAAAACAAATCTATAGTAAAAGACAATACTGTTTTTGCTGAAATTCAATTTTAAATTAATCCAAAAATAATTTGAGAACCCCTACTGGCTAGGAAAAACACCTAGTGACAATTTGCAAAAAGAATCATCCGAAAATACATTATAAAACTCAAGTTAAGTCAAATTTAAGTATTTAAGAGAATTTGATCAAACTCAGATTTTATTATTCACACATAACAACTTTTTACCTATTCTAAAACTTTACAAAATTTGTGATCTAATGCAACTGGAATCACTCAATTTGGATATGTATACTAGGAGATATGATTTTTTTAAGATTGCTATTTTTCTGAAAAACAGAATTACGGGAATTTCCTGGAGCTCACCGGAGTTGGTCGCCGGAGATAGGGAAAATGAGCTTGGATCTGATGTTGTAGTAGCTCCTGGACGAAGGAGAGCACGGGACGGGGAAGAGGACGTCGCAGAAACCTCTTGGGAGGCCGGTTAAGGGCCAACCGATCCTTAGGCGGCGGTGTAGAAGTCGCCGGAGTTGACGAACTCCGGCGAGTTCGTGCAGTTGATGTAGTGCGGGAGGAGAGCTCTCGAGGGACGGAATCAGTCTAGGGGATTGATAGGGGCCTCGGGTAAGCTTTATATAGGGCCGAGGGCACAGTGACAAGGCGAGCAATTCCGGCCATGGACGGATTTTTTGCAGCGGCGATCTCGGCCATCAATGGCCATCAATACGCACTGAGGCGGCGAAAGGAAGGTAGGGGGTGTCAGGAAGCTTCCGTAGGGAGGGGAGGAATGAAAGGGGGCACCGGGGCGTGAGGATCGCGGAGGTGGTGTTGCAACAACGATCTGGGAGCAGTTAAACGAGAGGTGGAAGACGACCTCGTGAGGGAGGCCCAGCCTCCCGTGGGCTGTGCAGGTTTTTTTACACAGAAAGAAAAGGAGTAAATGAAAAATGACAATATAAGTTTTGGCAAACATATTATATATCAAAATTTGCAGCAGAAAAAATCCTAAATAATGAATATATTTTAATGTCCAAATATAATACTTTTTGAAAAAATATTTTTGAGAATTTCAAAAAAATGAGTTTGAATTGGACTTCATATATTTTTTTAAATAAGTCTATGTTGGTTTCGTAATTCATTTTCCATATTTTCTTTCTGATAATTTCAAGGAGTCATATTTCCTTCTCTCTTTATTTCATTTGAATAAATGGAAATGAATTTGAAACTCAAAATGGAAACTTTCTAAAAGTGAATTCAAATGGAATTCTAAAATGTTTTTTTCATAACTCCCCACTCTATTTCATACCTTGAAGAAGTCATATTATCTACTCTCATGAAAATCCTTGAGTGGTATAATGTTTTTTTTGAATTATTTCAAATGAGATTCAAATTGCCATCAAGGAAATAATTGGGAAAGTCCTTTGATTCCCTCTCATTAAGTTTTTTTTTCAAAAGTTTCACATTCCACTCAATTTCACGCAATCAATCACACAACATTCAAGCAAAAAAAATCCTAATTACTTATTTAATATAACATTCCAAAATTTAGAATTTTGGGATGTTACAAACTACCACACTTAAAATGAATCTCATCCTCGAGATTCGGAGAGGCTAGAAAAAGGTTATGTTTGGGAGGGGTGTCTTCTTGAAAATCCATTCATCCTCAAAATGGCTGGGTGCTACCACCCTTAGAATCAAAATCATGGTTCCGTCCAAAACTCATGTAGTTCCTCCTTCGAGTAGACACAATTGGTCTAATCACAACTTCAGAATTACACATTCATCGATGCTCTTCCGTTGTATGCATATTGTTTCCCTTGAATCCTTTCATAAGTTCTTTCGGGGCTTGGACATGTCTGATGCCAATGCTAAACCATGGTCGTTAATCTCATGGTGGTCAACAAATAATGGTTCCTGCAAGAAAATGGTCTGGGTTGAATCTCACTTATAACCTACGTTTGGCAACAATTGCGTGGTACCAGGGTTTTCTTATTATACCATTCTAAGGTTTAAACAAGGTTCCATTGATGGTCTTCACTTTACTATGGGTAAGTCTCTTTAGATTTACCATTCCAAATAGCAAGAGCAAATGATAGGGGTAAGTCGGTATAGTGATCAATCCATTCCGCACCCAAATCATTACCTTGAATATGGTTTAGTGAATCTCGTATTTCTAACACTCGGACATTCTCATAAGCATTGCATAATTTCTCTTGTCCATGAATGAAGTTCGGATAAATCCATTCATTCTGCAAGCTGAGCAAAACATATATCATTTCTTCTCAACTCTCGGGTTTTTGCGTAACCTCCTAAGAAAACGTCTGCTGATCATAGCTTCTTACAAATTTTCTTCTTCCATCAAGGTAGAGCTTGATCCTTATTAATCCTCAGGTATGTGGGTTGTTGGCCCATTTCAACACTTGTATAGCTTTAAGTCATCCTTGGAGTTGCTATTGTTCCATATTCCAACACTACAGCTTCTTTAAATGCAATAGTACTTCATTCCTCCATACCCTTATGGTAACCATCATATTAAAATAATTCTCAGACTTTGTCCAGACTCCACTCTGTGGAAATACATTTTCCTTTCCAATGGCCTGTTTACCAATAAAGGTATTGGTTCATCACATCATTCCTTTACTTCATCCTTAATATCATTCTCAAAACTTAGATTTCAAAAGTATTGTATTACAAGTGTTGTCATCCACATAGTTTGATATGGTCCAGCATTACCTTCAGACTCCTTGGCATGACTGGTACACTGTTTTTTGGTTCCTGTGATTTTACCGGTTACTACCACACTTAAAGTGAAATGTAAGAAATGCATGCATAAACCATATTTCTCATATCCTCGAAAATGGTCAAAGTCTTTGTTTATAGAGCAACAACTCATACAATTTATCATAGGAAATCATGACACATTAATTTTTATTCATTCATTAACTCGTCACAATCTCTGAGACTTCCATTACATAATTCAACTCCACATCCTCTCGAAAATAAGAGTGCTTCCTACTACACTTATTACCAATATTAAGATCTCAACTAATCAGCTCCAACTTTCTCCGGGTTTGGACAATCAATGGCATAATGTCCTACAACATCGCAACAAAAACAATTAACTTTCGACAATTCTCTAGGCTTCTGCCTCTTTTCTAGACAATCATTGGCATAATGTACCATGTTCTTGCACTCAAAACAGGTAATATGGCTCTTATCCTTATTTGTTGGTTCAATTCGGTTGGGATGATGTTGGTTTCCAATTCCTCCAGTTCCATTGTCATGAGTGTGGCCACTAGGGTGGTCTCCAACCCTTTCGTGCTGAGAATGACCTCCATGGTTCTGATGGTTGTGTCCTCCAAACTTCTTGGGTCCTGATCCAAAATTTCCTGAGTATGGGGTGTAGCAAGGCTTTTGTTGAACTCCAGAGTTATACCTTCCTTGTCCGTACTTCCTATTGCGTTTCTCCATCTGCATTTGCTTGCCTTCAAGACTGATAGCCTTGTCAACCAATTCTTGATAGTTATTAAAGGTAGCCATGGTCAACTGCATTCCCAGCTCATAATTCAGTCCCTCCAGAAACTTCTCCTGTTTAGCGGCATCAATGGCTATGTCTCCTGGAGCATAACAGGCTAGCTGGCAGAACTAATCCACATACTCTACTACTGTATGACTTCCTTGGCGTAGGTTACGGAATTCCCTCTTCTTCAGACTCATGGCTCCAGCTGAAACATGTGCGGTGCGAAAAGTTTGCTGGAACCGATCCAAAGTTACATTCATCATGGGGTATGTGGCAATGTAATTCTCCCACCATGAAGCTACTGGTCCATCCAGCTAGTGAGCGACAAACCTCACCTTCTCTGCATCAGTGCATCCTGCGGTGTTCAGCTCTCTACCTATCTTGCGGAGCCAGTCCTTTGCGACAAGCGACTTTGTGCTGCCTAAGAACACCAGTGGGTTCAACTTCAGAAAACGGGTAAGGTTATCAACTTGGGGTGGCGGGTTATTGGTGGTGTTCTGGTTTTGGTTCTGCATTAGGAGCTTCAACATCTGGTTCTGGGTCTGGAGCAACTGTTCTATGTTGGGTCCATTGTTCCCTGAGCTACTCCTGGTATTGTCACGTCTTGGTGGCATCTGACGGGTTTAGTAGGATGAGGTAAGGTTGGATAGAGGGAGAAACATAAGCATGCAAACAATATAGTTTTGAAAATATGTTTTATTTATTTGCTGTCAGAAAACACACACACACACACACACAAAGGACAACTCACAAATCATCGCATCTAACGTGAGTATTCATCAGGGGTTTGGTCTTGTAAAGGTCATCTAAATATTGGGATTCTTCATGGTCTTCGGAGTCTTCGGTTGTTGTAGCTTCGATCCTTGTATTCTGAGGCGGTCCTCAGTTAATTCATCATGTGGTCAAAAGGGAAAAGGTGTATTCTAACTATTTGAGGTAAGAGGGACTATTTGATAAAATCAAAAAAAGATGAGACGTATAAGATCTTTTTGAAAATAAAGTTATAGAGATATCCTTTCCTAGGGCTTTCCAGTTTCTAGGGTCACGTCCTACAGTCAACATGTGCTCTGATACCATCTTTGTAGAGACCCGACCCAATACAGTCAAGTCTTTGTGCTTTCATTGCCATCCCTGGATAAGTATGCTGGCACACACAGTACTTCGATGAAAGACCATAACATCACATGTAAAAGAAATACTGCAGATCCAAAGTATACTTTATTTATCACAGCGGAAACAACTCAATAAGGGTGTGGAGTCCCATCAACACCAACGACAAGTTAAGTGTAGATCGTAACCCTACAACGTTACTCCTACTCATCGTAGAAATCCTACAACATGATACGTTGCAGCCATGTAGGTTAATACATTGAATGTACTGACAATATCACATATGAAAGGAGATGAAAATATGTCTATCAGTATATGCAATATGGCAGTGGAGGCTCTATGTCTGAGTTTTGCATAAAGCTGATTTTTCCCTAACTAAAAATTAATCAATCATACTACAAAGTTGATGTCATTAATGAGATGGTTCCACCAACCAAATTCTCATATCCCAAAATTGTCATAAATCCCAAATTCATTTAACGTATCAAGTGTTGAGAATATCTAGATATTCCAATTCCAGTCGCTCGAATTGTCTGTAACTGGGGACACGGCTAATCGATTAGTTTAACACCGTGCAGAGGTTTGCGCACTTTTCCCGCAAGACTCGATCGCCTTCCTTGAAGTCCTTGCACTACCTGGTGTTTGAGAACAAGATGACCGAGACATAGTCTTTTCGAAGTACTCAACTATGCTAGAGCCCATAATAGCTTGCGGCTGCACATGGAAGTTTCTGATCTCAGATGATCCATCAATCTCTCTGAGCCTGGGTGGCCTTCCATAAAATTGAGTGATCACCGGTCAATCCCTAGGATCCCCTAGTAAAAGTGGATGGTCACTGGTCAAGCCCCAGGATCCCCTCTTGAGTCTGTAGCACCGGGTGATTACTAGTCAATCCCTAGGATCCCCTTTAAGTCTGTAAAGCTAGGTGATCACTAGTCAATCCCTAGTATCCCCTCTTAAGTCGATAGAACCGGGTGATCACTAGTCAGTCCCTAGGATCCTCTCTTTTTGCAGGCAGTCCACCCAGAGGTGTATTGAAATCTTGAAATCTAGTAGTGTTGAGGTTAATTCATATATTATTATCACACTCACATCTCACATGTAACACTCATACCAATCCCCTCCTATGGAAGCATAGCTACAACTAACTTAACAACGATTCCCAGGGCTTGGTGACAAGGGTGTGGGTTCCTACCTCATGATTCTACTCAAGCTACAAGTTTTAATATTCCTATTGAATGCAAAATGAAAAGGTGGCACTAATGAAATAAATCACAGGTATTCAAAATATGATCAAAGTGAACTTGCCTCGTGTAGTTGGTGAAGATTATCTTGCTCTTAGAAATTACTCATAATACTATTCGTCACTATCTAAGAGAAATATCTATAATCAAGCGTTGCATTCACATAAGAAATCATGTCTAGCAAGCATTCTAGCACCCAAACTAACAATCAATCAAAATAAAAACAATAGGAAAATAAAGTTGAAAACAAAAGAGAAACTGAAGAAATTAAAAGAAAACTTGAGAGGAAAACTATAAAGATTAACAACATACAACAAAAATAGTTTTGCCCTAAATAAAACTTAACCGCTAGTTACAACACTAAACTAATAAATTAGCAAAAAACAAAAAAATGCTAAACTAATAACTTAACAAAAAGTATTTTTCTCAAAGTTTAAACTGTAAAAAGAATCTATCTAATTACTATTATACAATTCTAGTTATGATCTATACAAATTTTAATACAAAACATTAGCAAAATAATTTTATTTAATTATAAAAATTGTATACTGATGTATAAAGGAAACATATTATAATGTTGGAAAAATCAAAGTAAAAGCGTGTGCATGGCTGAGTTTCCGTGCGGCGGGATCGTTGGCAAGGATTCCCGCTTCCGTTGCTTTACCGCTACAGTATTTCGCTACAGGCCACTACAGAATGTGTACTCGTGCTGTGGTGAGCATGGACTACATGTGCTCTTGGTGCACTACGTGCTCAGCGAGCATGCGCTAGTGGTACGCTAATAATACAAGTGCTTAGGAGTAAAACTTTGCTATAGTACAACTTGTTTTTACAAGAAACGTAGCTAAAGTGACAAGCGGTAGTGATGCTTTTTTAATCTTGATCTGTTTTTGCAACTAGCACACATTTTCTACTTTTATAGAACAATGTTGACTTCTTATTATGCTATTAAAAATTCAACTGGGTATAAACAACACGGCAAGATTTATTTGACGACTTACAATTAATCTGGTAGGCAAGCATAACAATTGGGTGTAATTTTTTTGACGACTTACATAAAATAAATTGGCCACTTGCACAATTTAAATTGACAACCGTGTGTAATTTCTTGACAAGCTATATAGAATAAAAAGGCCAAGTCGACACAATTTAAGTGACAATTAGTGTGTAATTTTTTGGCAAGCTATATGAAATAAAAATGGCAACTCAGGTACAATTAGAAACTAACAACTGGAATGTAATTTTTTCTGACAACTAAGTTATTTAAATGTGGCTACTAAGTGGCTCATAATCTGACAACTAAACAATAATAATCTGGCAACTATCAACAAAAAAAAGTTGTTGAAACATGTTGACAAGGGATCTAGTTTCGAAGATCTCATCGCGAGAAAGCTAACGGTAAAAGCGGATTGTCAATTGGATTTACAGTTTAAGAGATATTTTTTTTAAAATTCAACATTAGAGGAATCTTTGATGATGTCACCCTGGCGTATTAGTTTGCATGTATGGAGCAAAACCGCCGCACGGGAAGGCGCTGGTGCGGCGCCGCTATGTAGTGGTGTCCTATAATGTTTTCAATAGTTACAAAAAGAAATACTTAAAAACAATTAAAAACGAAAAGCTTATGAATAAAACAATCTATAGTAAAACACAATATTGTTTTTGCTGCAATTCAATTTTAAATTAATCCAAAAATAATTTGAGAACCCCTACTGGATAGGAAAAACACCTAGTGACAATTTGCAAAAAGAATCATCCGAAAATACATTATAAAACTCAAGTTAAGTCAAATTTAAGGATTTAAGAGAATTTGATCAAACTCATATTTAATTATTCAAACATAACAACTTTTTACCTATTCAAAAACTTCACAAAATTTGTGATCTAATGCAACTATAATCACTCAATTTGGATATGTATACTAAGAGATATGATTTTTTTTAAGATTGCTATTTTCCTGAAAAACAGAATTACGGGAATTTCCTGGAGCTCACCGGAGTTGGTCGCCGGAGTTGGGGAAGATGAGCTCGGATCTGATGTTGCAGTAGCTCCTGGAGGAAGGAGAGCACGTGACGGGGAACAGGACGTCACAAAAACCTCTTGGGAGGCCGGTTAAGGGCCAACCGATCCTTAGGCGGCGGTGGAGAAGTCGCCGGAGTTGACGAACTCCGGCGAGTTCGTGCGGTTGATGGAATGGAGGAGGAGAGCTCTCGAGGGACGGAAACGGTCGAGGAGATTGATAGGGGCTCGGGTAAGCTTTATATAGGGCCGAGGGCACAGTGGCAAGGCGAGCAATTCCTTCCATGGCCGGATTTTTTGCAGTGGCGATCTCGGCCATTGATGGCCATCAACACACACTGAGGCGGGGAAAGGAAGGTAGGGGTGGCAGGAAGCTTCCGCAGGGAGGGGAGGAAGGAAAGGGGGCACCGAGACGCGAGGATCGCGGAGGTGGTGTTGCAGCAGCAATCTGGGAGCAGTTGAACGAGAGGTGGAAGACGACCTCATGAGGGAGGCCCAGCCTCCCCTAGGCCGTGTAGTTTTTTTTACACAGAAAGAAAAGGAGTAAATGAAAAATGACAATATAAGTTTTAGCAAACATATTGTATATCAAAATTTTCAGCAGAAAAAATCCTAAATAATGGACATATTTTTATGTCCAAATACAATACTTTTTGAAAACATACTTTTGATAATTTCAGAAAAAATGAGTTTGAATTGGATTTCATTTTTTTTAAATAAGTCTCTGTTGGTTTTGTAATTCATTTTCCATATTTTCTTTATGATAATTTGAAGGAGTCATATTTCCTTCTCTATTTATTTCACTTGAATATATGGAAATCAATTTGAAACTCAAAATGGAAACTTTCCAAAAGTGAATTCAAATGGAATTCTAAAATGTTTTTTTTCATAACTCCCCACTCTATTTCATACCTTGAAGAAGTCATATTATCTACTCTCATGAAAATACTTGAGTGGTGTAAAGTTTTTTTTGAATTATTTGAAATGAGATTCAAATTGTCATCAACGAAATAATTGGGAAAGTCCTTTTATTCCCTCTCATTAAGTTTTTTTTTCAAAACTTTCACATTCCACTCAATTTCACACAATCAATCACACAACATTCAAGCAAAAAAAATCCTAATTACTTATTTAATATAACATTCCAAAATTTAGAATTTTGGGATGTTATAGAGGATTCAAGCCATGCAAGAGTAATTGCATCAATTCACACTCAACAACGTGTGGGAACTTGTCAAGCGGCCAGATCCTCACAAGGATAACATCATACGTACCAAGTGGATCTACCGCAACAAGCAAGACGAAAATGGCCTAGTGTTGAGGAATAAGGCTCATCTTGTAGCTCAGGGCTATATAGTGGTTTTGAAGACCCTAAGCATCCTCACAAAGTCTTCAGACTCAACAAGGCCCTCTATGGCCTCAAGCATGCCCCTCGGGCATGGTATGACACTCTAAAGGAGTTCCTCATGAAGAACGGCTTAAAACCCGGTGTCGGTGTCAAAACCGGCGGATCTTGGGTAGGGGGTCCCGAACTGTGAGACTAGAATCAATGGTAACAAGAGACGAAGGGGACAAGGTTTTACCCAGGTTCGGCCCCTCCTATGAAGGTAATACCCTACGTCCTACTTGATTGTATTGATGATATGCGGGTTACGGAGTTGATCTACCTCGAGATCGAATAGCTAAGCCCTAGATGAGTTGTTCTATATCTACAACCTAAAACCCACCGGCCTATATAGACACCGAGGGTATCTTGGGTTTACACATGGTCGGTTACATGCCGAAGAGATAAACATGCCTATTCGCTACATTAAAAGTGGAGGACAAGCCACGATTCCCGAAGCTTCCTTCCCGGAGACAGAGCCTTCAATCGATCCAACGTCCGGTTAGCGGCCCATATAGTTCGGCCAATAAGGAACAGGTTGGCCTCCCGAGGACCCCTTAATCCAGAACTCCCTCAGTAGCCCCCGAACTTGCCTCCAACACCAAGGGTATTAGCTTCAATCGCTATGTATAATCAGAGTCTTCGTCTTGCGAGGTGAGTTCTTCCTGGCGAGTATAATTCGGCCTCCGATGACATGTAGCTTTCTGAATAGAGGCGCGTCCGAACACTGTGAATAGGTCGGCCCTGAAAGCCAAATATCAAGGGCTAAAATAACGTCCCCTAATGACCCCTCTGACGAAAGGTCACGACCTACCACGACCGCTGAGCCAGTTGCAAAAACTTGATTCGTGGTTTGAGGCCATTTTCATCAACACGTTCTATCAATGCACATATCGTATCCCATTTTATACTGGAAAGATTTAATCATGCGCGTGCAACGGCACACATGTCTCGGGAAGCGAAGATATTCATGGTGCAGCAAGGGGAGGCCAAACATTGATAAGCCTCATAAAAGGGAAAGAAAAACCCAAGGCTTAACCATGCTCCTCATTCGCACCCTCTGCTTCCCCATCCTTCTGAGCTTCCATAGCGTAGATCTAGGTCTTCCACCACACCTTCTCCGAGCTAACCCATGGCGGGCTCCGGCTCCAATGGCAAGTGGGAGGCCTCCACGGTCACCGAACAAGACATTCGGGACCTTAAGGCCGCCGGCTACCTCCCCGCCAACAGCTTCCACCACGCACCGGAGAAGGACCAGGTGATCCCCACCCCCAAGCCAGGCAAGAGGGTGGTATTTATTCCCCACTTCATCCGGGGATTGAGATTCCCACTCCACCCCTTCGTCAGGGGGCTCACGTTCTTCTACATAGAGGCAATAATAAATTAGTTATTATCATATTTCCTTGTTCATGATAATCGTTTATTATCCATGCTATAATTGTATTGATCGGAGACTTAAATGCATGTGTGGATACATAGACAAAACCATGTCCCTAGTATGCCTCTAATGGACTAGCTCGTTGATCAAAGGATGGTTAAGGTTTCCTAGCCATGGACATGAGATGTCATTTGATAACGGGATCACATCATTAGGAGAATGATGTGATGGATAAGACCCAAACTACAAACATAGCATATGATCGTGTCAGTTTATTGCTACTGTTTTCTGCATGTCAAGTATATGTTCCTATGACCATGAGATCATGCAACTCACGGATATCGGAGGAGTGCCTTGTGTGTATCAAACGTCGCAACGTAACTGGGTGACTATAAAGGTGCTCTACAGGTATCTCCGATGGTGTTTGTTGAGTTGGCATGGATCGAGACTGGGATTTGTTACTCCGTGTGACGGAGAGGTATCTCAGGGCCCACTCGGTAATACAACATCACAACAAGCCTTGCAAGCAATGTGGCTAAGTGTTAGTCACGGGATCTTGTATTACGGAACGAGTAAAGAGACTTGCCAGTAACGAGGTATGGAGATACCGACGATCGAATCTCGGGCAAGTAACATACCGAAGAACAAAGGGGACGTTATACGGGATTAACTGAATCCTTGACATAGAGGTTCGACCGATAAAGATCTTCGTAGAATATGTAGGAACCAATGTGGACGTCCAGGTCCCGCCATTGGTTATTGACCGTAGAGGTGTCTCGGTCATGTCTACATAGTTCTCGAACCCGCAGGGTCTGCACACTTAAGGTTCGGTGACGTTTCGGTAGTGTAGAGTTATGTATGGTGGTGACCGAAGGTTGTTTGGAGTCCCGGATGAGATCCCGGACGTCACGAGGAGCTCCGGAATGGTCCGGAGGTAAAGATTCATATATAGGAAGTCCCAGTTTGGTTTCCGGAAAAGTTTCGGGCTCATCGGTAGTGTACCGGGAGTATCGGTATTGTACCGGGAGTACCGGTAGTGTACCGGAGGACCTCCGGGAGGGGTATTTCGACCCCAAGAGGTCCATGGGCTGTGGGAGAATAATAACCAGCCCTTAGTGGGCTGGGAAAACAGCCACAAAGGCCCATGGCGCAGGAGAGAAAGTCCTAAAGCAAAAAGTGGAAAATCAGCCAATAGGAGGCAATCCTACTCCAACTAGGATTGGAGGTGAAGTAGGATTGCTCCCACCTCCTATTTCGGCCGACCCAAAGGCCTTGGCTGCCTCTCCTCTCCTCTCCTCCTATATATACTAGTGGATTGGGTGGTTTTTGGACAGAATTTCCGGCCACGTGCTACCCGTTACACCGGTGCACAGTTTCTCCTCTAGATCGGTTTTCCGCAGCGCTTAGGCGAAGCCCTGCCGGAATCACTCCACCACCATCACCGGAGCGCCGTCACGCTGCCGGTGAACTCTCTCTCCTCTCCACCTCCTCTTGCTGGATCAAGACGGTGGAGATCGTCATCAAGCTGCACGTGTGCTGAACGCGGAGGTGCCGTCCGTTCGGCGCTAGATCGGAAGGACCGTGATCGAGATCGCGAGACGGTTCGTGATGTGATCACGGAACGGATCGTGATGAGTTCGCGGGATAGATCGTGATCAAGATCGTGAGATGGATCGTGATGAGATCGCGGGACGGATCGTGATGAGTTCACGGGACGGATCATGATTGGATCGCGGGACGGATCGTGATGAGATCGCGGGACGCTCGGCGATTTGGATCGCGAAGATGTTCGACTACACCAACCGCGTTTCTTAACGCTTCCCGCTTAGCGATCTACAAGGGTACGTAGATCCACTCTCCCTCTCGTAGATGCTCATCACCATGGATAGGTTTGCGTGTGCGTAGGAAAATTTTTGTTTCCCATGCGACGTTCCCCAACAGTGGCATCATGAGCTAGGTTGATGGTTCGATGAGATCTCGAGTAGAACACAAAAGGTTTGTGGGCGTTGATGCTTAGATTGCTTCCTCCCTTGGTCGTATTTTGGTTCAGCGGGATTGTGAGATGAAGCGGCCCGGACCAACATTACTCGTACGCTTACGAGAGACCGGTTCCCTCGACGCAACTTGTTGCCTAGATGGCTTGCGGGTGACAGTTTCTCTCACTTTAGTTGGATCGGATTCGACAAAGGCGGTCCTTGAGAAGGTTGAAAAGCAAACTAGTGTATCACCGTTGTGGTTTATGCGTAGGTGAGAATCGTTCTTGCTAGATACCCATAGCAGCCACGTAAAACATGCAACAACAATTAGAGGACGTCTAACTTGTTTTTGCAGGGTATGTTGTGATGTGATATGGCCAATTACATGATGAGATATATGTGATGTATGAGATGATCATGTGATGTATAGAATTTCACGACTTGCATGTCGTTGAGTACGGCAACCGGCAGGAGCCATAGGGTTGTCTTTAATTATTGTATGACCTGCGTGTCAATCATTAAGCGCTATGTAATGCTTTACTTTATCGCTAAGCAGTAGCAATAGAAGTAGAAGCAGGGCTGGCGCCACAACCCCAATGGCAACACATTGATGGAGATCAAGATGATGGAGATCATGGTGTTGTGCCGGTGACGATGGAGATCATGCCGGTGTTTCGAAGATGGAGATCTTAAACACAAGTTCATGGCCATATCATGTCACTTATGAATTGCATGAGATGTTAATCCTTTTATGCACCTTGTTTTGCTTAGTACGGCGGTAGCATTATAAGGTGATCCCTCACTTGAATTTCAAGATGAACTGTGTTCTCCCCGAGTGTGCACCGTTGCGAAAGTTCGTCGTGTTGAGACACCACGTGATGATCGGGTGTGATAGACTCTACGTTCACATACAACGGGTGCAAGCCAGATTTGCACGCGCAGAACACTCGGGTTAAACTTGACGAGCCTAGCATGTACAGACATGGCCTCGGAACACGAGAGACCGAAAGGTCGAACATGAGTCATATAGTAGATATGATCAACATAATGATGTTCACCATTGCAGCCACCTCAACTCACGTGATGATCGGACTTGAGTTGGTGAATTTGGATCATGTATCACTCGAATGATCGGAGGGATGTCAATTTGAGTGGGAGTTCTTAAATAATATGATTAATTGAACTCATTATCATGAACATAGTCAAAGTGTCTTTGCAAATTATGTTGTAGATTACTAGCTCGCGTTGTGGCTCCCTTGTATTTTTATATGTTCCTAGAGAAATAGAATTGAAAGATGTTGGTAGCAATATTGCGGACTGGGTCCGTGATCTGAGGATTGTCCTCATTGCTGCACAGAAGGCTTATGTCCTTAATGCACCGCTCGGTGCGCCACCCCCTCTAGCGTCGTCTATAGATGTTGTGAACATCTGACAGGCACGTTTCGATGACTACTTGATAGTTTTGTGCGTCATGCATTACGGCTTAGAATTGAGGCTCCGAAACGTTTTGAACGTCACGGAACATATGAGATGTTCTAGGGGCAGAGATTGTGATCTCAGGCTCGTGCCTGTGTTGCGAGATATGAGATCTCCAACAAGATTCTTTGCCTGTAAGATGAAGGAGAATAGCTCAATCGTTGAGCATGTACTCAGATTGTCTGGGTACTACAATCGCTTGAATCAAGTGGGAGTTGATCTTCCAGATAAGATAGTGATTGATATAGTTCTCCAAGTCACTGTCACTAAAGCTACTAGAACTTAAGTGATGAACTATAATACACCAGGGATAGAAGTATTGATCCCTGAGCTGTTCGCGATGTTTGACACCGCGAAGGTAGAAATCAAGAAGGAGCGTCAAGTGTTGATGGTTAATCAAACCACTAGTTTCGAAAAGGGCAAGATCAAGGAGGGAAACTTCATGGATAGCAAGTCAGTTGCTGCTCCAGTGAAGCAACCCAAAGTTGAACTCAAACCCGAGACTAAGTGCTTCTATTATGAGGCGAGAGGTCGCTGAAGCGGAACAACCCTAGATACTTGGTAGATAAGAAGGCTGGCAACATTGATAGAAGTATATTTGATATACGAGTTACTAATGTGTACCTTGCTAGTACTCTTAGTAGCACCTGGGTATTGGATACCGGTTCGGTTGCTAAATGTTAGTAACTCGAAATAAAAGCTACGGAATAAACGGAGAACTAGCTAAGGGTGAGGTGACGATATGTGTTGGAAGTGTTTCCAAGGTTGATGTGATCAACATCGCACGCTCTCTCTACCTTCAGGATTAGTGACGAACCTAAATAAATGTTATTTGGTGTTTTGCGTTGAGCATGAACATGATTAGATCATGTTTATTGCAATACGGTTATTCATTTAAGTTAGAGAATAATGGTTATTCTGTTTACATGAATAATACCTTCAATGGTCATGCACCCAGTGAGAATGGTTTGTTGAAATCTTGATCGTAGTATTACACATGTTCATAACATTGATGTCAAAAGATACAAAGTTAATAATGATAGTACCACATACTTGTGGCACTGCCGCTAAATGTCATATTGGTATAAAGCGCATGTAGAAACTCCATGCTGATGGATATTTGGACTCATTCGATTTCGAATCGGTTGAGACATGCGAACCATGCCTCTTGGGCAAGATGACTAAAGGACCCCGTTGGATGGAGCGGGCAAGTGATTCATTGGAAATGATACATGTTGATGTATGCAATCTAGTGAGTCTTGTAGTGTGCAGTGGATATCGTTATTTTCTTACCTTCACTGATGATTTGAGTAGATATAGTGTATATTTACTTAATGAAACACAAGTCTGAATCGTTTGAAAGGTTCAAGCAAATTCAGAGTGAAGTTTAAAGATCATCGTGACAAGAAGATAAAAATGACTGCGATATGATCGTGGAGGTGAATATCTGAGTCACGAGTTTGGCATACAACTTAAGACAATGTGAAAGTTGTTTCACAACTAAACGCCACCTGGAACACCATAGTGTGATGGTGTGTCCGAACATCATAGTTATGCTCTATTGGACATGGTGCGTGCTATGATGTCTCTTATCATTTTACTACTATAATTTTTGGGGTTATGCATTAGAGACAACTACATTCACTTTAAATAGGGCATCATCTAAATCCGTTGAGATGACACCGTGTGAATTATGGTTTGATAGAAACCTAAGCTGTCATTTCTTAATGTTTGGGGCTGCGATGCTTGTGTGGAAAATGTTTTCACATAATAAGCTAGAACCCAAAGCGGACAAATGTATCTTCATAGAATACCCTAAGAACAGATGGGTATGCCTTCTATCTCAGATCCGAGTGCAAAGTGTTTGTTGCTAGAACTGGGTCCTTTCTCGAGAAAAGGTTTCTCTCAAAAGAATTGAGTGGGAGGAAGATAGAACTTGATGAGGTTGTTAAACCTTTGTTCAACCAGAGAGTAGCGCAGCGCAGAAAGATGTTTCTGTGAAGCCTACGTTAGTTGAAGAGGAAGTTAATGATGATGATCATGAAGCTTCAGGATCAAGTTACTATCGAACTCCGTAGGTCGACAAGGATGTGTACTGCTCCTGAGCGGTACGACAACTCTGTCTTGGAGGTCATGTTGTTGGACAACGATGAACCTACGAGCTATGGATAAGCGATGATGGGCCCGGATTCCGACAAATGGTTAGAGACCATGAAATCCGAGATAGGATCCATTTATGAAAACCAAGTATAGACTTTGGTAGACTTGCTCGTTAGACGGCAGGTCGTTGAGTACAAATGGACCTTTAGAATGAAGACAGACACTGATGGTGAATGTCACCATTTGTAAAGCTCGACTTGTTGCAAAGTTGTTTGTGACAAGTTCAAGGAGTTGACTGCGAGGAGGCTTTCTCACTCGTAGCGATGCTAAAAGTCTGTTGGAATTATGTTAGCAGTTGCTGCATTTTCAATTACGAAATCTGGCAGATGGATGTCAAAACGTCGTTTCCTTAACGGTTTACTTAAGGAAAGGTTGTATGTGATACAACCAGAAGGTTTTGTCAGTCCTAAGGATGCTAAAAGATGAGAGAGCTTCAGTGATCCTTCTATGGACTGAAGCAAGCATCTCGGAGTTGGAATATACACTTTGATGAGGTGATCAAAGTTTTTGTAGTTTATACAAAGTTTACGAGAAACTTGTATTTGCAATAAAGTGAATGGGAGCACTATAGAGTTTCTGATAAGTATATGTGGTTGACATATTGTTGATCGGAAATAATGTAGAATTTCTGGAAGGCATAAAAGGTTGTTTGAAAAGTGTTTTTCAAATGAAGACCTGGATAAAGCTACCTAATTGTTGAGCATCAAAATCTATAGAGATAGATCAAGATGCTTGATGAGACTTTCAATGAGTGCATACCTTGACAAGATTTTGAAAGAGTTCAAAATGGATCAGCCAGAGAAATAGTTCTCGTCTGATTTGTAAGGTGTGAAGTTGAGTGAGACTCAAAGCTCGACAACGGCAGAAGAAAGAGAAAGGATGAATGTCGTCCCCTATGCCTTAGCCATAGGCTCTATATTATGCCATGCTGTGTACCGCACCTATGTGTGCCTTGCCACGAGTCTGTCAAGGGGTACAAGAGTGGTCCAGGAGTGGATCACTGGACAGCGGTCGGAATTATCCTTAGTAACCAGAGGACTAAGGAAATGTTTCTTGATTATGGAGGTGATAAAGAGTTCGTCGTAAAGAGTTACGTCGATGCAAGCTTTAACACCTATCCGGATGACTAGTAGTAGCAATCTGGATACGTATAGTGGAGCAGCCATTTGGAAATAGTACCAAGTGGAGTGTGGTAGCAGTGATTACGGTTTGACATAGAGATTTGCAAAGTACACACGGATCTGAATATCGCAGACCCGTTGACTATAAGACCTCTCTCACATGCAAAGCATGATCGAGCCCCAAAACTCATTGGGTGTTAGATTCATAACAATGCGAATCACATGGTGATGTGAACTAGATTATTGACTCTAGTGCAAGTGGGAGACTGTTGGAAATATGCCCTAGAGGCAATAATAAATTAGTTATTATCATATTTCCTTGTTCATGATAATCGTTTATTATCCATGCTATAATTGTATTGATCGGAGACTTAAATGCATGTGTGGATACATAGACAAAACCATGTCCCTAGTATGCCTCTAATGGACTAGCTCGTTGATCAAAGGATGGTTAAGGTTTCCTAGCCATGGACATGAGATGTCATTTGATAACGGGATCACATCATTAGGAGAATGATGTGATGGATAAGACCCAAACTACAAACATAGCATATGATCGTGTCAGTTTATTGCTACTGTTTTCTGCATGTCAAGTATATGTTCCTATGACCATGAGATCATGCAACTCACGGATATCGGAGGAGTGCCTTGTGTGTATCAAACGTCGCAACGTAACTGGGTGACTATAAAGGTGCTCTACAGGTATCTTCGATGGTGTTTGTTGAGTTGGCATGGATCGAGACTGGGATTTGTTACTCCGTGTGACGGAGAGGTATCTCAGGGCCCACTCGGTAATACAACATCACAACAAGCCTTGCAAGCAATGTGGCTAAGTGTTAGTCACGGGATCTTGTATTACGGAACGAGTAAAGAGACTTGCCAGTAACGAGGTTGAACTAGGTATGGAGATACCGACGATCGAATCTCGGGCAAGTAACATACCGAAGAACAAAGGGGACGTTATACGGGATTAACTGAATCCTTGACATAGAGGTTCGACCGATAAAGATCTTCGTAGAATATGTAGGAACCAATGTGGACGTCCAGGTCCCGCCATTGGTTATTGACCGTAGAGGTGTCTCGGTCATGTCTACATAGTTCTCGAACCCGCAGGGTCTGCACACTTAAGGTTCGGTGACGTTTCGGTAGTGTAGAGTTATGTATGGTGGTGACCGAAGGTTGTTCGGAGTCCCGGATGAGATCCCGGACGTCACGAGGAGCTCCGGAATGGTCCGGAGGTAAAGATTCATATATAGGAAGTCCCAGTTTGGTTTCCGGAAAAGTTTCGGGCTCATCGGTAGTGTACCGGGAGTATCGGTATTGTACCGGGAGTACCGGTAGTGTACCGGAGGACCTCCGGGAGGGGTATTTCGACCCCAAGAGGTCCATGGGCTGTGGGAGAATAATAACCAGCCCTTAGTGGGCTGGGAAAACAGCCACAAAGGCCCATGGCGCAGGAGAGAAAGTCCTAAAGCAAAAAGTGGAAAATCAGCCAATAGGAGGCAATCCTACTCCAACTAGGATTGGAGGTGAAGTAGGATTGCTCCCACCTCCTATTTCGGCCGACCCAAAGGCCTTGGCTGCCTCTCCTCTCCTCTCCTCCTATATATACTAGTGGATTGGGTGGTTTTTGGACAGAATTTCCGGCCACGTGCTACCCGTTACACCGGTGCACAGTTTCTCCTCTAGATCGGTTTTCCGCAGCGCTTAGGCGAAGCCCTGCCGGAATCACTCCACCACCATCACCGGAGCGCCGTCACGCTGCCGGTGAACTCTCTCTCCTCTCCACCTCCTCTTGCTGGATCAAGACGGTGGAGATCGTCATCAAGCTGCACGTGTGCTGAACGCGGAGGTGCCGTCCGTTCGGCGCTAGATCGGAAGGACCGTGATCGAGATCGCGAGACGGTTCGTGATGTGATCACGGAACGGATCGTGATGAGTTCGCGGGATAGATCGTGATCAAGATCGTGAGATGGATCGTGATGAGATCGCGGGACGGATCGTGATGAGTTCACGGGACGGATCATGATTGGATCGCGGGACGGATCGTGATGAGATCGCGGGACGCTCGGCGATTTGGATCGCGAAGATGTTCGACTACACCAACCGCGTTTCTTAACGCTTCCCGCTTAGCGATCTACAAGGGTACGTAGATCCACTCTCCCTCTCGTAGATGCTCATCACCATGGATAGGTTTGCGTGTGCGTAGGAAAATTTTTGTTTCCCATGCGACGTTCCCCAACAATCCCCACCCCCAAGCCAGGCAAGAGGGTGGTATTTATTCCCCACTTCATCCGGGGATTGAGATTCCCACTCCACCCCTTCGTCAGGGGGCTCACGTTCTTCTACGTCCTTGACTTCCATGACCTCCCGCTGAACTCCTTCATAAATATATCGGCCTTCATCCTCGTCTGCGAGGCTTTTCTGTGGGTCGAGCCACACTTCGGTCTTTGTCTCAAGGTGTTTAATATCAAGCCGAAGTGTGTCGCGGGTGAACACGTAGACTACAACAGGGCCATCATTGGCAAGCTCACCTGCGTTGTATGGCCCTCCGACACCTTCATCGACACCATCAAAGTATGCTAGAAGGAGTAGTTTTACATCACTGAGCTGAGGGAGGAAGGACAAGCTGCCCCAGCCGGATTCAGATCTGGTCCCCCCACCAGACTAACATCATGGCTCCAAAAGGGCCTCAACTGGGGGTCGAGCAAGGAGGTGAGCGACCTGTAGAAGCGCATCGGCTCCATGATCGAGAACGACATCGCGCTGACCAACATGGTCCAAGTCATGCTCCGGCGTCGTATCCTCCCCTGTTAGTGCCGGGATACTCCCCTATGGGCTCGTCAGCTCGACAATGAGCCCACGATTCGGCACCTCTTCTGCACTACTCAAGAGAAGCTGTGGAAGGTGTTCTTCAAGTCGCAGAAGGATTGGCCAGCAGAAGAGGAGGATCGGGGTCTACACGCCGCCAAGCCTGCCTCCAAGGTATAGTCTAGGTCTGTTTGATCGGCTTTATCTCTCGTAAAGAAGTGGCTGAGCAAAGCCACGGGCATCGACTGCCCGGCACCTCAGCCTGAAGACAACAAGTCTGGGCTGTTAGCGGAGATGCTAGTCGAGGCGCCTTATGAGGCGCCTGCGAAGAAAGAGAAGAAGAAACCCGGCCAAGAAGGCTTGCGCATCAGGGACCAGCCAGAGGGTGTGTCCGAAGAAACCCATGCCTCCTTGAATCAAGAGGAACATGAGGACAAGGACGAAGGCGAGGGGGAGGGCGATTCCCCCTCACAAGGAGGAGAGCGGCGTCGTCGGACGCCACGGAGGAGGTACCCCCTCCCACCCCGAAGAAAGCACGTCGGACATAGGTAATCCTATCCGACAATAGTTCGGACTCGGATACCGAGTCTGATGACTTTGAGAGGATTCCACGAAGGAGCCTAAGGGTCAAGCCCCCTACTCGAAGGTGAGGATCTGAAGACTCCTTTAGTTGTCATTGATAAGTTTATAGTTTAATAACATGCGAGCATTTATTGACTTTGCAACCCACCGCGCGTGCTCCCCACCGACCAAGTTTCGGACGGGGAGACCCCGCCCACCGAGCTAGCGGAGAGCGAAAATGCGTTGCATCCCACCCCTCCGGGCATCGCAAAGGACACCACGGACATGTCATCCCAGCATGCTCCTATGGAGCCGGGACTAGTGATTGGGGAGATGACATCATGGCCGAGGCTAACACCTCGGCCACCAAAGACCGAGGGGCGGTACCCCACCCGAATACTGAGGAGGCCAGAAGAGCGGCCGCTTAGTCCCCTCCGAGGGCATCTCCAGAGCGCACCACGCCTTCGGAGGTACTGGCTCAATCCCTGGTTGGTGATTGGATTGTCTGATCACCACCGATACCACCGACTAATGGGTGGACGGTCATGGGGGAAGCTCTATCAAGCGCCTCCATCTCCGAGGAGCACCACACCCTTATGGGTGTAGTATTGCAGAACATTCAGTCTGTCGACAACAAACTGAAGGAGGCCTTCAAGGGTTTCCTGACAGATTGATGACCCATAAGTATAGGGTATCTATCATAGTCCTTTCAATAAGTAAGAGTGTCAAACCCAACGAGGAGCAGAAGGAACTGACAAGCGGTTTCCAGTAAGATATTCTCTCCAAGCACTGAAATTATCTGTAACAGAAAGTTTTGTGATAAGATAATTCGTAACGAGTGTAGCAAAGGTGCAGCAAGGTAGCCCAATCCTTTTTGTAGCAAAGGACATGCCTGGACAAACTCTTATATAAAGCAAAGCGCTCCCGAGGACACATGGGAATTTCTATCAAGCTAGTTTTCATCATGCTGATTTGATTCACGTTCGTTACTTTCATAATTTGATATGTGGGTGGACCGGTGCTTGGGTGCTTCCCTTACTTGGACAAACCTCCCAGTTATGATTAACCCCTCTCGCAAGCATCCTCAACTACGAAAGAAGAATTAAGATAAATCTAACCATAGCATGAAACACGTGGATCCAAATCAGTCCCTTACGAAGCAACACATGAACTAGGGTTTAAGCTCTTGTCACTCTAGCAACCCATCATCTACTTATTACTTCCCAATGCCTTCCCCTAGGACCAAACAATGGTGAAGTTTTATGTAGTCGACGTTCACATAACACCACTAGAGGAGAGACAACATACATATCATCAAAATATCGAACGAATACCAAATTCACATGATTACTTATAACAAGACTTTTCCCATGTCCTCAGGAACAAACGTAACTACTCGCAAAACATGTTCATGTTCATAATCAAAGGAGTATTAGTTATCATAAAGGATCTGAACATGTGATCTTCCACCAAGTAAACCAACTAGCATCAACTACAAGGATTAATCAACACTACTAGCAGCCCACAGGTACCAATCTGAGGTTTAAGACAAAGATCGGATACTAGAGATGAATTAGGGTTTGGAGAGTAGACGGTGCTGGTGAAGATGTTGATGGAGATTGACCCCCTCTCGATGAGAGGATCGTTGGTGATGACAATGGCATTCATTTCCCCCTTCGGGAGGGAAGTTTCCCTAGCCGAACAGCCCTACCGGAGCTCTAGGTTGGTTCTGTCCAAGTTCCGCCTCGAGATGGCGACGCTTCATCCCAAAAGCTCTGTTCTGATTTTTCCAGGTCAAAACCCTCCATATAGCAGAAGATGGGCATCATGGGCCTGCCAGGTGGGCCACAAGCTTGCTAGGCACAGTTAGGGGGGTGGTCGCGCCTGGCAGGCTTGTCACCTCCTGGTGGCCCCCCTCTTGTACCTGTTTTGCGCAGTATTTTTTATATATTCCAAAATAATTCTCCGTAAATTTTCATGACTTTTGGAGTTGTGCAGATTAGGTATCTCAGATTTGCTCCTTTCCCACTCCAGAATTCCAGCTGCCAACATTCTCCCTCTGCATGTAAACCTTGTAAAATAAGAGAGAAAAGGCATATGTATTGTACCATAACGTGTAGTAGTAGCATATAATGAAATAAATATCAATATAAAAGCATGATGAAAAATGGACGTATCAACTCCCCAAGCTTAGACCTAGTTTTCCGTCAAGCGAAAGCCGAGATTGATAAATATGTCCACATGTTTAGAGATAGAGGTGTCGATAAAATTACAATACAGACATGAGGGCATCATGAACACCCTTAGAATAGCAATACTTATTGTATAAGGTTTCTTATGCTAGAGTAACAATTCTTCACAAGATAAAGTATGAACCAAGAACTCTATTGATGCCCAACAAACTATGATCTTTGTCATTGGAGCAATTGGCAATTTATCATAACATCGAAAAGAGTCAATATAAGAGCTTGTAAAGCAAACCCACATACTCAATCATCTTTTAGTCTTTCACAATTGCTAACACTCACGCGGTACCCATGAGATCAAAGCTTTAATCGGACAAAGAGAAAGATAGGGGCTTATAGTTTTGCCTCCCAACTATTCACCTCAAGGGTGATGTCAACAATAATAACTCATGATCACCCACATCCGAGAGGATATATGCGTCTAGATCATTCCCCAAAACATAATGCTTGCCAAGAGAGAGAGGAAATATAGGAAGTGGTGAGGATCACCATGACTCTTGCATAAAGGTAAGTACTTAAAAAGTAAAGGTAACAGATAGACCCTTCCGAGAGGGAAGCAGAGGTTGTCATGCGCTTATTGTTTTGGGCTGCACAAACTCTTAGTGTAGAGAATGCTGCGTTGTATTACCCTTTGTGATAGCAACCTTTATTATGCAGTCTGTCGCTTTTATTTCTTTACTATCACAAGTTCGTACAACGCTTATTCCCCTTACAATAAAATATCACACATATTTAGGAGCAATTTTTATTGCCTTTTTGCACCGATGACAACTTACTTGAAGGATCTTATTCAATCCATAGGTAGGTATGGTGGACTCTCATGGCAAAACTGGGTTGAGGTGTTTGGATAGACAAGTAGTATTTCTACTTGGTGTGGAAGTTCTGGCTATTATGAGGTGGAAGCAAGCACTACATGTTGGAGGATCTAAAACCATATAACTTCTATCTGGAGGCAAGCAAACATAACCTATTATGTTGTTTTCCTTGTCCAACATCAACGTCTTGGCGTGTAATATTTTAATGAATGGTCACAATCATAAAAGATGTCCAAGATAATATATTTACATGTGAATATCTCTTTCCTTATCACTTCCTTTCAATTGCACCAATGACCAATTACTATGTTTGTTAACTCCCAACAAATTTCAACCAACATACTTTTTATATGTGAAGTCATCACTCCCCATAAGATCATTATGTATACTCTTTGCTTTGTTCTATTATTCTATATTCATTACTTTCAGGAGCATAGTAATCTAGCAAGGCCCTCTCATCAAACTACTTTTTCTTATATAACTCTCGCACTTGCTTACATAAGGGAAGCAGAAGCAAAAACTAAAAGGTGGATCATACTAAAACTTTTATTCTACTAGATCAAAACAAAATCAAAAAGGATCAAACTAGGAAATATAAGAAAAAACGAAAAAGAAAAAAAGGTGTGATGTGATACGATACCGGGGCACCTCCCCCAAGCTTGGCACAAGCCAAGGGGAGTGCCCATACCCATGTTGTTAGGTGTCCTTATTCGGAAGTGATGGTGCGATATTCTTGGCGATGATACCCTTCGAAATGCGATTCTCCTCTTCAAGCTTATTATTTTGCCGCCTGAGATCCATTACATCCTTGGGCAGTTTTCCATTGACGGTTAGAGATCCCTTCGACTAGGGGTGTTTCATTGCTATAGGTGAAAAGACAACACTCCTTTTCAAGTTTTTATAAGTAAGGAATTTAGCATTGGGAGGAATGACCGAATTTGGGATTGCCTCCCTCAGAAGTTCGTCCAACATGGGTCCAGGTAGTGGATGAGAGTTAACTTCTTGGTCTTCCTCCATGGCATCCACCCTTTTTAAGTCAGCCTCCATATGCTCCTCCGTGGTTCGCTGAAAGTGGTTAGATTCAATGTATGCCTCGGGCTCCTGTGCTGGGTGAGAAACACGACTCTCTCCGGGCGACTCTTGGGATGACATCTTGCTCTAAATCTGCTACCGAAATAGTTCAAAATGAAAACAGGGGGTATTGTTGTGATACGAAAGTCGAAACCTTCAGGAGATTATATAATGATTTTTTGCCGACCCAAAGGGGTGTTCCACAAGAAAACGGAATCCGGGGGTGCATGGGGTGGTGGCAAGCTCCCTGAGCGCGGCCAGGGGGGTGGCGGCGCCTAGCAGGCTTGTCACCTCCCCGTGCGTCCTTTGGACTGCTTTTTATTTTCCTATTTTTTTAATTCCAAAACTGAGTAAAATTGCTATTGGGAAAGTTTTGGAGTCGGTTTACTTACCATACCACGTACCTATTCCTTTTCGGAGTTTGGGAGGTTCAGGTAGGTCTCCCTAATATGCTCTTCGAGACTTATGGTATTGATAACATTTTTTTCAACATCAATGGGAGTACCTGAAATATAGTGTTTGATTCTTTGCCCGTTTACCACCTTCGGATTTGTGCCTTCGGCGTTGTTGATCTTGATGGCACCGGAAGATATACTTCCTCGATGATGTATGGTCCTTACCATTTAGAGAGAAGTTTTCCCGCACAAAATCTTAAACGAGAATTGTATAGCAAGACATGGTCACCTACATTGAATTCACGCTTTTTTATCCTTTTATCATGTCATCTCTTAACTTTCTCTTTAAACAACTTGGCATTCTCATAGGCCTGGGTCCTCCATTCATCAAGTGAGCTAATCCCAAATAACCTCTTCTCACCAGCAAGTTTGAAATCATAGTTGAGCTCTTTGATTGCCCAATAAGCTTTGTGCTCTAGATCTAGAGGTAAGTGACATGCTTTACCATAAACCATTTTATACGGAGACATACCCATAGGATTCTTGTAAGCCGTTCTATAAGCCCATAATGCATCGTCAAGTTTCTTAGACCAATTCGTCCTAGATCTATTAACCGTCTTTTGCAAGATCAATTTAATTTCTCTATTGATTAATTCTACTTGGCCACTAGTCCGAGGATGATAAGGAGATGCAATTATATGGTTAACATCATACTTAGCAAGCAATTTACGGAAAGCACCATGAATAAAATGTGAACTACCATCAGTCATTAAATATCTGGGGACTCCAAATCTAGGGAAAATAACTTCTTTAAGCATCTTAATAGAGGTATTATGGTCAGCACTACTAGTTGGAATAACTTCTACCCATTTAGTAACATAATCAACAACAACTAATATACGAGTATACCCGTTGGACGTTGGAAAAGGTCCCATATAATCAAAACCCCAAACATCAAATGTTTCAATAACAAGAGAGTAATTCATAGGCATTTCCTGAAGTCTACTAATATTGCCAATTCTTTGACATTCATCACATGACGATACAAACTTACGAGCATAATGAATAACATTTAATTTATTATCAACTCTTTGCCCTAGAACAACACCTACGACATAGTCACTAGCATCACACATAATTTCAAAGGGTAAGTTCCAATCAGGTGGTTGAACAACAGGTGCAGAAATGAAAGCATTCTTGAGAATTGCAAAAGCTTCTACACAATCATCATCAAACATGAATGGAACACATTTTTTCCAAAGATTAGTGAGATGCCTAGAAATCTTAGAGAAATATTTAATAAATCTTCTATAGAAACCAACATGGCTGTGGAAACTTCTTATACCTCTGATATCCGTAGGACACGTCATTTTTTCAATAGCATCAACTTTAGCATTATCAACTTCAATACCTCTTTCAAAATTTTTATTTCACAAGACAATGCCTTCATTCACCATAAAGTGACACTTCTCCCAATTCAAGACAAGATTAGTTTCTTCACATCTCTACATAACTCTATCAAGGTTGCTCAAACCATCATCAAAATAAGTTTCGTAAACGTAAAAATCAACCATGAAAACCTCAACAATCCTTTCACAAAAATCAGAGAATATAACAATCATACATCTTTGAAAAGTAGCAGGTGCATTGCATAAACCAAAAGGCATACGTCTATAAGCAAAGGTACCAAAAGGGCAGGTAAAGGTGGTCTTCTCTTGGTCCTCTTTTGACACAAGTATTTGAGAGAAACCATAAAAACCATCTAGAAAGCAGAAATGTGTGTGTTCTGATAATCTTTCTAGCATTTGATCAATGAAAGGTAGAGGGTAATGATCTTTCTAGTAGCTTTATTCAATTTCCTAAAATCAATTACCATTCTATAACATGTAACAATTCTATGCAGGATCAATTCATTTTTATCATTAGGAACTACGGTAATACCTGCTTTCTTAGGGACACAATGAACAGGACTAACCCATCTACTATCAACAATAGGGTAGATGATACCTGCCTCCAGAAGCTTTAATATTTCATTTCTTACCACTTCCTTCATTTTAGGATTCAACCGTCATTGGTGATCAACAATTGGTTTTGCATCAGGCTCCATTTTAATTTTATGCTAACATAGAGTGGGACTAATACCCTTAAGATCATCAAGAGTATGTCCAATAGCAGCATGGTGCTTCCTTAGAGTTTTCAATAATCTTTGTTCTTCATTCTCTCAAAGGTTAGCACTAATAATAACAAGATATATCTTCTTTTCATCAAGATAAGCATATTTCAAAGTATCTGGTAATTGTTTAAGCTCAAACACAGTATCACCCTTGGGTGGAGGAGGATCCCCAAGTATTTCAACAGGCAAGTTGTGTTTCACAATATGATGTTGATCAAAGAAAATCCTATCTATTTCATTCCTTTCATTCGTATGCATATCATTTTCATGGTCTAGCAAATATTTCTCTAAAGGATCAATAGGTGGCACAGCAATAGAGGCAAGACCAACAATTTCATCCTTACTAGGCAATTCTTTATCATAGGGTTCTATACGAAATTTAGAGAAATTAAACTCATGATACGTATCCCCAAAACATACAGTAACTGTTTCCTTCTCACAATCTATCCTAGCATTAACGGTATTCTATAAGGGTCTACCAAATATAATGGGAGAAAAGTCATCTTGTGGGTAACCAAGAACAAGAAAATCAGTAGGATATTTTATTTTCCCACACAAGACTTCAACATCTCTAGTAATCCCAACTGGTGATATAGTGTCTCTATAGCAAGCTTAATTGTAACATCAATTTCCTCTAACTCAGCTGGTGCAATATCATTCATAACCTCTTTATATAAGGAAAAGGGAATTACACTCACACTAGCACCCATATCACATAAGCCATGATAACAATGATCTCCTATTTTAACAGAAACAACAGATGTGCCAACAATGGGTCTATGTTTATCTTTAGCATCAGGTTTAGCAATTCTAGCGGCTTCATCACCAAATTGAATAACATGCCCACCAATATTATATACCAATAGATCCTTAACCATATCAATACTAGGTTCAACTTTAATTTGCTCAGGGGGTGTATGTGTTCTAGAACAACTCTTACGAACCACAGTTGAAGCTTTAGCATGTTCCTTTATTCTAACAGGGAAAGGTGGTCTTTCAATGTAAGCAGCGGGAATAACAGGATCAACATTATAAGTAATAGATTTCTCTTCAACTTTAATAGGTTAAACTACTTTCACTTCAATGGGAGCATGATATTTAAACTACTTCTCCTTAGGGAGATCAACATGAGCAGCAAAAGATTCACAAAAAGAAGCTACTATCTCAGAGTCAAGTTCATGTTTAGTGCTAAATTCGCGGAAAGTATCAGTGTCTACTTAAGGTTGATACCTAACTCATTGCCTTTGTCGAGTTCCCAATATTCAGATTTGTGTTTAATTATTTCCAATAAATCCCATTTGAAGTCAATATCTTTCTTCATATAGGAACCAACACAAGAAGTATCGAGCATGGATTGATCATTACGAGAAAGCTGAGCATAAAATTCTGAATAATAATTTCTCTTGAGATCTCATGATTGGGGCATGAATATAACATTGAATTAAGGCTCCCCCAAGCTTGAGCAATTATTTCTCCTTCACGAGGCCAAAAATTATAAATATAATTCCAATCATGATGAACTAGATGCATAGGGTAGAACTTCTGATGAAATTCCATTTTCAATCGGTTGTAGCTCCATGATCCAATAACATCACATAGACTATACCATGTCAATGCCTTATCCCTCAAAGATAAAGGAAAGACCTTCTTCTTGACATGATCCTCGGGCAGACCTGCAAGCTTAAATAATCCACAAACTTCATCCACATAGATTAGATGCAAATCAGGATGTAGTGTTCCATCTCCTGCATAAGGATTAGCCAACAGTTTCTTGCTCGAAGAAATTTCATAATAAATATTTTCAGTAGTTTAAGTAGGTTGAGGTACAACTCTTTGTGTTTCTGGTCGAGGTGAAGATACCCTGAACAAGCCCCTCAAAGGATTACTTTCCATAGTGACAAGTGATAGTAAATTTCAGCACAGTATATGAATTTTACCTTACCAGATTCCACTTACCAAAGGCGCTTCACTCCCCGGCAACGGCGCCAGAAAAGTGTCTTGATGACCCATAAGTATAGGGGATCTATCTTACTCCTTTCGATAAGTAAGAGTGTCAAACCCAATGAGGAGCAGAAGGAAATGACAAGCGGTTTCCACTAAGGTATTCTCTCCAAGCACTGAAATTATCGGTAACAAATAGTTTTGTGATAAGATAATTCATAATGAGTAACAAGTAACGAGTGTAGAAAAGGTGCAGAAAGGTAGCCCAATCCTTTTTGTAGCAAAGGACATGCCTGGACAAACTCTTATATAAAGCAAAGCGCTCCCGAGGACACATGGGAATTTCTGTCAAGCTAGTTTTCATCATGCTCATTTGATTCGCGTTTGTTACTTTGATAATTTGATATGTGGGTGGACCGGTGCTTGGGGTGCTGTCCTTACTTGGAAAAACCTCCCACTTATGATTAACCCCTCTCACAAGCATCCGCAACTACGAAAAAAGAATTAAGATAAATCTAACCATACCATGAAACATGTGGATCCAAATCAGCCCCTTACGAAGCAACACATAAACTAGGGTTTAAGCTTCTGTCACTCTAGCAACCCACCATCTACTTATTACTTCCCAATGCTTCCCCTAGGCCCTAATAATGGTGAAGTGTTATGTAGTCGACGTTCACATAACACCACTAGAGGAGAGACAACATACATCTCATCAAAATATCGAGCGAATACCAAATTCACATGATTGCTTATAACAAGACTTATCCCATGTCCTCAGGAACAAACGTAACTACAAAACATGTTCATGTTCATAATCAGAGGAGTATTAATTATCATAAAGGATCTGAACATATGATCTTCCACCAAGTAAACCAACTAGCATCAACTACAAGGAGTAATCAACACTACTAGCAATCCACAGGTACCAATCTGAGGTTTGAGACAAAGATCGGATAAAAGAGACGAGCTAGGATTTGGAGAGGAGACGATGCTAGTAAATAAGTTGATGGATATTGACCCCTCTCGGTGAGAGGATCTTTGGTGATGACGATGGCTTCGATTTCCCCCTCCGGGAGGTAAGTTTCCCCAACAGAACAGCCCTGCTGGAGCTCTAGATTGGTTTTGTCCAAGTTTCGCCTCGAGACGGTGGCGCTTCGTCCCGAAAGCTCTCTTTTGATTTTTTCCAGGTCAAAACCCTCCATATAGCAGAATATGGGCATCGGGGGCCTACTAGGTGGGCCACAAGCCTGCTATGCGCGACCAGGGGGTGGTCGCGCCTGGTAGGCTTGGCACCTCCTGGTGGCACCCCTCTGGTATCTGTTTCGCCCAGTGATGACCCACAAGTATAAGGGATATATCATAGTCCTTTCAATAAGTAAGAGTGTCGAACCCACCGAGGTGCAGAAGGAAATAACAAGCATTTTCCAGTAAGGTGTTCTCTGCAAGCACTGAAATTATCGGTAATAGATAGTTTTGTGATAAGATAATTCGTAACGAGTAACAAGTAACAGGTGAATCAAAGGTTCAGCAAGGTAGCCCAATCCTTTTTGTAGAAAACGACAAGTCTGGACAAACTCTTATATAAAACAAAGCGCTCCTAAGGACACATGAGAATTTCTGTCAAGCTAGTTTTCATCATGCTCATTTGATTCGCGTTCGTTACTTTGATAATTTGATATGTGGGTAGACCGGTGCTTGGGTGCTGCCCTCACTTGGAAAAATGTCCCACTTATGATTAACCCCTCTCGCAAGCATCCACAACTATGAAAGAAGAATTAAGATAAATCTAACCATATCATGAAACATGTGGATCCAAATTAGCCCCTTACGAAGCAACTCATAAACTAGGGTTTAAGCTTCTATCACTCTAGCAACCCATCATCTACTTATTACTTCCCAATGCCTTCCCTTGGGACTAAATAATGGTGAAGTATTATGTATTCGACGTTCACATAACACCACTAGAGGAGAGACAACATACATCTCATCAAAATATCGAACAAATACCAAATTCACATGATTACTTATAACAAGACTTATCCCATGTCCTCAGGAACAAACGTAACTACTCATGAAACATTTTCATGTTCAAGATCAGAGGAGTATTAATTATCATAAAGGATCTGAACATATGATCTTTCACCAAGTAAACCCACTAGCATCAAGTACAAGGAGTACTCGACACTACTAGCAACACACATGTACCAATCTGAGGTTTGAGACAAAGACCGGATACAAGACATGAACTAGGGTTTGGAGAGGAGATGGTGCTGGTGAAGATGATGATGAATATTGACCCCCTCTCGATGAGAGGATTGTTGGTGATGACGATGGCTTCGATTTCCCCCTTGGGAGGGAAGTTTCCCCGACAGAACAGCCCTGCCGGAGCTCTAGATTGGTTCTGCCCAAGTCCCGCCTCGAGACGGCAGCGCTTTGTCCTGAAAGATCTCTCCTAATTTTTGGCAGGTCAAAATGCTTCATATAGGAGAAGATGGGTGTCGAAAGAGCCACATGGGCCCCACAAGCCTGCTAGGCGCGGCTAGGGGGGTGGCTGCGCCTAGCAGGCTTGTGGCCTACAGGTGCCCACCTCTAGTTGATTCTTGCGCCAATATTTTTTATTAAATCCAAAAATATTCTCTTCAGGACTAATGGAGTTGTGCAGAGTAGGTATCTCAGATTTGCTCCTTTTCCAGTCCAAAATTCCAGCTGCTGGCATTCTCCCTCTTCATGTAAACCTTATAAAATAATAGAGAAAAGGCATAAGTATTGTACCATAACATGTAATAACAACCCATAATGCAATAAATATCAATATAAAATCATGGTGCAAAATGGACGTATCACCCAGTATTTTTTATATATTCCAAAATAATTCTCCGTAAATTTTTAGAACTTTTGGAGTTATGCAGAATAGGTATCTCAGTTTTGCTTCTTTCCCAGTCCAGAATTCCAGTTGCCGACATTCTCCCTCTTCATGTAAACCTTGTAAAATAAGAGAGAAATGGCATAAGTATTGTACCATAATGTGTAATAACATCATATAATGCAATAAATATCAATATAAAAGCATGATGCAAAATGGACATATCACGGGCTTTCAGGTAAGACGCACGACACTCTTATTTGCAAAATGTTTATTTATTTTTATGATTATATACATGGAAGCCCCCAAGCCCTATGTGAGTTTGAAAAAACTTACCTAGGGGTCAATCATGGATCTGTTTCTGAACTATATACAAAAATGTATGTTCGGAACATTTGAATAACCCCTAAGAGGACTGGACATATGATCGGACTAACAATAGTTCAGAAGTATTGAGCCCATGTAACCCGACAAGGATTTGTGTGTTGCAGGCTTCGTCATCGGTGGTGGCTGTGAATGACACTGAGCTAGACGAGCTGAATCAGAAGCTCAAAAGCTCCGGAGACGAGCTTGATGCTCTCAAGAAGAGATTAGACTAGGCGCAAGGTAAGCCTTACTCAATATCCAAAAAATCATGGTCATCCTACTATCGATGCAATATTCTTATTCTTAATGCTTACACAGCCTCAGCGAAGGAAATGGAGAAGCTCAGGGCTGAGCTGGAAAATGCGAAGCAGGAGGCTTCAGTTGAGAGGGCGGCGGCCGCACAAGCGACTTCCGCGTTTTCATCCCTAAGGGCCACTAGCGACAAGCACGAGGCTCGGGTGGAGGAGATCCAACAGGAGATCAAGGACGCCGGCCTCAAGTGCGAGGCCCTTGAGCTGAAAGGCAAGGAGTAGGCTGCCGAACTATCCACCATGAAAACCTCTAATTCCAAAAGGAGCAGGTGGATAGGAAGTTTTTCTAAGAACAAGTTTGCCAAGTGAAGGCTATAACAGATGGTAAGCCATACTTATTGAAGTGTGTCTTCGGGGATAGCAAGTTCGAGTTTCTTACCCGGGTGTGGCGTTCCTCAGGTGCCTGCTCTGATCTCTAGAAGAGCGTAGCGGACGCGAATCAGCTATATGCTTTGCAGGAAGAAGGAGATGAAGCTTGCCTATTCTGGGCGCAGTTTGAGCGCTCTCCTCTTTTTGTCGAGCAGCTGAAGCAGCTAATGGAGCTGCACCGGATGGTGGAGCTGGCCATGAAGGACCTCTACATCCGGTTATGGCCCAACGAGCCATTGCCCAACAACTACTTCAGCCTGGTGTAGAAGCTGATTGACGTTGCGCCCCACCTCGATGCTATGAAGCGCTCCTCCTGCATCGAGAGAGCTTAGATGGCCTTCGCAAAGGCCAAGGTGCATTGACCAGGGCTGGATCCAATGAATATATCAACCGCCCTGCCGCCTCCTGGGAAGGAACATAGGCACCCCGAGTCATACTTTGCCGAAGTAATGGAGGGTGCTCGGGCGATAGAGTCAAAGTGCTCGAAAGAGAGCATGTATGATTAGGTTGTAATATGTCCGAAGACATTTTAACATTTTAATGTTATAATTTTATCATGCTTTCAATGTTTTGCGTTCCTTTATAACTCCTGTGTGGCCGTTGAGACTGAAAGCCGCGAGTCATCGGCTTTAGCCCCCATGTAGATACTACATGGGGTGTCTCTGCCAATGCACTATGTCCCTTAGCCGATTTATCGGACCCCGAAGGCTGTAGAGTGCGGCGGACCAGGCAATCAGACCATAGTGCTTTATTGCTTTCACTTAGCCATAGGGGCGTGAAAAGGACCGTGGGGGGTGATGACTAGCCCCCGGAGTGTTGTGATGTTCGCATCAACCATGACTAAGGCCAGCATCACATGGTTTGCATGAAGAACAAACCCCTCGTATAACACGGAATATCCTCTGACGAGGATTTAAGTATAACACTTTAAGCTCGGATTCACAGACCAGCTCTTGCATACTATGGTAGTCAGTTTTCGGCTTTCTCCCCTGAGGTGCTTGACCAGACTATCCGGAAACACAACCCTAGGGGTTCTCCCTTTGCCCTTTTATCCGAACGAGCGGAACGTAAAGAGGCAAGCACAGGAGCCGGGAAACCCAACTACTGACTCAAGACATAGTTTGGAAGCAATACATATAAAGTGAATTCCAAGACGCTGAATGCATAATAAGTTGTACATAAGGCAATTTTTTAACTCAAGCCCCTGGTCTATTAGCCGGTTGCATCGCAACATACCGAAAATTTCACGAGAAGAGGGAGAAAGAAAATATGTGCCAAGAAGGACAACAAGACAAACATATATAATGATGCTATATTTTCCTCAACAACTCTTATTGCTCGGATTGCCAAAGCAACTGCTTACGGGTATGTGAAAAAAGAAGAAATTCTACAGGAGTGGCTGTACCAGGGGTCTTCGATTGGTGACCTTAAGTTCTCGATGTGCCCCGCCGCTTATGTACTCCTGCGCCTTGGTGTACCTCAATGGGTGGTACTGTTCGGCGAACGGATCTTGCAAACAAGGTCTTGAGAAGTCATCAAAGTGTGGATGAGATTTACGCCTTGTGCAGGCCCTTTAATAGTGCCTGCATTATGTCCGAAGACATCGTAATGGTAATAGTTCGGTCCAGCCGAACACTTACCCATTTTTCCCCATCGTCGCCCATGTAATTTTGAGTGCAAAGTTGTGCCTCCTTGGCACGTACTTTGCTGGTCCTAGGGTTGTGCGATGGGGGTGAATCCCTATTTAAGGGGAGGGTAAGAATCTGAGAGTTCGGACTAAAACCATGCTCGCTTCCCCAACTTGCGTGCCTTTACGGGAGATGTCAGAGTTTGCCGATCATCGTTGTAATTAAATTCGGCCACCAAGGCCAGCGCATGTTCCTTAGTTCGGAGAGAGCGCTCCGTGTTGCCGTTAACAGTAATGACCCCTTGGGGTCGGGCATCTTGAGATTGTGGTATGCATAATGCAGAACAACGTTGAAGCGAGCGAACATTGTTCGGCCGAGCAGGGCATGATAGCCGTTGCGGAAGGGTACAATGTCGAAGATCAAGTCTTCGCTGTGAAAGTTATCGAGCAAGCCGAACACTACTTCCAGGCTGATGGAGCCCGTGCACCGGGCCTCGACACCTGGGATCAGTCCTCTATAGGTAGTGTTGCTGGGTGATGTCTACTACACAACCTTCTTCTTGTAGACTCGTGTTGGGCCTCCAAGCGCAGAATTTTGTAGGACAGTGACAATTTTCCCTCAAGTGGATGACCTAAGGTTTATTAGTTCGTGGGAGGCGTAGGATGAAGAAGGTGTCTCTCGAACAACCCTGCAACCAAATAACAAAGCGTCTCTTGTGTTCCCAACACACCCAATACAATGGCAAATTGTATAGGTGCACTAGTTCGGTGAAGAGATGCTTATACAAGTGTAATATGGATGGTAGATATAGATTTTTGTAATCTAAAAATATAAAAACAGCAAGGTAACAAGTAACAAAAGTGAGCACAAACGGTATTGCAATGCTTGAAAACAAGGCCTTGGGTCCATACTTTTACTAGTGCAATTTCTCTCAACAATATTTACATAGTTGAATCATATGTAAGTCCCTCTCATGCGAGTTCACTCCAAAGTCACAAATAGCGGATAACTAACAAAGAAATTATTGTAGGGTACGAAACCACCTCAAACTTATCTTTTTTGATCAATCTTATGAGCTATCCCTATAAGTGTCACGGACAGCCCTAGAGTTCGTACTAAAACAACACCTTAAGATACACATCAACCAAAATCCTAATGTCACCTAGATACTCCAATGTCACCACAAGTACCCATGGGCTTGATTATATGATATGCATCACATAATTTCAGATTCATCATATTCAATCCAACACAATGAACTTCAAAGTGTGCCGCAAAGTTTCTACCAAAAAGCAAGACAAAAACGTGTGCCAACCTCTATGCATAGATTCCCAAGGTCACGAAACCCGCAAGTTGATCACCAAAACACACATCAAGTGGATCAATAGAACATCCCATTGTAACCACGGATATCCCATCGCAAGACATACATCAAGTGTTCTTAAATTCTTAAAGACTCAATTCGATAAGAAAACTTCAAAGGGAAAACTCAATTCATCACAATAAGATATAGAGGGGAAAACTCCATACGATTCATCTATATCAATAAAGCTCGCGATACATCAAGATCGTGTCATCTCAAGAACATGAGAGAGAGAGATCAAACACATAGCTACTGGTACATACGCTTAGCTCCAAGGGTGAACTACTCCCTCCTCGTCATGGAGACTGCCGGGATGATGAAGATGGCCTCCGGTGATGGTTTCCCCTTCCGACAGGGTGCCAGATCGGGCTCCCGATTGGTTTTCCATGGCTGTGGAGGCTTGCGGCAGCAGAACTCCCGATCTAGGTTTCTGTTTGGAGGTTTTTGTATTTATAGGAATTTTTGGCGTTGATCTCATGTCAAGGGGGGGCCACGAGGCGGTGACAAGCCTGCTAGGCGTGACCAGGGGGGTGACCGCGCCTAGCAGGCTTGTGACCTCCTCGTGGCTCTTCTGGCCCAACTCCAATGCTTCAGGGGTCTCTTTTGGTCCAAAGAAAATCATACTAAAATTTTAGCCCATTCTGAGAACTTTTATTTCTGCACAAAAAACGACACCATGGCCGTTTTGCTGAAAACAACGTCAGTCTGGGTTAGTTCTAATAAAATCATACCAAAATCATATAGAATTATTGTAAACATGGCATGAATACTTCATAAATTATAGATACGTTGGAGACGTATCACTGGGTTTGATCCTTGACGGATCTATTCCCATATTTTTCACCGTGTCTCAGTAAATCAGGTTAAGTCTACTTCCTCCATCCATTAGGACTATTGTGAGGTGATACCCATCTATGATGGGGTCTAGGACGAGTGCGGCCAAACCCCCATGACGGATGCTGGTCAGGTGATCATGTCAATCCAAGGTGATAGGATATGCCAACCATGGATTATACTTCAGGGCTAGAGGCTCTACAACATAGACCTCTCGGAGGGTGCGCTTTCTCTCCTTCTTGGCTATATGGGTGGCGTATATCATGTTTACTGTTTCGACCTATGGAGGGAATCTATTCTGTCCACCACCAATCGTACCCCGAGGCTCATCCTTGTCCTTGCTATGAGGGCTCTTGCCTTGATCCTCAGGCGGGAGCTTGCCGGCCTGTTTGAACACCCAGCAATTGTGGTGTGTATGATTGGCGGGATTCTCTTGAGTCCCATGGATTTGGCAAGGACTTTCCATGATCTTCTCCAGCAGGGTCAGTCCGTCTCGATTTCCTTTAGGGGGCTTTTTCTGCTGCCCAGGTCGGGAGTTGCGGAAGCCGGCGTTAACAGGCGTGTCATCGACATCACTAGTATTGTGCCGGCATTTGTTTTTGTTGCGCTTTGGTTTCCCATTGCCATCCCGAACTTCAGAGGTTCCGGGCTCTTCAGAGTTGTGGCAGCTTCTTGCTAGCCAATTATCTTCACCCACGCAAAAGTGGGTGATGAGGGATGTAAGGGCGGACATAGTCTGAGGTTTATCCTGGCCGAGCTGGCGAGCCAGCCATTCACCCAGAATATTATGCCAGCAGGAGGCTATTGTCTCAGCGTCTGGGCAATCGACAATCTGGTTCTTCTTGGTCAAGAATCAATTCCAAAATTGCCGCGCGGACTCTCCGAGATGCTGAACGACATTACTTAGGTCAGAGGAATTCGGTGGCCGAACATAGGTGCCCTGGAAGTTAGATCGGAATGCATCCTCTAAGTCTTCCCAGCATCCAATGGAGTTTTTGGGGAATCTGTTTAACCTGTGCCGAGTTGGCCCCTTGATTTTTAGGGGGAGATATTTGATGGCGTGGAGATCATCTCCTCGAGCCATCTGGATGTGGAGGAGGAAGTCCTCAATCCATACAATTGGGTCGGTTGTCCCATCGCACTTCTTTATGTTCACGGGTTTAAACCCCTTTGGGAACTAATGTTGCATCACCTCGTTTGTGAAGCACAGTGGGTGAGCGGCGCCTCTAAGCCGAGCTATGTCGCGCCTATATTCGACGTCAGTTCTAGCCCGGTTGCATTCCCGACCTCTAATATTGTGGTCAAGCCATGGTCTGTACCCTTCCAGTCTATCGGATGAGTAACCTCCGGATCCGTAGATGGATCTTGTACGACCTGCTCTGTAGTCTAGGTCGACCCGTAGGTTGAACCTGTCATTGGTCTCTAGTGGCTCCTTTCCCCGTCTTCGGGGCATCGCCAGTCTGTAACTGGTGTCATCAGCCGTCCTGTCACGCCCGCGAGGAGGGTGGTCTGGCTTTTTGTATGGGGTATGTTTGGGAGACGGAGTATCAGTAAGCTCGTCGTCAAATTGTGGCAGCAACCTTGTACGTGGATAGCTTTTGAGTTGGTCCGACAGACTGGTACCATACCCTTCCGCAGTGGAGAGGACTCTTGTCCATCGATCATTGAGGTCATCTTGTTTGGATTTAGTTTGCCATTCTTTTTCTTTCAGGCTGCATGCCATGGCTATGAGTTGTTACCTAAACAGTTCCTGATCCTCGAGATTGTCGGGGATGTCAAGGCCATCGGCGTCCATGATGTCCTCCTCCTATACGGGAGGGAGGTATTTATCGTCCTCGGAATCGTTGAAGTTATCGGGGTTGCACTGGTCTTCAGGCTTCTCCTGACCTTCTAGTGGGTGTTCGGGGATATCGGGATCTCCTAGGTCCTTCGTGGTATCGTCCCCGGTGTTGATGATGGCTTTCCTTCCCTTTTGCCTTTTGACAACTTATGCGGCTTCCGGCGCCTTGACGGCGCGTCACCCGATTTGTCGCCATCGTTCTTAGGCATGTTTTCGCCATTAGCGGCAGGAGTGTCTACCATGTAGACATCGTATGTGGTGGTGGCCTCCCATTGCCTGGTGTTAACTGGGGTGGGGGCGCAATCCTCTTCATCCAAATTTCATCGACGAGATCCGATCTAGGGCCTCGTTCAATGTCGAGAGCCTGATCGGGTCAAATTGCGCGGAGCTGTCAGAATTGATCTCCGACGTGTCTAGATAAGTGGATTGTTCGACAAGAACAAGTATCCGGTCCTCTGGCACTATGACCGGATCTGGACTAAGATTCGTCCCATTGCCGGGCTTAACCTCATGGGCATGACCGAAAAGGGAGCTCGAGGTTAAAGCCTCAGAGTCTTCGGGCATGACAGGCGAGACTGCAAGCCTGGTTAGTGACTGCAAGCCCGGGCCTCCGAACAACCTTCGGTCACCACCATATATAACTCTATACTACCAAAACGTCACCGAACCTTAAGTGTGCAGATCATGCGGGTTCGAGAACTATGTAGACATGACCGAGACACCTCTACGGTCAATAACAAATAGCGGGACCTGGATGACCATATTGGTTCCTACATATTCTACGAAGATCTTTATCGGTCGAAAATCTATGTCAAGGATTCAGTTAATCCCGTATGATGTTCCCTTTGTTCTTCGGTATGTGAATTGCCCAAGATTCGATCGTCGGTATCTCCATACCTAGTTCAACCTCGTTACCAGCAAGTCTCTTTACTTGTTCCATAATACAAGATCCTGTGACTAACACTTAGTCACATTGCTTGCAAGGCTTATTGTGATGTTGTATTACCGAGTGGGCCCTAAGATACCTCTCCATCACACGGAGTAACAAATCCTAGTCTTGATCCATGCCAACCCAACAAAGACCCTCGTAGATACCTGTAGAGCACCTTTATAGACACCCAGTTACGTTGCAACGTTTGATACACACAAGGTACTCCTCCGGTGTCAGTGAGTTGCATGATCTCATGGTCATAGGAACAAATACTTGACATGCATAAAATAGTAGCAATAAACTGACACGATCATATGCTACGTTTTTAGTTTGGGTCTTGTCCATCACATCATTCTCCTAATGACGTGATCTCGTGATCAAATGACATCTCATGTCCAAGACTAGGAAACCATAGCCATCTTTGATCAACAAGCTAGTCTATTAGAGGCATCTAAGGGACATGGTGTTGTCTATGTATCCACACATGTATCTGAGTTTCCAATCAACACAATTATAGCATGGATAATAAATGATTATATGAACAAGGAAATATGATAATAACCAATTTATTATTGCCTCTAGGGCATATTTCCAACAGTCTCCCACTTGCACTAGAGTCAATCATCTAGTTCACATCACCATGTGATTCGCATTGTTATGAATCTAACTCCCAATGAGTTCTGGGTCTCGATCATGCTTTGCATGTGAGAGAGGTCTTTTAGTCAACGGGTCTGCGACATTCAGATCCATGTGTACTTTGCAAATTTCTATGTCATACTGTAGACACTGCTACCACACTCCACTTGGAGCTATTCCAAATGGCTGCTCCACTATACGTATCCGGATTGCTACTCAGAGTCATCCGAATTGGTGTTAAAGTTTGCATCGACGTAACCCTTTACGACGAACTATGTATCACCTCCATAATCGAGAAATATTTCCTTAGTCCTCTAGTTACTAAGGATAATCCTGACCGCTGTCTAGTGATCCACTCCTGGATCACATTTGTACCCCTTGACAGACTCATGGCAAGGCACACACCAGGTGCGGTACACAGCATGGCATAATATAGAGCCTATGGCTAAGGCATACGGGACGACGTTCGTCCTTTCTCTTTCTTCTGCCATTGTCGAGCTTTGAGTCTCACTCAACTTCACACCTTACAAATCAGGCGAGAACTCTTTCTCTGACTGATCCATTTTGAACTCTTTCAAAATCCTATCAAGGTATGTACTCATTGAAAGTCTCATCAAGCATCTTGATCTATCTCTATAGATCTTCATGCTCAACAATTAGGTAGCTTTATCTAGGTCTTCCTTTGAAAAACTCTTTTCGAACAACCGTTTATGCTTTCCAGAAGTTCTACATCATTTCCGATCAACAATATGTCAACCACATATGCTTACCAGAAACTCTATAGTGCTCCCACTCACTTTATTGTAAATACAAGTTTCTCATAAACTTTGTATAGACTCAAAAACTTTGATCACCATATCAAAGTGTATATTCCAACTCAAAGATGCTTTCTTCAGTTCATAGAAGGACCACTGAAGCTTGCACACCTTTTAGCATCCTTAGGACTGGCAAAACCTTCTGGTTGTATCTCATACAACCTTTCCTTCAGGATGGAAACGATGTTTTGACATCCATCTGCCAGATTTCATAATTGAAAAATGTAGCAACTGCTAACATAATTCCAACAGACTTTAGCATCACTACGATTGAGAAAGTCTCATCGCAGTCAACTCCTTGTACTTGTGAGAAACTTCTTTGCGACAAGTCGAGCTCTATAAATGGTGACATTTACCATCAGCGTATGTCATCATCTCAAAGGTCCATTTGTACTCGACGACCTGCCGTCCAACGAGCAAGTCTACCAAAGTCTATACTTGATTTTCATAAATGGATCCTTTCTTAGATTTCATGGCCTCTAACCATTTGTCGGAATCCGGTCCCATGATATCTTCTCCACAGCTCGTAGGTTCATCGTTGTCCAACAACCTGACCTCCAAGACAGGGTTGTTGTACCGCTCAGGAGCAGTACACATCCTTGTCGACCTACGAGGTTCGATAGTAACTTGATCTGAAGCTTCATGATCATCATCACTAACTTTCTCTTCAACTAACGTAGGCTTCACAAAAACATCTTCCTGCGCTGCGCTACTCTCTGGTTGAACAAAGGTTCAACAACCTCATCAAGTTCTATCTTCTTCCCACTCAATTCTTTCGAGAGAAACTCTTTCTTGAGAAAGGACCCAGTTTTAGCAACAAACATTTTATGCTTGGATCTGAGATAGAAGGTTGACCCAACTGTTCTTAGGGTATTCTATGAAGATGCATTTGTCCGCTTTGGGTTTGAGCTAATTCGGTGAAAACATTTTCCACACTAGCGTCGCAGCCCCAAACATTAAGAAATGACAGCTTGGGTTTCTATCAAACCCTAATTCACACGGTGTCATTTCAACGGATTTACATGGTGCCCTATTTAAAGTGAATGTAGTTGTCTCTAATGCATAACCCCAAAATTATAGTAGCAAAACGATAAGAGACATCATAGCATGCACCATATCCAATAGAGTATGACTATGACATTCGGACACACCATCACACTATGGTGTTCCAGGTGGCGTGAGTTGTGAAACAACTTTCACATTGTCTAAAGTTGTATGCCAAACTCGTAACTCAGATATTCACCTCCACGATCATAGCGCAGACATTTTTATCTTCTTGTCACGATGATCTTAAACTTCACTCTGAATTTGCTTGAACTTTTCAAACTATTCAGACTTGTGTTTCATTAAGTAAACATACACTATATCTACTCAAATCATCAGTGAAGGTAAGAAAATAACGATATCCACCACACGCTACAAGACTCATTGGATTGCATACATAAACATGTATCATTTCCAATAAATCACTTGCCCGCTCCATCAATCCGGAAAATGGGGTCCTTAGCCATCTTGACCAAGAGGCATGGTTCGCATGTCTCAACCGATTCGAAATCGAATGAGTCCAAATATCCACCAACTTGGAGTTTCTTCATGTGCACTATACCAATATGACATTTAGTGGCAATGCCACAAGTATGTGATACTATCATTATTAACTTTGTATATTTTGGCATCAATGTTATGAACATGTGTATTACTATGATCAAGATTCAACAAACCATTCTCGCTGGGTGCATGACCATTAAAGGTATTATTCATGTAAACAGAATAACAATTATTCTCTACCTTAAATGAATAACCGTGTTGCAATAAACACGATCTAATCACGTTCATGCTCAATGAAAAACACGAAATAACATTTATTTAGGTTCCTCACTAATCCCGAAGGCAGAGAGAGAGCGTGCGATGTCGATCACATCAACCTTGGAAACATTTCGAACACACATCGTCACCTCACCCCTAGCTAGTTCTCCGTTTATTCTGTAGCTTTTATTTCGAGTTACTAACATTTAGCAACTGAACCAGTATCCAATACCGAGGTGCTACTAGGAGTACTCGCAAGGTACACATCATTAACATGTATATCAAATATACTTCTGTCGATGTTGCCAGCCTTCTTATCTACCAAGTATCTAGGGTTGTTCTGCTTCAGCGACAACTCTCCTCATAATCGAAGCACTTAGTCTCGGGTTTGGGTTCAACTTTGGGTTGCTTCACTCGAGCAGCAACTGACTTGCTATCCATGAAGTTTCCCTCCTTGCTCTTGCCCTTCTCGAAACTAGTGGTTTGACTAACCATCAATACTTGATGCTCCTTCTTGATTTCTACCTTCGCGGTGTCAAACATCGCGAACAACTCAGGGATCATTAGTTCTATCCCTGGCATTTTATAGTTCATCACCAAGTTCTAGTAGCTTAGTGACAATGACTTAGAAAACTATATAAATCACTATCTTATCTGGAAGATCAACTCCCACTCGATTCAAGCGATTGTAGCACCCAGACAATCTGAGCACATGCTCAACGATTGAGATATTCTCTTTCATCTTACAGGCAAAGAATCTTGTTGGAGATCTCATATCTCGCAACACGGGCACGAGCATGGGATCCTAATTTCAGCTCTTAGAACATCTGATATGTTCCGTGACATTCAAAACGTTTCGGAGCCTCAATTCTAAGCCGTAATGCATGACGCACTAAACTATCAAGTAGTCTTCAGAACGTGGCTGTCAGATGTTCACAACATCTACAGACGACGCTAGAGGGGTTGGCGCACCGAGCGGTGCATTAAGGACATAAGCCTTCTGTGCAGCAATGAGGACAATCCTCAGATCACGGACCCAGTCCGCAATATTGCTACCATCACCTTTCAACTCTATTTCTCTAGGAACATATAATATTCAAGGGAGCTACATCACGAGCAAGTAATCTACAACATAATTTGCAAAGACACTACTGACTATGTTCATGATAATGAGTTCAATTAATCATATTACTGAAGAACTCCCACTCAAATTGACCTCCCTCCGGTCATTTGAGTGATACCTGATCCAAATTCACCAACTCAAGTCCGATCATCACGTGAGTTGAGGTGGTTTCAATGGTGAACATCATCATGTTGATCATATCTACTATATGACTCATGTTCGACCTTTCGGTCTCTTGTGCTCCAAGGCCATGTTTGTACATGCTAGGCTCATCAAGTTTAACTCGAGTGTTCTGCATGTGCAACACTGGCTTGCACCCGTTGTATGTGAACGTAGAGTCTATCACACCTGATCATCACGTGGTGTCTCGACACGATGAACTTTCACAACGGTGCACACTCGGGGAGAACGCAATTTATCTTGAAATTAAGTGAGGGATCACCTTATTATGCTACCGTCGTCCTAAGCAAAACAAGGTGCATAAAAGGATTAACATCACATGCAAATCATAAGTGACATGATATGGCTATGAGCTTTTGATCTCCATCTTGAAAGCACCGGCATGATCTCCATCGTCACCAGCATGACACCATGATCTCCATCATCTTGATCTCCATCAACGTATCGCCATTGGGGTTGTCGCGCCCACCATGCTTCTACTACTATTGCTACCATTTAACGATAAAGTAAAGCAGTACATAGCGCTTAATGATTGATACGCAGGTCATACAATAATTAAAGACAACCCTATGGCTCCTTCTAATTGCCGTACTCATCGACATGCAAGTCGTGATATTCTATACAACACATGGTCATCTCATACATCACATATATCTCATCATGTAATTGGTCATATCACATCACAACATACCCTACAAAAACAAGTTAGACGTCCTCTAATTGTTGTTGCATGTTTTACGTGGCTGCTATGGGTACCTAGCAAGAACAATTCTCACCTATGCATAAACCACAACGGTGATACCTAAGTTTCTTTTCAACCTTCTCAAGGACCACCTTAGTCGAATCCGATCCAACTAAAGTAGGAGAAACAGACACCCGCTAGCCATCTTTGTGCAACGAAGTTACACGTTAGTCGATGGAACCAGTCTCTCGTAAGCGTACGAGTAAGGTTGGTCCGGGCCGCTTCATCCCACAATACCGTTAAACCAAAACACGACCAAGGGAGGAAGCAATCTAAGCATCAACGCCCACAAACTCTTTGTGTTCTACACGAGATCTCATCTACACATAGACCTAGCTCTGATACCACTATTGGGGAACGTTGCATGGGAAACAAAAAAATTCCTATGCACACACAAGATCTATCCATGGTGATGAGCATCTACGAGAGGGAGAGTGGATCTACATACCCTTGTAGATCGCTAAGCGAGAAGCGCTAAGAAACAGGGTTGGTGTAGTCAAACGTCTTCGCGATCCAAATCGCCGAGCATCCCGCGATCTCATCACGATTCGTCCCGTGATCCAATGACGATCCGTCCCGCGAACTCATCACGATTCGTCCCGCGATCTCATCATGATCCGTCTCGCGATCTTGATCACGGCCCTTCTGATCTATCACCGAACGGATGACACCTCCGTGTTCAGCACACGTACAGCTTGATTACGATCTCCGCCTTCTTGATCCAGCAAGAGGGAGCAGAGAGGTATATGCGTTCTCCGGTAGCGCGACGACATTGCGGCGATGGTGGTGGAGGAATTCCAGCAGGGCTTCGCCTAAGCACCGCTGAAAAATGATCTAGAGGAGAGGTAGCACGTGGCTATTAGGGTTAGCTTTTTCCCCTAAATCCTCTAGTATATATAGGAAGGAGGGAGGGGAGGAGGCAGCCTCAATCCCTCAAGTTTTGGTCGAAATTGGAGGTGGAGGAGTCCTACTCCAATCCTATTAGGAGTAGGATTCCTCCTTTCCACATGGAAACTCTTTCCACCTCTCCACCTTTGGATTTTTTCCTTCTCAAACCACTCCAGCCGCATGGTCCCTTAGAGGAGGCTTCGGCCAGCCCACCAGGGGCTGGTTTACCTCCTCCCACAGCCCATGTAGCCTCTTGGGTCAAAATACCTCTCTCGATGGTCCCCCGATACACTACCGACACTCCTGGTACACTACCGATGAGCCCGAAACTTTTCCGGCGACCAAAACATGATTTCCTATATATCAATCTTTACCTATGGACCATTTCAGAGCTCCTCATGACGTCCAGGATCTCATCCGGGACTCCAAACAACCTTCAGTCACCACCATATATAACTCTATACTACCGAAATGTCACCGAACCTTAAGTGTGCAGACCATATGGGTTCGAGAACTATGTAGACATGACCGAGACACCTCTACGCTAAATAACCAATAGCAGGAACTGGATGCCCATATTGGTTCCTATATATTCTATGAAGATCTTTATCGGTCGAACCTCTATGTCAAGGATTCAGTTAATCCCGTATGATGTTCCCTTTGTTCTTCGGTATGTTACTTGCCCGAGATTTGATCGTCGGTATCTCCATACCTAGATCAACCTCGTTACCGGCAAGTCTCTTTACTCATTCCGTAATACAAGATCCCGTGACTAACACTTAGTCACATTGCTTGCAAGGCTTATTGTGATGTTGTATTACCGAGTGGGCCCTGAGATACCTCTCCGTCACACGGAGTAACGAATCCTAGTCTTGATCCATGCCAACCCAACAGACACCCTCGTAGATACCTGTAGAGCACCTTTATAGTCACCCAGTTACGTTGCGACGTTTGATACACATAAGGTACTCATCCGATGTTAGTGAGTTGCATGATCTCATGGTCATAGGAACAAATACTTGACATGCAGAAAACAGTAGCAATAAACTGACACGATCATATGCTACATTTGTAGTTTGGGTCTTGTCCATCACATCATTCTCCTAATGACATGATCCTATTATCAAATGACATCTCATGTCCATGACTAGGAAACCATAGCCATCTTTGATCAACGATCTAGTCTATTAGAGGCATACTAGGGACAGGGTGTTGTCTATGTATCCACACATGTATCTGAGTTTCCGATCACAAAATTATAGCATGGATAATAAACGATATCATGAACAAGGAAATATGATAATAACCAATTTATTATTGCGTCTAGGGCATATTTCCAACACAACGAAGAACTCTAGGTTCCCGAATCTGACCTCTGGACCAGGGGCGAAGCCATTGACACGGCCTAGATGGCCGGTCTGGTCGGCGTGCGGTGCTATGCTGCCAAAGGGAAAGATCTGTTCGGGGACAAAAGTGTCCATGTTGCGGACCTCCTCATTTATGACAAAGCAATACATCGATTCCTTGGGCGATCACAGCAGAACTCTCAATGAAAGAACCAATGTCGGTGTCAAAACCGTCAGATCTCGGTTAGGGGGTCCCGAACTGTGAGACTAGAATCGATGGTAACAGGAGACGAAGGGGATAAGGTTTTACCTAGGTTCGGGCCCTCCTATGGAGGTAATACCCTACGTCCTGCTTGATTGTATTGATGATACGGGGGTTACAGAGTTGATCTACATCGAGATCGAATAGCTAATCCCTAGATGAGTTGTTCTGTATCTACAACCTAAAACCCTCCGGCTTATATAGATGCAGAGGGTATCTAGGGTTTACACATGGTCGGTTACACGCCGAAGAGATAAACATGCCTATTCGCTACATTAAATGTGGAGGACAAGCCATGATTCCCGAAGCTTCCTTCCTGGAGACAGAGCCTTCGATCATTCCAACGTCCGGTTAGCGGCCCATACAGTCCGGCCCATAAGGAATAGGTCGGCCTCCCGAGGACCCCTTAATCCAGGACTCCCTCACCCGGTACACTCGACCCAACTCTTTTCACAAAATCCTATGACAATGAATTATTCGTGTGCAAAATATATGTAGACGCTATTATCTTTGGTTGTATTGACAAACATTACAATGATGAATTTGCTTATATGATGAGTGAAGAATATCAAATGTCTACCATCGGGGAGTTAAAATTCTTCATAGGTCTTCAAATTCGTCAACAACACAATGGTGTCTTCATCTCTCAAGAGAAATACTTCAGGGATGTTTTAAGGAAATTCAACATGAAATATTGCAAAGGCACCAAAACTCCAATGCCTTCAAAAGGCCATCTCTGCACTGACAAAAATTGGTAAAGACTTCCATCAGAAGGTATACCGCTCCATGATTGGCTCTTTATTGTATCTATGTGCATCTAGGCCAGATATTATGCTTAGTGTTTGCATGTGTTCCCGATTCCAAGCAACACTGAAGGAATCACACCATAAGGTTGTGAAACATATTCTTCGGTACTTAGATCACACACCAACGCTTGGTTTATGGTATCCCAAGGGCTCAACTCTTCACCTTGTAGGATACTCAGATGCTGACTATGCTGGAGATCATGTGGATCGCAAGTCAACCTCAGGCACATGTCATTTCCTCAGACGTTCCTTAGTCTTTTGGTCATTGAAGAAGCATAACTGCGTGTCACTATCTACCGCTGAAGCTGAGTACATTGATGTTGGTTCATGTTGCGCTCAGTTGCTATGGATGAAGCAAACCCTCAAGGACTATGGCATCAAGGTGAAGAATGTGCCTCTCTACTACGACAGTGAGAGTGCTATCAAGATTGCTTACAACCCAGTTCAGCATTCCAAGACCAAGCACATCCAGATTCGTCATCACTTTCTTCGACATCATGTACTCAAGGGCGACATCCCCATCGACCACGTGGACACTAAAGAACAACTAGTTGATATCTTCACTAAGCCCTTGGATGAAAAGATATTTTGCAAGTTGCGGTGTGAGCTAAATATCTTAGAATCTCCGAATGTTCTTTCAAAAGACACACATCCTAACACTTATGCAAAATCGATGACTTAGATGTGCAACACACGAAGTAACATTTTTTTTCAATCAATGAAGAATAACCCTCTAAGTGTGAAGAAATTAATGCAGAATTTGATTCTTAGAACCCTACGACAATTATACGCAGTGTCTAAAATCATCATTCTTATATGATGGGTCACGCCACCAACCATGTTTGAAATTCTTCAAAGTTGAGTTTTTCATCATTTTGCAAATTCTTCAATTTTTCAAATTCCTCAAGTTTGCAAATTCCTCAAAATTTTCAAATTCTTCAAACTATGCAATTGATGTTTTCATTGACTATATACATATATATATATATATATATATATTTGAGTTTTCAATGTCCTCAACAACATTCACTTATAGCTAATTCTTAAAGTTGATTTTCTTCTAAGTGAATGTGATCGGACACCTCTATGCTAAACTCAACCCAGTATGTTCACGAATTCTTCATATGCGTGCTACTTTGAAACTCGTTCAAAGTCTTCACTGAGTACTTGTCAGCTGAAGAATTTACGAAAGGAAACTTTAAAATTTTCACTTTCAGATTTCGACGCTTGGCGCTCAAACTGTTTTGATTCCCATGACTGGATAACCCACGACCCCCACTATCTCAACTACACAGTACTTGGGTGACACATGCCATGTGGAGAGCAAGGGTCAGGGGCAATCTAGTCCAAACTCTTTCGACTAGTCTGCTTTACTTCGACTATAAATACCCCTTCCCTTCCCCCTTGCTCGAGTTACTCCTCACTTCCTTCTCTCCCGAGCTCAGATCTAGCGCCGCTGCTAACTTCATCGTTGCCATAGAGGAAAAGCTTCATTGCCTTGACCTCCCCGTCGCTGTACTCAGACCGGCCGTGGAAATCTTCACTCCGCCGCCACCGTAGCTGTCTTCCATCGCCGATTTAGGGGAGTTCTTGATGGACGAACTCCTCAGTTTTCACCTCTCTGTTCGTGGTGTTCTTCATTAGGGTAATTAAAATCTAATTTTACTCACCTACTTTGATCTTCATGATTTTCACAAAATACTCAAAAGGTGTTTATTATTCAAGAATTATCTTGTTAAACACCTCATATGTTTCATTGCTTGATGTGTTTCTCTAAGTTACGATTTTCTTCAAGATTCCTCAATTGTGTGGATCCTCAAATATGCACAACTCTAGAACCTAAGACAAGAACACTTAGTGAAATTCCTCAAGCCATCTATGGTCAAAATCCTCAACTTGATATATTTTGAAAAAAATTCGAGAACACATATGACCTCTTCAAATTCTTCACACTTATACTCTATTCATAGGTACAAAATGCCTGCTGATGAATCACTAGGTTCTCATCAACTTAACTCATTTGCAGCGTTTCTTGAAGAAAAATTGCATACATCTTCAGAATCTTGAAAATTTCAATGTCATCAAGTGAAGAAAATGGCATATGGCAAAAGACCTTAGAAGGGTGGAAAGAAGGCTGAACAAAACGTTGCATGTGAAATGCCCGAGGATATATATGTTGGGTACTACACTCATGATGAAGCTATTCATGGGAAGGAAGCAAAAGAACATGGGAAAATCAGAATTCAGATGGTTGAAAGGAGGTGGGTGAAGGAATGGATATAATACTAGTATGTCACCCCCAAATACATCAAGAAGTTCACCCCCAAACCTCCATGCAGAAGGGCTCCTCCTACCGCTGATCAAGAAGTGGATGCCACTAGCGTTGCTTGTGGTGAGGACTTTCCAGCCGAATGGGCTAAATATCAGAAAAAGATTCACATGATTTCCAAAGCAGCAGTGACGCAATTCAATGAAGACTCTGCTGCTGCTATAGCTGCTTACTCTGTTGTTGCCTCTACCTCTGCAACTATTATGACAAAGAAGTCATCATCAAAGGCAAAGTCCTCAACCTCAACGCCCTCAAAGCCAAGTTCTTCAAAGTCTGCTTCAAAGTCCTCAAGGATAAATCCTCAAGCAACTTCCTCAAAGGCTGCCACAATGCCTTATGTAGCTGCACAATCCTCAACCGCAACCACAAAGTCCTCAACTCCAATGCATCTTGCAACATGTTAGAGGACTACTGGCTTTTCAATTGCTTCAGGGGCTTCAGGAAGTTTATCAACCCAAGCACATTCCTCAACAAGTCCTTCTCTGCTAAAGATGAAATCCACTGCCGGACGAGGTACTTGCCCAAGTCCTCATCCTAAGAAAGTTGATTTTCAACTACTTTCAAATTCTTCAGATCATGAAGCTGATGATGAGGAACTTGAGGAAATCATCAGAAACAAGCAAGAAAGAGTGGCTCAAGAAAAAGGGCACTCAAATTCCTCTCTTGTTGGACCCAAAGACTGTGCTAAACTTCATTGATATCTGGCACAAGGACCCTAACACTCCACTTGATGATTTGAAACTGCCTCCTGGTCTGGATCATGTCCTCACTGCTTTCACCGATGAAGAAAAATGGAAGTATGAACAAGCAAGAAAGGCCAAGAAAACTCAGTACAAGTAGGCACACTTCTTGAAGAGCAATGTTCCGAAGCTAACTCCAAAACAACTGGTGTCTATGCAAACTGAGATCAAAGGCCTCAACGATGAATTTGATCACTACTATGCTGATTGGCATGGATCCAAGGTTAGTTTTGTCAAAGTAGCTGACAGAGCCATCAAGGACCACAATAGGAGGGTTGCAACTCGATTGCAACCACAAATTCCTCAGGCTAGAACTTTTGCTCGGCTCGCTGCAGAAACTGCAAGTGCAACTGAAGAAATTCAGGCTGCTGAAGAACCTGCCAGGGCAACCTCCACTACCGCGTCTAAAGAAATTGCTAGGTCATCTCAAGGTTTTGTTGCGCCTGAAGAAATTGAGTCAACTAGGGCTACTGCATTAGTCGTGCGTGAAGAAGCCGCTCCAACTTCACCCCCTGCTCAAACTGCAAAGTCTTCAAGGGCAAAAATATCAACCTTCCTTCTGCATCAGAAGTGAAGAAAACAAAGGCAACAAAGAAGAAGGCTGCAAAGAAAAGAAAAACATCAACTTCAGATTCCTCAGTTGTGAAGAAGTTGAAGACTATGCCAAGTTCTTCAATAGCCCATTGATTCTACTCCAATCTCCTTCGTGCGTGCTTATGAGATTGTTCCATTTGGTGTTGACTATGTCATCCCAAATGAAGAAGATGAAGAAAATCATTATGCTGCTTCCTTAGAGCAGATTGATGGAGAAATAGTGGTGGAAGAAAATACTTCAACCCCTCTGGTATCATCGCCCCAGCCTCATTTAACCGCTGAAGAGGCTAGCGTTGAAGTGATTGAACAGGATGTAGATATTGGAAATACCACTCCACTAATTAATGATGAATATTGGGAAGCTGCACACCCCAGTTCACCAATGACCACTCCCCTCACCCAAATTCCTCAGTCACTTTCTCATACTTAGGAAATTCAAACAGGATCTGAATGTTTGGCCACACCTCTAGCATCTATTCCTGAAGAAATTCCAGTTGCATCAACTGAAGAAATTAATGCCCAGACCGCACCTGAGAAATTACTGCTCAGAATCCTTAGTATGAAGAAGTTCCTGCCATACCAAAGGAGATTGTGGGCCGCTTCAAGCCAAATCTTCAGCCGAAGCCGAAATTTCCATTCAAAGGCACAAAGCGCCCCAAATTCATCAAGGCCAATTTCTTTGATGAGCACATATTCTTCACAGGGCCAAATCTATATGCCTCCGCAAGGGTTGGACGCATAGATTCTAGACCCCTTCGCAGATGAATTTCTATGCTTCAGTTATGTTTAACAAAGAGAAAATCTTCGAGCATAGGAAAATTCCTCATCTGGATATGGATTCCATTCCATGCTTCACTCATGTGCTCGCAGCTCTTCATGATGCTAGAATTCTTCCTTTCTGTGTTGACATATGCAACTGGAATGAAGAGCTAATTCTTCAATTCTATGCAACTTTGCACATCTCAGGTGATGCTTGTCATGTAAATTCCATCATTCTGGACTGGATGACTGGAACTACTCACTACACTACTCCAGTCACCGAATTGCTTCGAGTTGTGCCAATAGCAATTCCTTCAGAAGGAGCATGCTGCATCTATGATGAACCTGAACTGCCCAACCACATGATGCAAGTGCTGATGAAGCCTTTGGCTCCTGGTAAACCTTCAAGGACCTCCTTCCTAGTGAAGGATTTGCTCTATGTGCCCAGGACCATATACATGATTTTGACCAAAACCCTCAGTCCAATCAAGGGCCACAACTCTAAAGAAGAAGAAGTTGTGGGTGTCATGAAGAATCAACTATTCAACACCATCCATGGGATTCCCATCAATTATCATGATTTCTTCATGAGGAATTTGGCCAACATAGCTATGCCACCTTTTGAGTTGAAGCCTTATGCTCCCTGGATCATGAAACATAAGATCAAGGTCTTCAATTCCCTTCAAGGCTGACTTTCAGAATCACTTCAGATTTCTGCCCGCGATTGAAGTCCTCAAGAATACATTTTCCTCAATTGAAGGAAAAGGCAAAGCTGTTGTTGATGAAGGCACTCGTCCATTGGATGGTCAACTTTGAAAAGTTTCATCCTATTCCACCAATGATGACTCTGCTACCCAAGATTCTGCTGCAAAAGCCTTAGCTCAAAATCCTCAAGCTGCTAGCCCTCATGTGATGACCGATCGTGAGCTTATAATATGTCTTCATCATAAGGTTGATCGCAATCACAAGTGGGTCAAGCGTCAGTTTGGTTCACTTCTTTGAGACATGACTGTCACGCACAATTCTGTGAGGAAGAACCACTATTATCTGCATGAAGTCTTCGACCGCACATGGGACATTCTGTCTCACCTCAAGACTCCTGAAGAACTCTAGGATATGGAATTTCAGAAGAACTTTGATTGGTCTTACCCACCAAAGAAGAAGTGGAAGAAAGTTCAAGTTCCTTAGCTGGTTACAAGCACATATTATTCATTGTGCAAGACAGATGAAGCTGAGGAAAGTGATGACACTACTATAGGCCCTGCATCGATAAACGACCCCGACAACGCTGGTGCTCCTCCACCACCTTCAAGATGAAATTCTTTAAGGGCATTAGTCCTCATTTTTCGTCCCTTTTGGTCTTCGATGACAAAGGGGGAGAAACTTTGAGTTAGTCTTCAAGCGGGTCTTTATATATGGGATGTTTTTGTTTAAGTTACAACTCTTGCTCTTTTGAATCTTTTGTTGGTTGAGTTGTAAACTTAAGTCCGATGGTGGTCTGACGCTTTTGAACTGCTTTCCGCATGCCTATTTCCTTAGGTACCTTAATGCATGCATGTTGAATTTCGCCAGACACAATTTTTCATCATGCATTTCAATTCCTCATGGTATATTTTTAAATGCATGTACGAATTACAAGATATAGGGGGAGTTCTCCATAATTTTAACCTACCATGTGCATTTGCAGTCCAAAGAAAATTCCTCAAATATGCACATCTTCAGGGGGAGTTCTTCTATATCTTGCAATCAAATTACTCAAACTCAGTACTTACACTTCATATGTTTATCCCCATTGAAAACTTAACCTATTTGTCATCAATCACCAAAAAGAGGGAGGTTGTTAGTGCATCTAGTGCCCCTTAGTGATTTTGGTGTATTGAAGACTTAGAGGTTAAGGAACTAATGTGTTTGTGAGTACACAGGTTCCATAAGTCGATGAGGAGTTTGATATATTCGGAGATTATTGACCCCTAAAAATGAATGTCTTCATCTGAAGACTTTGGTGAAGGCTTTGGTGAAGACTTTCCTAAAGACTTTGGTATTCACTGAAGACTTTGAAAATGAAGAAGTTGGTGTGACCTTGAAGATATTAACGAGGACTATGAAGCATGAAGACTTTTGTTTTCGTAGTTTCATTTCCTTTCTTTGAGTCATAGGAAACACTGTACTGTTAATAGGGGCCGAGGTAACACTAAGGAAAATTCCCAACTGATGCTCAACTCAAAATCCTCAACCTATCCAATCCTTGAAGTGAAGCTTTTGGAAATCTCTTACGGTTCACTCAAGTTCTTCAGTGGCAGAGACAAAGTTCTTTTGGTCTCTGAGGAAATTGGTCTGACTGAGGAGTTAGGATTTCGCCAGTGCGAATTGCGTACTGTGAGGAATATGATAAAGCCTCAGGAATTTGACAGTTTAAATACCGACCGTTGTTGTGCTTAGCGCCAGCTGTCCCCAATCATCCTATCCACATAACGGTCATATCATTGGGGGCATTTATGTCTTATTGTGTCAGGTTGCACCCTAGCTATAAATATCCACCCCCACAACCACTAGTTGGTTGGTGTAGGATCAAAAGTAGTGCTAGAGGGGGGGGGGGGTGATTAGACTACTTGACCAAATAAAAATCTACCTTTTCCCTGTTTTAAGTGTAGGCAGATTTTAGCATTCATAGCAAGTCAAGTACACCCTACACATGCATGTCTACGAGTATAGCAGCGGAAAGTAAAGACAAGCATGTAAGTAAATGAAGGGTAGGAAGATCAAACACAATTGGAGACACGACGATTTTTTTCCCGTGGTTCCGATAGGTGGTGCTATCGTACGTCCACATTTATGGAGTCTCCAACCCACGGAGGGTAATGGTCGCGAGAGCCCATGGAGGTCTCTACCCATGGAGGGTTCCATGAAGAAGCAACCTTGACTATACCATGATGGCCTACGTCCATAGAGGACTAGCCTAACTTGGGGTAGATCTTCATGAAGTAGGCAATCTCCTTGCCCTTACAAACTTCTTGGTTCACTCCACAACACGAAGTAGGAGGCTCCCAAGTGACACGTAACCAATCTAGGAGGCACCACCCTCCAAAGGTAATAGGCTTGATAATGTCGATGAACTCCTTGCTCTTATGCTTCAAGATGATAGACTCCTAAACACACAATCACTCTCTCACAGATTTGGCTATGGTGGAAGAAATTGATCGGATGGAAAGCAACTTCGGGAGGCTAGAGATCAAGATTCATATGGTAGGAATGGAATGACATGATCTCAACATATGAGTAGGTGGCCCTCCCTCACAAAATCAGTAGGTATGAGTGGGGAACTATTCTGAGTGCTTCTCTTGTGAGTGGGTGGAGGTGGATGGGTATATATAGGCATCTCCAAAAATCCAACCGTTACACCTAATAAGCCAGACTAGGTGACACCGATTTGTTAATCTCGGTGGTACCGAGTTGCCTCAGAGGTAGCAACTTTTCAATCTCGGTGAGACCGATACAAAAAACTCGGTTGCACTGATAAGGTGACCAACAGTCAGATTGCCAAACTCGGTGATGCCGATCCAACAAACTTGGTGGGACCAATTTTGTGAATTTGCGTAATAGGAAGTTGGCAACCCAAACTCGATGGCACCAAAATGGAATCAATTGCACCGAATGGCTAGGGTTTGGCTGAGTCTATCTGAGGTTGAGAATCGTTGGCACCGAGTGTAAAGTGTTGGTTGCACCGATTTTGGATATTTGGCAGACTTTTGTTGAAGAGCTTGTGGGTGTATGTGGTGACTATCACTTGTGCATGCATGAGCATCTTGTTCACCAATAGTACCTTATCCCCTTTTGATAGTATTGGCTTTCCTATGGACTCAAAGTGATTTATCACAAAAGGTAAAATGTAGAGTCCTCTTGCTTGAAATTTTTACAAACTATTTCCTTGCATCTTGGGGTATTCCACAATCCTTTTGCCAACCAATCATTGAACTTTTTCTGAAACATGCTTAGTGGAAATAATAGTTCAATGACATATATGTTGTTATTAATTTCCAAAACCACCAAGGGAAAAAAATGTGCTTTCAGTTGGCTACTTCGAGAGAGAACTGACACTTGTCATTTGAGAGCAACCCATCCTCCGAGGACTTTGAGACAAAATCATCAGTGAGGAAAAAAGCCCAAACCAAACCACCAAACCCAAAGTGATTGAGCATCACCTAAGAGATTGTTCCTGTGTGGAACCAATGCTTTTTACCTTTGAAGACTGTGTATCTTCTAGATGGTTAGGGCATCATGGTCTATAGCATCCAACAGTAAATTGTGGATCGCTGAGGGACCAGTTTGTGAGGGTTTTGGAAGTCTACCCTGAAGACTTACCACGAGTGTTGGGCGAGGACTGTGTGTCCTTAGCTCAAGGAGAACACGGTAGGACTGTGTGTCCTAGGACTAGGTGTATTCTGGTTTAAATACTAGGCCGCTCCAAACCAGACATACGATTGTCACAACAGTTGGAACTAGGTCATCAAACCATTGTCTTCATCGAGCTACATGGTTCCATTTCCTCAACCCTTCTATTTCCTCATATTATGTTGATGAAATTGATCGTTACTATTTGAAGAATTTGACTGAAGACTTTCACAATTTCCTCATCTCAAATTCTTCAGTCACCTTGTTCTTCACCTACGTATCATGTATCATGCTACTTGTAATCTTTGCATGTTCCATTCATCATGATGACTATGCTCTCACACAGTTTCACATGCACTTGAGTACTTATTCTGCTGCTAGTAGTTCATCACATTTCAAATTCCTCAATTTGAAATTCCTCAGTGATGAATTTGTAAAAATCGCCTATTCACCCCCCTCTAGTCGATATAACGCACTTGCACCTCCATAAGCTTTGGAATGACATTTCCGTAAGATTTGTTCCTATTCATGCTCAGTTACACAATGTATAATAATACCACCTACTACTTCTTTATAAAGATGTGGGTCATCCCAAAAGTAATTTCTTAAGTCATAGAAGATTTTTTTTCTTTTGGTGGTATGTGAAACTAGGTGGAATATATTTAGCAACAATGTAATTAGCATAGTCATCATACCATGGAGTGTTTTGAGAGACATTTATTGCAGCTAGTTGTTCATCAGGAAAACTATCATCAATAGGTAGTGGGTCATCAAGAATATTTTCTAACCTTGACAAGTTATCAGCTACGGGGTTCTCAGCTCATTTCCTGAAGCAAGAGAACCCACCTAATGAGTCTAGGTTTAGCATCTTTCTTTTCCATAAGATATTTTATAGGAACATGAGTAGTGTGAACAGTAACTTTGGAATCAACAATGTAAGGTCTGAATTATCACAAGCAAACATGACTGCTAAAAATTCTTTTTTAGTACTAGCATAATTTCTTTGGGCATTGTCTAGAGTTTTGCTAGCATAATGGATAACATTTAAATTTTTATCAACTCTTTGTCCTAGAATAGCACCAACAATATAATCACTAGCATCACATATAATTTCAAAAGGCAAGTTCCAATCAGGTGGTTGAACAATAGGTGCAGTGGTTAAGGATTTCTTTTGTGTTTCAAAGGCTTCCATACAATCATCATTAAAAACAAAGGGAATATCCTTTTGCTAAAGATTACTAAGAGGCCTAGAAATCTTTGAAAAGTCTTTAATAAACCTCCTATAGAAACCAACGTGGCCAAGGAAACTTCAAATACCTTTGATATCTTTAGGACATGGCATTTTATCAATTGCATCAACTTTAGCTTGATCCACCTCAATACCCCATTCGGAGATCTTATGCCCCAATACAATACCTTCATTAACCATAAAGTGGCACTTCTCCTAATTCAAGACAATATTAGTTTTTTCACATCTCTGTAAGAAATCATCAAAAGAAGTTCCGTAAACAGAAAAATCATCCATGAAAACCTCCACAATCTTTTCACAAAAAGTCAGAGAATATAGCAGTCATACATCTTTGAAAGGTAGCAGGTGCATTGCATAAACTAAATGGCATACGTCTATAAGCATAGGTTCCAAAAGGACAATTAAAGGTAGTTTTCTCTTGATCAGATTGTGACAGGTATTTGAGAGAAACCAGAATATCCATCTAGGAAACAAAAGTGTGTGCGCTTAGATAATCTTTCAAGCATTTGATCAATAAAAGGAAAGGGGTAATGATCTTCTTTAGTAGATTTGTTTAATTTTGTAAAATCAATTACCATCCTATAGCCAGTAACAGTTCTCTGTGGAGTAAGCTCATTTTTATCATTAGGAACAACAGTAATACCTCCTTTCTTAGGGACACAATGAACGGGACTTACCCATCTACTATCAGCTATGGGATATATTTCAGTTCTTACCACTTCCTTCATCTTGGGATTCAATCGTCATTGGTGATCAACAACAGGTTTAGCATCAGGTTCCATATTAATCTTGTGCTGACATAGAGTGGGACTAATGCCCTTAAGATGATCAAGAGTGTATCCAGTAGCAGCCCGGTGCTTCCTCAGAATTTCTAATAATCTTTCTTCTTCATGTTCTGAAAGGTTAGCGCTAATAATAACATGATATATCTTTTTCTCATCAAGATAAGCATATTTTAGAGTGTCGGGTAATGTCTACTACGCAACTTTATTCTTGTAGAGTTTGTTGGGCCTCCAAGCGCAGAGTTTTGTAGGACAGTAGCAATTTTCCCTCAAGTGGATGACCTAAGGTTTATCAGTCCGTGGGAGGTGTAGGATGAATATGGTCTCTCTCAAACAACCCTACAATCAAATACAAGAAATCTCCTGTGTCCCCAACACACCCAATACAATGGCAAATTGTATAGGTGCACTAGTTCGGCGAAGAGATGGTGATACAAGTGCAATATGGATGGTAGATATAAGTTTTGTAATCTGAAAATATAAAAACAACAAGGTAGCAAGTAATAAAAGTGAGCAACAACGGTATTGCAATGCTTGAAAACAAGGCCTATGGTTCATACTTCCGCTAGTGCAAGTTCTCACAACAATACTGGCATAGTTGAATGATATGTAAATCCCTCACGTGCGGCAAAGAGTTCACTCCAAAGTCACAAATAGAAGAGAATAAACAGAGAAATTATTTTAGGGTACGAAACTGTCGGGACCCTGATCCTAAGTCATAAGAATCTAGCCTGTAACACATCACATCACTTTGCGGCCTCATGCACGGTAACCCCACTGCTGCAGCCTTACCTTAGCTGGGACCGTTTGCGCCTTTTGGCTCACGTATGTGAATATGTCGCTAGCATTCAAACGATAGAGAACCCGGTCCGACATGACTAGTCATAGAACCCAAGTGGCACATCCGTACGAAAATAGGCATACGTAACCCAGCAATGCAAGTGTCGGTCTCAAGCGTGTGTAGACGAGTCATAGCAAGCAACAACGACTCCATTACATCATGGGACATAAATGTCATCACTGCACGTAGACGAGTCGTAGCACTTTATAGGGACTCCATTACACTGTGATACATTTCCCCGAAGGGACAAACACAACAACAAACAAGGATACATGCCGGTCAATCAATGTGTCCGGAGCAGTAGCAAGCTACCAAGGCTCGGTGGAAGCACAAAGAGGCAGTTTCCCGTAAAGAGTACTACTAAAGGCACATGACTAGGTGTCGGATCCCATACATACCATTGCACGTCACACGTATGCACGACATGCCCGATATGCATAGATACAACTATGGTATCACTATGTAACCATACAACAACACAACTTTTATTTAAGAGGCTCAGAAGTGCCTTGCATAATATGTTCTTACAGGTAGGTGTCACATGAACCGACACTCAAGTCATACAAGCAAGTTCATACAAACCAAGCGGAAGCATAAAACTGTCTAAGTACACACAGTTGAAAGGGTAAAAAGGCACATGGCCTGACTATCTACAGCCTGCCATAGGGCATAAGGTCGTATCTGGGACACCAGCTATTCGGCATCGTCGACATATAGATAGAACCCACCTGATGGGTCCTGAGTCTCATCTGCAACATTTATTAAGCAAACATGAGTATAGATGTACTCAGCAAGTCTTTAAAAGCACACCTAGACTATTCATGCTCATGTATCAACAAGGGGGAGTGGTGGAGTTTATCCAGTAATGCCAGTTTGACTCATGGCTAACCTATACTACACAATTTTAACTCTTTGTTCAAATTTTAGATATCGCACACGAGTCCACTAACTCCACATCAATACACCACCATGGATTCACTTCCGTCTCCTGCGAAAGTTCCATCCACGGTACTCACACTTGTCTAGAGATTTTTATGAGTATCCATTAAATTATCTATGAACAACATAAGTTCTCCAAGTAGTCCATATCCAAAGACGCGGCTATTCGAACAGATTCATACCCTGCAGGGGTGTACTTCTTCACACATGCTTTCGCCACTTATCGCTGTGTGCACATAAAACCATGCACCTCGGGAACCTTCAAGCGGAAGCCCAGCGAGGGAGTCAGCCACGACCGTCAATCACATAAGACCTCTAGTCCAGGCTATCGCCTATTTGAGACTGAACATGCACAGAAGTCAGGCCAAAGTTTCAGCTACGGCCCCAAACGATGTGCGCAGGGTTCCCAAGCCCACCATTTGGGTGACACTTGGTACACTATGCCACTACCTACAACGTCGTAACCCACCCCTAGGGTCAGCGCTACACATGGCCTCCAGCATGCTATAAACACCAAGAACTTGCAACACCTGGACCAAGACCTAAGCGATTGATAAGTCGAGAGGGTCAATTAAGTATCCCAATGTGTGGTAGTAACTAGCCTTGGATCACAAACACGGAACTCAGTACCTAAGAATGGTCCCAATAAGACAACCCACTATGTACTCCTACATAGCCTCTCATCGCTACCTTTACCAAATCAGGTTCATCATTAAGCTTATCACATCAGTACAATATTGTTTCACTCCAGTTCATCACCCAGATGAATCAGATCCGACACAACTTTAAGCATAGCAAGCATAGCAGGAAAAGTAGGTAAAGCACAACATGGCTCAAGCATCTACCAAGTATGCTAGGTTGCAAGGTTTAGCTATTTACTATGACAATGACAGGTCATGCAAAGGAATGGCTTCATCTACCGTTCATGATAGACAATTAAATGTTTGGCCTAATGCAATAAACAAGAGCAGGAGCGAGAGAATGCGATGTTATCGAAATGATCAATGGGGTTTCTTGCCTTGCTAGGAAGTGGGAAGGTATTCTCCTTCGTTGGAATACTCGGGGGGATCCTTAGAAGCAGGGCCTACCGCAATGCAGATAAGTAGCAATCAAAAGACGTCAAGTGCAACAATATGATGCATGATCATGACATGGCAGCATGTATGGATGAGCTAATGCAACTACTATCCAAGTTAAATGAAGTAATTTTGAATATGGTTCAAAATCGTTCTCCTTTTCATATTCCATATGTTAACCTATTAGTAAATGTCAATGTTCATCTACATAGGTTGCTCTAACATGCATGATAACATCACCATTGGTTTCATTGGATTTTTCTGATAAATTTTCATATATAAATTATTTCAATCTGAGTTATAGATTAATTTATATGAATTTTCTAAATTTTAAATAGTTTCTGGAATTAATTTAATTCAGAAAAATCTTTATTGCATCAGCATGACATCATCATGACGTCAGCTAGTCAACAGACCGTTGACAGGTCAAACCTGACTAGTGGGATCCACTGGTCAATGACCTAGCCTCTAACAGAAATTATTTAAAACACTAATTACTAATTAATTAGGATAGGGCCCACTGTCAGTGGGTCATTAACTTAATTAAACTTAATTATTTAATTATTTTAAACTAATCCTAACTAACCCTGAAGCCCGCCCCACTTGCCAGTGACCTAGGGGTCAAACCCCCATGGTCAACGCCGGCCAGACTCACTGGCGTTGAGCCGCCGGTGACTCCAAAGATGATAGAGGGGTCGGGTTTCCTCCTCCGATGACCATTTGGCCGACGGAAGGCACCAGGCGAGCCTAGGCTCACGCGTGCGTCCATTCCGACACCTCTCAGAGGCTGAGATGGACGGGATCGACGTCGGCGACGAGCTCGGCGGCTGCCGGAGCTCGGGCGAGCATGGGCTACTCGAACTAAGGCGCAACATGGTCAGAGCTTGGCACCTACGGACTCTACGCGGCCCCACGAGCTCGGTGGTGGCCTCAGAAGGACCAGCTGGTCACCAGAGCAACGCCGGCGACGAGCTCGTGCGACGGGGCATTTCGGGCATCGACGAAACTGGGGCCTACAGAGCGGGTAACGGCCGGGGAAGAGAGGGGAAAGAACCGGGGGCTAACTGCGGGCTCGGAGCCGACGAGAGCTTGCTCGGGGAGGGCTCAGAGGCGACGAATCAACGACGGCGGAGCTCAGACCCGAGGAGGAAGAAGGGCTCGAGCTCGTCGCTCCAAGGCTTCTAGCGGCGCGTGGCTCGATGCAAAGTTCGGGGACGACGAGGCGGAGCTTCTAGCGGGCTCAGGGAGGCGCATGAGCGACTACAACTACGGCGGCGAGCGAGCGGGGCCGTTGGCCATAGCGGAGCAGAGGAGAGGGAGGAGGCAGGGGGAGAATGAGCGAGAGAGAGCAATGGGGACGGCAACACGTCCTCGGCCGCTCGCCAGCACGACGGGGGATGCAGGCGCACAGGGAGCTGCATGGCAGCTCCGGCGCGTGCGCATGATGGGCACGCGCTTGTCCTCCTTGCTGCCAAGAGGACGACAATGGTGCTGGGCCAGATGGGCCGGCCTAGGTGGGCTTCCTCCTTTTTTAAAAATTCCAGTTTCTGTTTTATTTTGTGACATTTGTTTTTATTTATTTTTATTTAGACACAAATGCCAGGCATAAAATATCCCAAATATTTTATGGAACTTAGTTTGAATATTTCAAACTTCCATAAAATGTTTCAGAATATTTTGAATACTAAAATAATCATAATGCTATATTTGGCACTTTAAGCAGTTTTAATATTTATTTTTGAAATGCTATAAATATTCAAATATTTAGAATGACCCCTGATATATTGATGTCCACATTTATCAGACATGGGGGACATTTTTTATGGGCATTTTGGATTTGTTGTTTTTTCACAACTATTGAATTTGTTTGATTCAGGTGAGGTGTTTGGGGTTTCTGTTAATCCCCATTTCAAGTTGATGCAAAAGTGAAAACATGATGCAGACCTAAGTAAACCAACTAGGGATGTGACAACTCACCCCCACTCAAAAGAATCTCGTCCCGAGATTTGGAATTCGTCGGGAAGAGCACGGGGTACTCTAGTCCAAGATGATCCTCTCTTTCCCATCTGGCCTCCTTCTCAGAATGGTGTGACCACTGAACCTTGAGAAACTTGATGTTTTGACGCCGAGTGGTACGCTCAGCTTGATCAAGAATATGAACAGGGTATCCCAATATGTAAGGTTATCTTGGAGATCAAGCACTTTGTGGTCTACTTCACGGATAGGGTCTGACAAGCAACGCCTGAGTTGCGAGACATGGAAGACATCATGAACCTTGGAAAGATGCGGCGAAAGTTCCAATTGGTAGGCAACCTCTCCTCGTTTAGCAAGAATGTGAAAAGGTCCAATGTAACGAGGAGCCAACTTGCCCTTGATACCGAATAGGTGGGTACCCTTCAGAGGTGTAACCCGAAGATACGCCTTCTCGTCAACTTATGATGGCGATCATATTGGCTCTTTTGACGAGATTGGTCTGTTTTCATATTTTCACGAATAATGTGAACTTCCTCCTCTGCATCCTGGATCATATCCGGGCCAAAGTGTTGCCTCTCTCCGGTTTCTGACCAGTTAAGAGGTGTTTGACACCTTCGTCCGTAGAGAACTTCAAAAGGGTCCTTGCCCAAGCTTGATTGATAACTATTGTTATAAGCAAATTCAGCAAATGGAAGACATTTCTCCCAGTTCATACCGATGGATATAACACAAGCTCAGAGCATGTCTTCAAGGATTTGATTGACTCGCTCAACTTGACCACTTGACTACGGATGGAAAGCAGTGCTAAAGGATAGATGAGTCCCCATAGCATTTTGGAAGCTTTCCCAGAATCGAGAAGTAAAGATACTTCCGCGGTCTGAGTTAATCTCCAAAGGAACACCATGAAGAGAAACTATTCAAGAAACATATAACTCCGCTAGCTGACTAGCAGTTATATTCTCCCGAACAGGAAGAAAATGAGCCACTTTAAAAAGACGGTCTATGACCACAAAGATAGCATTATTCCCTCTCTTGGTCCTAGGAAAACTGGTGATGAAATCCATACCGACCTTATCCCATTTCCATTCAGGAATAGCTAAGGGTTGAAGGGTGCCAGCAGGCCTTTGATGTTCTGCCTTAACGCGATGACAGACGTCGCAATTGGCAACGAACTGAGCAATTTCTCTCTTCATCCTAGTCCACCAGAACCTTTGGCTTAGGTCCTGATATATCTTGGTACTACCAGGATGAATCATGAGAGGGGAATCATGAGCCTCCTTAAGGATCAGCTGTCTTAACCGTCTGCTCTTAGGAACCACCAACCGGTTCTGAAAGAACACAACACCCTGATTGTCTTTGGAGAAATCTTTAGTGTTTCCGCTAGCAATATTCTCCTTGATCCGAGATATACCCTTATCATACCTCTAGACAGCTACTATTTGATCCCTAAGAGTAGGTTTCGCCACTAGGTTGGAAAGGAATCCTTGAGGAACAATGTGAAGATTCAACTTCCGAAATTCCTCATGGAGAAGTGGTTGACTTTGTTGTAACATCAGGTTGTTACAATAAGACTTACGACTTAGTGCATCAGCCATGACATTGGCTTTCCCTGGGGTGTAAGTTATCCCTAAGTCGTAATCTGTAATCAACTCAACCCACCATCTTTGCCTGAGATTCAAATCCGGCCGGGTGAAAATATATTTCAGACTTTGGTGATCAGTGTAAATTTCGCAATGATTACCCAGAAGGTAATGTCGCCAAGTTTGTAGTGCATGGACCACAACTGCAAGCTCAAGATCATGTGTTGGATAGTTATCCTCATGTGGACACAACTGTCGAGATGCTTATGCAATCACATGACGATCTTGCATGAGAATGCAACCTAATCCTTGTCGCGAGGCGTCGCAATAGATAACAAAGTCCTTAGAGAAGTTTGGTGGCACCAGAACGGGAGTAGAGGCCAGGCATCTTTTTAGTTCCTGAAAACTGTGCTCACATTGTGCGGTCCACTCGAACTTTTTATCTTTCTTGAGGAGTTCAGTCAGAGGCTTTGCAACCTTGGAGATGTTCTTGACAAAGCAGCGACAATAGCTCGCTAAGCCAAGGAAACTCTGAACTTGCTTAACCAATTCAGGTTGAGTCCAATCAAGTATGGCCTGAACTCTCTCAGGATTGATAGCAATACCTTTACCAGAGATCTGGTGGCCTAGGTAGGTCACTTCTGGTAACCAAAATTCACACTTGGAGAATTTGGCATACAGACGATGCTCTTGAAGTTTCATCAATACCAGCCTTAGATGCTCGGCATGTTCCTATTCGTTCTTCGAGTAGATGAGTATATCGTTGAGGTAAACCATGACATATTTATCCAAATACTCCGTGAAGATCGAATTCATCAAGCGAGAGAAAGTGGCTGGGGCATTGGTTAAAGCGAAGGACATAACGGTGTACTCGTATTGGCCATAACGAGTAACAAAAGTCTTTTTTGGAATGTCCCCATTTCTAATTTTGATTTGATGGTATCCCAACCTCAAATCCATCTTGGAAAAGATAGAGGATCCAGCGAGTTGATCATACAAATCATTGCTCCTGAGGAGCAGATACTTGTTCTTTATGGTGACCACATTCATTGGCCGGTAATCCACAACCATCCGATCCGATCCATCCTTCTTCTTGATGAAGAGGACGTGGCAAGCCCAAGGAGAAGAACTAGGACAAATGAAACCTTTCTTCAAAGCATCATCGAGTTGTTTCTTAAATTCGGCTAGTTCTAAGGGTGCCATCTTATAGGGTCTTCTGGCTATTGGGACAGTCCCTGGAATGAGCTCTATCAAAAACTCTACATCTCTGACAGGTGGAATTCCTGGTAGTTCTTCTGGAAAGACATCTCGAAAGTCTCGGACTACCGAAATATCTTCTAATTCTGGAATAGGGCTAGCATTGAGATAATAGAGTTGGCACTTGGCTGCTCGAGTGGAGACATTAACTATCTCACCCGACGGATGTGTAAACTGAACATTCCTAGTATGAGTATCAATCTTAGAATAGTGGGCTTTCATCCAATCCATGCCTAAGATGATATTGATGTCTGAAGACTTGAGGGCTATCAAAGATGCTAGAAAGACTAGCCTATCCAAAAGAATCTCATTGTCAGGGCTCACTCTAGAAGTTTGCCATTTTGAACCAGGAGTCTCAACTACTAAAGGAGTAGGCATATCACAAAAAGACATGTTATGCAACTATGCATAACATTCTGAGATGAATGAATGAGATGCTCCAGTATCAAACAGAACAGATGTTGGATGACTATTGACAAGGAGCGTACCTAGGATAACACCAGGATCCTCAAGGGCTTCTTCAGCAGAAACATAATTCACTCGACCACGAGCAGGAGCTGGCTTCATATAGAAAGCTTTTCCCGGCTTCCCACGTCCAGCCGGCTTGGCATTGTTCTGGGGACACTCATGGGAATAGTGTCCTGGTTATCCTCATTTGTAGTAGACAACGGTACAGAGGGAGCAACATTGACAGAGGGACCTCCAAATGTCCTGTCTAGAGGGTTGGGCTGAGCTAGGCGAGGCGCCTAGAAGGATGGCCTCGTGGTGTACCTTGGTGGCAGAGCTGTATTGGGCACCCACACCCGACGTTTGTTGGGACCTGAGCCAGATGCGGGGCTAAAGTCATGGGTGTGCTTCTTAGTTGCCTCGTAATCAGTCTGTCCTGTCTCGGCATTGATAGCCTTGTTGACGAGAGCCTGGAAGGTATTGCACTCATGCAGACGCAGATCTCGACGGAGCTCAGGATTAAGTCCCTTGTGGAACCTAGCCTATTTCTTGGCATCGGTTGACACTTCCTCCAGAGCATAACGAGCAAGATTGCCAAACTCACGGCTATAGGCATCCACTGTCAGTCTGCCCTAGGTAAAAGCACAGAACTCCTCTGTCTTGCGATCCATCAGCCTTTCCGGGATGTGATGGGTACGAAATGCCTCACTAAAATTTGCCCAAGTTGTTGCGGGGCCTGCGGGATGCATGGCTTCATAATTTTCCCACCACAGATTGGCAGGTCCTTCCAGGAAGTATGCAGCAAAAGTCACCTTGTTGGCCTCAAATACATTGTCAGCTCTGATTTTGCGAGACATTCTAGTCAGCCAGTCATCAGCGTCGATTGGGTCGACCGAATGATGAAACTTAGGTGGGCACAACTTGACGAAGTCATTGAGGGAGACACCATCATTACGATCATTGCGGGGAGGACGCGCTATATTCTGCTCAATATGTTCCAATAGCCTGTTGGTCTCCCTTTTATTCCTCTCAGCTTCAAGCATCACTTCTGCCAGAGAGGGCGCCTGCGGTAGGTTCTCTTGTCTTGGCTGGCTTCCCTCACTCCGCTTGAAGGCAGGCACGAGGTTATTCCTAGTGGACACCATCCTGGGGAAACAAACCCACAGCTTAGACAAGGAAGACAACAACTCTAAGACATAAGATGAGGAATGTGCTGAACGACATGGCATGCAAGGGTAAACACCCGATCAACATGGTAAAACAAACTGCCATATGAACACCATGATTCATACACACCATGCCATAGTTTAGTACAAGCCCAAGCTGAAGTACAACCTACGGAAAGATGATACAACTCATCGGAGGCATTACAAGCTTCCTATACATTATCTATCTACACCTCCGGAACTCAACTCTCAACCTCGGTCATATCCCACAAGACACGTAGGACTATGGCAATACGACAACTACCATACTAGAACTAACATCCATGTACTCAAGCATCGCCGTAGAACACCTCATATAGGTTACCCCCATGACTCAGGAGCTGAAACTGAGGATATGGAAACACACTGGCCTACGATCCCTAGAAACCGTAAGGACACGGATGTGGCCTCGGTCCCCTCGTTGGTGGCAACAACGGTCCTCGAAGAGGAGTGATGCCTCCAACATCGGGCCAGTCTACGCGAGCTAGTAGATGAGTCCTCGATGGGTTCAGCATCTCCAAATCTCCATAGCTTGTCTACAGGATAGGTGCTAGCTGCATCAGGGCTGTCCAAAGACGTGCACAGGTAGCATATAGCTCCATGCGCAGGGCACATGCATCACGATCCCTGTTCTCCAACATCTGAGCAGTCACCTGCAGCCTAGGGTTCTCATGGGAATGATCATATTAGGCTGCACTAAGATAACCATCCTCTCCTCCTAGAGTAGCAGGAACATAGCAGAACTCAGTGTTCTGAAGCAGTCCATGGCGAGATCTCATAATAGTCAACATGGTATAGGCCGCCTCTTGAACTGCCATGTCTATGGTGACACCTAACCCATATAACCAATGCAGCGGCTCTGCAGCTCTTGGAAATGATGGATATATCCTAACAGTACACAAATACTGGCTCTGGTTGAAGTCTTGATACTGCTCCTCCACTGTATACTCTGGGTACCAACAGTAACCAGCCTCCATCAGAACTCTAACCAACATGGCCGTGTGACCCGGTACATCGATGCACCTAGTCAGACGGACCACCTGACAGGAAGGACGAGGGGGCATCTAAAACAGAGAATGATGCAAAGACATTAGAGATTCTAGTAGAAATTGGACAGCATAACGGCTGTAATTGCTCAAAAAGGTTTTTGAGACAACTGCTAAAGATTGGATAGCATAACCACTCGACTATATAGACTCAAATTTCTACTCCAACTGATTGTCACACCAACAATACTCGAGTACCGAAGTTCATTTGCAAACAAGCTAGATAATAGTCCATGGTTAGTAACTTGTCATCCTAATAAATAGATGAGAAGCCTAGTTCTTAACCCCGTAGAAAAGATGAGGATGACTCAGAATAGAATGACTTGGGAAGAGGAGTAAAAAGAGCCTTACGGTCCCTTCCACAATCAATTCCCCTACTTTTCTATAGTGTTTCTAGACTCAACTTCGACCAATTTGGCTTGGTAGTTCTACAGTCAGTCAGGCTCTGATACCAACACCATCGGGACCCCGATCCTAAGTCATAAGAATCCAGCCTGTAACACATCACATCACTTTGCGGCCTCACGCACGGTAACCCCACAGCTGCAGCCTTACCTTAGCCAGGACCGTATGTGAATATGTCGCTAGCATTCAAATGACAGAGAACCCGGGCCGACATGACTAGTCATAGAACCCAAGTGGCACATCCGTACAGAAACATGCATACGTAACCCAGCAATGCAGGTGTTGGTCCCAAGCATGTGTAGACGAGTCATAGCAAACTACAAGGACTCCATTACGTCGTGGGACATAAATGTCATCACTACACATAGACGAGTCGTAGCAGGCTACAGGGACTCCATTACACTGCGAGACATTTCCCCGAAGGGACAATCACAGTAGCAAAGGAGGATACATGCCGGTCAATCAATGTGTCCGGAGCAGTAGCAAGCTACCATGGCTCGGTGGAAACACAAAGAGGCAGTTTCCCGTAAAGAGTACTACTAAAGGCACACAACTAGGTGTCGGATCCCATACATACCATTACACGTCACACGTACGCACGACATGCCCGGTATGCATAGATACAACCATGGCATCACAACATAACCATACAACAACATGAATTTTATTTAAGAGGCTCAGATGAGCCTTGCATAATATGTTCTTACAGATAGGGGTCACATGACCCGACACTCAAGTCATACAAACATGTTCATACAAACCAAGCGGAAGCATAAAGTTGTCTGAGTACAAACAGATGAAAGGGGTAAAAGGCACATGGCTTGACTATCTATAGCCCGCCACAGGGCATAGGTCGTAGCTGGGACACCAGCTATTCGGCATCGTCAACGTCTAGAAAGAACCCACCTAATGGGTCCTGGGTCTCATCTGCAACATTTATTAAGGAAACGTGAGTACAAACGTACTCAGCAAGTCTTTAAAACAGACCTAGTCAATTCATGCTCATGTATCGACAAAGGGGGTAGGTGGAGTTATGTAGCAATGCCAGCTTTGACTCATGGCTAACCTACACTACTCAATTTTAACTCTTTGATTACATTTTAGATATCACACACGAGTCCACTAACTCCATAGCAATACACCACCATGGATTCACTTTCCCTCCTGGGAGAGTGCCATCCACAATACTCACACTTGTCTTGATATTTTTATGAGTATACATTTGATTATCTATGAACAACATAAGTTCTCCAAGTAGTCCATATCCGAGGACGCAGCTATTCGAACAGATTCATACCCTGCAGGGGTGTACTTCTTCACACACGCTCTCGCCACTTATCGGTGTGTGCTCATAAAACCATGCACCTCAGAAACCTTCAAGCGGAAGCCCAGCTAGGGGGTCGGCCACTAGTCCAGGCTATCGCCTATTTTAGACTGAACCCACACGGAAGTCCAACCGAAGTTTCCTCTACGGCCCCAAATGATGTGCGCAGGGTTCCCAAGCCCACCATTCGGGTGACCCTTGGTACACCGTGCCACTACCTACCGCGTCATAACCCACCCCTAGGGTTAGCGCTACGCATGGCTTCCAGCATGCTATAAACACTAGGAACTACTTGCAACACCTGGACCAAGACCTAAGCAATTGATAAGTCGAGAGGGTCAATTATGTATCCCAACGTGTGGTAGTAACTAACCTTGGATCACAAAAATGGAACTCAGTTCCTAAGAACGGTCCCAATGAGACAACCTGCTATGTACTCCTACATAGCCTCTCATCGCTACCTTTACCAAATCGGGTTCATCATTAAGCTTATCACATCAGTATAATATTTGTCGTGGTTTTATCACGACAGATGTCTAGGTGAACGGACTTGGATTCGAGGCCATCACTAAGGTGATGGACTCAAAGGGGTTGATTGGGACGAAGGACACGGGTTTACCTAGGTTCGACCCCTCAAGTCGAGGTAATAGACTACGTCCTGCTTGTGTTTGTATTGCTTGGTGTATCGATTACAAGGGATCTATTGCTTGACCTAGTTCTCGATCGTCTGATCTCTCTCTAAGTCGCCCCGGGTCTCGCCTTTATATAGGAAGTCAAGACCACGGGTCATACAAGTTGTAACCGACTCTCACAATCGTGTCTTATTCTATCTCTACATTGACTTGCCTTCCTGGGTAAGTCGTCTTCGGGCGGCTCACCCGCCCGGGTCTTCATACCTTCTCCGTCTGGGCCACGTCCTGGCCCATCTTGTCAAGCCGCCAAACGTCTTAGGATTAAGACTTCATGGCCTGCTCTTGGGCTGGTGTACGAGCCGCCCGGTGTGACCTGGAGCCTCTGGGATGGGTCTCACCATGGGGTTATATCCCCAACATTAGGCCCCAGGTTGATTTCAGCTTGCTCACTTTAGCCTCCTTCTCAATTATCGGCGAGTCTCCCTTATGTTACCTGAAAATAATGACCCGTCGTGACATCACATCAAATCTGTCAGAAAGATCCTCTAACATCCGCAACAAATCTTTCCCTTATTAAATGGACAGTCCGGGAATCAAGGCGTCCGCCTCGGTCAAATTATATCCGTCGTCTGGATTTTCTCGCCTGTTTCCACCCTTGCCTATTAAATAGGATCGCGAGGGGTGGCATTTTTTTCCTCCCTGCTCGCTCTTCATCTTCTTTCTTTCGACGCCGCCGCTCCAGCACACCTCGGTCCAATGCCGTCTTCACACCGTCGTCGTCAAGGCCGCTGCATCAACCTGTTGGTTCCAGAGTTTTTGCCCGCATCCTCCGCGTCGTCTCCGGTGAGTCCTTCCTCCCCTAGATCTGTAGCCATTCCAGTAGGGTTTTTATGGAGTTCTTCCGCCACTTAGAACATGGGCTCCTCTCCAATGCCGGCCATGCTTAGTCCAAAAAAACTCGATGATATGGTTTCCCCATTGGCGGCGTTCCGTAGGAAACCGATAGCAGTGCTGCGTAGATCTGCAACTGCTCCGCCTGCCGTTTTCAAACTTTCGCCGTTTTGACAGTTCGTCGCTAGGTTTTGAAATAAAACCATTTTTCTTTGCTTTGTAGATCCGCACCCTCAGAGATATGTTGTGAAACCTGTTTTCCACACTTAGCCAAATTTTGCCTTGTCTTCTCATAAATTTGACCCGCCATATAATTCCGGCTCTCGACAACCTGATCTTGGCGGCTTAATCTTATAAAATCCTAGGCTTTTAACCACCCGTAGATATGTGCCGTTCCCTGACTTTTCGTACATTGCTACTTTGCGCATTTTTGAACCGCCGCCATGTCTCGTGCATCATACTCCTGTAATTGGGTCGGCTCTTGCATCACATAAGAATTTTTGATGGATTTTGTACACGCGGGCACCATTCCCGCCAAAGATGTCATTCATTGGCGGGTTTTGGGTAATGAGCTAAAGCCCGTTCCTCAGGAGGGTGAAGTAGTCGTATTTTCAGATCATGTCGGACATGGCTTTGTACCCCCCCCCCCCCCCCGGCTCAAAATTCTTTCAGGACGTTCTTCACTTTTACAAGCTACACCCTCAAGACCTTGCTCCCAACTCCGTTTCCAACATCCACAATTTCCAAGTGCTTAGTGAAGTCTACTTGCAAACAGAGTCGTTCGTCGGTCTCTTTCGTGAGTTTTTTTATGCAAACCGTCAGATGGAGGTGAAGGCCGGCCCAAGCCTAGAGCTTGGCAGAATTTCTATTCAGAGACGCCGGGACATAACCTTTCTGGCTGTTCAGATGCCAAGCCATCCAAAAGACAAGAACAAGACTTGGTTCTATTGTAAAGATACCTCCCCAGAAGGAGAGCATCCCCTACCGGGTTATCGCCCATCTCGGCTCAAGACGACCTCGGAGCTTCCTGGCCGATTGTCAACTGCTGAACGGGCGAAGCTCGAGCTGGCTCATGCCAAGATTAAAGCCCTTATGGCTAACGGACTGATGGGACTGGATTTGATCCGCTGCTGGATTTCTTGGAGGATTATGCCCTTGAGCCGGCGGAATCGCCTTATGTGCGAATATCCGGGCCAGTATGATGATTCCCTCTGTTTCAGCCGGTCAACGTTAATAGAGGATGATATTACAACTGTCATCTGGAGTCTTGTCCATGAAACTTTCGGAGCTTGCAGTGCCATTGGGCTAGCACCTTTCTGCACCACTAACCCGGCTCCAGACATAAGGCGACTCTTTATACTCTCTTCTCTTTATTAGCTATGTCTTGGCAATCCCCTCACTACTTGTCGGCTTATCTTTTCATGATGACTCCGACTTCTGGAAGAAGAAATATGTTCCTTCTCTGAAGAAATCCAGGAAGAAGACCATGGCCAAGAAGACGAACAAGAAGACCACTCCTCAAGAAGAATGGTTTGAACAGCCAGAATCAGACGGCTCAGAGGTATAACTTGACTTTTTTTGCCACCTCTTTATTCACCTTATTGACAACAACCATTCACAGGACAAGACAGAGACCAGCCACGCCAACGCCCCTGAGGTAACTTATGTTTCGTCCGACTCAGAATACTTTGTACCCTAGAAGATACGGCGGGTCATTCGAAAAGTTCCTCTTTCTCATCCTCTTGCTTACTTAGACCCCCAATTTCTTTTGAAAAAGCAATAGCAAGCCACTCGATGCCAGACCCGGAGCGCCAGCTCTACCATTCTCATGCCTGGGTTGCCTAATTCTCCGGCTTAGAGGAAACGTCCAGCTGAGGTACATATTTCTTCTCTGCTTGATTTTACTAATCCTTCCTTTGCAAATTCAAGATTGCCTTAGATTACATGAACTGCTTTTCAGGGATCGTCTCCTTCGTCTGGCGACTCTAGGGCCACTGCACTGCCGCCTCCAAAGATTAATCCGATGTACGTGTTTTTCAAGTCTTACCTCCGAGTCTTTGGTGGTTACAAACCTTGGGCTTTAACCTTTATGCTTTTCTAGGGCTCAAGCCAAGCGAAGGAAGACCAACAAGTCCTCCCCTGGCCCTAATGTTCAAGAACCGGAGCTTGCCAAGACGGATGCTCCCATGCCAGATGTAAATTCCTCGGCGGCTTCTGCAGAGCCGGCAGCTAACGATATTATTCTAGAGAGTCCTCAGAAGGACCATTCCAAGCCGCCGAGCCCTGCCAAGGCTGCTGATGACACCACTACTCCGGACGTCCTGATTACCGGTGCCGACTTCCACTCTCGTCCACCTCATGTGTTGAAAAAGCATAGTGAGACGGCTGAAGCCTCCAAGAAGCTGGAGTTTGAGCTCTCCGCCCTTGAGAAGATGACAACTAACGAACTTCATGCTGGCTATATGAGCCAACTGTCCACACGCCGGGACCTGGAGCTCAAGCTTGTTAACTTAATGAAGAAGAAATATGAGGTATTCTTTACTCTCCTTATACCTTATGTAGCCCCCAAGAGTCGGGTTATTATTGGCTGATGATAACCCGGGTCTTCAATCTTGGTAGAAGTAGAAATATTTAGCCTATAGACCTCAACTTACTTAGAGGTAATATCAAGTCATCGTTGTTAGCCCCCAAGGGCCGGCTCAAAGTTAATAACATTGAACCGGAGCTTTATAGAAGATAGGTAATAGAGCCAATTGTAGCCCCAGAGGCCGGCTCAATCTTTGTCAAAGTTGAGTCGGGACTTTCATTCTGAATAGCTTGAAAAGCCAGTATGTAGCCCCCAAGTTCCGGGTTAACTTGATAAAGATGATCCAGAACTGCTTTTAATCTTGGAGATCAAATAGACATTAGCCCCCAAGTGTCATACATATTGCTTGCAATCTATCTGAGACTTGCTGAATTTTCCTCCTGACGGCTCATTCCATACTTTGCCATGTCATAGGAAGCTTTAAACTAAGCCGGGTCAGAAGTGGCCGGCTTAAAAAATAATCTAGCCACGCAGCAGGCCGCCCGAAGTAAAGCTGATGAAACATGCCGACTCCTCTCCGAAGAACTGACCAAGATTAAGGCTGACTTTGCAACCTTCAAGGAATCTGCTAAGGCTGAACAAGCCGCCCTGACAAAGCGGGCGGATGATGCTGATCAGTGGCTTATGATCGTGTTTGATGAGCTGCAGTCCTTGAAGCGCCACATCAAGAAGATGACAGCCGCAATCTTTCGTAAGTATTTGATAAGTTAACTCAATTTGTGTATTGTACTTGTGCTAGCGACTCATGACGAGGCGTCCATCTTATGCAGGTCCTAGGAGCCACCAACTTGCCTCCGACAGCTTGCTACCCCTGAAGGACATGTATACTCTGACAGAACAACTTTATTGTGGCGTTGTGTGTATAATCAAGGTTGTGATGTACAAACATAATACCCCTTGAACTATCAAGGGGGGCTTAGAGCTTCTGTCCATGCTGCCAAAGCAAATTTTAGAGTTGGAGAGATCAGCCGCCAGTCAGGGGGCGATCACAGCCATAAACCAGGCATTGGCTTTTGCTCCAGAGTTAACTCCGGCTGATATGATGACGGGTTTCCCTCCAAAAAAGATGATGGCTCCGAGTTTACAGAGGCTGACTATGCACGGTGTGTAAAGGCTTCCAAAGTCCTTGCTTCCGTGTTAGCAGAAGAAGTCAACTTGGAGACATACCAGGCGACTTACAACGCTGACCAAAAAAGAATTTGCGGCCCTCTATTTGAGTCCATGGATCTGACGCCTGCCCGTAGTAAGAATCTTTTTGCCTCTAAACTTGACCTGCCCCCCTTCTTTGAAGAAGGAACCTTTGCGGCTTTAACCAACTGCAACTAGGACTTGGAAAATCTTCAGATCAAGGCAGTCGAAGACCTGGAGCAGCGTGACCCGCCAGCCAGCTGATCGCGCTATGAACGCTTATTGATAGCTGGCTCTTTCTAACTCGCCATGAGCGGTGTAAAAAACTTTAAGATATTTTTGTGCTCCACAGAGAGCATATGTGAGAGCACATTTTCTCCCTTGGTGGTTTTGGTAATTAATAACAACATATAAGTCATTGAACTAATGTTTCCAATAAGTATATTTCAGGAAATGTTCAATGAGAGGATTGTCAAAAAGGAGATTGTGGAAGAACCCCAAGATGCAAGGAAATAGGTTGGTCAAGCTTCAAGCAAGAGGATTCTACATTTTATATTTGTGAGAAATCACTTTGAGTCCATAGGAAAGCCGATACTATTAAAAGGGGGTAAAGTTTTGTTGGTGAACAATATGCTCAAACGTGCACAAGTGATAGTCGCCAAAAACATCGACAAAACTCTCCCACCAAAGTCTGTTCTATACCCAACACTCAAAATCGGTGCAACCAACTATCCCACTTCGGTGCCACCAATTCCAGTACCTAGACAGACTCTGCCAAACCCTAGCCACTTCGGTGCAACCGATTCCATACCGGTGCCACCGAGTTTAGGTTGCCAACTTTCTCTTACGCAAATTCACATTTTCGGTTCCACCGAGAATGTTGTATCGGCGTCACCGAGATTGGAAATCTGACCTTTGGTCACCTTATTGGTGCAACCGAGAATAGAATATCGGTCCCTCCGAGATTCAAAAGTTGCCACCTTTTGGTTACTTCGGTACCACCGAGATTAACACATCGGTGTCACCGAGTTGGTCATTTTGTGTGTAACGGTTGGATTTTTAGGGATGCCTATATATACCCCTTCACCACCACTCACTCGAAAGAGAAGCACTCAGCACTATTCCATACCTATCCTATCAGATTTTTCGACAGAGAACCACCTACCCTTGTGTTGAGGTCAAGATCTTCCACTCCAATCATATGGATCTTGATTTCTAGCCTCCCCAAGTTGCTTTCCACCAATCCTATCTCCTCTACCAAGGCAAACCCATGAGAGAGAGATTGTGTGTTGAGGAGCCTATCATCTTGAAGCACAAGAGCAAGGAGTTCATCATCATTACCGAGCCTATTACCTTTTGGAGGGTGGTGCCTCCTAGATTGGTTAGGTGTCGCTTGGGAGCCTCCTACTTTGTATTGTGGAGTGAACCAAGAAGTTTGTAAGGGCAAGGAGATTGCCTACTTCGTGAAGATCTACCCCATAGTGAGGCTAGTCCTTCGTGGATGGAAGCCATATGGAATAGTCAAGGTTGCTACTTCGTGGGCCCTTTTGGATGGAGCCCTCCATGGACTCTCGTGACCGTTACCCTCCGTGGGTTGAAGACTCCATAAACGTGGATGTACGATAGCGCCACCTGTTAGAACCATGGGAAAATCATCATGACCACAATTGAGTTTGATTTTCCTACCCTATCCCTTCTCTACATGCTTGTTGTTACTTTCTACTCCTATATACTCTTAGACTTGCATGTGTAGGGTGTACTTGACTTTCCATGAAATGCTAAAAACTATCAACCATAAAATTTGGTATAGGCAAAACCTTTAATTGGTCAAGTAGTCTAATCACCCCCCTCTAGACCTACTTTCGATTCTACAAGTGGTATCAGAGCATTGTTCTCCATTGCTTAGGTCTCACAACCTAGGAGAAGTATGGCGTCTAGTGAGGGAAGTTATCACCATAGAGGTCCGTACTTTGATGGCACTAATTTTGCTAGTTGGAAGCATAAAATGAAAATGCATATTCTTGGTCATAACCCCGCCGTTTGGGCTGTTGTTTGTGTTGGCTTGCAAGGTGAGTTCTTTGCAGATGGACGGGAACCGGATCGTGAAGCGACCGCGGATGAATTGAAGATGTTGCAATACAATGCTCAAGAATGTGACATTCTCTTCAACTGCTTATGCCCCGAAGAATTTAACAAAATCAGCCGTCTTGAGAATGCAAAGGAGATTTGGGATACTTCGGTTGATATGCACGAAGAAACTGAGTCCATGAGAGAATCCAAGTTAGATGTTCTTCAAGGTCAACTTTACAAGTTCAAGATGAAGGATGGTGAAGGAGTCGCAGAGATGTACTCTAGGCTAGCTCTCATCACCAATGAGATTGCCGGCTTAGGAAGCAAAGAAGTGACCGACAAATTCATCATCAAGAAGATACTTAGAGATTTGGATGAGAAATACGACACCGTGTGCACATTAATCCAAATGATGCCAAACTATAAAGATCTCAAGCCTACAAAAGTCATTGGAAGGATTTTCGCTCCTGAGATGACACTCAAAGATAAAGAAGAGCTTCATCACAAGTCTAGCGGTGCTTACAAAGCCACAAGTGATGCTCCCACAACTTCGAGCAACAACGTTGTCACCAATGAAGAAATAAGCCTCATGGTCAAGAAATTCAACAAGTTCTATAGGAATAGAAGCAAAGCAAGAACCTCCAACTCAAGATATGAAGAGAAGCGTTCGTCAAGTCATGACGGCAATTGCTACAATTGTGGGAAGCCCGGACACTACTCAAATGAGTGCATGTCTCCTTACAAAAGAAGAGAAGAGTCACCTCGAAGACGAAGCTCAAGAAATGAATCACCACAAAGAGAGAGAAGGAGTAGAGATGATCGTTATGAACGAAGACACTCAAGGAGAAGTAGGACAAATACACCAAGAGCTACACAAGAAGAAAACATCAAGCTCATGTTGGTGAATGGGTTTCCGGCTCTGACTCTGACAACAACTCTAAGAGAAGCTATCACTCTGACTCCGACTATAGTCAAGATGATGGTGTTGCCGGAATTGCTCTAGTGACTACCAACTCCTACGATCTATTTGATTCACAAAATGAAGGCAGTGGAAGTTGCTTCATGGCTAAAGGCCCCAAGGTATCACACCCCGAGTATATTGATTTTGATAGTGATGAAGATGATCTACTTTGTGATGATGACTTACTTTATGATAAAACTAGTGATAGTGATCAAAATGAACTTGATAATTCTCATGCTAGTCGAGATAAGTCAATTGATGATGATAAGATGAAAATAGACCAACTAACTAAAGAACTAAACACTCTTAAGTAGCTCATGAATCTACTCTCGAAGATCATAGAGAGCTTGTGAGAACTCATGAGAAGCTACGCTTCGAGAAGCTCAACTTGGAGGAAGAGCATGAGTTTCTCAAAGCTATAAATGATGATCTCTGGAAGAAGACCCCATCTTATCTAGCAAAACGACTACTCTTGTCTACTTTCATGCCTTAAGTTAAAACTAAGCAATCTAGTAACAAAGGCAAGAAAGATTCTTCATCTAGTAGCAACAATAAAAGTGATAAATCCAATGATGTTGCTGTTGGGGAACGTTGCATGGGAAACAAAGTTTTTTTCCTACGCACACGCAAGATCTATCCATGGTAATGAGCATCTATGAGAGGGAGAGTGGATCTACATACCCTTGTAGATCGCTAAGCGGGAAGCGTTAAGAAACGCGGTTGGTGTAGTCGAACATCTTCGCGATCCAAATCGCCGAGCGTCCCGCGATCACATCACGATCCATCCCGCGATCCAATCACGATCCGTCCCGCGAACTCATCACGATCCGTCCCACGATCTCATCACGATCCGTCCCGCGATCTCATCACGATCCGTCCCGTGAACACATTACGAACGGTCTCGCGATCTTGTTCACGGTCTTCCGATCTAGCGCCGAACGGACGGCACCTCCGCATTCAGCACACGTGCAGCTTGATGACGATCTCCACCGTCTTGATCCAGCAAGAGGAAGTGGAGAGGGATAAGATTTCACCGGCAGCGTAACGGTGCTCCGGTGATGGTGGTGGAGCAATTCCGGCAGGGCTTCGCCTAAGCACTGCAGAAAACCGATCTAGAGGAGAAACTATGCACTAGAGGAACGGGTAGCACGTGGCTGAAAATTCTGTGCCAAAACCCTAAAATCCTCTAGTATATATAGTAGGAGAGTAGGAGGAGTCTTGGCTGCAAAAAATCCAGCCCTTCGGTCAACCAAAGTGGGGAGGAGAGGAGGACTCGTCCTCCAATCCTAGTAGGACTAGGATTCCTCCTTTTTTTGGCCTTTTTCCACCTTCTTCCCTTTGGGATTTTTCTCCCAGCCGCATGGGACTTGTGTGGGACTTCCACCAGACCACAAAAGGCTGGTATTTACTCTCCCACAGCCCATGAAGCCTCTTGGGTCGAAATACCCCTCCCGGTGGCCTCCCGGTACACTACCGGCACTCCCGGTACATTACCGATTAGCCCGAAACTTTTCCGGCGACCAAAATGGGACTTCCTATATATCAATCTTTATCTCCGGACCATCCGGAGCTCCTCGTGATGTCCGGGATCTCATCCGGGACTCCGAACAACCTTCGGTCACCACCATAGATAACTCTATACTACCGAAACGTCACCAAACCTTAAGTGTGCAGACCCTGCGGGTTCGAGAACTATGTAGACATGACCGAGACACCTCTACGATCAATAACCAATAGCAGGCCCTGGATGACCATCTTGGTTCCTACATATCCTACGAAGATCTTTATCGATCAAACCTCTATGTCAAGGATTCAGTCAATCCCATATAACGTTCCCTTTGTTCTTCGGTATGATACTTGCCCGAGATTCGATCGTCGGTATCTCCATACCTAGTTCAACCTTGTTACCGACAAGTCTCTTTACTCGTTCTGTAATACAAGATCCCGTGGCTAACACTTAGTCACATTGCTTGCAAGGCTTTGTTGTGATGTTGTATTACCGAGTGGGCCCTGAGATACCTCTCCGTCACACGGAGTAACAAATCCCAGTCTTTATCCATGCCAACCCAATAGACACCCTCGGAGATACCTGTAGAGCACCTTTATAGTCACCCAGTTACGTTGCGATGTTTGATACACACAAGGCAATCCTCCGATGTATGTGAGTTGCATGATCTCATGGTCATAGGAACATATACTTGACATGCAGAAAACAGTAGCAATAAACTGACACAATCATATGCTACGTGTTTTGTTTGGGTCTTGTCCATCACATCATTCTCCTAATGATGTGATCCCGTTATCAAATGACATCACATGCCAATGGCTAGGAAACCTTGACCATCTTTGATCAACGAGCTAGTTCACTAGAGGCATACTAGGGACATAGTGTTGTCTATTTACCCACACATGTAATGTGTTTCCATTCAATACAATTATAGCATGGATAATAAACGATTATCGTGAACAAGGAAATATGATAATAACTAATTTATTATTGCCTCTACGGCATATTTCCAACAGTTGCTTCTAGTAGTTCTATTGATTCCACTAATGATGCTTCTCTTAGCCAAGTTACACTTGAGCAAGAAAATGCTTTATTGAAAGGAATTATAGAAAAAGGTATCTACAAGAGTCTTGCCGGATGTAAGCAATTTGAGGAAATTGTACGCAAGCACGGAGGATACCGGAAGAATCATGGTGTTGGCTACTTCAACGCTAATGGAGTTGAGTGGGAAGAAGGTCAATATCCCAAGTCCAAGTTTGTTCCTCAAAAGGAGAAGTATGAAAATACTCTTCCCAAGGGGACAAACACTCAAGATGACCTTCCACCACAAGACCACAAGCTCAAGGGAAAGAACAAGCTTCAAGATGACATTGACTCATATGAAGATAAACCCCTAGCTTTGGTGGAGTGGGTTCCCAAGCCTACTTCAAGATCAACTACTACAAAGGCCACTTCAACACCAAGGATCCCCATCAACTTGATGTAGGTTCCCAAGAAAAAGAACTAGTAAGTTCTTGAGGGGTGACTCCGCCAATGAAATTCACTCACATTCATTATTGGCAAGAACTTTTTGCACTCAACATCAACTCAATGCAATAGTTCAAGGAGTCACACATTCCCTCAATGGTGAGCAAGGGACAAGGTAATCAACAAATCAATGGACATCATAACACATGCTTTGCACTCCATGTCCATAGATATCCTTGTATTTGTCTCTTGTATGTTGGGACTAACCCATGTAGGTGAGAGGAGTAAGGAAACAACAAGGATGCTCCCAACTCTTGGTGATCTATATCAACATTGAGCATCCACAACTACCTCACCAACATGAAGTCTTCATCGACAAAACCCAAGGTTAGTTCATCCCTCTTATGAGGGGATGTCACATTAAGGGGGAGCTTTACTCTAATTCTTGAGTCGAAGCATCTCTTAACATGTGACAACATTAAATGCTTTATGAAAAGTGGTAACCCCACTTGTGCTTAAACGATGAGTATGACCTATGATCAAGTACTCTTACTAGGCTCCTAAGTCAAATACTCATATATAGAAGACTTTGTCATCGCCCAAGTGCTTCTTAGATGCTAGTGTGTTTGCGCATGTTCATCATGATTTCTTTTGACATCTTATTGTGTGAGCACATTGGTCTACATTTATTTTCTCATTCGAGGATATCCAATTGTTTCTATTTGGTTTTTGATTTATCTTTTGCCAATTGGATGGACAAGAATGCCTAGGACTACTCTTTATCTATCTATGCTTTCTCATCTCATATTCCATTCATGCTGCATCACAAAATTTGAACAAGTGATTTTCAATCCCTCTGTGTGTGGAGCACTCAGAGTTTCGTATCGACAAGGACTGACCATTAAAACCTCCAAGGTGCAACTCGGTGGAACCAACACCAAAATCTCGGTCTCACCGATTGCCTAGGGTTGATCTGGTTTCAATCTCGGTATCACCGATTCCTTTTTCTCGGTTACACCCAGTGTCCCTGTCAGCTGACAATTGAGGCACTCGGTGACACCGAAAACTTAGAATCACTGTCACCGACAGTGATGGGTATATAACTCTGGACCCCGACATTTTGAAATTTCATCTTCATAGGTCGCGCTCCAAAACCCTAAGCTGTCGTTCCAAAGACCCCTGGTCATCGCCCTTGACTTCCCGAGCTCCTCCGCCACTGGGAATCTCCACGGTCGATGTAATCTTCACAAACGTTGCTGCCATAGAGAATCCACACCAAGCTAGGGTATGGATTCAATCTCTAGTGCGCTCCCATTCTGATTCTTGCGCATTGGACCTTGTTTTCTCTATAAGTCACCTATTGCTCATTCATCTATCCACTAGAAATTGCAAAATCTCGAGTTAGATGGATTTTCTAGGGTTTCCCTATTCGCTCGATACATCTCGGTGGAACCGAAATGAAAATATCAGTCTCACCGATATACTTTTCTGTGCTATTGAGAACTGAGTTGGTGGAACCGAGTGGCTCTTTTCGGTCCTACCGAAAAGGCTGCCAAGTTCCTATTAAGGAGTTGGTCTGTCTTGGCCCCACCGAAAATTTCATTTCGGCTGTACCGATATGTATGTGACAGATTGCAAAACTTTTGAAAAACTCATTGCTCAAATTTCAAAAAATAGCCTCATTTTTTGACGACTCATCTACTTCTGCTCATCTACACTCTATTCATAGGGTCAGCATGTCAGGTTCAGAAGACAGTCAGAACAGGTCAGAGCAGAGAGCAGACATGAGTTCAGGCACAAGCCCAGAGCCCAGTTCATTCTTAGATCCAGGCACCCCTAGCTCACATGGGTTTCCCAAGGCTGCCACCAGAACCAGAAAGAGGTTGAACTCAGAAGAAGAAGATACAGACTTTGTCCGTAAGGAGGTTCTTGCTAAGAAGCAAGAGAAGGCTACCAAGAAAGCTGCAACTGAAGCTACTTCCTATAGAAGGATTGTCAGCAAAATATATGCACTAGCTTCAACCTTCAAGGCTTATGAGACTGCCAAAGTAACTGTTTCTGTTGAGATCCCCAAGAAAGCTATGCCTAAGAAGGCAGGAGAGAAAAAGGCTAGGAAGAGGATCATTCATGTGATTGGCAGGCCTACCTCCATGTTTGAGGATCCAGAAGCTGTTGATGCTAAGGAAGAGGAGGTTGAGCCAGCAAAGGCTCCTCCCAAGAAGAAGGCAAAGAAGTTGATGTCTGATGCTATGCCCAAAACCAGCACATCTAAGAAGGCTACTAAGAAGCCCAAGAGGACCACTAGGAGATTCCAACCTCTGAGAAGAACAAAGGGAATGCCTCAAGAGCTGAAGCTGATGATGATCTGACAACGTTAATGAAGCTTAGACCACACCTCCCTGTTCATAATGCCAGGTATCCAGTAGCTGAGGACATGAAGAGGAGAAAGGACTCGGGACTGAGGGCATGGAGAGCTATTGATCCTTATGCCCAAAGAAAGAATACAGCTGTGGACTACATGTTCTATACCAAGGAGAAGCAGGACTTCTATGAGACTGTGCTCTTTGACAAGAGTCCAGCTGTCAGCGATATGCGATACGTTGATTGGAAGTACATAAAGGAGAATGAGGACTACTTTCCAAGTGTCCAGGACAACTTCCATTGCATTGGTCTTGATGAATTCATAGGCAGAGAATTCACAACATGGAATGACGAGATGATCATGCAGTTCTACTCCACTACACACTTCTACGGAGATGGTAGAATTGTGTGGATGACTAAAGGTGTCCAATATGAATCAAGTGTTGAGGAATGGGAAGAGATCTTAGGAGTTCCTGAAGCACAGGATGGTGACCTGGATGTCTACTCAGAATCTAAGGCTAGTCACAATGCTATGGCCAACATGCATAAGGAGATCCCTGCTGACAAAGTGAAGTCTCACCAGCTAGGGTCCATTTACTATCTCCAGGCTGGCCTACACACTATCAACACCATTCTGAGGCATACTATGATGCCCAAGTCCGATGATGACAAGATGATCCGAGGCCACTCCATCAACCTGTTGATCCATCTTGACACTCACACCAGGATCAGAGTCATGACTTGATTGTAGAGACAATCAAGAGGGTTGCTGCTGATGAGAAGTGCTCATGCTATTATGCACCCTACATCCAGATGCTCATAAACTCTAGACTAGAGAAGCACATCTTTGCCCTGGATCACCCACATTTTCCCCTACAGCCAGATCTAGAGGACAACGTCATGGTGATGGAAGCAGATCATCCCACTTCTGCTGCAGCTCAGGAAGCAGCAGAGACCGTGAGAGCCACTAGTGCTCAAGCCCCTCGATCTAGGAGCGAGCAAATGGATTTGTTGATATCATCTGTTCAGAGAATGCAAAAGGACATTAAGGGGATTCTGGATAACCAAAACAGTCTTGTTAGGATCTTTGAGACCAGAATCAAGCCCCTTGCTGATAAAGTGGACGGGCTGGCGAAGATAGTCACAGAACTTTAGCATGGAGTTGACTCTGTGAAAATCCCTCAGGTCTCTTCTACTTCAGATGATGATGATGATGAAGAGGAGGAATCACCTCTAGGGACAAGCACTCAGTTCACTACTCAGGCCAGATCAGCCACAGTGCTAGCTCCAACAGCTCCATCAGCTCCATCAGTGACCACTCCAGCTCCATCTACGACATCTGCAGAGATCTTCACCGACACCGTCATCTCGACTCCTTCATCAACAACCGAAGGAGATGCACCCAAGAACGCTTAGATGTATGCCTTTGAACTTTTTGGTAACTTGTTGCCAAAGGGGGAGAAGTGTATATAGATCTATAGGCTTCGAGCGAGAGCGAGATTTATCTTTTTTACTTGCTTTTCAAAAACATTTGGTTCTTTTGATTTGATGTGAGATACTTTTGTGTTTGTGTTATGCTACTATGTTATCGGTGATGCTACTATTTCCTATCATCTTAATGCTCATGAGATGATCATTCACCCTTACTTATGTGTGTTGTGCCATGTTATTCACTCTAATTATTCTCGCACACCACCAAGTTGTATGTGACATGCAAGAAGTACCCCATATACCTAATCGATTGTGCATTTGCATTCAAACGCAAGTTCAAAATAATGCACAAATTTAGGGGGAGCTCTTGCTTATCACATACCTCTCAAAGCGAAGATTAATCTCATTGATTTTATCACATGTCGAAGCTTTAATCTATATGTTGTGATCAATTACCAAAGAGGGGGAGATTGAAAGCACATTTGCTCCCTTGGTGGTTTTAGTAATTAATAACAACATATAAGTCATTGAACTAATGTTTCCACTAAGTATATTTCAGGAAATGTTCAATGAGAGGATTGGCAAAAAGGAGATTGTGGAGAAACCCCAAGATGCAAGGAAATAGGTTGGTCAAGCTTCAAGCAAGAGGACTCTACATTTTATATTTGTGAGAAATCACTTTGAGTCCATAGGAAAGCCAATACTATTAAAAGGGGCTAAAGTTTTGCTGGTGAACAATATGCTCAAACGTGCACAAGTGATAGTCGCCAAAAACATCCACAAACCTCTCCCACCAAAGTCTATTCTATACCCAACACTCAAAATCGATGCAACCAACTATCCCACTTCGGTGCCACCGATTCCAGTACCTAGAACGACTCTGCCAAACCCTAGCCACTTCGGTGCAACCGATTCCATACCGGTGCCACCGATTTTAGGTTGCCAACTTTCTGTTACGCAAATTCACATTTTCGGTTCCACCGAGAATGTTGTATCGGCGTCACCGAGATTGGAAATCTGACCGTTGGTCACCTTATCGGTGCAACCGAGAATTGTATATCGGTCCCTCCGAGATTGAAAAGTTGCCACCTTTTGGTCACTTCGGTACCACCGAGATTAACACATTGGTGTCACCGAGTTGGTCATTTTGTGTGTAATGGTTGGATTTTTGGGGATGCCTATATATACCCCTTCACCACCACTCACTCGAAAGAGAAGCACTCAGAACTATTCCATACCTATCCTATCAGATTTTCTGAGAGAGAACCACCTACCCTTGTTTTGAGGTCAAGATCTTCCACTCCAATCATATGGATATTTATTTCTAGCCTCCCCATGTTGCTTTCCACCAATCTATCTCCTCTACCAAGCCAAACCCGTGAGAGAGAGATTGTGTGTTGAGGAGCCTATCATCTTGAAGCACAAGAGCAAGGAGTTCATCATCATTACCGAGCCTATTACCTTTTGGAGGGTGGTGCCTCCTAGATTGGTTAGGTGTCGCTTGGGAGCCTCCTACTTCGTGTTGTGGAGTGAACCAAGAAGTTTGTAAGGGCAAGGAGATCGCCTACTTTGTGAAGATCTACCACATAGTGAGGCTAGTCCTTCGTGGACGGAAGCCGTATGGAATAGTCAAGGTTGCTACTTCGTGGACCCTTTTGGGTGGAGCCCTCCGTGGACTCTCGCGACCGTTACCCTCCATGGGTTGAAGACTCCATAAACATCGTTGTACGATAGCACCACCTATCGGAACCATGGGAAAAATCATCGTGTCCACAATTGCGCTTGATCTTCCTACCCTATCCCTTCTATACATGCTTGTTGTTAGTTTCCGCTGCTATATACTCTTAGACTTGCATGTGTAGGGTGTACTTGACTTGCCATTAAATGCTAAAAACTGTCAACCATAAAACTTGGTATAGGCAAAACCTTTAATTGGTCAAGTAGTCTAATTACCCCCCCTCCAGACCTACTTTCGATCCTACAATATGTAATAGACTGGTAGTAACTTTGTCTTTGCTTGAATTGTGCCATCGTGCACATATGAAATAGTCCGACTTAACATATATATGCCATCTTCCTTGTGCTTCTCATTGGATGATTTACCGGCTCTTGGCAGCTTAATTTGCTCCAAGAATAGATGTATCTTTATATCGTTAGAAGGGCGGCTTAAAAGCATAACCTAAAGATTCTATATCTTCCTAACGTGTTGACGGAGTCAACTGTTTGGCTTAAGAGCCAGCCAATAGGGTTTGATAAGCTACACCCGTATGGTGGGAAGCCCCCTGGATGGCCATGTTGACTTGTCAACATTTTTGGCTTAAGAGCCGGCTGTTAGAGTTAGATAAGATACACCCGGAGGGTGGGAAGCCCCCTTCGACAACTAAGTTGACTGTCAACTTTTTTGACTGAAGAATCGGCTGTTAGGGTTAGATAAGCTACACCCGTAGGGTGGGAAGCCCCCTTCGACAGCTATGTTAACTTGTCAACATTTTTGGCTTAAGAGCCGGTTGTTAGGGTTATATAAGCTACACCCGGAGGTGGGAATCCCCCTTTGACAACCAAGTTGACTTGTCAACTTTTTTGTCTTAAGAGCTGGCTGTTAGGGTTAGATAAGCTACACCCGTAGGGTGGGAAGCCCCCTTCGACAGCTATGTTGACTTGTCAACATTTTTTGGCTTAAGAGCCGGTTGTTAGGGTTAGATAAGCTACGCCCGGAGGTGGGAAGCCCCCTTCGACAGCCAAGTTGACTTGTCAACTTTTTTGGCTTAAGAGCGGGTTGTTAGGGTTAGATAAGCTACACCCGTAGGGTGGGAAGCCCCCTTCGACAGCTATGTTGACTTTTCAACATTTTTTGGCTTAAGAGCCGGTTGTTAGGGTTAGATAAGCTACACCCGGAGGTGGGAATCCCCCTTCGACAACCAAGTTGACTTGTCAACTTTTTTGGCTTAAGAGCCGGTTGTAAGGGTTAGATAAGCTACACCCATAGGGTGGGAAGCCCCCTTCGACAACTATGTTTTGGATCTTTCTTGCATGTATGAAGATATACGAAATGGCAGAGGCCCCGACTTGCAGGAATGCTACTTTATTCATATATAAATATGATATGTACAATGATAGTGTACAATGTCGAGTCTCAACAACTCAAGTATAATAAGGCCGCAGATGCGCTATGTTCCACGGCCGGTTGGCCTCCTGCCCCGAGGTATCTGAGTCGTCCCGGATGTCAATGAGATAATATGACCCATTGTTGAGATTTCTGCTCACCACAAAAGGTCCTTCCCATGGAGGAGATAACTTATGCATATTTGTCTAGTCTTGAATCAGCCACAACACTAAGTCGCCTTCTTGAAACGTCCGGGTCTTGACTCTGCAGCTATGATAGCGGCATAGGTATTGCTGAAAGATCGCCGAACGAGCAGACGCTAGTTCTTGTTCCTCCTCCAAAGCATCCAACGCGTCTTGACGTGCCGTCTCATTGTCCATCTCAACATAAGCCACCACTCATGGCGAGTCATGCCGAATGTCACTTGGTAACACGGCCTTTGCACCGTAAACCATGAAGAAAGGTGTATAACATGTGGATCTGTTGGGGGTAGTTCTGATGCTCCATAAGACGGATGACAACTCTTCCACCCAACACCCTAGCGTCCGCCGTAAAGGAACCATAAGCCGGGGCTTGATACCTCTCAAGATTTCTTGGTTAGCACGCTCCGCCTGACCGTTGGACTGTGGATGAGCAACTGCAGAAACATCAAGCCGGATGTGTTCCAGGTCGCAGAATTTTTTCATAGCCCCCTTAGACAAGATTGTGCCATTGTCCGTGATGATGTTGTGAGGGTAACCAAAATGGTAGATCAGCTTTTTGATGAACTGAACCGCCGTAGCTGCATCACACTTGCTGACAGGCTCAGCTTCTACCCACTTGGTAAATTTATCAACCACCACCAAGAGGTGCGTTTTCTTGTCCTTGGATCTCTTGAAAGGCCCGACCATATCGAGTCCCCAGACTGTAAACAGCCAAGTAATTGGTATCATCCGCGACTCTTGGGCCGGGACATGAGCATGCCGGCCAAACTTTTGATAGCCTTCGCACTTGCAGACCAGATCCTCTACATCCTTGTGAGCCGTCAACCAGAAGAAACCATGCCGAAAAGCCTTGGCCACCAGAGATTTTGAGCCGGCGTGATGTCCACAATCACAAGCATGAATTTCATTCAAGATTTCTTTGCCTTCTTCTGGTGAAACACAACGTTGAAATACTCCGATGACGCTGCATTTGTGCAACTCGCTATTAATTATCGTCATGGACTTAGACCGCTAGGTGATATGTCTGGCCAGATTTTCATCATCAGGTAAGTCGCCTGGGTCAAATACGCCAAGTAAGGCACAGTCCAATCCGGAATGGCATGTAAAGCCTCCACCAATTGTCCCTTCAGGTCAGGAACAACCAAATCTTCCTCTGAGGGTAATTTGACTGTCGGGTGATGTAAGACGTCCAAAAAGATATTGGGCGGCACCGGCTTTCGCTGAGAGCCTAACCTTGACAGGGCATCCGCCGCCTCGTTCCTGCGACGATCAATATGATCCACCTGATAACCCTTGAAGTGACCAGCAATGATGTTCACCCCTTGACGATAAGCCGCCATCTGCGGATCCCTAGAATCCCAAGTGCCTGAAACTTGCTGATCCGCAAGGTCTGAGTCGGCGAAGCACCTTACCCAGCTTAAGTTCATCTCCTTAGCCACCCTGAGGCCATGAAGTAGGGCTTCATACTCAGCTGCATTATTAGTGCAAGGGAACATCAGCCAAAGTACATAGCAGAACTTATCACCTTTGGGAGATGTTAAAACAACTCCTGCCTCTGATCCTTCCAGCTGCTTGGATCCATCAAAGTGTATTGTCCAGTATGTGTTATCTAGCTTTTCTTCAGGCGCCTGACAATGTGTCCAATCGTTTATGAAATCCACAAGGGCTCGAGACTTGACAGCCGTATGAGGTACGTATTTCAGATTGAGAGGTCCCAACTCCAATGCCCACTGAGCAATCCTACCAGTGGCTTCTCTGTTTTGAATTATGTCCCCCAACAGAGCAGAGCTGACCACAGTAATCTGGTGTCCTAAGAATTAATGCTTTAACTTGTGGTTGGCCATGAACACCCCATACACTAGCTTCTGGCAATGTGGATACCTCTGCTTGGACTCTGTCAGGACCTCACTGATATAATAAACCGGCCTCTGAACCGGATACTCTTTCCCTGCTTCCTTGCGCTCGACCACAATTGCAACGCTGACAGCCCAGTTGTTAGCCGCCACATATAGGAGCAAGGGCTCTTTCTCAGCCGGAGCAGCTAAAACCTGTGGCTGAGTAAGCTGCTTCTTGAGCACCTCAAACGCTTCACCCGCCGCCGTACTCCAGACAAAATTGTCTATCTTTTTCATCATTTGATACAAAAGGGATGGCTTTCTCACCAAGGCGGCTTATAAACTGGCTCAACGCGGCGATCCGCCCTACCAGGCGTTGGACATCATTGATACAAGCTAGCTCAGGCAGGGAGGTGATAGCCTTGATCTTATCTGGGTTAGCTTCGATGCCACGCTTAGAAACCAGAAATCCCAAGAGCTTGCCAGCCGGAACTCCAAAGACACACTTTGTCGGGTTAAGCATCATCTTATAGATCCGCAGATTGTCAAAGGTTTCCTTTAAGTCATCAAGCAGGGTCTCCTTCTTCCTTGATTTGATCACAACATCATCCACATAAGCATGAACGTTGCGTCCAATCTGATTGTGAAGACAATTCTGCACGCAGCACTGATAAGTTGCCTGGGCACTCTTGAGCCCGAAAGGCATACCCACATAGCAGAAGGCTCCAAAAGGCGTAATGAAGGCCGTCTTCTCTTGGTCCTTAACCACCATCTTGATCTGATGATGCCCCGAATAAGCATCCAGGAAGCATAAACTTTCGGAACCCGCCATAGCATCAATGATTTGATTAATACGAGGGAGAGCAAAAGGATCAGCCGGACGGCCTTGTTCAGATCCGTATAGTCCACACACATACGCCATGTGCCGTTCTTCTTGAGCACAAGCACCGGGTTAGCAAGCCACTCCGGGTGAAAAACCTCGATGATGAAACCTGCCGCTAAGAGCCAGGCGACCTCTTCCCCAATGGCCTTGCGTCTCTCCTCATTGAACCACCATAGAAATTGCTTGACAGGTTTAAACTTAGGATCCACATTAAGGTTATGCTCAACGAACTCTCTCGGTACACCCGGCATGTCAGAAGGTTTCCATGCAAAGATGTCCCGATTCTCACGGATGAATTCGATGAGCGCGCTTTCCTATTTGGGATCCATGTTGGCCCCAGTAATGAACTATTTGGATGAGTCACCCGGCGTAAAATCCACCGCCTTGGTATCATCCGCCAAAAATTTGAGGGGCGGCTCAACCTCCATCATAGGCTTCTTCAGTGGGGTCATATCCTCCGGGTTAACATTCTCCTTATAGAACTTGAGTTCCGCCTCAGCATAACTGGATTCCGCATAAGCCGCGTCTCCTTCTTCGCACTCAATAGCCGTATTCCGATCACCATGAATAGTGATCATGTCTTTTAACCCAGGCATCTTGAGCTGTAAGTAGACATAACAGGGCCTAGCCATGAATTTAGCATAAGCTGGCCGCCCAAACAATGCATGATAAGGGCTCTTGATCTTGACCACTTCAAACAACAAGGACTCCACCCTGTAGTTGTACTCGTCACCAAAGGCGACTTCCATAGAAATCCTGCCCACCGAGTAGGCTGACTTGCCCGGTACCACACCATGAAAAACGATTGATGAGGGCTTAAGGTCTTTATCAAGCAGCTTCATCCGCCGAAAGGTATCATAATACAGGATGTTGATGCTACTGCCACCATCCATAAGTACCTTATTCACCATATATCCTCCCACTTGGGGGGCAACTACCAAGGCTAGCCGCCCTGGGTCATCAACATGCGGTGGGTGATCCTGCCGGCTCCATGTTATGTCATACTCAGACCACTTCAAGTATTGCGGCAGAGCCGGCACGACTGTGTTAACCGCTTGCTTGCGCAATTTCTGATCCCGCTTGTTAAGGCTAGTCGTAAAAACATGATATTGGCCCGAACTAAGCTGCTTTGGATTACTCTAATACCCAGATTGATTATGCTATTGCGGATTGTTGTTACCAGATTGCTGAGGATGTCCTCCTTGATTGCCCTGACCATGATGATCAGACCCTGAGCCACCGGATCCAAATCCGGCTCCTGACCCGCCTGGTCCTGAGCCACCGGGCGGGCCACCACCATGGTTGTTGTGTTGCTGCATGCTATAATTCTTGAACTTCTGCATGATATGGCAATCACCCCATGTGTGCGCCGCAGGTTTATCGGGCCGGCTGTGCTCCGGATAGGGTTTTTTGAGCATTTCCTCCAAATTGAAAGGAGTCATATTCTTGTTAAAAGGCGGTCTTCCCATTGCCCTTAGGATGATTCTGGCTGGTGCTCGCATTGGCCACCAGTTCTGACCCGCCATCCGGGTTTTTCCGCTTGCTCTGGTTACCGTTGTTCGCCGCACCCTTGCCCTGGTTGTTCCTCTTACCTTGGCTGGCCTTCTCGTCATCAGAGCTTGGATCCTCTATGTTATCAGAGTCAGCATACTTTATGAGAGCTGCCATGAGTTCTCCCATGTACTGACACGTATGCTTGAGCCAGCCGAGCTTCTGCTTCAGAGGGACGAAGTGATAGTTCTTTTCTAGGATCAACACCGCTTGAGCCACCGTGATCTGTTCAGATGAGTGGATGATGGTCGACACCCGTCGGACCCAATGATGAGCCGACTCACTCTCCTGCTGGACACAATGATCAAGATCGACAATAGTCATAGGCTGTTTGCAAGTCCCTTGAAAGTTTTTGATGAACCTTGCCCTCAACTCAGCCCATGAATTGATGGTATTGGGTGGCAAACCCTTTAACCACGTGCGAGCCATACCTTCAAGCATCATGATGAAGTACTTGGCACACACCACCTCACTGACATCCAACAGCTCCATAGCCAGCTCATAACTTTCGATCTAGGCCTCTGGAGGTAAGTCGGCAGTGTAATTCGGGACCTTACGAGGTCCTTTGAAATCCTTCGGCAACCGCTCACTCCGCAGAGCCGGTGCTAAGCACGACACTCCCACGGCCCTGGTGGTCACTCCCGCTCCTACTGATATGGAGGGCACGAGCTCTTGGTGAGCCGTCGTGGCTAAAGCTGCCGCCTCTTGCTGGTTTCTCGCCCGATTTATGAGCGCTTGTGCATCTAGAGCCGCCTGATCATCCCCCGGAGGCCCTCTGTGTTGATCTCTACTGGAGACCGTCGGCGATTCATAGCGCTAGCTAAATTTGCGGCTGGGGAGGGGGGTTGAATGAACGCGGCTCCGGTTGTAAGCATATTTCTCCTGCTGGGCCATCACCGTCTGAAGGTACCCAATGGCATTCCGTACCTCTTTTGCAAGAGGCGCCTCATCCAGGATAGGGATTGTATCAAGCCGGGTGGCCGCGACGACCATGTTTTCTGCCGGGTTGGAATAATGACCCGCCAGCGTTGGTAAGACCACTGGTGAGGCCTGGTTTCGTCGGGCAGGTTAAGCTGCGGTCGAGCCATCGGCCGACTTCTAGGTGCATCCGCTGCCCGTCCCGTTCCTGGCGTATCGAAGAGATTCCTAGCCTCATAATGTTCTGGTAAGCGGGATTGATGCCTCATCCGATGCACCGCAGCCGCTGATTGCTGTTCTAGCCCAAGGCGGAAGGCATCCGTGTTAATGTGTTCTGCCTCTGCCTCCATTTGGACTTTTGGCTCAGCTATCCTCTGTTACTCCTCCGCCTTCCGGTCCTTGAGTCTCACAATCAACAAGTTCCGAGCGGCTTGATTCTCTGGCGTGACTTCAGTGGCCATCAGGGCCACGAGCTCGTTCATCAGATCCAGAAGAACTTGAGCCGCCGGCGGCGGGTCAGCCCCCAAGGTTGCTGCTCCGGCGGCTGTGCTGCTCGCACCTGAGGCCGATCCCGCCATGAACATTACCGCATGAACTGGCGGCCTGAAATCATCCAGCTCAGAGCGCTCCGACTTAGGGTAAAGCTCGTCGTAGCCCCCAAGCCCACCATTGTGAAGCTGGTAGATCGACTCTGCTTCTCCGCTCGAAGATCCGTCCTTTGAACAGACAAAAGTCTCCTGCAATGCAGAAGCTTCAAGATCCATACCTTGAGTGAAGCCCACGAAGATGTGCCTCCGTCCCGGGTTGACACGGGCGGGTCGCACATCACGGGCGGATTGCGTGCGCCGGGCCGGCTCGACGATGTTGGTGTAGATGTCCGGCCCGGGTGTAGATCCGTCGGTCCTGCCGATGAGGACATGGATGTCACAACCCTAGCTAGATGTCCTAGGAATAGTATTGTGCTTGCATCATGTTTCATTTTTGCATTAACATGAAATGGGTAACAAAAAGAAACCCCAAGCTAACTTTGAATCAAAACAATTCAAATTTGGTGAAAATTCAACAAATCCAAAATGCCAACTAAAAATGTTCCCTATGTCTGGTAAATTTGGGCATGATTATAACAGGGACCATTCTAATTATTTGAACAATCAAAGTAATTCAAAAAAAATTGATAAGGCTCCTGAAATCATTAAATAAAGCACTACCATTATTTTTGATTTCAAAATATCCTGAAACTTTTTAGACAAGTTTGAAATATTCAAACTTCATTATAGAAAATACATGGGATATTTTATAAAGTCATTTGTACCTGAAAAGAAAATAAACAAATGTCAGCAAAGGAAAATAGAGAAGAAGAAAAAAGAAAAAAAGGAGAAAGGCCCAGGCCAGGCCAGCCCACCTGGCCCAGGGAGGTCATCGTCCTCCTGGCGGCCAGGAGGACGAGCGCGTGGCCGGAGCGCGCGCGCTGCCGTGCCTCCACGCCGGCAGCTGCCTGCCTGTGTCCTCCTCGCCAGCGCAACGGGGATAAGCTCCCTAGAGCCGTCCCCATCGCTCCCTCTCTCTCTCGCCCGCGTCTCTTCCTCTCCTCTCTCTGCTTCGCCATAGCCGAGCTCTAGTCGAGCTCACCACCGTCGTGCTAGCCGCCACCTCGCCTCGCTAGTTAGACCCCGACAACCACCGCTTCCCCCTCGTCCTCCCCGTGGTCCTAGAAGATGCCGGGAGTCCCTCTACACCGCGCCATTGTCGTTCCTCCCCGCCGGTCACCAGAGCTCCGCCCCGACATTTTGCCCCGTCCAAACCTCCTCCGACCTTGCCGTCACCTCTGCTGGAACTGCGGTGAGCCGCTAGTGCTCCTCCACTTCTCCCTTTTCTCTCTCGTGCCCCGTAGACGCCACGCCCTTCTGGCCCGAGCTCCGGCCGCCGCCCAGCTCACCGCCGGCGTCGATTTCGACCATCTCAGCTCTTGGGAGGGGTCGGAATGGACGCGCGCGTGTGTGCTGAGTCGTTTGGTGCCCTCCGCCGTCCTTTTGGTCACCGGAGGAGGGATCCCGAAGCCCTCCGCCGTCTCTGGAGCCACCGGCGGCTTAACGCCGGTGGGTCTTGCCGGAGTTGACCACGGGGTTTGACCCCCTGAGTCACTGGCAGGTGGGGCCAGGCCCTGGCAAGTCAAAGTTAATTAGGAATTTAACTAATTATTTTAATTATCCTAATTAGTCACTCATAGTGGGCCCAGTTTCTGTTAATTAATTAGGATTTAGTTTTAATTAGTTAGTTAAGTGTCTGAGTCACTGACATGTGGCCCCCACATGTCAGGTTTGACTCTGGCCCGGTCAACTGACCAGCTGACGTCATAATGATGTCATGCTGATGCAATAAAAGCAATTTCTAGTTTAAAAATAATTCCAGAAATTATTCAAAACTTCAAAAATCCATATAAATTAATCTGTAAATCAGATGAAAATAATTTATATATGAAAATTTATCAGAAAAATCCAATGAATCCAATGGTGCTATTGTCATGCATGTTAGATCAATCTAAATAGGTGAACATTGACATTTGCTAATAGGTTAGTATATGGAATTTGAAATAAAGAACGATTTTGAACCTATGTTCAAACTCATTTCAAATTAACCTGAATACTAATTGGATTAGCTCATCCATACATGCTATAATGCCATGATCATGCATCATATTGTTGCACCTGCGTGTGTTGATCGTTTCTTATCTGCATTGCGGTAGGCCCTGCTTCTGAGGATACCCCCGAGTATCCCGACGAAGGAGAGAACCTTTCCGCTAACCAGCAAGGCAAGCAACCCCTTTGATCATTCCGATAACATCCCACTCTCTCGCTCCTGCTCTTGTTTATTGCATTAGGACAATCGATCACATGTCAGTCATACACGGTAGATGATCCTGTTTTGTTGCATAACCTGACATTGTCATAGTAAATAGCTAAACCTTGCAACCTAGCATACCTGGTAGATGCTTGTGCCATGATTTGCTTAGCTTACTTTGCCTGCTATGCTTGCTATGCTTAGAGTTGTGTCAGGTCAGATTCATCTGGGTGATGAACTGAGTGAAATGATGTTGCCTGATGTGATGTTGTTATGATGAACCCGATTTGGTAAAGGTAGCGATGAGAGGCTATGTAGGAGTACATAGCGGGTTGTCTCATTGGGACCGTTCTTTGGAACTGAGTTCCGTGTTTGTGATCCAAGACTAGTTACTACCACACGCTGGGATACTTAATTGACCCTCTCGACTTATCATTCGCTTAGTCCTTACTCCAGGAGTTGCAAGTAGTTTCTGGTGTTTATAGCATTATGGAGGTTGTGCGTAGCGCTGACCCTAGGGGTGGGTTACGATGCGGTAGGCAGTGGCACGGTGTACTAAGGGTCACCCGAATGGTGGGCTTGGGAACCCTGCGCACATCGTTTGGGGTCGTAGAGGAAACTTCGGCCGGACTTCCGTGCGGGTTCAGTCTCAAATAGGCGATAGCCTGGACTAGAGGTCTTATGTGATTGACGGTTGTGGCCGATTCCCTCGCTGGGCATCTGCTTGAAGGTTGGCGAGGTGCGTGGTTTTATGAGCACACAACGATAAGTCACGAGAGCGTGTGTGAAGAAGTACACCCCTGTAGGGTATGAAACTATTCGAATAGCCGCATCCTCGGATATGGACTACTTGGAGAACTTATGTTGTTCATAGATAATCAAATGGATACTCATAAAAATATCAAGACAAGTGTGAGTACCGTGGATGGCACTCTCCCAGGAGGGAAAGTGAATCCATGGTGGTGTATTGCTATGGATTTAGTGGACTCGTGTGCGATATCTAAAATGTAATCAAAGAGTTAAAATTGAGTAGTGTAGGTTAGCCATGAGTCAAAGCTGGCATTGCTGCATAACTCCACCTCCCCCCTTTGTCGATACATGAGCATGAATAGACTAGGTCTATTTTAAAGACTTGCTGAGTATGTTTGTACTCACGTTTGCTTAATAAATGTTGCAGATGAGACCCAGGACCCATTAGGTGGGTTCTTTCTAGACGTTGACGATGCCGAATAGCTGGTGTCCCAGCTACGACCTATGCCCTGTGGTGGGATGCAGATAGTCAGGCTATGTGCCTTTTACCCCTTTCACCTGTCTGTACTCAGACAGCTTTATGCTTCCGCTTGGTTTGTATGAACATGTTTATGACTTGAGTGTCGGGTCATGTGACCCCTATCTGTAAGAACATATTATGCAAGGCTCATCTGAGCCTCTTAAATAAAATTCATGTTGTTGTATGGTTATGTTGTGATGCAATGGTTGTATCTATGCATACCGGGCATGTCGTGCGTACGTGTGACATGCAACGGTGTGTATGGGATCCGACACCTAGTTGTGTGCCTTTAGTAGTACTCTTTACGGGAAGCTGCCTCTTTGTGTTCCCACCGAGCTATGGTAGCTTGCTATTGCTCCGGACACAATGATTGACCGACATGTATCCTTCTTTGCTACTGTGTCTGTCCCTTCGGGGAAATGTCTCGCATTGTAATGGAGTCCTTGTAGCCTGCTATGACTCGTCTACGTGCAGTGATGGCATTTATGTCTCACGGCGTAATGGAGTCCTTGTAGATTGCTATGACTCGTCTACACATGCTTGAGGCCGACACCTGCATTGTTGGGTTACGTATGCCTGTTTCCGTACAGACGTGCCACTTGGGTTCTATGACTAGTCATGTCGGCTCGGGTTCTCTGTCATTTCATTGCCAACGACATGTTCACATACGTGAGCCAAAAGACGCAAACGGTCCCGACTAAGGTAAGGCTGCAGCCGTGGAGCTTACCGTGCGTGAGGCCGCAAAGTGATGTGATATGTTACCGTCTGGATTCATATGACTTAGGACCGGGGTCCCGACAATGGATCCTGCTGAAGGGACCCAAAATCCATACTCGATAGGGCCGGCATCAAGACCCCAGCCAGCGTCATCGATGTAGAGCGGCAGCAATGACTCTTGTTCATCCTTCCGACCATGTATCCCTCGATCCCTAGGAGAGAGGCCTTTGAGAACTCAACACCACCGAGCGCAGGCCCCACGGTGGGCGCCAACTGTCGTGGTTTTATCACGGCAAATGTTCGGGTGAACGGACTTGTATTCGAGGCCATCACTAAGGTGATGGACTCAAAGGGGATGATTGGGACGAAGGACACGGGTTTACCCCAGTTCGTCCCCTCAAGTCGAGGTAATAGCCTACGTCCTGATTGTGTTTGTATTGCTTGGTGTATCGATTACAAGGGAGCTATTGCTTGACCTAGTTCTCGATCGTCTGATCTCTCTCTAAGTCACCCCAGGCCTCGCCTTTATATAGGAGGTTAAGACCAGGGGTCATACAAGTTGTAACCGACTCTCACAATCGTGTCTAATTCTATCTCTACATCGACTTGCCTTCCTGGGTAAGTCGTCTCCAGGCGGCTCACCCGCCCGGGTCTTCATACCTTCTCCGTCCGGGCCACGTCTCGGCCCATCTTGTCAAGCCACCAAACGTCTTAGGCTTAAGTCTTGATGGCCCACTCTTGGGCTGGTGTACGAGCCGCCCGGTGTGACTCGGAGCCTCTAGGGCGGGTCTCGCCGAGGGGTTATATCCCCAGAAATATTGTTTCATTCCAGTTCATCACCCAGATGAATCAGACCTGACACAACTCTAAGCATAGCAAGCATAGCAGGCAAAGTAGGTAAAGCACAACATGGCTCAAGCATCTACCAAATATGCTAGGTTGCAAGGTTTAGCTATTTACTGTGACAATGACAGGTCATGCAAAGGAATGAGTTCATCTACCGTTCATGAAAGATAATTAAATGTTTGTCCTAATGCAATAAACAAGAGCAGGAGCGAGAGAATGGGATGTTATCAGAATGATCAGTGGGGTTGCTTGCCTTGCTGGGAAGCGGGAAGTTATTCTCCTTCGTTGGAATACTCGGGGGTATCCTCAGAAGCAGCGCCTATCGCAATGCAGATAAGTAGCAATCAATACACGTTAAGTGCAACAATATGATGCATGATCATGACATGGAAGCATGTATGGATGAGCTAATGCAACTACTATCCAAGTTAAATGAAGTAATTTTGAATATAGGTTCAAAATCGTTCTCCTCTTCATATTCCATATGTTAACTATAAGTAAATGTCAATGTTCATCTACATAGGTTGCTCTAACATGCATGATAACAACACCATTGGATTCATTGGATTTTTCTGATAAATTTTCATATATAAATTATTTCAATCTGAGTTATAGATTAATTTATATGATTTTTCTAAGTTTTAAATAGTTTTTGGAATTAATTTAATTTAGGAAATTCTTTATTACATCAGCATGACACCATCATGACGTCAGCTGGTCAATAGACCGTTGACATGTCAAACCTGACTAGTGGGGTCCACTGGTCAGTGACCCGACCTCTAACAGAAATTATTTAAAACTCTAATTACTAATTAATTAAGATAGGGCCCACTGTCAGTGGGTCATTAAATTAATTAAATTAATTATTTATTTATTTTAAACTAATGCTAACTAACCCTAACCCGGCCCACTTGCCAGTGACCCAGGGGTCAAACCCTCATGGTCAACGCCGTCCAGACTCACCAGCGTTGAGCCGCCGCTGACTCCACAAACGGTGGAGGGATCGGGTTTCCTCCTCCGGCAACCATTTTGCCAGCGGAAGGCACTAGGCGAGCCTAGGCTCAACCGCACATCCATCCCCACACCTCTTAGAGGCTGAGACTGCCGGGATTGGCACCGGCGACGAGCTCGGTGGCTACGGGAGCTCGGGCGAGCACGGGCTACTCGAACTAAGGCACATCATGGCCGGAGCTTGGCACCTACGGACTCTACATGGCCCCACGAGCTCGGTGGTGGCCTCAGAAGGACCAGCTGGTCACCAGAGCAACGCCGGCGACGAGCTCATGTGGCGGGGCATTTCGGGCATCGATGGAACCGGGGCCTACAGAGGGGGTAACGGTCAGGGAAGAGAGGGGAAAGAACCGGGGGCTCCTTGCGGGCTCGGAGCCGACAAGAGCTTGCTCGGGGAGGGCTCGAAGGCGACGAATCAACGACGGCGGAGCTCGGACCCGAGAAGGAAGAAGGGCTCGAGGTCGTCACTCCAGTTCTTCTGGCGGCGCGTTGCTCGACGCAGAGTTCGGGGACGATGAGGCGGAGCTTCTGGCAGGCTCAGGGAGGTGTGGGAGCAGCTGCAACTACGACAGCGAGCAAGCGGGGCCGGTGGCCATGGCGGAGCAGAGGAGAGGGAGGAGGTAGGGGGAGAATGAGCAAGATAGAGAGTGATGGGGACGGCAGCGCGTCCTCATCCGCTCGCCAACGCGACGGGGGATGTAGGCACGCAGGGAGCTGCGTGCCAGCTCCGGTGCGCGCGCACGGCGGGCACGCGCTCGTCCTCCTGGCCGCCAGGAGGACAACGACGGTGCTGGGCCAGATGGGCCGGCCTAGGTGGGCTTCCTTCTTTTAAAAAAAAATCCAGTTTCTGTTTTATTTTCTGACATTTGTTTTATCTATTTTTATTTAGACACAAATGCCAGGCATAAAATATCCCAAATATTTTTTGGAACTGAGTTTGAATATTTCAAACTTCGATAAAATGTCTGAGAATATTTTGAATACTAAAATAATCATAATGCTATATTTGGCATTTTCAGCAGTTTTAATATTTATTTTTCAAATTCTATAAATATTCAAATATTTAGAATGACCCCTGATATATTGATGTACACATTTATCAAACATAGGGGACATTTTTTATGGGCATTTTGGATTTGTTGGTTTTTCACAACTATTGAATTTGTTTGATTCAGGTGAGGTCTTTGGGGTTTCTGTTAATCCCCATTTCAAGTTGATGCAAAAGTGAAAACATGATGCACACACATGCTGACCTAAGTAAACCAACTAGGGATGTGGCAGAAACCACTTCAAAGTTATCTTTTCCGATCAATCTTATGAGCTATCCCTATAAGTGTCACGAACAGCCCTAGGGTTCGTACTAAAATAACACCTTAAGATACATATCAACCAAAACCCTAATTTCACCTCAACGTCACCACGAGTACCCATGGGCTAGATTATACGATATGCATCACACAATTTCTGACTCATCATGTTCAATCCAACACAAAGAACTTCAAAGAGTGCCCCAAAGTTTCTACCGGAGAGTCAAGACGAAAACGTGTGCCAACCCCTATGCATAGATTCCCAAGGTCACGGAATCCACAAGTTGATCACGAAAACATACATCAAGTGTATCAATAGAACATCCCATTGTCACCACGGATATCCCATCGCAAGACATACATCAAGTCTTCTCAAATCCTTTAGAGACTCAATCCGATAAGAAAACTTCAATGGGAAAACTCAATTCATGACAAGAAGATAGAGAGGGGAAAACTCCATATGATTTGTCTATATTAATAAAGCTTGTGGTACATCAAGATCGTGTCATCTTAAGAACACGAAAGAGAGAGAGATCAAACACATAGCTACTAGTACATACCCTCAGCCCTGAGGGTGAACTACTCCCTCCTCGTCATGGAGACCGCCGGGATGATGAAGATGGCTTCCTCTGATGGTTTCCCCATCTGGCAAGGTGTCGGAACGGGCTCCCGATTGGTTTTTCGTGCCTACAGAGGATTACCGCGGTGGAACTCCCCATCTAGGGTTCTTATTGGAGGTTTGGGTATTTATAATAATTTTTGGCGCCCGTCTCACGTCAAGGGGGGTGCCCGAGGGGCCCACAAGCCCGAAGCGCCCTACCTGGGGTAGGGCGCGCCTAGAGGGCTTGTTGCCTCCTCGTCCACTTCCTGGCCTAGCTCTTGCGCTTCGGGGGTCTCTTTTGGTCCATAACAAATCACCAAAAAAATTCAGCCCATTCCGAGAGCTTTTATTTCTGCACAAAAAAAATGACACCACGGTAGTTTTGCTGAAAACAGCGTCAGTCTGCGTTTGTTCTAATCTAAGCATACAAAAACCATATAAAATTGTTGTAAACATAGCATGAATACTTCATAAATTATAGATACATTGGAGACGTATCATGAGGCAATTGCTTAAGTTCAAACACAGGATCACCTTTAGGTGGAGGAGAACCTCCAAGAGTTTCAATAGGCAAATTCTGTTTCAGTGGAGGTTGTTGTTCAAAGAAATTTTTATCTATTTCATTTCTTTCATGAAAGTGCATATCATTTTCATGGTCTAGCAAATATTTTTCTAGTGGATCAGTAGGAGGAACGGTAATAGAAGCAAGACCAATTATTTCATCCTTACTAGGTAATTCTCTATCACGAGGTTGTCTACTAAACTTGGAAAAATTAAACTCATGAGACACATCACCAAACTCAACACTAACAGTTTCCTTTTTGCAATCTATCTTAGAATTAATAGTGTTTCAGAAAGGTCTACCAAAGATAATGGGACAAAAGTCATCTTGTGGGGAACCAAGAACTAGAAAATCAGTAGGATATATTATTTTCCCACACAAGACTTCAACATCTCTAACAATCCCAATTGGTGTGATGGTGTCTCTATTACCAAGTTTAATAGTAACATCAATATCTTCTATCTCAGCGGGTGCTATTTCATTCATAGTTTCTTGATATAAGGTTAAAGGAATAGCACTCACACTAGCACCCAAATCACATAATCCATGATGACAACGATCTCCTATTTTGACTAAGACAATAGGCAAGCCAACTATGGGTCTATGTTTGTCTTTTTCATCGGGTTTAGGAGTTCTAGTAGCTTCATCACAGAAGTAAATGACATGGCCATCAATACTTTCAACCAAGAGATCTTTAATCATAGCAGCACTAGGTTCTACTTTAATTTGTTTAGATGGCTATTACTTTTGCGAACCACAGTTGATACCTTACATGTTCCTTTATCCTAACCGAGAGAGGTGGTTTCTCAGCATAAGCAGTAGGCACGACTGGATCAACATTGTAAATTTTAGTTTCTTCTTTAGCTATGACCGGTTCTTAAATTTCTTCTTTAATAGGGGATGATATTTAAACCACTTTTCTTTAGGTAGATCAACATGAGCAACAAATGATTCACAAAAAGAGGCTACTATCTCAGATTCAAGTCCATATTTAGTGCTAAACTTGTGAAAAGCATCGACATTCACAGATTTAACACAATCAAATTCAATCTTTATACCTGACTCATTACCTTCGTCAAGTTCCCAATCTTCAGAGTTGCATTTAATTCTTTCCAAGAGATCACACTTGAATTCAATAGTGAACTTCATAAAAGAACCAGTACATGAAGTGTCGAGCATGGGTTGATCATTGTGAGAAAGCCGAGCATAAAAATTCTGAATGATAACTTCTCTCAGGATGTCATGATTAGGGCATGAATATAACATTAACTTAAGCCTCCTCCATGCTAGAGCGATACTTTCTCCTTCACGAGGCCAAAAATTATATATAATTCCAATCACGATGAACTAGATGCATAGGATTAAACCTTTGGTGGAATTCCAATTTCAGACGATTCTAGTTACATGATCCAATATCATCACATAGCGGTTGTCAAACCCAACGAGCAGAAGAAGGATATGATAAGCGATTTTTAGCAAGGTAATTTCTGCAAGCATTGAATTTGTGAGTAGCAAGTGTTTTGATAGCAAGGTAATTTGTGACGAGCAAGTAACAGTAACAATAGGTAAGGTGCAGCAAGGTAGCCCAATCCCTTTGTGGCAAAGGACAGGCCAAAAGTATCTCTTATGATGAGCAAAGTGTTCTTGAGGGTACACAGGAATTTCGTCTAGCCACTTTCATCATGTTGGTTTGATTTGTGTTCGCTACTTTGATAATTTGATGTGTGGGTGGACTAGTGCTAAGGTGATGTTGTTGCTTGAACTAACAACCTACTTATGATTAACCCCCTCGCAAGCATCCGCAACTATGAGAAAAGTATGAAGACAAAGTCTAACCATAGCATTAAACATGTGGACACAAATTAACCCCTTACAAAGTAGCGCATAAACTAGGCTTTAAGTTTCTGTCACTCTCGCAACCCATCATTTAATAACTACTCAACAATGCATTCCCTTAAGCCCAAGGATGGTGAAGTGTCATTTATTCGAAGTTCACATGACACCACTAAGGGAATCACAACATACATATCATCAAAATATCGATCACATATCAAATTCACATGAGTACTTGCAACATGACTTCAACCGTGACCTCAAGAACAAAAGTTACTACTCACAAATAATATGCATGCTCAAGATCAGAGGTGTATTGAATATCATAATGGATCCAAACATATAATCTTCCACCAAATAAACCATATATGTAACGCCCAAGATGTACGTCTATCCTTATTTAGGCACGAGGGTCGCGACAGGGATAGATGCATATCTAGTCGTTTCGCAAGTATAGAAACATCACATACATGTATCAAGTGAGGAGTATATGAGTTGTCTTACCCTCGTCACAAGCTAAATTACAAGTTCACACCAATTATTCAAACATCATTCGAAAGACAGGGTCCATCTATGGACAAAAACAAACAAAGAAAAGAAGCAATGAAACTGTCTTGCTAGCCCCGAATATAATAAACAAGGCCTCTCCACTCGTCTGGATATGTGACGTACGTTCTGCCATGTTCTTCATCATACTCCCACTGGAGCTGGGTCACATCATCTGGCACAGTCTCATCTGCACATGCACGTGTATTTGTTGTAGTAATCTATGAGCCACGTGCACTCAACAATCTTGTAACTGGGTACCGAGACTATTTAAGCTTATTGGGTTGGATGGGGGTAAGTGTTGAGTTCGCAGCAGCACTAAGCATTGTATGGTGGCTAACTTACGAGAACATGAATGTAAATATGTGGACTACGAAAGACGATCGAGAACTAGCATGATCACTAAGTGATCCTAAACACCTACTTATGTCAAACATAACCCAACTGTGTTCTCTTTCGATCCGTGTTCACGAGCAGAGACGATCACGGTTATGCACACAGTTGGTGTATTTTATTGGAATTTACTTAAAGTTAACTATAACCGGGTGTTAAACAAAATATCCAAGTTGCCACATAACCGCGGGCATGGCTTTCCGAAAGATTTAACCCTATGGGGTGCTCCAACTAATCCATCACAAATTAACCACACTCCACGGGAATAACCTCGACCACGGATCTCATGATCATCCTAGGCAATTCCAAAGGAAAAACCGACACCTCGAGATAGCCCGAAGAAGATCAGAGTTCCTCACGCAAACCATTCGAGAAAGGTAAAACAAGTCCAGCAAGACCGCTCGACGTGTTGACGAACCCGATAAGAGCCGCGTATCTCGCTCTCAGGACACGACCGGATAAGCTAGTGTACAGTGGCCTGATATAAATCTCCCGAGTTGTCCGCCCCGCATAGTGCTCTAGTTTGGACCAACACTCATGAGGAGCACTGGCCCGAGTTGTTGATTAATTATCCACGGGGTTGCAAAGCCCTATGCAATTTTATTAAGTTGTTTAAGAAAATAGTATCAATGTTGGGTCTTGCCAGACAAGTTTTAATCTCAAACGAATAATCAAGGGGGTCCCCATAACAACCGCGAGCATGTTAGGAGCGCAAAATATGGAAACATAACACCGGTAACAAGTAGCTATGGTGGTAAAAGTGGAACAAATCACCGAGCAAAAGGCTAAGCCTTCCACCGTGCTAATATATATATGTGCATTAAATTAAATAGTAGTAAATATTGTGATATCTCCAGATATCCATGTTATCACATGGAAACAACCTGCACCTGCTTCTAAGAACACTATAAGAGGGGATGAGCAGCGGTAACTTAGCCAAACAAAGTTTGCTAGGTAGTGGAGGGGTTAGAGGATATCATGGCAATGTAGGAGGCTTGACATTCAAGTGATAGGTAACGCATACGTAACTATAAGAGCGAGACATCTAGCAAAGCAGAAATACTGTTGGGATCCGGGTACGATCATCTTGCTTGTTGTTTTTTCAGAGGGACAAAGAGCCGGGTCCTCATAGTGGTACTCTCTTGGATCCTCATACTCAGGTTCAACAGTCCTGTCTACCCAAGAGAAACATCAACAATAAAAAACAAGCAAGGTGCAATGCGCAAGCAAGATGATGCATGATTCATTTGAAGTATTTAACATGGCAATCCTAAGATAGTCATGTTTCTCGTGCAATAGTTAAGTTTTATACAATTCTGGATAGAACCTCATGTTAAGTTGTTTGAACATGCATGATCATGGAAAATATGGATTCTTCATGCAAAATCGATGCAAATGCGTATGTAAAACATAGGAAACGGAGTAACGGATCTCACGCTACGCTCATGGCAAGGTACGAAGGCAAGATACGAGACAAGGAAGGACATGGGCTATTCCTTGGTATTCCAAGGCAGCCACTGGTTAGTAAATGAAAATACCATCACAATAGAGCCAAAGATCAAGCAGAACAATGGAGCATAGCTCCCACAAGTCACAAAATGCCAGCACACACAATCTGTCCCAAAACAGCAACATAGCAACTTCCACAATAATTATCTAGAGCTACAGGATGTTTCCAACCTCAAACAAAGCATGCACAGAAACTAAATAACATGCTTATCAAATCATCCAACTACACAAACTGGAAAGGAAGCATGGATCACTAAGCATGTAGCTCACAAGATGGCATGATGAAACAAATTCTAGGGACTTAGTGAAAATCACAGTTTTCTGGAATGTGAGATAAGCTGATAGCAAGTTGACAGCAGAAAATAATGATGCTAGATACCACCTCATGGCATGAAAATAACATGATGGTAGAGGACAACATCTACTACAAAACACTAGCACTGAGCTTGAGCTAAAACACAACATATCACTTGGTAGCATCCACTTAACATGGCATAAAAATATTAACAGTTTCTCACACTTGGAAATATTTAGCATGTTGAAAACAGCAACAATTTAATAGCCACTTTGGAGCAAGATTCCCACTTATATGCAAGTCTAACATGTCAAAAGACAATACCATGAAATAATACTCATGAAACACTACCACTTTCATGTTGACACCAATATCAAAGCATGCATGAATTAATTCTAACTAAAATGACAAAATGGCTTATTGGGAGAAAATGAAATTTTGTAAAACTTTCTGAAATGAAAAAACCAATTTCACCAATGGATTCCTTGGGAAATTCTACCCCAAATTCATATATCATAGTCATTTTTTCAGATTGGCAAAATGCCCACAAAGCAATTAGAAAACCCACACAAGCACTTATAAGTCAAAAATTGATATATATACCCATAGCCAACAATGCTCATATACAGAAACGGAAATATACCAGAAATGGAATAATTGAACTAAATAGAAACCTAACAGAAAATAACAGAAAAATAAAAGAAAAGGGGGTCCCACCTGGCATAGACACCAGGGCCCCCTATGTGGATGACAAGTGGGACATGGGCCCACTGTCATACACACACTCTCACATCACACACACATAGACATGCCACACCAGATCCACCTGTCCACAGGGGATCCACCTACCACACACACACACACACAGGCACACACACCACACATGCACAAGCACACTGGATCCGGGTGTAGCCACACTGGATCCTGTACACCACACACACACTAGCGCGTTAAATCGAAAAAGAAAAGGGGCGCGCGGGGGGGGGGGGTCGAACCAGCTACCTCCTGGTCGTTGCCCCGTGCCTCTACCACTGCGCTAGCCACCAACTATTGAACATAGAGGGCTACAACTCCTCTAATACTAACTTGACGACGCGCTTTACTGACGAAACAGAACCCACGGACACCGGCGACGAAACACGGTGACACTCCGACGACAGTGGCGCTCTCCGGCGAGGGGGACCTCCTGTGGGGGTTGCGGAAACCTAAGGGGAACCATTCCTCTACTCGTCTTGTGATGAGGGGGACGGAGGCGAGACCCTCAAGGCCATGCCTTTATCTACACGTCGACGACGACAAGGAGCTACGGCGACGATGCGAGGCGGTGCTACGGCGAGAGGAGAGGGAAGGCGTGTGATGCTCACTGAGAGGGGGCAAAGATGGCTCGGCACAGAGACGGGGAAGAAGACCCACAGCAACGCAAGATGCAGCGGAGCCTGACAGACCGGAGGAGGATGAAGACACACGGATGTAGGGACGCTCCGGGCCTCCTACCGCCAGGAACCGAACGCGGGCAGCTTCGCAAACCACCCCGGCATCTTAGACGCAAGGAAGACCCATCAGAGGTGAAGACAATGATGATGACTGACGCGGTGCTCTGCTTCCTCTCGCTCTAAAGCTCTCTGAAAGTCACTCTTGCTCTCTGATCTTACCTGGAAGTAGGGAGGAGGAGGAGGAGAGATGGATATGGAGGCGGCTTTGGGAAAGCACGGAACCCTAGGGAAAGGGCATGCACACCGAGGGTTTTAAAGGAGGGCCACACGGCGCTCCTCGACGTCTGTGAAGGGACGCGCTCGCCCTCTCTCTCAAGACCTGGCGGAGGTCGACGACGTGAGCAGGTTGCCGTCAGGAGGGGCTTGCTGGGCTGCGAGCTGAGGGAGATGGGCCACGAGGGGAAGCAAGGAGGGCCATGAGTCAAGCTCTGTCTCTCTCTCTCAGGAAAACAAAGGGGTTTTTCTTTTTAATTAAACAATACGAAACCAAATAAGCCCCACAGAAGAAAAACAAAGGATTTTGGGAAACCAAAATACTTTGTCACTACAAACAAATGCCACCTATCCATAGAAAATAAACCATCCATTTTTAGACAACCTAAATTAATTAATTTTATTTAATAAAACTTGTTGATATATTAGTGAAATTAATAACAAAACTAGCAACACATGGAAGAGCTCATCTACTCCACCCTAATGAATTAACCAAAGCACCAGAACATTTTTTAAACATCTATAGGACATGTTGATTGTGACACAAAATAAATAGGAGTAAAAGGGAGTTTGAGTTGAGAGGGGTGGTTTGAGGAGAGCCAACACAAGGCACACATGCATTCAATCACACCAACCTCACATCAAAGCACCACATCCACAAGTAAACAAGGCAAAGAAATGAAATGCAGTAGATGATGATCATGATGCATGATGCATGAATGGCATGAAAGAAAATCATTTCATTCAAACCACATGCTAAACATAGAGGTTCATATGAGGTACATGACCAAAATGGCAAGGGGAGGACTTGGGCTGTTACAACTCTCCCACACCACAAGAGGATCTCGACCCGTGATCTAAGAACGAAAGGACTCTGGAAATTCAGAACGGAGAAGGTCCTTGCGTTCCCAAGTAGCTTACTTGTTGGAATTATGAGACCACTTCACCTTGAGAAACTTGATTGACTTGTTGTGAGTCTTACGCTCAGTTTCTTCGAGAATAGCAACTCGATGCTCATGATAAGATAGGTCATCTTGGAGATCAATGTCTTGGAGGTCAATGGTACACTCGGTAGTCTTGAAGCACCTCCGGAGCTGAGAGACATGGAAGACATCATGCACATTTGTGAAATTCAGAGGAAGCTCTAGTTGATAGGCAAGTTCACCTCTCTTGACAACAACTCTGAAAGGACCCACAAAGCAAGGAGCTAGCTTCCCTTTAATTCCCAACCGCTGAGTGCCCTTCATGGGAGAGACTCTGAGATAGACTAGATCATCAATTTGAAAGGAGACATCTCGATGTTTGTTATCGTAATAACTCTTCTATTGGGATTGAGCTGCTTTGAGGTTCTCACAAATGACACGACACATCTCTTCTGCTTCAGTGATCATGTCATTGCCCAAAATTTCGCTCACCGGTTTCACACCAATTGCGCGGGGTATGGCAGTTCCTGCCATAGAGAATCTCGAAAGGGGCCTTACCTGAGCTAGCCTGAAAGCTATTGTTGTATGAAAATTCAGTGTATGGAAGGAAGTCTTCCCATTCATGCCGAACGGAATCACATAGGCTCTGAGCATGTCTTCAAGGATTTGATTAACTCTCTCAACTTGACCACTTGTTTGAGGATGGAATGCAGTGCTAAAATGGCTCTTGGTACCCATAGTAGTGTGGAAGGACTCCCAAACCTGGACATGAAGAGGCTTCCACGGTCAGATGAAATGAGCTGAGCAATACCATGCAAAGAAACTATCCTTGACGTATACATCTCTGCTAGCTGAGCTGCCGAGATAGATTCTTTGGCCGGAAGGAAATGGGCAACTTTGGTCAGCTTGTCGATAACCACAAAGATGGCATCGTTTCCCCACTTGGACTTAGGAAAACCAGTGACAAAATCCATCTCCACATGATCGAATTTCCATTATGGAATAGGCAAAGGCTGAAGAAGACCTGCTGGACATTGATGTTCTGCCTTCACTCTGCGACAAACATCACACTCGTTCACGAACTGAGCAATTTCACGCTTCATGCGAGTCCACCAGAAGGTTTGCTTGAGATCCTGATACGTCTTGGAACTACCTGGATGAATGGATAGGAGAGAATTGTGCGCTTCGTCCATGATAACCTTCCTGAGGTCACCTTTTGGAACCACCAGATGGTCCTCAAAGAACAAGGTATCTTTTTCTTCAATGCGAAAGCACTTATACTTTGGAATGCCCTTGGCCAAGGCTTTCTTCACTTTCTTCACCATCACATCAAGAAGTTGAGCTTGGTGAACCTGATCTTCCAGAGTTGGAGAGACTTGAAGATTGGCAAGAAATCCCTGTGGAATCATTTGAAGATTGAGCTTGCGGAAGGCTTCACAAATCTCGGGTTGAAGAGGCTTCAAGATAAGACTGTTGCAGTATGCCTTTCTGCTGAGCATGTCTGCAATGAAATTTGCTTTACCAGGAGTATACTCAATTATTGGGTTGAAGTCCTCAATCATTTCCACCCAATGAGACTGCCAAAGATTGAGATTGGGTTGAGTGAAAATGTACTTCAAACTCTTGTGATCGGTGTACACCTCAACCGGTCTACCCAGCAACAAATGCCTCCAAGTCATCAGAGCATGCACAACTGCCGCCAACTCAAGATTGTGAGTGGGGTAGTTCTTCTCGGCAGGCTTCAACTGACGCGAGGTATAAGCAACAATCTTCTTATCTTGCATGAGAACGCCACCAAGACCTTGGAGATAAGTATCATAGAAAACTTGGAAAGGCTTTGATTGCTTGGGAGGGACAAGAACTGGAGCTGAAGTCAGTTTCTGCTTGAGCGTATTGAACGCTACATCACACTCAGGAGACCAAACATACTTGACATTCTTCTGGAGGAGGTTGGACAGAGGCTTAGCAATTTTAGAGAAGTTCTCCATGAATCTTATGCAGTAACTTGCGAGCCCGAGGAAGCTATGAAGCTGCTTCACATTCTAAGGGGGCTCCCGCTTCAAGATTGCCTCACCTTTCTCAGGGTGCACTTTAATGCCCTTGACAGAGATCACATGCCCAAGATACACCACTTCATTGATCCAAAACTCAAACTTGGAAACCTTAGCATAGAATCGACGCTCTCTTAGCTTGTCAAGCACAAGCCAAAAATGTTCTGCATGTTCTTCTTCAGTCTCCGAGAACACGAGGATATCATCGAGATACACCAAGACGAACTCATTCTTGAAAGGAGAGAATATGAAGTTCATCATTCTTGAGAAAGTTGGAGGAGCATTGGCGAGACCAAACGACATGATGGTGTACTCATAAGAGCCAAAACTCGTCCTGAAAGCGGTCTTTGTAATATCTTCTTCGCGAATGCGAATCTGAAGATAGCCCATGCGGAGATCAAGCTTCGAGAAAACCTTGTCACCTTTCAGTTGTTCAAACAACTCATTGATGTTGGGAAGTGGGTACTTGTTTCTGATTGTCTTTTTATTCAATGGACGGTAATTGACACAAAGTTGGTTCGTGCCATCCTTCTTCTTGACAAACAAAACACCACAACCCCATGGAGAAGAACTTGGTCTGATCAGACCCAGACATTCTTGTTCATCTAGCTGCTTCTTCAACTCTTTTAGCTCTTCGGGGCCAAGTTTATAAGGACGCTTACAAACCGGTTCAATTCCAGGTTCAAGGTCAATCACAAACTCAACTGGCCAGTGCAAAGGCATTCCTGGCAATTCTTCGAGAAAGACATCTTCATACTCAGAAACCACCGGAATTTGAGAAATAGTTGAGATCTCACCCTTCTCATTAAGAGAAAAGAGACGGATCGTGTCATCGCGAGCTGCGAAAATAATCACATCTTGTGAAGGATGAGTCAATTTGACTTCTTTGGCTTGAGCTCCGTCGTCTGAAGTGTCGTGAGCCCCTTCGTCCTTTCCCCCTCTTCTCCTTGCTGCTTAGCCGCCGTAGTCGTTGTTCCCCGTCGCGCCCGAACCTCGTCGCCGCCAACATAAATGGCCACCACGGCCAGAGCACCCGCCGTGCTCCGTTGAGCACTCTGCCATGTTTGTGCGGGCCAGTAGGTGCCGCCCCGGCCACCGGCGCCCCCTCCTGCAGGCCCTAGCGCCGCAGCTGCGCTCGGCTGAGCTCCGGCCGTCGCCTCCGGCGTCGTAGCCACGAGATCCAGCGTCCCCCGCGCCTCCTGCTAGCTCCCCTGGGTGCGGGCGAGCAGGGGCTTCGCCCTAGTGCCCCCGGCCGCCGCTCCCGTGGCCGGCAGCACGGACGCTGCCGCGACCAGAGGTTGCCGTCGACGAGTCCGTCGCCTGAGCCCTGCAGGTGGGACCCCCTCATCAAGTGGGCTAATCCCGGGTTAATTAACCCCTGAGCCACTGACGTGTGGGCCCAGCCTGTTAATGTAGTTAGTTTAAATTAAAAAAACTGTTAGATTAATGTGTCATTGACAGGTGGGGCCCAACCGCTAGGTTTGACCTGGGCTGGCGCCATTGACCTGCTGACGTCATCATGACGTCAAGCTGACATAATAATTCAATTTTGGATTTAAATAAATTCCATAAATTAATAAAAACTTCTAAAATTCATAGAAAATAATCTGTAAGTCATATGAAAATAATTTATATATGAAAAATGATCAGAAAAATTCAATGAATCCATCTGCACCATTTTCATGCATGTTAGAGCAATCTAAATAGATGAACTTGGACATTTTAGTTCAATGGCATTATGGAATCCATATATGAAGTTGAATTTGAACCTTGAGTTCAAACCCACTTCATTTAAATCTGTTGCTAGATGCATTAGTTCAAACACCTCATATTGCCATGACATATTCATGCATCATATTGTGGCATTTGGTGTGTATTGATTTGTACCCCCTTCGATGTTGTTCTTCGTGTTAGGCATTGTTCCGGAGGATACGGTCGAGTATCCATCTGAGGAGCAGTAACTACTGACCGTCTTATCAGGAAAGCAACCCCCCCTTGAACATACCTGATACAATCCCACTCTCTCGCTCTTGCTCTCACTTATTGCATTAGGACAAAACATTACAACTTTGCATGTTCCGGTAGTTGAACCCATTCCTCTGCATGACGTGTCATTGTCACAGTAAATAGCTGAACCATGCAACCTAGCATACCTAGTAGATGCTTGAGCTATGTTGTGCCTTAACCTGCTATGCTTGCTATGCTTAGAGTTGTGTCAGGGCTGATTCATCTGGGTGATGAACCGGAGTGAACTGAACTTGTTATGATAATGAGGGTTAAGTTGTGCACATGATTTGGTAAAGGTAGCGATGAGAGGCCGTGTAGGAGTACATGGCGGGTTGTCTCATTGGGACCGTCCTTAAGAACTGAGTCCTGTGTATGTTGTCCAAGACTAGCTACTACCACACATTGGGATCCTTAATTGAATCTCTCGACTTATTAACCGACTTGATCTCTGTCCAGGAGTTGCAACTAGTTTCTGGTGTTTGTAGGATATGCTAGTAGTCTACCAAGTGGCACCCCGTATAGGTGGGCTTCGGACAGACTAGGTATTGTGGCTCGGTGTACCAAGCGTAGTACCATCCGTCGAGGTGGGCTTGGGAACCCTGTACACATCGTTTGGGGCCGTTGAGGAAACTTCGGCCGGACTTCCTTGCGGGTTCAGTCCCGAATAGGCGATAAACCTAGTCGAGAGACTTGTGTGGTTAGTCAGGTCGTGGCCGACTCCCTTGCTGGGCTTTCGATTGAAGGTTGCCGAGGTGCCTTTTTATGAGCATGTGGCGGTAACTGGCGAGAGCATGTGTGACGAAGTACACCCCTGCAGGGTAATCGATCTATTCGAATAGCCGCGTCCGCGGATATGGACTACTTGGATACTTATATGGTTCATAGACAATTTAAAAGGTTACTCATAAAAGCTTCAAGATAAGTGTGAGTACCATGGATGGCACTCTCGTAGGAAGACGGGAGCGGATCCATGGTGGTGTATTGTTGTGGTGTTAGTGGACTCGTGTACGCTCCACAAAACTTTTCAAAGTTATGAAAGTCGTAGTATAGGATAGTCACCGAGTCAAAGCTGGCTTGCTGCATTGAACCCCACAACTTCCTTGTTGATACCGATGCATATGTAGTTAGTTCTGATGTAAGACTTGCTGAGTACTCAGTACTCACTGTTGCTTAATTATGTTTTTGCAGAGGAGACTCCGGTCTCGCTAGTGGTTTCTTTGATAAGATCGATGTTGGTCATTTAGCTTGGAATCCCAGCCAGAGGTATGGTTCCTATGGAGGGCCTTGTAGTTAGATAGGCTTCCCTAAGCCTTCTTCTTTTCTAGATGTCTGTACCCAGACATGTTAAGCTTCCGCTTGTTGTTTGTATGATATGTGTGTTGGGTCATGTGACTCCTGTTTGTAATATCACTCTATGTTGGCTCTTATGAGCCTCCTAAATAAATGTTGTGTTATTGTATGGTTATGTTGTGATGCCATAGTTGTATCTATGCATATCGAGCATGTCGTGCGTACGTATGACATACAATGATATGTATCGGATTCGACACCTAGTTGTGTGACTTTAGTAGTACTCTTTACAGGAACTACCTCTTTGTGCTTCCATCGAGCCTTGGTAGCTTGCTACTGCTCCGGACACATTGATTGACCGACATGTATCCTTCTTTGCTGCTGTGTTTGTCCCTTCGGGGAAATGTCTCGCAGTGTAATGGAGTCCTTGTAGCCTGCTACGACTCGTCTACGTGCAGTGATGACATTTATGTCCCATGGCATAATGGAGTCCCTGTAGCTTGCTATGACTCGTCTACACATGCTAGAGGCCGACACCTGCATTGTTGGGTTACGTATGCCTGTTCCTGTACGGATTTGCCACTTGGGTTCTATGACTAGTCATGTCGACCCAGGTTCTTTGACATTTGAGTGCTAGCGACATATTGCATACGTGAGCCAAAAGACGCAAACGGTCCCGGCCAAGGTAAGGTGGCAGCCGTGGAGTTAACCGTGCATGAGGCTGCAAAGTGGTGCGATGTGTTACATGCTAGATTCTTATGTCTTAGGATCGGGGTCCCAACAGCGTTGGTATCAGAGCTGATTGACTGTAGGACTACCAAGCCAAACTTGTCGATGTTGAGTCTAGTAACTCTTTATTTATTTAAGGGAATTGATTGTGGATGGAAACGTAAGGCTCTTTTTACTCCTTTTCCCATGTTATTCTGATTCTGAGTCACCCTCTCCTTTTCTACGGGGATTAAGAACTAGGCTTCTTATCTATCTACTAGGATCTCGTGTTACTATTCCGTAGACTTATAGGAATGGTTGATCTGAGTTGCTTCCAGTCCTCAGGTGTTATCTATGTTGCTTGTTAGCTCAATCAGAATCTTGAGATTGTCATGTTAATGTGTCGTGGCACCTAAAAATTTTGCAGGACATCTCATTTCTGAGCATTCGCAGCCATTGTGCTGCCCAATTTTTTCCCTAGGATTTCTTTGAAAATAAATGCTTTGCATTCCCTCTTATCTTTTGGTTGCCGCCATGTCTAATCCTAGTTCCTCATCATCAGGATGTCCCGTAGTACCCAAGCTGCCATTGGTCGCAACAAGGACCAGAGACATGGAACCAGAGATGCTGAAGTTCTGTCAGATTCACCTTCGTTGGCACAGTTCATGTTAGACATTGAGAAGGACAAGCGTGAGTCAAATCTCTTGCTGGCACGTATTCAGGTAAACACCGCACATCAATGTGCTAGAACAGTGTCCATCCGTGATTTCATCAAGCTGTACCCACCCACCTTCCATCACTCCATTGAGGCACTCGATGCAGATGATTGGCTCCGTAGCATCACAAACAAGCTGCGTTCCGCGAACGTGGCCGAGGCTGACAAGGTCACCTATGCTACATATTTCTTGGAGGGTCCTACTAGTATATGGTGGGAGAACTATGAGGCTATAATTCCAGCTGGCCAGATTCCTACCTGGAAAGAATTCACAGAGGTTTTCCGTGAGCATCATATTCCTCAGGGTCTCATGGAACGAAATAGAGAAGAGTTTTGTAACCTTACCCAGAGTAAGATGGTTGTAGATGTTTACAATTGAGAGTTTGAGAACCTTGCATGTTATGCCACAGAAGAAGTGTCCATGGATTCCAAGAAGCAAGCTAGATTCATGAAGGGTCTCAACCCAAAGTTGCGTCATGATCTTCACATGCATCATTGTGACACCTTCCAAGCTCTTGTGAACAAGGCCATTAATGCAGAGATAGCTCAGTTCACCTATAAAGAATCTTGCAAGCACAACCATGATTTGGCTTCTACCTCCGGTTCTGGATCTCAGGAGCGCCGGATTTGGGTTCCAAACTCATCACTTCCTCCTGGATATGCATTGAGGCCATCCTGTGTGGTGCCTCGTCCAACTCAGCCAAATGCTCCACCCAGACCTGCTGGTGGACCGCCTGCCAATGCGACTCCACGTAATACTTCTATGATTTTCTACAAGTGCGGAGAACCAGGCCATATCGCCCGCAATTGCACTCAGTCCAATGTTGTTTCACCACCGCCTAGAAAGTCTGTTGACCGCAATAAGTCACCAGTCAAGGTGTTCCATGCCAAGCCAACCATCATTGAACAGGGATGTGTGAATCATGTCTCAGCCAAAGAGGCTAATGATGATCCAGAAGTTCTCCTTGTAACGCTCCTTGTCAATTGCCATCCAGCATCAGTTCTATTTGATACTGGAGCATCGCATTCCTTCATCTCGGAAGGCTATGCCCGGTTGCATGATATGTCATTCTGCGATATGCGAACTGCTCTTGAAATTCACACTCCGGGGTCTAGATGGCAGACCACAAGAATAAGCCACGGAAATGAAATCCGTGTTGATAGACTTGTATTCCTTGCTTCGTTGATAGCTCTCAAGTCTTCAGATATTAATATCATATTGGGTATGGATTGGATGATAGCTCACCATGCCAAGATCGATTGCTCCACCAGATCTATTCAGCTTACGCATCCATCTGGCAAGATAGCCCATGTTTCAACACGAGTTGCAAAGCGTCAGCTCTATTCTCTCAATGCCAATCCTCTTCCCGATCTTGAAGATATACTGGTAGTAAGAGATTTTCCGGATGTATTCCCAGAAGAATTGCTAGGCATTCTGCCGGACAGGGATGTAGAGTTTGTGATAGACCTCATTCTAGGAACTGTTCCAATTTCCAGAAGACCTTATAAGATGGCACCCTTGGAATTAGCTAAGCTTAAGAAACAACTCGATGAGTCCTTGCAAAAAGGTTTCATTTGACCTAGCTCCTCTCCTTGGGCTTGTCCCGTCCTCTTTGTGTAGAAGAAGGATGGAATGGATCGTATGGCTGTGGATTACCGACCTGTCAATTTGGTCACAATAAAGAATAAGTATCCGCTCCCCAGGATCAATGATTTGTATGATCAACTTTTTGGATCTTCAGTTTTCTCCAAGATGGATTTGAGGTTAGGCTACCATCAAATCAAGATTAAGAATGCAGACATCCCCAAGATAGCGTTTGTCACTCGTTATGGCTAGTACGAGTACACAGTCATGTCTTTTGGACTAACCAATGCTCCAGCAACATTTTCCCGTTTGATGAACTCAATCTTCATGGAGTACTTAGATAAATTCGTCGTGGTTTACCTCGATGATATTTTAATTTATTTGAAGAATGAAGAAGAACATGCTGAGCACCTCAGACTTGTGCTAGAAAAACTCAGAGAGCACCGCCTTTTGTTGGAAATATGCCCTAGAGGCAATAATAAATTAGTTATTATCATATTTCCTTGTTCATGATAATCGTTTATTATCCATGCTATAATTGTATTAAATGGAAACACATTACATGTGTGGGTAAATAGACAACACTTTGTCCCTAGTATGCCTCTAGTGAACTAGCTCGTTGATCAAAGATGGTCAAGGTTTCCTGGCCATTGACATGTGATGTCATTTGATAACGGGATCGCATCATTAGGAGAATGATGTGATGGACAAGACCCAAACTACAAACGTAGCATATGATTGTGTCAGTTTATTGCTACTGTTTTCTGCATGACAAGGGTATGTAGATCCACTCTCCCTCTCGTAGATGCTCATTACCATGGATAGATCTTGCGTCTGCATAGGAATTTTTTTTGTTTCCCATGCAACGTTCCCTAATAGTGGTATCAGAGCTAGGTCTATGTGTAGATGAGATCTCGAGTAGAACACAAAAGGTTTGTGGGCGTTGATGCTTAGATTGCTTCCTCCCTTGGTCGGATTTTGGTTCAACGGCATTGTGAGATGAAGCGGCTCGGACCAACATTACTCGTACGCTTACGAGAGACCGGTTCCCTCGACGCAACTTGTTGCCTAGATGGCTTGCGGGTGGCAGTTTCTCTCACTTTAGTTGGATCGGATTTGACAAAGGCGGTCCTTGAGAAGGTTGAAAAGAAACTAGTGTATCACCGTTGTGGTTTTTGCGTAGATGAGAATTGTTCTTGCTAGATACCCGTAGCAGCCACGTAAAACTTGCAAACAACAATTAGAGGACGTCTAACTTGTTTTTGCAGGGTATGTTGTGATGTGATATGGCCAATTACATGATGTGATACATGTGATGTATGAGATGATCATGTGATGTATAGAATTTCACGACTTGCATGTCGATAAGTACAGCAACCGGCAGGAGCCATAGGGTTGTCTTTAATTATTGTATGACCTGCGTGTCAATCATTAAGCGTTATGTAATGCTTTACTTTATCCCTAAATGGTAGCAATAGTAGTAGAAGCATGCAGGGCGTGACAACCCCGATGGTGACACGTTGATGGAGATCAAGATGATGGAGATCATGGTGTCGTGCCGGTGACGATGGGGATCATGCTGGTGCTTTCAAGATGGAGATCAAAAGCACAAGTTCATGGCCATATCATGTCACTTATGATTTGCATGTGATGTTAATCCTTTTATGCACATTGTTTTGCTTAGGACGACGGTAGCATTATAAGGTGATCCCTCACTTTAATTTCAAGATGAATTGTGTTCTCCCCGAGTGTGCACCATTGCGAAAGTTCGTCGTGTTGACACACCACGTGATGATCGGGTGTGATAGACTCTACGTTCACATACAACGGGTGAAAGCCAGTGTTGCACATGCGGAACACTCGGGTTAAACTTGACGAGCCTAGCATGTACAGACATGGCCTCGGAACACAAGAGACTGAAAGGTCGAAAATGAGTCATATAGTCGATATGATCAACATAATGATGTTCACCATTGTAACCACCTCAACTCACGTGATGATCGGACTTGAGTTGGTGAATTTGGATCATGGATCAGTCGAATGACTGGAGGGATGTCAATTTGAGTGGGAGTTCTTAAGTATTATGATTAATTGAAATCATTATCATGAACATAGTCAATAGTGTCTTTGCAAATTATATTGTAGATTACTAGCTCGCGCTGTAGCTCCCTTAATTTTTATATGTTCCTAGAGAAATAGACTTGAAAGATGATGGTAGCAATATTGCGGACTGGGTCCGTGATCTGAGGATTGTCCTCATTGCTGCACAGAAGGCTTATGTCCTTAATGCACCGCTCGGTGCGCCAACCCCTCTAGTGTTGTTTGTAGATGTTGTGAACATCTGACAGGCACGTTTTGATAACTACTTGATAGTTTAGTGCGTCATGCATTACAGCTTAGAATCGAGGCTCTGAAACATTTTGAACGTCATGGAACATATGAGATGTTCTAAGAGCTGAAATTAGGATCTCAGGCTCATGCCTGTGTTGCAAGATATGAGATCTCCAACAAGATTCTTTGCCTGTAAGATGAAAGAGAATAGCTCAATTGTTGAGCATGTGCTCAGATTGTCTGGGTGCTACAATCGCTTGAATCAAGTGGGAGTTGATCTTCTAGATAAGATAGTGATTGATATAGTTCTCCAAGTCACTATCACTAAAGCTACTAGAACTTAGTGATGAACTATAAAACACCAGGGATAGAAATATTGATCCCTGAGCTGTTCGCGATGTTTGACACCGCGAAGGTAGAAATCAATAAGGAGCATCAAGTGTTGATGGTTAATCAAACCACTAGTTTCGAGAAGGGCAAGAGCAAGGAGGGAAACTTCATGGATAGCAAGTCAGTTGCTGCTCCAGTGAAGCAACCCAAAGTTGAACTCAAACCCGAGACTAAGTGCTTCTGTTATGAGGTGAGCGGTCGCTGAAGCGGAACAACCCTAGATACTTGGTAGATAAGAAGGCTGGCAACATCGACAAAAGTATATTTGATATACGAGTTATTGATGTGTACCTTTCTAGTATTCCTAGTAGCACCTGGGTATTGGATACCGGTTCGGTTGCTAAATGTTAGTAACTCGAAATAAAAGCTGCGGAATAAACAGAGAACTAGCTAAGTGTGAGGTGACTATGTGTGTTGGAAATGTTTCCAAGGTTGATGTGATCAACATCGCACGCTCTCTCTACCTTCGAGATTAGTGACAAACCTAAATAAATGTTATTTGGTGTTTTGCATTGAGCATGAACGTGATTAGATCATGTTCATTGCAACACGGTTATTCATTTAAGTTAGAGAATGATGGTTATTCTATTTACATGAATAATACCTTCAACGGTCATGCACCCAGTAAGAATGGTTTGTTGAAACTTGATTGTAGTAATACACATGTTCATAACATTGATGCCAAAGATATACAAAGTTAATAATAATAGTACCACATACTTGTGGCACTGCCGCTAAATGTCATATTGGTATAAAACGCATGAAGAAACTCCATGCTGATGGATCTTTGGACTCATTCGATCTTGAATCGGTTGAGACATGCGAACCATGCCTCTTGGTCAAGATGACTAAGGACCCCGTTTTCTGTTTTGATGAAGCGGGCAAGTGATTTATTGCAAATGAAACATGTTGATGTATGCAATCCAATGAGTCTTGTAGCCTGCGGTGGAAATCATTATTTTCTTACCTTCACTGATGATTTGAGTAGATATAGTGTATATTTACTTAATGAAACACAAGTCTGAATCGTTTGAAAGGTTCAAGCAAATTCAGAGTGAAGTTTAAGCTCATCGTGACAAGAAGATAAAAATGTTTGCCATATGATCGTGGAGGTGAATATCTGAGTTACGAGTTTGGATACAACTTTAGACAATGTGAAAGTTGTTTCACAACTCACGCTAGCTGGAACACCATAGAGTGATGGTGTGTCCGAACGTCATAGTCGTACTATATTGGATATGGTGCATGCTATGATGTCTCTTATCATTTTGTTACTATAATTTTGGGGTTATGCATTAGAGACAACTACATTCACTTTAAATAGGGAACCATCTAAATCCGTTGAGATGACACCGTGTGAACTATGGTTTGATAGAAACCTAAGCTGTCATTTCTTAATGTTTGGGGCTGTGACGCATGTGTGGAAAATGTTTTCACCTAATGAGCTCGAACCCAAAGCAGACAAATGCATCTTCATAGAATTATGTTAGCAGTTGCTGCATTTTTCAATTATGAAATCTGGCAGATGGATGCCAAAACATCATTTCCTTCCTTAAGGAAAGGTTGTATGAGATACAACCAGAAGGTTTTGTCAGTCCTAAGGATGCTAAAAGGTATGCGAGCTTCAGTGATTCTTCTATGAACTGAAGCAAGAATCTCGAAGTTGGATTATACACTATGATGAGGTGATCAAAGTTTTTGAGTCTATACAAAGTTTATGAGAAACTTGTATTTACAATAAAGTGAGTGGGAGCACTATAGAGTTTCTGGTAAGCATATTGTTGATCGAAAATGATGTAGAATTTCTGGAAAGCATAAAAGGTTGTTTGAAAAGAGTTTTTCGAAGGAAGACCTGGGTAAAACTACCTGATTGTTGAGCATCAAAATCTATAAAGATAGATCAAGATGTTTGATAAGACTTTCAACGAGTACATACCTTAACAAGATTTTGAAAGAGTTCAAAATGGATCAGTTAGAGAAAGAGTTCTCACCTGATTTGTAAGGTATAAAGTTGAGTAAGACTTAATGCCCAGTGACTGCAGAAGATAGAGAAAAGATGAGTGTCATCCCTTATGCTTCAGCCATAGGGTCTATCATGTGTGCAATGCTGTGCACAAAGACCCGATGTCAGCCTTGCTATAAGTATGGCCGGAAGGTTTCAAAGTGATCCTGGAATGGAGCACTGGACAGCGGGCAAGATTATCCTTAGTAACTAAAAGACTGAGGAGATGTTTCTCGATTATGGAGGTGATAAAGAGTTCGTCGTAAAGAGTCACGTCGATGCAAGCTTTAACACCAATCCGGATGACTCGTAGTAGCAATTTGGATACGTATAGTGGAGCAGCCATTTGGAATAGTACCAAGTGGAGTGTGGTAGAAGTGTTTACGGTTGGACATAGAAATTTGCAAAGTACACACGGATCTGAATGTCGTAGACCCGTTGACTAGGGTATGTAGATCCACTCTCCCTCTCGTAGATGCTCATTACCATGGATAGATCTTGCGTGTGCGTAGGAATTTTTTTTGTTTCCCATGCAACGTTCCCCAACACCTTTATGCCAAGTTCTCCAAGTGTGAATTTTTGTTACCTGAAGTGACCTATCTAGGTCATGTGATCTCCGGAAAGGGCATCGCAGTCAATCCTGAAAGAGTTCAGGCCATTCTCGACTGGACTCCACCTGAAACAGTTAAGCAAGTTAGAAGTTTCCTTGGTTTAGCGAGCTATTGTCGCCGCTTTGTGGAGAACTTCTCCAAAGTTGCCAAGCCTCTGACGAAACTCCTTAAGAAAGATAAAAAGTTTGAGTGGACCCTACAATGTGAGCACAGTTTCCAGGAACTGAAGAGACGTTTGACCTCTGCTCCCGTGCTTGTGCCAGCCTATTTCTCCAAGGACTTCGTCATCTATTGTGACGCCTCTAGACAAGGACTTGGATGTGTTCTCATGCAAGACCGGCAGGTGATCGCCTATGCATCCCGACAGTTGCACCCACATGAGGAAAATTATCCAACACATGATTTGGAGCTTGCAGCAGTAGTCCATGCACTCAAGGTATGGCGACATTACCTTCATGGTAATCGTTGCGAGATTTATACAGATCAGCAAAGCCTGAAGTATATATTCACTCAACCAGATTTGAATCTCAGACAAAGACGATGGTTGGAGCTGATTACGAATTACGACTTAGGAATTACTTACACCCCAGGCAAGGCAAATGTCATGGCGGATGCGTTAAGTCGTAAATCCTATTGCAACAATCTTATGCTACAACAAGGCCAACCCCTTCTTCATGAGGAATTCTGCAAGCTTAACCTTCACATTGTTACTCGCGGATCCCTTTCAACCTTGGTTGGACAACCTACTCTGGAGGATCAGATTATAACGAGCCAACAGTATGATGCGGGTATTACCCGGATTAGGAATAATGTTAAAAAGGGAATTGCTGGTAGTTTCTCCATTGATGACAGAGGTGCAGTATATTTTGGGAACCGGTTGGTAGTTCCCAAAAAGCAACAACTTTGAGATTTGATCCTTAAGGAGGCTCATGAATCTCCTCTCACCATTCACCCTGGCAGCACCAAGATGTATCAGGACCTACGCCAAAGGTTCTGGTGGACCAGAATGAAGAGGGAAATCGCTCAATTCATTGCTAATTGTGATGTTTGTCACCGCGTGAAGGCAGAGCATCAGAGGCCTGCTGGCACCCTTCAGCCTTTAGCTATTCCTGAATGGAAATGGCATAAAGTTGAAATGGATTTCATCACCAGATTTCCCAAGACCAAGAAAGGAAATAACGCTATCTTCGTGGTTATTGATCGCCTTTCCAAAGTGGCTCATTTCCTTCCTGTCCGAGAGAGTATCACTACTAGTCAGTTGGCGGATTTGTATATCTCTCGAATAGTGTCCCTGCATGGTTTTCCATTGGGAATCAATTCAGACCGTGGAAGTCTTTTCACCTCTTGATTTTGGGCAAGTTTCTAGAATGCTATGTGTTGGGGATATAACCCCGCAATATGACCCGCCCTAGAGGCTCCGGGTCATGTTGCTGGCTCGTGAGCCGGCCCAAGGGTGAGCCGTAAGACTGGTAGCCCAGGAAGATAGGCGGCTCAAGGTGTGGGCCGTACGACGGCCCGAACAGAGAAGACCCGGGCGTGTAAGCCGTCTCAAAGATAGCTTGGACAAGAAGATAGAGAGAGACTCAAACATACAATAAGACTCGGTTAACAATTGTAACGACCCGGTGGTCCTGACCTCCTATATAAAGGCAGACCCGGGGCGACTTAGAGGAGAGGTGATCAAGAACTAGGTCAAGCTTCTAGCTCCTTGTAATCGATACACAAGCAATACAAACACAAGCAGGACGTAGACTATTACCTCGACTTGAGGGGCCGAACCTGGGTAAATCCGTGTCTTTCGTCCCGATCAACCCCTTTGAGTCCACCCCGTTAGCGATGGCCTCGAATCCAAGTCCGTTCACCCGGACATCTGCCGTGATAAATCCATGACAGTTGGCGCCCACCATGGGGCTAGGGCTTGGTGGTGTTCAGTTCTCAAAGGGCTCTCTCCCAGGGCTCGAGGGATACGTGGTTGGAAGGATGAGCAAGAGTCACCGTGGTCGGCTCTACATCAACGATGCCAGCTGGGGGCTTGATGCTGATTCTGTGGAGTATGGCTTCCGGGTTCCGTTTGGCAAGATCCAGGTTTTCATTGGAAAGGTTGATGGATCTACACCCGGGCCAGACATCTGCACCAACATCGTCGAGCCGGCTCGGCGTCTCCAATCTGCGAGTGGTGTGCGGCCTGCCCGTGCCCATCCAGGTCAAAGGCATGTTCTCGTGGGCTTTACTCAAGGTATGGACCTGGAAGCGTCCGGGTCACACGGAACTCTTGTTTGCTCGGAAGATGAGTCCTCCAGTGGGGAGACAGAGTCAGTGTATCGACTCAGTAACGGTGGCCTTGGGGGCTACTATGACACCTATTCTGAGGTAGAGGGTTTTGAGTCGGATGATCCGAGACCCTCGGTTCATGCGGCGGTGTTCATGGCAGGATCGGCTCCAGCCGCCGGTGACACAACTGCGGGAGCCGCCGTAGCGGGTGATAGCCCGTCGCCGCCAGCTCAGGTTCTAGTGGAATTGATGGACGAGCTTACAGCTCTCATGGCCACAGAAGTAACATCGGACAATCAAGCAGCCCGGAATTTAGAGGTGACACGGATCAAGGGCCGGATGGCAGAGGAACGACAAAGGATGGCTGAGCTGAAGATCCGGATGGAGGAAGAGGCGGAGAGTATCAAGACAGATGCTTTCCATCTGTAGCTGGAACAAAGGTCAGCAGCCACGGTGCACCGGAGGAGGCATCAATCCCGTCTGCCAGAATGTTACGAAGCAAGGAACCTGTTTAATACCCCTGGTGCGGGGCGGGTTACGGGCGCGTCGGAAAGCCGCTCGATGGAACGCCCAGCAACTCATCCACCCCAGCATAACCAAACCTCACCTAGAGCTTTTCTGACACAGGCGGGACATTACTCTAACCCGGCCGAGAACATGGTGGCGGCGGCCACCCGGCTTGAGACGATTCCCATCCCAGATGAGGCACCCTTTGCGGAGGACGTGCGAAACGCCATTGGATATTTACAGATGGCCATGGCCCAGCAAGAGAGATATGCTCACAACCGAAGCCGGGTTCACTCTACCCCCCTCCCTAGTCGAAGTTTCAGCCAGCACTACGAGTCACCGGCGTGTTCCAGCAGTCATCCACGTCGGGGACCACCGGAGGATGATCAGGCGGCTTTAGATGCACAAGCCCTCGCGGACCGGGCGAGGAACAGGCGAGAGGCGAAGATAGCGGCAACCCGTCCAGAGCCAGCGCTTTCCATCTCAATGGGAGTAGTTAGTACCAGAGCCGTAGGGGTGCCATGTTTAATTCCGGCTCTGAGAAGTGAACGACTACCGAAAGATTTTAAGGGGCCTCGAAAAGTTCCGAATTACACAGCTGATCTACCCCCCGAGGCGTGGGTTGAGAGTTATGAGCTGGCCATGGAGATGCTGGACATCAGTGAGGCAGTATGTGCAAAATATTTCATCATGATGGTTGAGGGTCCGGCTCGCACATGGTTGAAAGGTCTGCCGCCTAACACGATAAGTTCATGGGCGGAGCTGAGAGCGAAGTTTATTAAGAATTTTCAGGGGACCTGTAAGAAGCCTATGACCATTGTAGACTTGGACCATTGTGTTCAACAGGAGAATGAGTCGGCCCATCATTGGGTCTGGCGGGTGTCGACCATTATTCACTCTTCGAAGCAGATCACGGCGGCTCAAGCGGTGCTTATTCTGGAAAAGAACTGTCATTTTGTTCCATTGAAACAGAAGCTTGGCCGGCTCAAGCGCACATGTCAGGATATGGGAGAGCTCATGACGGCCCTGACAAAGTATGCCGACTCAGATAACACCAAGGATCCAGGCTCGAATGATGAGAAAGCCAATCAAGGGAAGAAGAACAATCAAGGCAAAGGCTTTGTGAACAATGGGAATCAGAATAAACGGAAGAACGCTGATGGCGGGTCAGAGCTAGTGGCAAACACCAACACAGAATAGAACCATCCCAAGGGGAACGGAAAATTCAGGCCGTTTCACCAAAGGAACAAAGGTCCATTCAATTTAGAAGAAGCACTTAGGAAGCCTTGTCCAGAGCACAGCACGCCTGATAAGCCAGCATTACATGCATGGGGTGATTGCTTTATCATGCAGAGATTCAAAAACCAGCATTCCCAACCACGCAATAACCAGGGCAGTGGCCCGCCTGGCGGCTCAGGGCACGGTGGATCAGGGGCTAGATTCGGCGCCGACGGTTCAGGAGCCGGGCATCCGGGTCAGAATAACCAAGGGGGCACCAACAACATCCTGGCAACAACAACAATAACAACAATCAGCAGCAGCAGCAGCGCAATCAATCCAGGTTTCAGAGTAACCCGAAGCAGCTCAGCTCAGGATAGTATCACGTGTTCACGACCGGTCACAATAAACGAGACGAGAAGTTGCGAAGGCGAGCGGTTAATGCGGTTGCTCCAGCTCTCCCGCAGTACTTACCATGGTCTGAGTATGATATAATGTGGAGCCGGGAGGATCACCCGCCGCGGGTAGATGACCCGGGCCAACTGGCTTTAGTTGTGGCCCCTCAGGTGAATGGCTATATGGTGAACAAGGTGCTCATGGACGGAGGCAGCAGTATCAACATCCTTTATTACGACACTTTCCGACAGATGAAGTTGCTTGACAAAGACCTTAAACCTTCCTCCACCGTCTTTCATGGTGTGGTCCTGGGTAAGTCACCATACCCGGTGGGCCGGATTTCTTTGGAAGTGGCTTTGGCGATGAGTATAATTACAGGGTGGAGTCCTTGTGGTTTGAGGTGGTTAAAATCAAAAGTCCCTATAATGCACTGTTTGGGAGGCCGGCTAATGCCAAATTTATGGCTAGGCCTTGCTATGTTTATTTACAACTCAAAATATCCGGCTTAAATGGCACAATTGCTATTCACAATAATCGGAAAACGGCTCTCGAGTGTGAGGAAGGAGATGCGGCGTATGCAGAGTCTAGTTGTGCCAAGGAGGAGCTGAAGTTCTACAAGGAAAACGTTGACCTGGAGGATATGACCCCGCTGAAGAAGCCTACTACGGAAGCTGAGCCGCTACTCAAGTTTTCGGCGGATGATACCAAGGCAGTAGATTTCAATCCGGGTGACTCATCCAAGCAGTTCATCATTGGGACTCACATGGATCCCAAATAGGAAAGCACGCTCATCGAATTCATCCGTGAGAATCGGGACATCTTTGCATGGAAGCCTTCTAACATGCCGGGTGTACCGAGAGAGTTCGCTGAGCACAACCTTAATGTGTATCCGAAGTTTAAGCCGATTAAACAGTTTCTACGATGGTTCAACGAAGAGAGAGGTAAAGCTATTGGGGAGGAAGTTGCCCGGCTCTTGGCTGCAGGCTTTATAGTGGAAGTTTTTCACCTGGAGTGGTTGGATAACCCGGTGCTAGTGCTCAAAAGGAATGGCACCTGGCGTATGTGTATAGATTACACGGACCTTAACAAGGCTTGCCCGGCTGACCCTTTTGCACTCCCTCGTATCGATCAGATTATTGATGCTACAGCCGGGTGTGAAAGTCTATGTTTCCTGGATGCATATTCAGGTTATCATCAGATCAAGATGGCAATGAAAGATCAGGAGAAGACGGCGTTTATTACACCCTTTGGGGTGTTCTGCTACGTCTCCATGCCTTTCGGGCTCAAGAGTGCCCAGGCGACTTACCAACGATGTGTGCACAACTACCTTCACAGTCAGATTGGCCGAAATGTTCATGCTTACGTAAACGACATCGTGGTTAAATCCAAAAAGAAAGAAACTCTCCTAGAGGATTTGAAGGAAACTTTTGACAATCTTCGGGTCTACAAGATGATGCTTAACCCGATGAAGTGTGTTTTTGGTGTTCCAGCAGGAAAGCTTTTGGGTTTCTTGGTCTCTGAGCGGGGCTCGAGGCTAACCCAGATAAAATTAAGGCTATCACTTCTTTAGGGGAGCCGACGTGCATTAATGACATTCAGCGCCTTGCAGGACGGATTGCTGCGTTGAGCCGGTTCACAAGCCGGCTTGGGGAGAAGGCCATTCCCTTATACCAGATGATGAAGAAGACAAACAAGTTTAAGTGGAGCAAGGCAGCGGCTGAAGCACTTGAAGCTCTTAAAAAACAATTGACTGAGCCGCCAGTGTTAGCCACTCCGGCTGAGAAAGAGCCGTTACTCCTTTATGTGGCGGCTAACAACAGAGCGGTCAATGTAGCAATTGTGGTTGAGCGCAAGGAGGCAGGGAAGGAATATCCTGTGCAAAGGCCGGTTTACTACATCAGTGAAGTTTTGGCAGAGTCTAAGCAGAGGTATCTGCATTGGCAGAAGTTGGTATATGGAGTTTTCATGGCTAACCACAAGTTAAAACACTACTTTTTGGGGCACCAGATAACCGTGGTCAGTTCTGCCCCGTTGGGAGATATCATTCAAAATAGAGAAGCCACAGGGAGGATTGCCAAGTGGGCCTTAGAGCTGGGTCCTCTTAACATCAGATATGTTCCTCGTACAGCAATAAAGTCTCAAGCTTTGGTGGATTTCATAAATGATTGGACAGAATGTCAAGCTCTCGAAGAGAAGCCTGATAACACATATTGGACTATACACTTTGATGGGTCCAAGCAGCTAGAGGGGTCCGGTGCAGGGGTTGTTCTCACCTCCCCCAAGGGTGACAAGTTTTCCTATGTGCTCCAGTTAATGTTTCCTTGTACTAATAATGCAACTGAGTATGAGGCACTACTCCATGGCTCAGAGTCGCTAAAGAGATGAACTTAAGCCGGGTCAGATGTTTAGGCAACTCAGATCTTGTGGCTCAGCAAGTTTCAGGTACTTGGGACTCCAAGGATCCGCGGATGGCGGCTTATCGACAGGCTGTTGATATCATTGTCGGTCACTTCAAGGTGTACCAGGTGGATCATATTGATCGTCGTAGGAATGAGGCGGCTGATGCCTTATCACGGTTAGGTTCTCAATGAAAGCCGGTACCACCTAATGTTTTTCTGGACGTATTGCATCATCCGACTGTCAAGATACCCTTTGAGGAGGAGCTAGCTATTCCTGACCCGGAGGCAGAATTGGTGGCGGCTCTGCAGGCTATCCCAGACTGGACTATTCCTTATTTAGCGTATCTAACACGCGGCGAGTTGCCTCAGGAGGAGGATCTGGCCAGGAAGATCACCCGGCATTCTAAGTCTATGATGATTATCAATGGTGAGTTACATAAGTGTAGTGTGACGGGTGTCTTTCAGCGCTGCGTCTCACCGGAGGAGGTCCGGCAGATTTTGAGTGAAATTCATGCTAGCGACTGTGGACATCATGCCGGGTCAAAATCTTTAGTGGCCAAGGCTTTTTGACATGGGTTTTTCTGGTGGACGGCTCACAAGGATGCAGAAGACTTAGTCCGTAAGTGTGACGGCTGTCAGGAGTTTGGCCGGCGTGCTCATGTTCCGGCTCAAGAGTTGAGGATGATACCAATCACTTGGCTGTTTGCGGTGTGGGGGCTTGATATGGTAGGACCTTTCAAGAGATCCAAGGATAAGAAAACACACCTTCTGGTGGCGATTGATAAATTTACTAAGTGGGTAGAGGCAGAGCCGGTCAGCAAATGTGACGCGGCTACAGCGGTTCAATTTATTAAGAAGTTGATCTATCGCTTTGGTTACCCGCACAGTATCATTACGGACAATGGAACAAATCTATCCAAAGGAGCTATGAAAACGTTCTGTGAGAAGGAGCATATCCGGCTTGATGTTTCAGCCGTGGCACATCCACAGTCTAATGGTCAGGCGGAGCGAGCCAATCAGGAAATTTTAAGAGGAGTCAAACCACGACTCATGGTTCCTTTGAAGTGGACACCCGGATGTTGGGTTGAGGATTTGGCTTCCGTCTTATGGAGCATCAAAACTACCCCTAACAGATCTATAGGTTTCACGCCTTTCTTCATGGTGTATGGTGCTGAGGCGGTTCTACCCAGCGATATCCGGCATGACTCACTAAGGGTGGCGGCTTATGTTGAGACGGACAATGAGGTAGCACGCCAAGATGCATTGGACGCCTTGGATGAAGCATGAGAGTTAGCAGCAGCCAGGTCGGCAATTTATCAACAAGACCTGTGATGCTATCATAGCCGCAGGGTGAAGACCTGGACATTCCAGGAAGGTGACCTGGTGCTCCGGCTGATTCAAGACCAATCTGGAATGCATAAGTTATCTCCACCATGGGAGGGGCCTTTTGTGATCAGCAGAAACCTTAACAATGGGTCATATTACCTCATTGATATCCGAGATGAGTCGGAAACCGCGGGTCAAGAGATGTTGCGGCCATGGAATATCACACATCTGCGACCATACTTTACATCGCAGGCGTCGAAAGCCGCTATTATTGTATATATCATGTTTACATGAGTAAAGCTAGCATCCTCGCAAAGACTGGGGCCTCTGCTCTTATGTGTATCTTTGTGCAATCAAGATGAAATTTTTCCTGCTCAAAATTTTGAGTTGAAGTGGTTTGTTCGCCGTAAAAACGGCTAATCTATCATCCAGCTTTATGCCCTATCAAACGCTGTTGCAGGGAGGCTTCTTGCCTTCGGGTATAGCTCACATCTCCCCTGCACAGTCTGCTTTTACGCTGTTGCAAGGAGGCTTCTTGCCTTCGGGTATAGCTTACATCTCCCTTGCACAGCCGGTGTTATGCCCAATTAAGCACTGTTGTAAAGAGGCTTCTTGCCTTCGGGTATAGCTTACATCTCATTTGCACAACCAGTTGTTATTAAACTGTTGCAAGGAGGCTTCTTGCCTTCAGGTATAGCTTACATCTCCTTTCAAACAGCCGGCTTTATGCCGTCTCAGGCTAATTATTAGCCGCGGCTGTCGATGGAGGCTTCTTGCCTTGGGGTATAGCTTACATCTCCCATCGACAGCCGGCGTTCGCACATACAACATTTGCTATTAAAAGGAGGCTTCTTACCGTCAGGTATAGCTTACATTACCCTTCATACAGCCGGCTTTAGGCCGCTTCCGGTTCATCAATAGCCACAGTTGTCGATAGAGGCTTCGTACCATTAGGTATAGCTTACATTATCCTAAGACAACTGGCTCCTTAATGGATTCATCCGACAAGAGCCGGAGCCATGTTGCTCCAGTTGACAAAATTCAAGTTTTCAAAGATATTATCCGGCTCTAATCTGTTGAAGGAATGACGTCTTCAAAGACAAACAACCCTCATCAGAAAAGCTCAAGGTATATTTATGCAAAGGAACGAGCAATCAATGGAGAGCCGGCAACACATCAAATTGAAACACGGAGAGAAGGAAAGTATACACAAAGAGATAGAAATATATAGAGCCGGCAACGGCAGGGTCATCCTTACTCTATTACAAAAACTACTCTCAGAAGGAGCAAAAGGCATTGCCAAGTTTCAACCGCTCACGGCGGGTCATTACATGAGTCAGTACATGAGTCTGTGCTCAGAAAGATTAAAAGAACAAATTTCAGTTATTGGCCGGCTCATCCCGCTCCGGTTCTTCCGCTGGCTTTATCTGGAGATTTCCCAATTCCCAATTACAGTCAGCCAGAGCAGCGAAAGACCCTTCAAGGAAAGGGGACGCGTCAAGCTCACAAGGGAAGAGGTCCTTACTGCAGGCGGGTGTCAGATCCTTCCACTCGTAGAGAGGCCCGCGGATCCTCTTCTCCTCTGCGTCGTAAGCGGCCTGATAGGTGTTCAAGTCAGCTTCATCCGCCAGCACAGAAGCCAGATAACACGACTCTTTGACACACCGGATGTAATCTGCTTCGGTGAACTCTGAGCCATCATCTTTTTTGGACGGGTAACCATCCATCATTTCGGCCGGCATTAGCTCGAGGGCGAAGCCCAAAGCCCGGCCTAATCCAGCGACGGCTCCTTGGCAGAAGGCAGACTTCTTCAGCTCCTCTATTTGCTTGGGCATTGTGGAGAAGAGTTCCAAGACACCTTTCAGAGAGGTGGGGATCTTCTTCTTGTATTGAACCGTCATAATCATGAAAATAGCGTCTCAATAAAGCTGTTCTGCAAAGGTGTAAATAGCCTTCAGGGGTAAAAGGCCATCTGAAACCAATTGCCGGCTTCTGGGGCCTGTATAGGTCAAACAAAGCAAGATGAGTCGCCATCACAACAGATAAATGAGACATGTTAGAAACATGAAGTGAGTAAGAACTTACCAAAGAGAGCGGCTGCCATCTTGGTTATATGACGCTTTAGGCCTTGAAGCTCATCCGCCACGGCTATCAGCCGCTGGTCGGCGTCATCCGCTCGCTTGGTTAACTCAGTAGATTCCTTTAGAGAAGCAAGCTCCGCCTTAATATGGACCAGCTCTTCAGACAGCAGCCGGCACTTTTCGTCAGAGACGCTGCGGGCCTCTTGTTGAGCCGCTAGGTTGGCCTTCATATCAGAGAGCCGGCTTCATTTAAAGCTTCCTATAATACATCAAAATACAGGATAAGTCGCCAAAATACAGGACGAGTGTTAAAAGCAAATTTATGCAAGTCTCAAACAGATTGCAAGCAATATATTTGACACTTGGGGGCTAATGTATATTTGATCTTTTAGCATGTAGCGCAGTTCCGGCTCATCTTCTTCGAAGTTAAACCAGAACTTGGGGGCTACACTATGGCTCTTCAATTTACTTCTAATAGAAGATCCGACTCAACTTCATCAAGCTTGAGCCGGCCCTTGGGGGCTACGACTGGCGGTTTAAGTTATCTAAAGGAAGATCCGACTCAATTTTGGCAAATTAAGCCGACTCTAGGGGACAATAGCTATGAATTTTTTCTAACAGAAAGTTAAACAAAGACCCGGTTCTTGAGTACATTGAACTGGCCCTTGGGGGCTGAGCAAGGGTATGGCAACAAGAAGAGTACCTCATATTTTGTCTTCATTAAAGAGACCAGCCGAAGTTCCAAATCCCGGCTGGTGATAACCCGGTTTATATACCCGGCATGGAGCTACTCGGCTGTCATCTTTTCGTACGAAGAGTCAAAGTTCAGCTTCTTCGAGGCCTTGGCCGGCCCTATATGCTTGGTCAACACATGAGCTGGAGGAGTTTGATGGCTAGACCCGGTGATAACAACATATGGAGTTTCAGGGGTCTTGGCAGGAGTCACCGGTTTTGAAGGAGCCCTTGGAGGGCTCTCCATGATGACATCGACAGTAGCCGGTTCTATGGAGGCAGCTGGTGGATTTTCTTCTGCTTTAGCCTCCTCCGGTTGTTCGAGCTTCGGCTCTTGGATAACAGGGGCGGGGGAGGGCTTGTTGGTCTTGCGACACTTGGCTTGAGTACTGCAAAATAGAAGGATCAGTAGTCGAAGATGTTGCTATCATATTAAAGAGTCGGATGTCCGGATATCATAGTAAGGAATACTTACAGCGGATTGATCTTGGGCGGTGGTAGAACTGATGCCGAAGATTCACTGGAGGAAGGGGATTTCTAAAAAGAATAAAACAGAAAGATGATAAAGTGTCAAGTTTACAAAGGAAATTCAAAGGAAAAGTAGAGACATAAACCTCTGTGGGGCGTTTCTTTGGAGCCGGAGAGTTTGGTAACCCGGACACAAGCTCAGTAGAGCTGGTGCTTCGAGTACGTCGACGCTCGGCCTGCTGTTGCTTTTTCAAGAGAAAATCGGGAGCCAGGTAAGCAAGAGGGTGAGAAAGAGGAACTTTTCTGATAACCCGTCGCGGATTTCGAGGGACGAAACATTCTGAGCCAGAAGAAACATAATTTACCTTAGGAGCATTGGCGCGGCTGGTTTCCACTTCATCCTGCGAGTGAAACAAGCATTAATAAAGCAGGAAGGTTAAAGATCAAGCAAAGCAATTAAAGTATTACCTCTGAGCTAGATGATGGTGGCGGGTCAAACAAATTCTCTTGCGGGGCATCTTTTTTAGCCCTCTTGGTCGCACCCTTCTTCCTAGATTTCTTTGGAGGGGCAACATATTCCTTCTTCCAGAAGTCTGAGTCGGCCTACAGGAATGACCCGGAGAATGAATAGCAAATCAACAAAGTACAAGCAAAATCTAAGATACGGATGGGAAGAGATTAACTTACACCGGGAGCCGGATTATTGACGCAGAAAGACGCCAGGCCGATGGCATTGCATGAGCCGGAGGCTTCGTGGACAAGGCTCCGGATGGTAGTGGTAATATCATCCTCTGTCAGTGTTGACTCGCTGAAGCACAACGAGCTATCATATTTGCCTTCATACTCGCACATAAGCCGACCTCTGCGGCTTAAAGGCATGATCCGCCAGGAAATCCAGCAGCGGATCAAATCCAATCCTATTAAACCGTTGGCCAGGAGCGCTTTGATCTTGGCATGGAACGGCTCGTATCTTGCACGCTCCGAGGCTGAGAGCCGGCCGGGAAGCTTTGTGTCCATCCTAAGCCGGGAGGAGCGGTAACCCGCCAACGAGTGCTCTTTCTCAGGAGAGGTCTCTTGGCAGTAGAACCACGTTTTATTCCAATCCTTTGGGTGACGTGGCATTGGAGTGGCAGGAAAGATGATGTCTTGGCGGCATTGAATAGAAATGCTGCCCAGCTCCACACTCGGACCACCCTTCATTTCAGTTTGGTGGTTGGCATAGAAGAACTCTCGAAATAACCCCATGGACGGCTTAGTTTGCAGATAAGCTTCGCAGAGAACTTGGAAGTTGCAGATGTTTGAGACGGAGTTGGGTGCCAAGTCTTGAGGATGCAGCTTGTAGAAATGAAGAACATCCCGGAAAAACTTAGAGCCGAACGGCACGAACCCCCGCTCGATGTGATCAGTGAAGACTACTATCTCTCCTTTATGGGGAGAAGGTCGGGTCTCTTTACCCGGAACCCGCCAATTGAGGACCTCTTTGAGAGGGAGAGTACCCGCTTCAACATAACCTGCTAAGTACTCCTCCGTAACGCAAGAACCAACCTAGTTGCATGAGTTGCACGCACGAGACATATTGGCGGCTTAAATACTGTGCAAGGTAAAGGGTGTGATGAGTCAAGCGCAAGCAAATATTTATGAAGGCTTACAGGTTTAAGGGTTCTACGGATAATGTGGAAAGACCCGGTTGATGAGAGCCGGAGAAACTTAGCGACTGAACAGAGGAAAGGAAGATTGAAAATTGGCTAAGTCCTAAAAAACAGATTCCGCCAACTACTACTATGGCTACGGATCTACAAAAGCGGAGAAAAGGATTTTAATCCTGACCTAGCGATGAATAGCGGGAGAAAAGAAAATGGACCGGAGCCATCGCGGTCCACGCATTACGCACGGCCGGCCCGCGCGCGGCGGCCAGGCGAGAGCGCAAACTAAAGGTGCCAACGGCGTCGAGATATATTCGCGGTGGCGGCGTCGGAGCCCAAGCGGCGGTGGTGGAGCCCCCGGTGAAACCCTACTACGGTGGTGGGCGATCTAAGAAGAAGGAGAAGAGGTATGAGCGGGAGGATGAAAAGTTTCGACCCGCACGAGTCATATTTAAAGAAGGAACGAGGAAGGGACGAAAATCCAGGCGACGACAACGTTTGACCGAGGTGGATGCCTCGATTCTCGAGATAACAGTTAATGAAAGATTCGGTGGTACGTCAGCAGATCTCATGACGTCACGCCGGGTCATTTCTGGGCGACTCACCAAAATCAGAAGAGAAGGATGAAGTGAGCAAGCTTAATTCAACCTGGGGCCTAATGTTGGGGATATAACCCCGCAATATGACCCGCCCTGGAGGCTCGAGGTCATGTTGCTGGCTCGTGAGCCAGCCCAAGGGTGAGCCATAAGACTGGTGGCCCAGGAAGATAGGCGGCTCAAGGTGTGGGCCGTACGACGGCTCGGGCGGAGAATACCCGGGCGTGTAAGCCGTCTCAAAGATAGCTTGGACAAGAAGATAGAGAGAGACTCGGACATACAATAAGACTCGGTTAACAATTGTAACGACCCGGTGGTCCTGACCTCCTATATAAAGGCAGACCCGGGGCGACTTAGAGGAGAGGTGATCGAGAACTAGGTCAAGCTTCTTGCTCCTTGTAATCGATACACAAGCAATACAAACACAAGCAGGACGTAGGCTATTACCTCGACTTGAGGGGCCGAACCGGGGTAAATCCGTATCTTTCGTCCCGATCAACCCCTTTGAGTCCACCCTGTTAGCGATGGCCTCGAATCCAAGTCCGTTCACGCGGACATCTGCCGTGATAAATCCACGACACTATGGGAACCCATCTTTCCTTTAGCACTGCTTTTCACCCTCAGTCAAGTGGTCAGGTTGAAAGAGTTAATCAGATTCTCGAAGACATGCTTAGAGCTTGTGTCATCTCATTCGGAATGAATTGGGATAAGTGTCTTCCATTTTCCGAGTTTGCATATAACAACAGCTACCAATCCAGTCTGGGCAAAGCTCCTTTTGAAGTTCTTTATGGATGAAGATGCCGAACACCTTTGAATTGGTCAGAGACCGGGGAAAGACAATTATTTGGGCCAGATATGATCTAGGAAGCAGAAGAGCAAGTTTTCGTTATTTGCGAGAATCTCAAGACAGCTTAGTCTCGTTAGAAGAGTCAGTATGATTGCCATCATAAGGAAGTAACTTATGAGGTGGACGAAAAGGCTTACCTTCGGGTTACTCCTATGAAGGGTACCCATAGCTTCGGTATCAAGGGAAAATTGGCTCCTCGTTACATTGGTCCTTTTCGCATTCTTGCAAAACGAGGAGAGGTTGCCTACCAATTGGAACTGCCCCCGTATCTTTCTAGAGTTCATGATGTCTTTCATGTTTTTCAACTCAGGCGTTGCTTCAAGGATCCTATCCATGAAGTGGACCACGAAACACTTGATCTTCAAGATGATCTTTCATATCGAGAATATCCTGTTCGCATTCCCGATCAAGCTGAGCGTGTAACCTGGCGTCAGAATATCAAGTTTCTGAATGTTTAGTGGTCGCATCATTCTGAGAACGAAGCTACCTGGGAGCGTGAAGATCATCTTCTATTTGAGTATCCGGCTCTTTTCCCATCGACTCCAGAATCTTGGGACGCGATTCTTTTAAGTGGGGGTGAGTTGTCACATCCCTAGCTTAGCATGCATTAGGATCCATGGTGTGATTGCATCATGTTTAAATTTTTTTAAAATTGAAATGGGGATGTTCAAAACCCTAGCACCATTTGAATTCATTAGGCTCAACCAAATATTTTCTTTCAATGATCCAAAGTGACATTGGAAAAATGTATATCTTCTTTGGTTTGATGTGGCAACATAAACCAGGGGTGATGCATATTTTAAAAATGTCATTTTGGGTATTGAATTTAATCATTAAATATTCAGATTTGGGTTTTAAAATGCTACAAACATTTTAAAAGCTCAAACAAACTTGAAACTTGGCCAGGGCTTTTGAATTAATTCCTCTGGTGCCCCGAAAAAGTTTCATAATTTTTATAAAGATTTTAGTGCCTAAATAAAATAAATGCTATAACAGAAATTGCAAAAAAGAACAAATTTTAAAAAAAGGAAGCCCAGGAAGGGGCTGGCCTAGCCGGTCCAGCTCCGAGTCACCCCCAACCTCTCGCTAGGAGGATTGGGGCGTGTGGCAGGGGCGCGCTAGCACACGCCGGCCACCTCCTGCCTGGCTGCTAGCCGTGTCACCCCCCTGGGAGCGCTAGCGCCCCCGTCGCCGTGCCTCTCTTCTCCTCCCTCTCCCTCTCCCTGCCGCTCTTCCTCTCTCTTTCCCCCTTTGTTCTCCTCTGCTCTTTCTCGCCGCCCGAAGCCGTCGCCGCCGCCAATTCGCTGCCCTGGCGCCTCCTCGAGCCCGCGAGCTCCGTCGTCTAAAGCGACGTGAGCCCCTCCGTCCTTTCCCCCTCTTCTCCCTGCTGCTTAGCCGTCATAGTCGCTGTTCCCCGTCGCGCCCGAAGCTCCTCGCCGCCGGCGTAAATGGCCACCACGGGCAGAGCACCCGCCGTGCTCCGTTGAGCACTCCGGCGTGTTTGCGCAGGCCCGTAGGTGCCGCCCCGGCCACCGGCGCCCCCTCCCACAGGACCTAGCACCGAAGCTGCACTCGACCGAGCTCCGGCCGTCGCCTCCGGCGTCGTAGCCGCGAGCTCCGGCGTCCCCCGCGCCTCCTGCTAGCTACCCTGGGTGCGGGCGAGCAGGGGCTTCGCCCCAGTGCCCCCAGCCGCCCCTCCCATGGCCGGCAGCACGGATGCCGCCGTGACTAGAGGTCGCAGGCGACAAGTCCATCGCCTGAGCCCTGCAGGTGGGACCCCCTCATTAGGTGGGCTAATCCCCGGGTTAATTAACCCCTGAGCCACTGACATGTGGGCCTAGCCTGTTAATGTAGTTAGTTTAAATTTAAAAAAACTGTTAGATTAATGTGTCATTGACAGGTGGGCCCTAGCCGCCAGGTTTGACCTGGGCTGGCGCCATTGACCTGCTGACGTCATCATGATGTCAGGCTGACATAATAATTCAATTTTGGATTTAAATAAATTCCAGAAATTAATAAAAACTTCTCAAATTCATAGAAAATAATCTGTAAGTCATATGAAAATAATTTATTTATGAAGATTGATCAGAAAAATTAAATGAATCCATTTGTACCATTTCCATGCATGTTAGAGCAATCTAAATAGATGAACTTGGACATTTTAGTTCAATTGCATTATGGAATCCATATATGAATTTGAATTTGAATCTTGAGTTCAAACCCACTTCATTTAAATCTGTTGCTAGATGCATTAGTTCAAACACCTCATATTGCCATGAAATATTCATGCATCATATTGTGGCATTTGGTGTGTATTGATTTGTACCCCCTTCGATGTTGTTCTTCGTGTTAGGCATTGTTCCGGAGGATACGGTCGAGTATCCATCTAAGGAGAAGTAACTACTGACCGTCTTATCAGGCAAGCAACCCCCCCTTGAACATACCCGATACAATCCCACTCTCTCGCTCTTCCTCTCACTTATTGCATTAGGACAAAATGTTACAACTTTGCATGTTCCGGTAGTTGAACCCATTCCTCTGCATGACCTGTCATTGTCACAATAAATAGCTGAACCATGCAACCTAGCATACCTAGTAGATGCTTGAGCTATGTTGTGCCTTAACATGCTATGCTTGCTATGCTTAGAGTTGTGTCAGCGCTGATTCATCTGGGTGATGAACCGGAGTGAACTGAACTTGTTATGATAATGAGAGTTAAGTTGTGAACATGACTTGGTAAAGGTAGCAATGAGAGGCCGTGTAGGAGTATATGGCGGGTTGTCTCATTGGGACCATCCTTAAGAACTGAGTCATGTGTATGTTGTCCAAGTCTAGCTACTACCGCACATTGGGATCCTTAATTGACTCTCTCGACTTATTAACCGACTTGATCTCTGTCCAGGAGTTGCAACTAGTTTCTGGTGTTTGTAGGATATGCTAGTAGTCTACCAAGTGGCACCCCGTACAGGTGGGCTTCGGACAGACTAGGTATTGTGGCCCGGTGTACCAAGCATAGTACCATCCATCGAGGTGGGCTTGGGAACCCTGTACACATCGTTTGGGGCCATTGAGGAAACTTCGGCCGGACTTCCTTGCGGGTTCAGTCCTGAATAGGCGATAAACCTGGATGAGAGACTTGTGTGGTTAGTCAAGTCGTGGCCGACTCCCTTGTTGGGCTTCCGCTTGAAGGTTGCTGAGGTGACTTTTTATGAGCACGTGGCGGTAAGTGGCGAGAGCATGTGTGATGAAGTACACCCCTACAGGGTAATCAATCTATTCGAATAGCCGCATCCGCGGATATGGACTACTTGGATACTTATATGGTTCATAGACAATTTAAAAGGTTACTCATAAAAGCTTCAAGATAAGTGTGAGTACCGTGGATGGCACTCTCGTAGGAAGACGGGAGCGGATCCATGGTGGTGTATTGTTGGTGTTAGTGGACTCGTGTACTCTCCACAAAACTTTTCAAAGTTATGAAAGTCGTAGTACAGGATAGCCATCGAGTCAAAGCTGGCTTGTTGCATTGAACCCCACAACTTCCTTGTTGATACTGATGCATATGTAGTTAGTTCTGATGTAAGAATTGCTGAGTACTCAGTACTGATTGTTGCTTAATTATGTTTTTTCAAAGGAGACTCCGGTCTCACTAGTGGTTTCTTCGATAAGATCGATGTTGGTCATTTAGCTTGGGAATCCCAGCCAGAGGTCTGGTTCCTGTGGAGGGCCTTGTAGTTAGACAGGCTTCCCTCAGCCTTCTTCTTTTCTAGATGTCTATACCCAGACATGTTAAGCTTCCGCTTGTTGTTTGTATGATATGTGTGTTGGGTCATGTGACCCCTGTTTGTAATATCACTTTATGTTGGCTCGTACGAGCCTCCTAAATAAATGTTGTGTTATTGTATGGTTATGTTGTGATGCCATAGTTGTATCTATGCATATCGGGCATGTCGTGCGTACGTATGGCGTGCAATGATATGTATGGGATTCGACACCTAGTTGTGTGCCTTTAGTAGTACTCTTTACAGGGAACTACGTCTTTGTGCTTCCACCGAGCCTTGGTAGCTTGCTACTGCTCCGGACACATTGATTAACCAGCATGTATCCTTCTTTGCTGCTGTGTCTGTCCCTTCGGGGAAATGTCTCGCAGTGTAATGGAGTCCCTGTAGCCTGCTACGACTCGTCTACGTGCAGTGATGACATTTATGTCCCACGGTGTAATGGAGTCCCTGTAGCTTGCTATGACCCGTCTACACACGCTAGAGGCCGACACCTGCATTGTTGGGTTACGTATGCCTGTTCCTGTACGGATGTGCCACTTGGGTTCTACGACTAGTCATGTCGACCCGGGTTCTTTGACGTTTCAGTGCTAGCGACATATTGCATACGTGAGCCAAAAGACACAAACAGTCCCGGCCAAGGTAAGGTGGCAGCCGTAGAGTTAACCATGCGTGAGACCACAAAGTGATGCGATGTGTTAAATGCTAGATTCTTATGTCTTAGGATCGGGGTCCCGACAGCGATCGAATGTGAAAGGGGAAAGACTAGTCGACGTGTTGGGAGAGGCTACATCTTTGCAATAAAACCAAGTCGACTGCCAACCTCTAACATATTCAGGAAAGGTCATAGAGGGGAAAGAACTACGAGCTCTCTTTTGAAGCCCTAAACCCCCACACAGCAGCAATACATGAGTTTTCCCATCCTCAGGGAGGCCTTTCTTCATCGTCTGTGATCTAACCGTGAAGATGTGCTTGAACAGTCCCCAGTGAGGAGGACAGCCCAGGAAGCACTCGCACAAAGTGATGAAAGCAGACAAGCAGACAAGTAGAAATCCTCTAAAGAATGGGTGGGGAGGCATAGAAAAACCTCTTTCGATGTGGGTGAGGAGGAGAACCCGCTCTCCTTCGCGCGGCTCTGGCTCGCGCTCTCCCTCCGACAACCTCTACGTGCCGTCCGGCATGAGCCCGTCGGCAACCAGGCCGTCGATGTCCGCTCGAGTGACCACCGAAGGAAGAAAGTCTCCCTGCATCCATCCCGCCGGCACGGTGAACCAAGCGGTCGAGGGCTTCTTGCCCTTGCCCTTCACCACCCCCTTCTTGGCGCGCTCTAACTTCTCCTTCGTGCCCTTCTTCATCATGGTGGCCGCTCTCGTCGAAGAAGAATCGAGTGATGCACTAAGGACAGGGGAGGCGGAGGAAGAGAGGAAATTTGGGGAAGGTTATTGTGCAATCTGTGGCGCTTCGAGATTTATACCCCGCTGAGTGCCTCATTGACGGGTGGGCCCACAAGATCACCGTGCACGGCAACCGCTAATGGCATCTTGTACGTGGCGAAATGACTGGCGTGAGAATCGAGGCGCCGTGCCCCCACTTGCCTCGATCGTGGCGTCATCGTCGCTGGCGTGCGCGCTTCCCAAATATTCATATCCCACAAGATTCGGGTCTGACAGACTGACCCGTCACCTCCAAAGATTCCTTCAGATCACTCGGAACAAAATTGGCATTGAACATTCACTCGGGCACTTTCAAGGCTGAATTGATCCGGGCGAATGATGAAGAGTTCAGTCGACGCAAGTTCCATTGAAGCCCCGAATATGATTCAGAAGATTTTGTGTCTTGTTCTGAACTGACATTGATATCCCCCATTCACCACTCAAACCCTGATCCATTTGGGGTTTAATGACGAGGATACTTACCTAGGGTAGGGTCCTAGGCCTAACTTACATACGCTACCCAAGGATGCTACATAGAAGGACTTGAAGATCACAAGTAAGCTTCCGAATGGATTCCTGGTGGCGCTCAAGTCACTCGACAGGCAATCCACTCGGAGACTTCTTTTCTCCACTTGACAGTAGCCTATCACTCGGAAGACCTCATTTCCAACCAATGCCAGAAGACCAGAAGCCACCTCCAGGAGGACAACGGGCGGGGTTTAGGTCTTTCGTCATTATTAGGTTTTATTATGTACGTTACCAGTAACGCTAGCCTTTAAACCCACGATCGGACCCTTGGATGTCGTGTAATTATGAGGGGCAGCGAACTCTATATAAGCCGCCCCTCCCCTATGGCACAAGGGTTCACAACCAATGTAATCATTCCGCACGACAAAGCTTCCGAGCACTAAGACATAGGGCTGTTACCTCCATGAGAGGGGACTGAACTCATACATTCGTGTGTACACCCTCGCTGTAGCTAGGACTCTGCCCTCTCCTTTCGTACCCCTACCTTCTACTGTCAGGCTCGTTCCCACGACACCACTTGCAATAACACAAAAGTATTGAGCTAATGTTGCTCAGAACAAATGTATATTCCCTCATACATCTGAAGAAGATGATCCTAGATACTACATGAATTCCCACATAAGAACTTCTGAAATATTACTGGTTATGCAATCTGGTGTTGGGGATACAAGGAGGAAATATCTCACACAACTGACATGTCCTACACCCCAACTGTATCCATCCTTCAACACGTAACCAGAGGCTTCGGAAATCCATCTATCTCGGATCCTCGAAAGCACAATGATACTAACTATGGTGGTACCCTGGACGCCTCCCCAGTACTAGGTGACTCTGACCTTATCTCACCACGACAAGTATTGAAGCAATCCCGAACACCCTCCGTCCTGAGACACTAAGGAAGCTGAATGATAACGATGTGCCAAGAATTCCCTGGAGCTCAACTCCTGAGAAGAAATCAAGTCAGACAGGAGGCACCAAGATAGACTCCGTCACATCGGTATCATATAGTTTCCAAAATACCCGCGTGATCCTAAATTTTTTTGAGCGAGAACAGGAGTAGAATCAAAATTCCTAAGTCAAATACCTCACCAGAGTATAGAAGAGGAGTAAAAGAAACCTACTCTCTGATATAACTAGACTCAAAATAGTTTTTACTAGACTCGACTCGACCAAGTTCGATCAAGCAAAGGGCTCCTATGGTCATATGGCTCTGATACCAACTTGTAACGCCCAATATGCATGCCTATCCTTATTTAGGCACGAGGGCCGCAACAGGGATAGAGGCACATCTAGTGATTTTTCAAGTATAGTAACATCACACACATGAATGAAGAGAGGAGTATATGAGTTGTCTTACACTCGCCACAAGCTAAATTACAAGTTCACACCAATTATTCAAACAACATTCGAAAGACAGGGTCCATCTATGGACGAAAACAAATGAAGAAAAAAAAGCAATGAAACTGTCTTGCTAGCCCCGAAGATCATGACCAAGGCCTCTCTACTCGTCTGGATATGTGACGTACATTCTGCCATGTTCTTCATCATACTCCCACTGGAGCTGGGTCACATCATCTGGCACGGTCTCATCTGCACCTGCACTTGTATTTGTTGTAGTAATATGTGAGCCATGGGGACTCAGCAATCTTGTAACCGGGTACCAAGACTATTTAAGCTTATTGGCTTGGATGGGGGTAAGTGTTGAGTTTGCAGCAGCACTAATCATTGTATGGTGGCTAACTTACGAGAACATGAATGTAAATATGTGGACTACGAAAGACGATCGAGAACTAGCATGATCACTAAGTGATCTTGAACACCTACATATGTCAAACATAACCCACCGTGTTCTCTCTTGGTTCGTGTTCACGAGCAGAGACGATCACGGTTACGCACATAGTTGGTGTATTTTATTGGAGTTTACTTCAAGTTAACTATAACCAGGTGTTAAACAAAATATCCAAGTTGCCACATAACCGCGAGCATGGCCTTCCGAAAGATTTAACCCTGTAGGGGTGCCCCAACTAATCCATCACAAATTAACCACACTTTGTGGGAATAACCTCAACCACGGATCTCGTGATCATCCTAGGAAATTCCAAAGGAAAAACCGACACCTCGAGATAGCCCGAAGAAGATCAGAGTTCCTCACGCAAGCCATTCAAGAAAGGTAAAATAAGTCTAGCAAGACCGCCCGACATGTCGATGAACTCGATAAGAGTCACGTATCTAATTCTCAGGACACGACCAGATAAGCTAGTGTACAATGGCCTGATAGAAATCTCCCGAGTTGCCCCGGGTTGGCCCCGCACAGTGCTCTAGTTTGGACCAACACTCATGAGGAGCACTGGCCCGGGTTGTTGATTAATTATCCATAGGGTTGCAAATCCCTATGCAATTTTATTAAGTTGTTTAAGCAAATAGTACCAATGTTGGGTCTTGCCAGACAAGTTTTAATCTCAAACAAATTATCGAGGGGGTCCACATAACAACCCCGAGCATGTTAGGAGCACAAAATATGGAAACATAACACCGATAACAAGTAGTTATGGCAATAAAAGTGGAACAAATCACCGAGCACAAGGCCAAGCCTTCCACCATACCAAGATATATATGTGCAGTAAATTAAATAGCAGTAAGTATTGTGATATCTCCAGATATCCATGTTATCACATGGAAACAACTTGCACCTACATCTAAGAACGCTATAAGAGGGGCTGAGCAGCGGTAACTTAGCCAAACAAAGTTTGCTAGGTAGTGGAGGGGTTAGAAGCTATCATGGCAATGTAGGAGGCTTGACATTAAAGTGGTAGGTAACGCATATGTAACTATAAGAGCGAGACATCTAGCAAAGCAAAAATAGTGTCGAGATCAGGGTACGATCATCTTGCCTGTTGGTTCTTTAGAGGGACAAAAGAGCGGGGTCCTCGTAGTGGTACTCTCCTGGATCCTCGTACTTAGGTTAAACACTCACTTCTACCCAAGAGAAACAGAAACAATAGACAAACAACCAAGGTGCAATGCACAAGCAAGATGATGCATGATTCATTTGAAGTATTTAACATGGCAATCTTGAGCTAGTCATGTTTCTCGTGCAATAGTTAAGTTATATACAATTCTGGACTGAACCTCATGTTAAGTTTTTTGAACATGCTTGATCATGGAAAATATGTATGCTTCATGCAAAATTGATGCAAATGCATATGTAAAACGTACGAAACGGAGTAACGGATCTCACACTACGCTCACGGCAAGGTACGAAGGCAAGATGCGAGACAAGGAAGAACATGGGCTATTCCTTGGTATTCCTAGGAAACCATTGGTTAGGAAATGAAAATCCCAACACAATAGATCCAAAGATCAAGCAAAACAATGGAGCATAGCTCCCACAAGTCAGAAAACACCAACACACACAATCAGTCCAAAAACAGCAACATAGCAACTTCCACATCAATTATCTAGAGCTACAGGATGTTTCCAACGTCAAACAAAGCATGCACAGAAACTACATAAAATGCTTACCAAATCATCCAACTACACAAACTGTAAAGGAATCATGGATCACTAAGCATGCAACTCACAAGATGGCATGATGAAACATATTCTAGGGACTTAGTGAAAATCACAGTTTTCTGGAATGTGAGATAAGTTGATAGCAAGTTGAAGCAGAAAATAATGATGCTAGAGACCACCTCATGGCATGAAAATTAACAGGATGGTAGAGGACAACATCTACTACAAAACACTAGCACTGAGCTTGAGCTAAAACACAACATATCACTTGGTAGCATCCACTTAACATGGCATAAAAATATTAACACATTCTTAGACTTACAAATATTTAGCATGTTGAAAACAACAACTAATAGCCACTTTGGAGCAAGATTCCCACTTATATGCAAGTATAACATGTCAAAAGACAATACCATGGCATAATACTCATGAAACACTACCACTTTCATGTTGACACCAATATCAAAGCATGCATGAATTAATTCTAACTTAAATGATAAAATGACTTATTGGGACAAAATGACAGTTGGCAAAACTTGCTCAATTGACAAAACCAATTGCACCAATGGATTCATTGGGAAATTCTACCCCAATTTCATATATTATACTCATATTTTCAGATTGGCAAAATGCCCACAAAGCAATTAGAAAACCCACACATGCACTTATAAGTCAAAAATTGCTATATATGTGCCCATAGCCAACAATTCTCATGTACAGAAATGGAAAATATACTAGAAATGGAATATATCAACTAAATAGAAACCTAACAGAAAATAACAGAAAAAGAAAAGAAAAGGGGGGTCCCACCTGGCATAGACACCAGGGCCCCCAATGTGGATGACAAGTGGGCCATGGGCCCACTGTTATACACCCACACTCACAGCACACACACAAACAGGCCACACCAGATCCACATGTCCACAAGGGATACACCTACCACACACAAACACACAGGCACACACCACACACACGCACAGGCACACTGGATCCGGTTTTAGCCACACCGGATCCTACACAGCACCCACACACTAGCGTGTTAAATCAAAAAAGAAAAGGAGCGCGACGGTGGTGGGGGGTCGAACCCGCGACCTCCTGGTCGTTGCCCTGTGGCTCTACCATTGCACTAGCCACCAACTACTGAACATAGAGGTCTACGACTCCTGTAATACTAACCTGACGACGCACTTTACTGACGAAACTGAACCCACGGACACCAGCGACGAAACACGGTGACACTCCGATGACAGCGGCGCTCTCCGGCAAGGGGGACCTCCTGCGGGGGCTGCGGAAACCTAAGGGGAACTGTTCCTCTGCTCGTCTTGGGACGAGGGGGACGGAGGTGAGGCCGTCAAGGCCACACCTTTATCTGCACGGCGGCGATGGCAAGGAGCTACGACGACAACGCGAGGCGGTGCTACGGCGATAGGAGAGGGAAGGCGCGCGATGCTCACCGAGAGGGGGCGAAGACGGCTCGGCACAGAGAAGGGGAAGAAGACCCACGGCAACGCGGGGCGCGGCGGAGCCTGACGGAGTAGAGGAGGATGAAGACGTGCCAATGCAGGGACGCTCCGGGCCTCCTACCACCAGGAACCAAATGCGGGCAGCTCTGTGAACCACCCCGGCATCTTGGATGCGAGGAAGACCCACCGGAGGCAAAGACGACGACGACGATGACTAACGCGGTGCTCTGCTTCCTCTCGCTCTGAAGCTCTCTGAAACTCACTCTTGCTCTCTGAACTTACCAGGAAGAAGGGAAGAGGAGGGGGAGAGATGGATATGGCAGCGGCTTTGGGGAAGCGCGGAACCCTAGGGAAAGGGAATGCACGCCGAGGGTTTTAAAGGAGGGCCATACGGCAATCCTCGATGTTCGTGAAGGGACGCGCTCGCCCTCTCTCTTAGGACCTGACGAAGGTCGACAATGCAAGTAGGTTGCCGTCAGGAGGGGCTTGCTGGGCTGCGAGCTGAGGGAGATTGGCTGCGAGGGGAAGCAAGGAGGCCCAGGAGTCAAGCTCTATCTCTCTCTCAGGAAAACAAAAGGGTTTTTCTTTTTAATTAAACAATACCAAACCATATAAGCCCCACAGAAGAAAAACAAAGGATTTTGGGAAACCAAAATACTTTGGCACTACAAACAAATGCCACCTATTCACAAAAAATGAACTAGCCATTTTTTAGACAACCTAAATTAATTACTTTTATTTAATAAAACGTGTTGATATATTAGTGAAATTAATAACAAAACCAGCAACACAAGGAAGAGCTCATCTACTCCACCCTAATCAATTAACCAAAGCACCAGAACATTTTTAAAACGTTTATAGGACACGTTGATTGTGACACAAAATAAATAGGAGTAAAAGGGAGTTTGAATTGAAATGAGAGAGGGAGGGTTTGAGGAGAGCCAAAAAAGGCACACATGCATTCAATCACACCAATCTCACATCAAAACACCACATCCACAAGTAAACAAGGCAAAAAAATGAAATGCAGTAGATGATGATCATGATGCATGACGCATGAATGGCATGAAACAAAATCATTTCATTCAAACCACATGGCAAATATAGAGGTTCATATGCGATACATGACCAAAATGGCAAGGGGAGCACTTGGGATGTTACAATTTAGCAATCAACTACACAAGGTAATCAACACTACTAGTCACCCACATGTACCAATTTGAGGTTTCGATACAAAGATTGAACACAAGAGATGAACTAGGGTTTGAGAGGAGATGGTGTTGTTGAAGATGTTGATGAAGAATGGCCACCCCAAGGTGAGAGGGTTGTTGGTGATGACGATGGCTTCGATTTCCCCCTCTGGGAGGGAAGTTCCCCTGGCAGAATAGCTCCGCCATAGGGGAAAAGTGCTCCTGCCCAAGTTTTGCCTCGAGGCAGCAACGCTTCGTCCCAAAAGTCCTCTCCTAATTTTTCTAGGTGTTTTGGGACTAAGTACCAGAAGATGGGCTCCAGAGGTGGGCCTTGGTGCCCACCCTCCACCAAGGAGAGGGTAGGGGGGCAGGCGCACCCTAGTGGAGGGTGGCCACCTGGTGGCCCCCCACCGGTAGTTCTTTGCTCCAAAAATTATTATTTAATATTTAAAAATTCTGTGTGAATTTTCAGCTTCATTGGAGTTGTGCAGAATAGGTATCTCTGACGTGCTTTTCTGGGGTGCTGGATTCCAGTTGCCGGCATTCTCCCTCTTGATGTAAACCTTGAAAATTATGAGTGAAAAGGCATTAGAATTACTTCCCAAAGCATTATTATGCATAAAAACACTATAAATAACAGTAATAAAACATGATGCAAAATGGACGTATCATTATAAACCATTTACTTCTGACGAATGTATCTCATAGCATAACATCAATTTGGGTCGATTCAACAAAAATGTTATTCTAACATTGTGCCCTCAAAATTGCCAGCATAGTCTTGCCCATGGCCAGGAAAATAGGATCATCATGCAATACTTGAGCTAGTCTTAGAGGCATCACTAGGAATACATTTTACCGTTTATTATACCACCCATGCACATGAGTTTACCTCCGAGCCTCGTGGTTATTGTAGACTCGGGAATCATTGCAATTATAGCATGGAACATAAACATTCATTACAAACTTGGAGATACAAAATAATTGTTATTATTGCCTCTAAGGTAAATCCTAAAGGGAGACATAGAGGCATAATGCCGACGGCTTGAGGAGTGATCCCAACACCGTTCCCGATGCGCACCATGACTTCATTCTTCGCTTGTTTGCGCATGTTCTGAAGTCCTATATAGAGTTGCAAATGTGAGAAACCGATCCGATATCAAATACCCAAGACTTAGAATTTTTGCTAGCAAGAAAAACATCCATAACATTAACAATTATAATAGTTATACCTTTCTTCTTATCAGCCAGGTACTTCTTGTAGTTCCTCTTCCAGTGTCATGTGCCTTTGCAGTAGAAGCACTCAGTTTCAGTCTTGGCTCCGCCCTTAGACTTCCTTTTGGAGCCGGTCTTACCGGCGCCCTTGCACTTCTTGGACTTGACTTTCTTTTGGGAACTGGTGGGTTTTTTCACAAGCAACACTTGCTTGTGATTTTTCTGCAATCCTTCTTCCACAATTTTCAATATGGCAAGCACCTCATTAGGTGTCTTCTCCATCCCATTCATGTTGTAGTTCATGATAAAACTGTCATAAGACGGGGGAGTGAAGCGAGAACATGTCCATAACATGGCCTGGTGGAAGTGGAAATTCCAGGGTTTTAAGCCTTTCAGCGTAGCCAATCATATTGACCATGTGCTCGCCAATTGAATTGCCCTCAGCCATTTTGCTATCCATCATGATCTTCATTATATCATAATGTTCAGACTGTGCATTCTCTTGTACAAAGCATCCAATTCCTGAATCATGTTGGAAATATGCCCTAGAGGCAATAATAAATTAGTTATTATCATATTTCCTTGTTCATGACAATTGTTTATTATCCATGCTATAATTGTATTGATCGGAGACTTAGATACATGTGTGGATACATAGACAAAACCATATCCCTAGTATGCCTCTAATAGACTAGCTCGTTGATCAAAAGATGGTTAGGGTTTCCTAGCCATGGACATGATATGTCATTTGATAACGGGATCACATCATTAGGAGAATGAGGTGATGGACAAGACCCAAACTACAAACGTAGCATATGATCGTGTCAGTTTATTGCTACTGTTTTCCGCATGTCAAGTATGTGTTCCTATGACCATGAGATCATGCAACTCATAGATATCGGAGGAGTGCCTTGTGTGTATCAAGCGTCGCAACGTAACTGGGTGACTATAAAGGTGCTCTACAAGTATCTTCGATGGTGTCTGTTGAGTAGGCATGGATCGAGACTGGGATTTGTTACTCCGTGTGACGGAGAGGTATCTCGAGGCCCACTCGGTAATGCAACATCACAATAAGCCTTGCAAGCAATGTGACTAATTGTTATTTGCGGGATCTTGTATTACGGAATGAGTAAAGAAACTTGCCGGTAACGAGGTTGAACTAGGTATGGAGATACCGACGATCGAATCTCGGGCAAGTAACATACCAAAGAACAAAGGGAACGTTATACGAGATTAACTGAATCCTTGACATAGAGGTTCGACCGATAAATTTCTTCGTAGAATATGTAGGAACCAATGTGGACGTCCAGGTCCCGCCATTGGTTATTGACCATAGAGGTGTCCCGGTCATGTCTACATAGTTCTCGAACCTGCAGGGTCTGCACACTTAATGTTCGGTAGTGTAGAGTTATGTATGGTGGTGACCGAAGTTTGTTCGGAGTCCCGGATGAGATCCCAGACGTCACGAGGAGCTCCGGAATGGTCCATAGGTAAATATTCATGTATAGGAAGTCCCAGTTTGGTTTCTGGAAAAGTTTCAGGCTCATCGGTAGTGTACCGGGAGTGCCGGTAGTGTACCGGGAGTGCCGGTAGTGTACCGGGAGGCCTCCGGGAGGGGTATTTCGACCCCAAGAGGTCCATGGGCTGTGGAAGAATAATAACAAGACCTTAGTGGGCTGGGAAAAGAGCCACAAAGGCCCATGGCGCAGGAGAGAAAGTCCTAAAGCAAAAAGTGGAAAATCAGCCAATAGGAGGCAATCCTACTCCAACTAGGATTGGAGGTGAAGTAGGATTGCTTCCCACCTCCTATTTCGGCCAACCCAAAGGCCTTGTATGCCTCTCCTCTCCTCCTATATATACTAGTGGATTGGGTGGTTTTTGGACAGAATTTCCGGCCACGTGCTACCCGTTATACCGGTGCATAGTTTCTCCTCTAGATCGGTTTTCTGCAGCGCTTAGGCGAAGCCCTGCCGGAATTGCTCCACCACCATCACCAGAGAGCCGTCACGCTGCCGGTGAACTCTCTCTCCTCTCCACCTCCACTTGCTGGATCAAGACAGTGGAGATCGTCATCAAGCTGCACGTGTGCTGAACGCGGAGGCGCCGTCCGTTCGGCGCTAGATCGGAAGGACCATGATCGAGATCGCGAGAAGGTTCGTGATGTGATCATGGAATGGATCGTGATGAGTTCGCGGGACAGATCGTGATCAAGATCGTGAGACGGATCGTGATGAGTTCGCGGGACGGATCATGATGTGTTCGTGGGACGGTTCGTGATTGGATCGCGGGACGCTCGGCGATTTGGATCGCGAAGAAGTTCGACTACACCAACCGCGTTTCTTAACGCTTCCCGCTTAGCGATCTACAAGGGTACGTAGATCCACTCTCCCTCTCGTAGATGCTCATCACCATGGATAGGTTTGCGTGTGCGTAGGAAATTTTTGTTTCCCATGCGACGTTCCCCAACAGTGGCATCATGAGCTAGGTTGATGGTTCGATGAGATCTCGAGTAGAACACAAAAGGTTTGTGGGCGTTGATGCTTAGATTGCTTCCTCCCTTGGTCGGATTTTGGTTCAGCGGGATTGTGAGATGAAGCGGCCCGGACCAACATTATTCGTACGCTTACGAGAGACTGGTTCCCTCGACGCAACTTGTTGCTTAGATGGCTTGCGGGTGACAGTTTCTCTCACTTTAGTTGGATCGGATCCGATAAAGGCGGTCCTTGAGAAGGTTGAAAAGCAATCTATGTATCACCGTTGTGGTTTATGCGTAGGTGAGAATCGTTCTTGCTAGATACCCGTAGCAGCCACGTAAAACATGCAACAACAATTAGAGGACGTCTAACTTGTTTTTGCAGGGTATGTTGTGATGTGATATGGCCAATTACATGATGTGATATATGTGATGTATGAGATGATCACGTGATGTATAGAATTTCACGACTTGCATGTCGTTGAGTACGGCAACCGGCAGGAGCCATAGGGTTGTCTTTAATTATTGTATGACCTGCGTGTCAATCATTAAGCGTTATGTAATGCTTTACTTTATCGCTAAGCAGTAGCAATAGAAGTAGAAGCAGGGCTGGCGCCACAACCCCAATGGCAACACATTGATGGATATCAAGATGATGGAGATCATGGTGTTGTGACGGTGACGATGGAGATCATGCCGGTGTTTCGAAGATGGAGATCTTAAACACAAGTTCATGGCCATATCATGTCACTTATGAATTGCATGAGATGTTAATCCTTTTATGCACCTTGTTTTGCTTAGTACGGCGGTAGCATTATAAGGTGATCCCTCAGTTGAATTTCAAGATGAACTGTGTTCTCCCCGAGTGTGCACCGTTGCGAAAGTTCGTCGTGTTGAGACACCACGTGATGATCGGGTGTGATAGACTCTACGTTCACATACAACGGGTGCAAGCCAGATTTGCACGCGCAGAACACTCGGGTTAAACTTGACGAGCCTAGCATGTACAGACATGGCCTCGGAACACGAGAGACCGAAAGGTCGAACATGAGTCATATAGTAGATATGATCAACATAATGATGTTCACCATTGCAGCCACCTCAACTCATGTGATGATCGGACTTGAGTTGGTGAATTTGGATCATGTATCACTCGAATGATCGGAGGGATGTCAATTTGAGTGGGAGTTCTTAAGTAATATGATTAATTGAACTCATTATCATGAACATAGTCAAAGTGTCTTTGCAAATTATGTTGTAGATTACTAGCTCGCGCTATAGCTCCCTTAAATTTTTATATGTTCCTAGAGAAATAGAGTTGAAAGATGTTGGTAGCAATATTGCGGACTGGGTCCGTGATCTGAGGATTGTCCTCATTGCTGCACAGAAGGCTTATGTCCTTAATGCACCGCTCGGTGCGCCACCCCCTCTAGCATCGTCTATAGATGTTGTGAACATCTGACAGACACGTTTCGATGACTACTTGATAGTTTAGTGCGTCATGCATTACGGCTTAGAATTGAGGCTTCGAAACATTTTGAACGTCACAGAACATATGAGATGTTCTAGGAGCAGAGATTGTGATCTCAAGATCGTGCCTGTGTTGCGAGATATGAGATCTCCAACAAGATTCTTTGCCTGTAAGATGAAGGAGAATAGCTCAATCGTTGAGCATGTACTCAGATTGTCTGGGTACTACAATCGCTTGAATCAAGTGGGAGTTGATCTTCCAGATAAGATAGTGATTGATATAGTTCTCCAAAGCTACTAGAACTTAGTAATGAACTATAATACACCAGGGATAGAAGTATTGATCCCTGAGTTGTTTGCGATGTTTGACACCGCGAAGGTAGAAATCAAGAAGGAGCGTCAAGTGTTGATGGTTAATCAAACCACTAGTTTTGAAAAGGGCAAGAGCAAGGAGGGAAACTTCATGGATAGCAAGTTAGTTGCTGCTCCAGTGAAGCAACCCAAAGTTGAACTCAAACCCGAGACTAAGTGCTTCTATTATGAGGTGAGAGGTCGCTGAAGCGAAACAACCCTAGATACTTGGTAGATAAGAAGGCTGGCAACATCGACAGAAGTATATTTGATATACGAGTTATTGATGTGTACCTTGCTAGTATTCCTAGTAGCACGTGGGTATTGGATACCGGTTCGATTGCTAAATGTTAGTAACTCGAAATAAAAGCTACGGAATAAACGGAGAACTAGCTAAGGGTGAGGTGATGATGTGTGTTGGAAATGTTTCCAAGGTTGATGTGATCAACATCGCACGCTCTCTCTACCTTCAGGATTAGTGACGAACCTAAATAAATGTTATTTGGTGTTTTGCGTTGAGCATGAACATGATTAGATCATGTTTGTTGCAATACGGTTATTCATTTAAGTCAGAGAATAATAGTTATTCTGTTTACATGAATAATACCTTCAATGGTCCTGCACCCAGTGAGAATGGTTTGCTGAAATCTTGATCGTAGTAATACACATGTTCATAACATTGATGCCAAAAGATACAAAGGTAAATAATGATAGTACCACATACTTGTGGCACTGCCGCAAAATGTCATATTGGTATAAAGCGCATGAAGAAACTCCATGGTGATGGATATTTGGACTCATTCGATTTCGAATCGGTTGAGACATGCGAACCATGCCTCTTGGGCAAGATGACTAAAGGACCCCGTTGGATGGAGCGGGCAAGTGATTCATTGGAAATGATACATGTTGATGTATGCAATCTAGTGAGTCTTGTAGCGTGCAATGGATATCGTTATTTTCTTACCTTCACTGATGATTTGAGTAGATATAGTGTATATTTACTTAATGAAACACAAGTCTGAATCGTTTGAAAGGTTCAAGCAAATTCAGAGTGAAGTTTAAAGATCATCGTGACAAGAAGATAAAAATGACTGTGATATGATCGTGGAGGTGAATATCTGAGTCACAAGTTTGGCATACAACTTAACACAATGTGAAAGTTGTTTCACAACTAAACGCCACCTGGAACACCATAGTGTGGTGGTGTGTCCGAACATCATAGTTATGCTCTATTGGACATGGTGCGTGCTATGATATCTCTTGTCGTTTTACTACTATAATTTTGGGGTTATGCATTAGAGACAACTACATTCACTTTAAATAGGGTGCCATCTAAATCCGTTGAGATGACACCATGTGAATTATGGTTTGATAGAAACCTAAGCTGTCATTTCTTAATATTTGGGGCTGCGAGACTTGTGTGGAAAATGTTTTCGCCTAATGAGGTCGAACCCAAGGCGGACAAATGCATCTTCATAGAATACCCTAAGATCAGTTGGGTGAACCTTCTATCTCAGATCCTAGTGCAAAGTGTTTGTTGCTTAAACGGATCCTTTCTCGAGGAAATGTTTCTCTCGAAAGAATTGAGTGGGAGGAAGATAGAACTTGATGAGGTTGTTAAACGTTTGTTCAACCAGAGAGTAGCGCAACGCAGAAGATGTTTCTGTGAAGCCTACGTTAGTTGAAGAGGAAGTTAATGATGATGATCATGAAGCTTTAGGATCAAGTTACTATCGAACATCGTAGGTCAACAAGGATGTGTACTACTCCTAAGTGGTACGACAACCCTGTCTTGGAGGTCATGTTGTTGGACAACGATGAACCTACGAGCTATGGAGAAGCGATGATGGGCCCGGATTCCGACAAATGGTTGGAGGCCATGAAATCCGAGATAGGATCCATGTATGAAAACCAAGTATAGACTTTGGTAGACTTGCTCGTTGGACGGCAGGTCGTTGAGTCCAAATGGATCTTTAAAATGAAGACAGACGCTGATGGTAATTGTCACCATTTGTAAAGCTCGACTTGTTGCAAAGATGTTTGTGACAAGTTCAAGGAGTTGACTGCGATGAGACTTTCTCACTCATAGCGAAGCTAAAATTCTGTTGGAATTATGTTAGCAGTTGCTGTATTTTTCAATTATGAAATCTGGCAGATGGATGTCAAAACATCATTTCCTTAACAGTTTACTTGAGGAACGGTTGTATGTGATACAACCAGAAGGTTTTGTCAGTCCTAAGGATGCTAAAAGGTGAGCAAGCTTCTGTGATCCTTCTATGGACTAAAGCAAGCATCTCGGAGTTGGAATATACGCTTTGATGAGTTGATCAAAGTTGTTGAGTTTATACAAAGTTTATGAGAAACTTGTATTTGCAATAAAGTGAGTGGGAGCACTATAGAATTTCTGATAAGTATATGTGGATGACATATTGTTGATCGGAAATAATGTAGAATTTTTGGAAAGCATAAACAGTTATTTGGAAAGTGATTTTCAAAGTAAAACCTGGATAAAACTACCTAATTGTTGAGCATCAAGATCTATAGAGATAGATCAAAGATGACTTGATGAGACTTTCAATGAGTACATACCTTGACAAAGATTTTGAAAGAGTTCAAAATGGATCAGTCAGAGAAAGAGTTCTCTCCTGATTTGTAAGGTGTGAAGTTGAGTGAGACTCAAAGCTCGACCACAGCAGAAGAAAGAGAAAGGGCGAACGTCGTCCCCTATGCCTTAGCCATAGGCTCTGTATAGTATGCCATGTTGTGTACTGCACCTGTGTGTGCCTTGCCATGAGTCTGTCAAGGGGTACAAAAGAGATCCAGGAGTGGATCACTGGACAGCGGTCAAGATTATCCTTAGTAACTGAAAGACTAAGGAGATGTTTCTCGATTATGGAGGTGATAAAGGGTTCGTCATAAGGAGTTACGTCGATGCAAGCTTTAACACTAATCCGGATGACTCGTAGTAGCAATCTGGATACGTATAGTGGAGCAGCCATTTGGAAAAGTACCAAGTGGAGTGTGGTAGCAGTGTTTACGGTTTGACATAGAGATTTGCAAAGTACACATGGATCTGAATGTTACAGACCCGTTGACTATAAGACCTCTCTCACATGCAAAGCATGATCGAGCCCCAGAACTCATTGGGTGTTAGATTCACATGGTGATGTTAACAATGCGAATCACATGGTGATGTGAACTAGATTATTGACTCTAGTGCAAGTGGGAGACTATTGGAAATATGCCCTAGAGGCAATAATAAATTAGTTATTATCATATTTCCTTGTTCATGATAATTGTTTATTATCCATGCTATAATTGTATTGATCGGAGACTTAGATACATGTGTGGATACATAGACAAAACCATGTCCCTAGTATGCCTCTAATAGACTAGCTCGTTGATCAAAAGATGGTTAGGGTTTCCTAGCCATGGACATGAGATGTCATTTGATAACAGGATCACATCATTAGGAGAATGACGTGATGGACAAGACGCAAACTACAAACGTAGCATATGATCGTGTCAGTTTATTGCTACTGTTTTCCGCATGTCAAGTATGTGTTCCTATGACCATGAGATCATGCAACTCACAGATATCGGAGGAGTGCCTTGTGTGTATCAAACGTCGCAATGTAACTGGGTGACTATAAAGGTGCTCTACAGGTATCTCCGATGGTGTTTGTTGAGTTGGCATGGATCGAGACTGGGATTTGTTACTCCGTGTGACGGAGAGGTATCTCGAGGCCCACTCGGTAATGCAACATCACAATAAGCCTTGCAAGCAATGTGACTAATTGTTAGCTGCGGGATCTTGTATTACGGAACGAGTAAAGAGTCTTGCCGGTAACAAGGTTGAACTAGGTATGGAGATACCGACGATCGAATCTCGGGCAAGTAACATACCGAAGAACAAAGGGAACGTTATACGGGATTAACTGAATCCTTGACATAGAGGTTCGACCGATAAAGATCTTCGTAGAATATGTAGGAACCAATGTGGACGTCCAGGTCCCGCCATTGGTTATTGACCATAGAGGTGTCTCGGTCATGTCTACATAGTTCTCGAACCCGCAGGGTCTGCACACTTAAGGTCCGGTGACGTTTCGGTAGTGTAGAGTTATGTATGGTGGTGACCGAAGTTTGTTCGGAGTCCCGTATGAGATCCCGGACGTCACAAGGAGCTCCGGAATGGTCCGTAGGTAAATATTCATATATAGGAAGTCCCAGTTTGGTTTCCGGAAAAGTTTCGGGCTCATCGGTAGTGTACCGGGAGTGTCGGTAGTGTACCGGGAGTGCCGGTAGTGTACCGGGAGGCCTCCGGGAGGGGTATTTCGACCCCAAGAGCTCCATGGTCTGTAGGAGAATAATCACCAGACCTTAGTGGGCTGGGAAAACAGCCACAAAGGCCCATGGCGCAGGAGAGAAAGTCCTAAAGCAAAAAGTGGAAAATCAGCCAATAGGAGGCAATCCTACTCCAACTAGGATTGGAGGTGAAGTAGGATTGCTTCCCACCTCCTATTTCGGCCGACCCAAAGGCCTTAGATGCCTCTCCTCTCCTCTCCTCCTATATATACTAGTGGATTGGGTGGTTTTTGGACAGAATTTCCGACCACGTGCTACCCATTACACCGGTGCATAGTTTCTCCTCTAGATCGGTTTTCTGCAGCGCTTAGGCGAAGCCCTACCGGAATTGCTCCACCACCATCACCGGAGCGCCGTCACGCTGCCGGTGAACTCTCTCTCCTCTCCACCTCCTCTTGCTGGATCAAGATGGTGGAGATCATCATCAAGCTGCACATGTGCTGAACGCGGAGGTGCCGTCCGTTCGGCGCTAGATCGGAAGGACCGTGATCGAGATCGCAAGACGGTTCGTGACGTGATCACGGAACGGATCGTGATGAGTTCGCGGGACAGAGCGTGATCAAGATCGTGAGACGGATGGTGATGAGTTCGCGGGATGGATCATGATGTGTTCGCGGGACGGTTCGTGATTGGATCGCGGGACGCTTGGCGATTTGGATCGCGAAGAAGTTCGACTACACCAACCGCGTTTCTTAACACTTCCCGCTTAGCGATCTACAAGGGTACGTAGATCCACTCTCCCTCTCGTAGATGCTCATCACCATGGATAGGTTTGCGTGTGCATAGGAAATTTTTTGTTTCCCATGCGACGTTCCCCAACAAATCATATAACGGGCGTTTTGGAATTCAAAGTATTTTTGAAGCTCTCAACTCATGCAAGATAGCATGAGGCATTGCACTAGTTGAAATCATCATCCTTAATGGCGCAGACATTTTGTTCATCTTCCACGGCAATTGCCGCCGGTTTAGCTAGAAGAGGTTCGTCAAGCACATACACTCTGTTAGCACTCCTAAGGACAATCATCAGGGCACGAACCCTGCCATGGTTTTTTCACGACATATGTCCTCATGCGAGAAGTTAGGTGTGAGGCCATCACAACTAGGTGGCTACTTGGACGAGGTTGATCGGGAACGGGAGATGAGAGTTTACCCAGATTCGGCCCCTTAGATGGAGGTAAAAGCCTACATCCTGCTTTGTGTTTATTAATGATGATCTCGATTACAAGGGTGCAGAATCGCTAACCTAGCTCTAGAGGGTTTCTTACCTATCCTTTTCACCTTGGGGGCTCTCCTTTATAAATAGGTTGAGGCCCCTGAGATTACAATAGAGTCTGGGTCAAAGTATAACCCATGACTTAACCTATCTCCTACTCATCTTGTATTCCAAGTATAAAGAACTCCCTACGACCTCGTTCCTTGAGACGGCCTGCCAACCCATGAGACCTGAGTTGGCCTTCTATGTGAGCCACCTCCCAGGCCTAGCACCTTAGGGCATTCGGGGCCCAAATAGAGCCCGCCTCCTGAGCCGCCTTTGACTCACCAGGGTGTCTCATGGGCGGGTTATCTCGTGGGGAATATCCCCAATATTAGACCCTAGTTTCATTTGGATTCTTCCATGTTAAACTCCACCCTAAAAATGAAAGAAAAACAAGCGTGAAAACTAAATCAAGTTTCTCTTCTATCAGATATCGAGTTTTCGTCTGGGTTACAATTGTGTCGGGTTATCTTCCCTTGTTCAGGACTTAACATCTTTTCGGCCACTGCCATCATGACATCACCTTGCTGACCACTGACACTTTCATATCATCATGGTGAATCTTTTTGAACAGTCATCAAATCGAGTCACATGTGAAAATCCAAGCGTCCTCTCAGCCAGAAATTACTGTGGCCGTTCCATTTTCCTACTATGCCGCTTCGGGCTCCCATCTTATTATAAATAGACCCAAGCCTCCCCCCCTCACATATTCAACTTTTACCTCTTCTTATTTACCTTGCCCCTGGAGCTCTATCCAAGCTTGCCAGAGTTCTTCCTCGCAGCCGGAGCCGTCTGTGCCACTGCTGCCACTGGTGATCTTCTGCATCGAACATGGTCTTCTTCAGGAATAAGATTCTCTAGAGTCCTCCTCACTTCAGATCTGGTAAGCACCATCCCCACCATTAGGTCATTCCCATGTTCTTGAAGGTTCTTCGGAGCATCACCAGAAATCAAACGATATATTGAATGCGAGCCCAGTTTGTCATCGAATTCCCACCATTTGTCCATACTCATAGTTCTACTTCTCTTTCATAATGCCATAGATCTACTTCATTTCTTCAAGCTTAGGCCACAAGACATTGGCCCTAATTCAATGACTAACATCTGCCAGTTTCAAGTTCTTTGTGAAGCATATCTCCATATCGCACCAACTATCACTCTTTTTAGACAGCTTTTTTACATCAACCACCAAGCTGTATTGAAAAATGGTCCTAGTGTAGAGCTTGGTGGAATTTCGATTCATAAAAGGAAGAATAGGGCCATTCCTGAATAAAAACTGGCGAGTCATCCTAAAGGTTGGAATGCCACCTAGTTCTATTGCAAATGTACTGCTCCATAGGGTTAGAATCCCCTGTTGGGTTATAGATTGGAGCGGCTTAGTGCTTCAAGTGAATTACCGGGTTGGTCATATGAAGAAGAGAAAAAACTTTTGACACACATACTTTTGAAGTTCATAGGTATGATTGTTGATGGACTCACCAGAATCGACTTGATCTGGTGTTGGATAAACTGTCGGGTCTAGCCCCTTAGCTTAAGGGGCGAGTTGATGTGTAATTATTGGCAAGTCTATAGATGCTCAACGCTTCAGTGAAGAGGATTCATCAGAAAATGAAATCAATAAAGCCAGCAAGAAATTATTTGGTGACTCAAAGGAGAAATGCAGCATGACCGTCTTAGCTCCATTTTCCTTGATCAACCCGGCTCCTCTAGTAAGTATTTCTTTAAACTTGACCACTTCCTTTATGACAACTTCCTCACATATCATACTCATTTTGCCGGCTGATATTATTCCTGCACACAAATTCCAATTGGTGGAAAGCCAGAGCCATGACTCTTGTTCCTCCTCGGTCTGAACAAGCTGATGACCTGGCGCATGAGGCCGCCTCGGGAAAAGAATCTGAGGTAGAACTTAATTTGCTTGGCCATCTATTTGTTAACCTTGCTAACTCTTCTTCTCCCTAGGACAATACTAAAACTAGTCAAGCCAGCAATATTGAGGTAATTTCAATTTCCTCCAACTCATCAGAAAAATTTGTTCCGAAGAGGACAAGACAAGATGCTAGGAAGGTTAAGTATTCACACCCAGATGCTCATTTAGATCCAAACTTTGTTTTGAAGAAAAATCAACACACCGCCTCCTTGAAGCGCAAGACCCGGAGTAGCTCTAGAGAGCTATTCGTCGACTTATCTCTCGAGCCGGCTGCCCGCAAGTAGCGTGTTGAGGTGCCGCATAGTAAAAATGCTTCCCGTACACAAGTTGGCCTTTCTAAACAACCTCTCAGTCCTTCTGATTCACTTTATCAAGAATCACCGCCTTCTTCTAGCGACTCGACAACAACACAACTTCCGGCTTTCACCATTAACCATGGGTGCTTTTTATTTAAGCCGATTTCAAATATTTTGCCGTCACTTGTCATTTCTTTAAATCGATATTTTGTTTTTATGATTGCAAAGCCAAAGCCTTTGTGAGGAAAAAGGTGGTCGGGTCATCTCTGATGCTGTGGATCCCAATATTTAGAATCCGCTACCGAATGAGGCAGAGACTCATACTGAGCCCTCTGGCCAGCATAACCTGGAGTTGGGGTGTGAGCCACCTCATGATGTGGATATGGCCCATGTTGAAGAGCCAGTCATCTCAGAAACGACAGCTCAAGATCAAGGTGTGGGAAATGACACGACCTTTAAACGACCATGTCCCGGCCATCCTTCAAGTCCTGTGCTTAAGGTGGACAACACCAACCCATCAAACACCATGGAAGATCAGATATAACCATTTTAGGAGAATCTTTCCAGGCTCCTGGTACTTCAACCTTTTGGCTAAAATTCTGACCAACAATAAACTGGAAACAGTGGAGAAAGGAAAAGCCAAGGTGGAGCTTCCAGAATTTTCTGAACTTGACATTGATAGATTGTATCAACAATATTTGACCTCACCGTCTGACAGCCAAGACATTGAGATGAACTTGATCAACACTTTGAGGCGAAAATATGAGGTAAAACTTATCCTTTTCCATTCTTGATGCATACTCTTATAGCCCCCAAGGGCCATATTAGTACAAAAAGAAGTGAACTGGGTCTTTGTTGTAACTCAAGAACCAATCGTAGCCCCCAAGTATCGGGTTATTATGATAATAATAAGCTAATACTTTTTAATTGCCTAAATTCCAAAGATGAAAATGCCACCTGTAGCCCCCAAGGGTCGGCTTATCTTTAGAGATAGCCGGGTCTTTTCTTGTATGGAAATATTTATTGTCTCTAACTTGTGAAATTGATCCTATAGCCCCCAAGACCCGGCTTATCTCTTTGAGATTGTAGGGTGTTGCTGTTTGTTTAGAAGTGACATACATTAGCCGCCAAGTGCCATGTAGATTGCCTGCAACTGGATGGGACTTGAAAAAAATACACTTATTATTGTATGTTATAGCCCCCAAGTGTTGGGTCGTCTGCCTATGGCGGCTCGGGGCTTATATACTTGCTCTTATGGTTTGTTTGTATTTGCAGGATCATTGGATGAAGCTGAGTCTATTGTAGCAGGCTTGCAAAAGCAGCTAAAACAAGAGAAAAAACTCAAAATTGATGTAGAAATTTTGGCGCTCATCTTCAAGATTCCATGCGCCAAGCAGACAATCTCCTATATTAGGCTAAGGCCAATTTTGAAAAAGAAATAGCCGCCCTGCTGAAGCATGCAGAAGATGCCAAAAAAAGTCTTGGCCCTGTGACTAATGAGTTGAAGACGCACAAGAAGCATATTACTAATATGACAACTACCATCTTTGGTACACTTATTGATATGTGTATTGTCATATTCTAGGTCATCAAACTTGTCGGCTCATGTTCATGCTTGTCTTCTTTTGTGCAGGGCAAAAAAGTCACAATCTCTTGCAAGAACCAATAGTAAAGCTGAAAGAGATCTCCACATATGTGGAGCAGATGTTCACGGGATGCATCTTTGCCATAACGGCAGTAAAAAATCTTGACCGGTCCCCTAGAAGACTTAAAGATATGTTGAATCAGCTGTCTACAATACCACAATGGGTTGCAGAGTTAAGGGGATCCGCATAGTTGTTTCCATTGGCAGCTAACTTCTCTTTCTCTAACATCGGGCCTAAGTTGAGCGGTGCATTGCGAGCCATGTGATATACAACGGCAAACACAAAATTCACTTAGACTTTTTTCATAATTAATTTGCACTAGTGAATAAATAATTATATTCTAAGGTGTGCTCCCACTCAAATCAATATCTCTCATAATTGATTGTGAGTGATACAATACCCATATTTAAATTCAACATCAAGGATGTATCCTTGTCAAGTGATGAGAATTTCAATTGGTAGGACAACTTGCCAATCACATATCTATGTGACTCTTGTTCATCTTTCGATGCACATGTTCCGAGCTTAGGATGATCCTTCGGAACATCAAGATAACCAAGTGATCTTGTTGCGATGTCTCAACTCACCCGCTGCACACTTCTCTAATCATTCGTATCCATGTACCCATGTGATACCCCGAAGAGATAGGTGTTGTGATGTTGTTACACTTGGGAGAACACTAACTACTTGATATTTTTAAGTGGAAGATCACCCTAATAAAAAGATAATACCGTGCAATCAAAAAGGGTGCATCATAAGGGATAAAATTCTTAGGCAATTCATAATAGCATGATATGGTATAGCCCTTTCTGACAGAGAAGCCATTAATTTCTTCATCTTTAGCATTTGCGTCGGTGCTCACCTTCGCGAAGATAGCTGCAACCTTGTTGATGCACTAGATAATATTTCTATCTCTATAGCTAATAAAATAAGTCCATTACATAAGGTTGACACATAGGTTAAAATGACAATCACATGCCTCCAGCCATCATGCTGACTCATGACACACACGCCATGTTAATTAATTTTACACCATATAGTCATCTCATACATAATCAAATTTATATGAGAACTGTTATACCACATCACATGCGATCTTGCAAAACCAAGTTAGACGCCTATAATCGCTTTATGCAAAAATTTATGTTACGTGGCTTCTAAGGTTTTGTCTTAAATCGCAACTACCAACTTTATCATCAAGTATGATTTTTCAAGTCGGTAGATTACCTTTGTGGGGTGTCTGAACCATGAGATAATAAAATGTCGAACCCCATACTGAACTTCTTCATATGCATGACCCTCGTGTAGATCATATCTGCATTGCCCTTTAGTCTGCGAAAAATTATTTTTCTCTAACTATGGTTGAATTCAACGAACTGTTTGCAGTTTTTTGATTAGCCAAAATGTCATACTGCTAGAACTATGAAACTCCAACATGCCATTATAAAGATCATAAATATGCAAATTCCAAGGAAGAAACAAGAACATCGGGTCACAAATTTCATCTGCTACCCGCATAAATGATTTTCAGTAATAGATCTCATCTACTAAAAAATTGTATTATGGAATACCCATACACCTATATGTATTCTAGATCATAACCTGCATCTACACATAGCATGGCTCATGATGCCACTGTAGGGGAACGTGACATGAAAAAATCCAATACTGTGAGCACGCCTAGGATCACTATGGAGATGCATACAAGGTTTTTTATCTAATCATTATCGACTCGTAGCGCAGCAGAAGTAGAGTCGATGAAGATCGCGGTGCATATCCCTGCAGCTAGGATTTACAACCTCCCAACCGCGAGGACATTCTCTCTCGTCAGCTCCTTGGACAGCCCTTTGGGAGGCAGTTGGACAGTCCCTCGGACGGTGTCATGGACAGCCCTTCGGGAGGCACTCACGGAATCTCGGACGGGCACTCAGACAGCCCTTCAGGAGGCACTCTTGAACTAAGATCAAAACTACGATCTCTCGATGGGGTTGAACACATACGGTTTAAGCTATCCGATATGGCTTCATCATCCAGAACTAGTTCCTGCCGGAACCCAGACAATCTTTCAGCTCTATGAAACTATTTCGGTTGGAGGGGGAGAGAGAGCCAGATCATGCATGGCATTTGTATGCGAGTTGGAGTGAGTGTGGAGAGCTCCTCTCCACCTCTATTTATAGGAAAACGAAGGGGTAGGGTGGCACAATTTTTTTACCAAAAAATCCACACTTTATGTCACACATAAAGGGCATAAAAGGATGGCAAGTTGAGCTCCATGGAGGAGCACCACCCATGGTCATCCAACACCTAGTGGGGCCCCCAAAAGGGGTTAAAACCCTTCCATATCATTCCTAGATCTTTTTGGAAGATCCAATTTACAAATTTCCCCAAAAAGCAACCAATCAGTGCTTTTCACTATTCATCGAGCATTTTTCTGTGTCTGAAAAACCCAGAACTTTTCTGTAGGCCTAGAACATTTCTAATACCCACTACAATAAATATGGACGCGTTCTGAAACTTTTCTGAATCAATGATTTTCTTTGGCGAAAAGCAACTAAGACATTTCCGGCTGGTCGGGAACATTTCCGGTTTTTTCTCCAGAAAAATTTCAGAAGTCCCCAGAACAATTCTGGCACTTCCAAAAAATTCCAGACGTATGCCGAAAACCTTTTTGTCTTAATGGTTTACTCAAAAAATTTCGGTGTTCTCTCCGGAACCTTTCCGTTTTCTCTGAAACTTTTTTGGCGACATTCTCTCAGACTCCATGTCTAGTATTCAGCAGACAGATGACCATTAAGTGTGTGACCCTATAGGTTCGATGAAGTATAGACATGACATGGAACAATTTCCGATCAATGATCAATAGAAGAATCATGGACACCCATATTGATCCCTATACCCACACAAATGAATATTCAGGCGAACCTGTAGTTTGTCGCATGCTATTCCTATTGTTTCGCGATATGATACATACACCCGAGGTGAGACTTGTCGGCATCCCCATGGATCGACAACTTGTCCTCTATGCCAGTTACCTCATTACCAGTTTTGTTCTCTTTTCTCGTTTCTATGCTTCGGCATCCCTGTGATCAAATCACATTATTTCTGGCTAGACGATGATGGATATCGTAACATCGAGAGGGCCCTAAGAATATCTGTCCATCGTCGAATGAGAAAATACCAATCTTGAGCTACCAAGTTACTTGTCACACTTTTCTGTGAACCCGTAAGCAGCCGTAATAGCCACCCTGTTACAGATGATGTTTAACAAACCCAAAGTTCATGAAGAAAGTACGAAGGAACTCAATACTCTCATGTTCTAAGGAATTATGCAAATGTTAAGTTTCTCTATGTTATAAACCATTTACTTGTGAAGAATGTATCTCATAGCATAACATCAATTCTGGTTGATTCAACACTAATGACCCACAAGTATATTGGATCTATCGTAGTCCTTTCGATAAGTAAGAGTGTCAAACCCAACGAGGAGCAGAAGGAAATGGCAAGCGGTTTCCAGTAAGGTATTCTCTGCAAGCACTGAAATTATCGGTAACAGATAGTTTTGTGATAAGATAATTTGTATCGAGTAACAAGTAACAAGTGTAGCAAAGGTACAACAAGGTAGACCAATCCTTTTGGTAGCAAAGGACAGGCCTGGAAAAACTCTTATATAAAGAAAAGCGTTCCTGAGGACACATGGGAATTTCTATCAAGCTAGTTTTCATCATGCTCATTTGATTCGCGTTCGTTACTTTGATAATTTGATATGTAGGTGGACCGGTGCTTCGGTGCTGCCCTTACTTGGACAAACCTCCCACTTATGATTAACCCCTCTTGCAAGCATACGCAACTACGAAAGAAGAATTAAGATAAATCTAACCATAGCATGAAACATATGGATCCAAATCATCCCCTTACGAAGCAACGCATAAACTAGGATTTAAGCTTATGTCACTCTAGCAACCCATCATCTACTTATTACTTCCCAATGCCTTCCCTAGGCCCAAATAATGGTGAAGTGTTATGTAGTCGACATTCACATCACACCACTAGAGGAGAGACAACATACATCCCTTCAAAATATCGAACGAATACCAAATTCACATGATTACTTATAACAAGACTTATCCCATGTCCACAGGAACAAACGTAACTACTGACAAAGCATGTTCATGTTCATAATCAGAGGAGTATTAATTATCATAAAGGATCTGAACATATGATCTTCCACCAAGTAAACCAACTAGCATCAACTACAAGGAGTAATCAACACTACTAGCAACCCACAGGGACCAATTTGAGGTTTGAGACGAAGATCGAATATAAGAGATGAACTAGGGTTTGGAGAGGAGATGGAGCTGGTGAAGATGTTGATGGAGATTGACCCCCTCTTGATGAGAGGATCGTTGGTGATGACGATGGCTTCGATTTCCCCCTCTGGGAGGGAAGTTTCCTCGGCAAAACTGCCTTGTCAGAGCTCTAGATTGGTTATGTCCAAGTTTTGCCTTGAGACAGTGGCGCTTCGTCCCGAAAGCTTCATTCTGATTTTTTTCCATGTCAAAACCCACCATATAGAGGAAGATGGGCGTCAAGGGCCTGCCGGGTGCGTCATAAGCTTGCTAGGCGCGGCCAAGAGGGTGGCCACGCCTAGCAGGCTTGCCACCTCCTGGTGGCCCCCCTCAGATATCTGTTTCTACAGGATTGAGAGAGGCGTGTCTAGAGGGGGGTGAATAGACTACTAGCTGTAATTTAAAAGCTAACCTTTTCCCAAGTTATTTGGTTGGCAGATTTTAATAGTTTTAACAAGTCTAGCAAGTCTAACAGCCCTACACATGCATGTCTACAAATATGGCAGCAGAAAGTAAAGACATTGCACATGTGAGTAAAGAGATGGGATAGGAAGATCAAACGCAATAGGAGACGCAAAGATTTTTCCCGTGGTTCCGATAGGTGGTGCTATCGTACGTCCGAGTTTATGGAGTCTTCAACCCATGGAAGGTAACGGTCGCGAGAGTCCACGGAGGGCTCCACCCATAAGGGTCCACGAAGTAGCAACCTTGACTATTCCTTATGGCTTCCGTCCATGAAAGACTAGCCTCACTATGGGTAGATCTTCATGAAGTAGGCAATCTCCTTTCCCTTATAAACTTCTTGGTTCACTCCACAACACTAAGTAGGAGGCTCCCAAGCGACACCTAACCAATCTAGGAGGCACCACCCTCCAAAAGGTAATAGGCTCGGTAATGATGATGAACTCCTTGCTCTTGTGCTTCAAGATGATAGACTCCTCAACACACAATCTCTCTCACACAGATTTGGCTTGGTAGAAGAGATGAGATTGGTGGAAAGCAACTTGGGGAGGCTAGAAATCAAGATCCATATGGTTGGAGTGGAAGATCTTGACCTCAACACAAGGGTAGGTGGTTCTCTCTCGGAAAACTGAGTAGGATAGGTATGGAATATTTCTAAGTGCTTCTTCTTCGAGTGGGTGGTGGTGAAGGGGTATATATAGGCATCCCCAAAAATCCAACCATTACACACAATAAGTCAGACTCGGTGACACCGATGTGTAAATCTTGGTGGAACGGAAGTGACTAAAAGTGGCAACTTTTGAATCTCGGAGGGACCAATATAATATTCTCGGTTGCACCGACAAGGTGACCAATGGTCAGATTTACCAACCTCGGTGACGCCGATTCACCATTCTTTGTCGGACCAAAAATGAGAACTTGCTGAACAGAAAGTTGGAAACCCAACTCGGTGGCACCGAGTGAAGTGTCGGTTGCACCGAAGTGTTAGGGTTTGGTTGAGTCTATCTAGGGTTTGGAACTCGGTGGCACCGAGATAGGAATGTTGGTTGCACCGATTTGCATGTTTGGCTTAGGACAGACTTTAGTGGGAGAGTATGTGGATGTTTTGGTGACTATCACTTGTGTATGTTTGAGCATATTGTTCACCATCAAAACTTTACCCCCTTTTAATAGTATTGGCTTTCCTATAGACTCATAGTGATTTCTCACAAATGTAAAATGTAGAGTCCTCTTCCTTGAAGCTTGTCCAACCTCTTTCCTTGAATCTTGGGGTGATTCCACAATCTCCACAGTGCTTTTGCCAACTCAACTCTCCATGGACTATTATCTGAAATACACTAGATAGAGGTGTTAGTCCAAGAGACAATGTATGTTGTCATGAATTATCAAAACCACCAAGGGAGCATGTTGTGCTTTCAATCTCCCCCTTTTTGGTAATTGATGACAACATACAATCAAAGATTCAATTAAAGATATGCATGAATGCAATGAAGACTTTGAGAAACACATGACTTAGATTTCCACCCCCTAAATGTGTGCAGTCCTTTAAAGGATAGTTGCTTTGGAATGCATGGACAGACATATGAATGAAAGGGATATAAGAGTCGTGTGTATCTTGGCTATATGCATTAATATATGTGAATGAAATGTATATCCTTGATCAAGACTTCAATCTTGCAAACAATATGCGCAAGAAGCAAGAGATCATGTTGATCAAAGATATGATGCATATACTTACCTTGAGTTCTTGAGCATTCTAGTAGTAGAGACACACTTGAGAAAACAATGTTAGGAAACACCAGAGTATTCTACTAAACAAAAGCAATAGAACTCAACAAATACCAAGATGTAGAGAACATATAAAATATGATAATCATTAAGATTAATATGTCTCCACCATTAGCATTAATCTATTACATATTTTTTATGCTTTGATATAAATATGGTAGTACATCCTCTCCCCCTGAATCTCAGCATGTAGATATTGGGATCAAATAGGGTGAGAAAAGCAATCCTGTGTTCACTTGAGACTTTTCTCCAAAAGTAGTTTTGTTCCCCTACATTGTTGTTTTTCTCCTTGATTATATAAGTGTGAACTTTTGATATTTTCCTCTCCCCCTAAATCATATCTCCCCTTTTGCATAAGCATGTAACTCTCCCTTTAGCATGAAGCTTTGATATTCTCCCCCTTTGGCATAAAGTACCAAAAAGGTTAAACTTGGGAGTAGTGACAGGGATCATTGATAAGGAAGGAATCCTAGAGATCAAGGGTCATTGAAAGTAGGGCCATTACAAGACTAAGGGAATCATTGAATGTAACTTATCTCCCTTTGGCAAATTTGAGGTTTCTTCTCCTCGGAGCTAGGGATCCTTGAATAAAGAATTTCTCCCCCAAAGTGTTGTTTTTTCTTCTCCCCCCTATATATATAATTTTTTTAAGAAGAGGTCATTGATGGAACAAGAATATCTCAAGAACAGAAGCAAATAAGCAATATCAAAGAGACTCCGATTTTGAAGGAAAAAGAAAATCGGTGACACCAGGATAAATAAATCGATAGTACTGAGATTGTGTAGTGCAGCTCATCTGCAGGTTTGGTAGGACCGAGTTGTCTATATCGGTGTCTCCGAAAGATAAACCAAGATTCTGTTGTTCAGAGAGACAAACGAAATTGTTTAAAAAAATGAAAGATTTACAAAGGACATCAAATAGATAAGATTTGAGTGGTTACGAGAAATCATACAAATAGAGAGCAAACCACACGAGATTCTTACCTAAATGATGGGCGTTGACTAGGTCACCTATATTAGAGTATATTGACTTAGGAGCCAAGCAAGAATGCTTGATGATAGGTCATACTCATCGTTTAAGCTCAAAATGGGGTTAGCATTTTCGATTAAGCATTTTGATGTCCTCATATCACTTGAGTTGCTTTAGCCTATGTCTTGAAGTAAAGCCTTTTCAAGGACATGAGTACATACCTTGAATGATGTTGATGACGTTGCTCGTAGGTAAACTTGTTGAGGATGCTCGAGGTTGATGAAGATCATCTTGAATTTGAAGCAATCCTTCTCGTTCTAGTACACTCATCAACTACAAAGGTTAGTCATGCAAGGAAGAACAATGGATATATCCTATTGACATGATACCACTTATAGATTTTGGAACTAACATCAAGTATATGTCAAGGATATGCTTTTGTTGTCTTCTTCCTTCCATCATCAAGAGAGGTTGTGGATACTTGGTAATGACAAGATTGCTTATGATTGGAGTTGTTGGGAATCTTGTGGAATGAAGTTCTTCCAAGTACCTACAAAAGGTTAGATGCAATACAAGGGATCATAGAATTCCATGGCATATGATAATGAGTTACGGGAACATGGAGATAATAATAAAGCTCATGCCCTTTCTCGCAACCGAGTGAGTCTAGCTCATGTTTGAAGCATCAATGATGTTCAACTCACTCAAGTGACAAAATGTTTTCTCATCAAGTGGCTTCGTGAAGATATCGGCCAATAGTTTGTTAGTGCGAACATGCTTAAGATTGATAACTCCTTTGGCAACATGATCACGAATGAAATGATGTCAAACTTGAATATGCTTGGTTCGAGAATGTTGCACAGGATTATGTCCAATTTTAATAGAAATTTCATTGTCGCAAAATAATGGAACATTTTTAACATGAATACCATAATCCTTAAGCGTTTGTGTCATCCATAGTAATTGCGCACAACAAGATCCAGTAGCAATATACTCAGCTTTGGCAGTAGATAGAGACACCGAGTTTTGTTTCTTGGAGGACCAAGACACAAGACATCTACCTAAAAATTGACAAGTACCCAAGGTGGATTTTCTGTCAACCTTGTCTCTGGCATAGACCAAATAAGAATAGCCAACAAGATTAAAAGAAGATCTCTTGGGATACCAAATGCCAAAGTTTGGTGTTTGTATCAAGTATCTCACAATACGTTTCATAGCCAAAAGATGACACTCTTTAGGTGCATCTTGATATCTAGCACACATGCAAACACTAAGCATAATATCAGGACGAGATGCACACAGATATAATAGTGAACCAATCATAGATCGATAAACCTTTTGATCAACCGGTTCATCCTCCCTGGTAAGGTCAACATGTCCACTAGTGGGCATAGGAGTTTTCATACCTTTGCAATCCTGCATGTTGAACTTCTTGATCAAGTCCTTGGTATAGTTAGTTTGAGAGATGAAAGTTCCTTCTCTTGATTGCTTGATTTGCAATCCAAGAAAGAATTTCAGTTCACACATCATAGACATCTCATACTTCTCGGACATCAACCTTCTGAATCTTTCACTAAATTGAGGGTTAGTGGAACCAAATATAATATCATCCACATAATTTTGGCAATTGTTCGACTTGCGAACCATTAGATTCATCAAACTTCACATCTACCATCTCTTCAACTTTTTGAGTGAAGTTGTTGTAGACACGATAAATGTGAGAGTTTGATCCGTAACCAAGTAGGAATCCTTCATGAGATTTAGGAGCAAATTTAGTACGACGCTGCTTATCAAGAATGTAGCACTTTGAGCCAAATACCCAAAAGTATCCAACTTGGGATTTGTTACCAGTGAGTAGCTTGTATGCCGTTTAACCGAGAAGCTTGTGCAAGTAAAGTCGGTTTGTGGCATGACATGTTGTTTCAACGGCTTTTGCCCAAAAGTGTCTTGGCGTCTAGTATTCGTCAAGCATAGTTATTTCCATCTCAATGAGTGTCTGGTTCTTCCTCTCAACAACTCCATTTTGTTGAGGTGTGTATGTAGCCGAGAACTCATGTGAGACACCTTTTTCGTCAAGAAAGATATCCACATGGGTGTTCTTGAACTCCGATCCGTTATCGCTTCAAACCTTCTTGATCTTCACTTCAAACTGATTTTGCGATTTGCGAGCGAAGTTCTTGAAGATCTTTTGAACCTACGACTTATCATCAAGAAAGAATACCCACATAAATCTGGAAAAATAATCAACTATAACTAGACCATAGGAATTTCTACTGAGACTCTTGTAAGCGTTGGGACCAAAAAGATCCATGTGAAGTAACTCAAGTGGTCTCCTAGTAGTCATGATATTCTTAACTGGATGACTTCCACCTACTTGCTTTCCAGCTTGACAAGCACTACAAAGTCTATCTTTGTCAAAGATAACATCTTTAATACCAAGTATATGATCACCTTTGATTATCTTATCTAGATTTAGCATGCCTACATGCCCAAGTCTTCTATGCCAAAGCCAACCTTTAGAAGATTTTGCAATTTAACAAGTGTGAGGCTTGGATCTTTTAGTGAAATCAACAATGTATAGATCACCTCTACGGAAACCGGTAAAGACCATTTTATGATTATCTTGACGAAACACTTGGCAATCGACTTTCATGAATAAAACATTGAAACCGAAGTCGGCAAGTCTAGATGCGGAAAGAAGATTGTAGCCAAGGGATTCAACAAGCATAACATTTTGAATAGAGCTATCATGGGATATGGCCACCTTACCAAGGCCAAGTACCTTACCCTTAGAGTTGTCTCCACAGGTCACATATCGTCGCGGACCTTGATTAGGCGTGATCTCTTGGAACATGTCTTTATCACCGGTCATATGATCCGTACATCCGTTGTCAAGAATCCACTCTTTTCCTCCGGACATGTAATCTCTAAAGTTTCCCATAAGACTCAGATTCTTCATGATCTTCTTAAACTTGATGTTGAACAACTCAGCTTGTTCATAGTAGCCATGTTCCACATTGTCATCATCAAGTGGGAAATCCTCGTCATAAAGAACAAGGCATTTGTTAGAATAGTGAACATGACAATGCTCAAGTTTATGAATGCGAATGGCTTCAAAGATAATGTTGGTGATAGTGGTGAAATCTCCTTTAGCACTCATAAGATCACGGAGCTCAAATAGGCATTTATCAAAGTTTGGATCACTAGGCTTCATTTTGTGAAAGGCAGCAGTTTTATGAAGAATTTCATCAAGATTTCCTAGGGAAAGATTTGGATATCATTTCTCCAAATTAGTCCATAAGGTATAAGCACATGCAAATTTCTTCATTTGAGATAGCACGAATTTTGGTAAACCTCTAACAATAAGATTGACAGTTCTTAGGTTACCAAGCATGTTAATTTCCTCTTCGTGTGTGGGATGCAATTCATCAATGGGGAGCACATAGGGATTTTAAATATATTTAGTCAAATGGAATCTATTGAATAGATCAATCATGGCATTCTTCCATTGACTATAGTACTCTCTATCAAGAATGGGCACTCTACAACTAAAACTCTCTACCCTAGACACATCCATCTTCCTCCATGGTGATTAAATAGAAGCAATGGAGACCAAAGCTCTTATACCACTTGAAGGATCGAGACAGGCGTGTCTAGAGGGGGGTGAATAGACTACTAGCAGATTTTAATAGTTTTAACAAGTCTAGCAAGTGTAACAGCCCTACACATGCATGTCTACAAATATGGCAGCGGAAAGTAAAGACATTGCACATGTGAGTAAAGAGATGGGATAGGAAGATCAAACGCAATAGGAGACGCAAAGATTTTTCCCGTGGTTCCGATAGGTGGTGCTATTGTACGTCCATGTTAATGGAGTCTTCAACCCATGGAGGGTAACGGTCGCAAGAGTCCACGAAGGGCTCCACCCATAAGGGTCCACGAAGTAGCAACCTTGACTATTCCATACGGCTTCCATCCATGAAGGACTAGCCTAACTATGGGTAGATCTTCACGAAGTAGGTGATCTCCTTGCCCTTACAAACTTCTTGGTTCACTCCACAACACGAAGTAGGAGGCTCCCAAGCAACACCTAACCAATCTAAGAGGCACCACCCTCCAAAAGGTAATAGGCTCGGTAATGACGATGAACTCCTTGGTCTTGTGCTTCAAGATGATAGACTCTTAAACACACAATCTCTCTCACACATATTTGGCTTGGTAGAAGAGATGGGATTGGTAGAAAGCAACTTGCGGGGGCTAGAAATCAAGATCCATATTGTTTGAGTGGAAGATCTTGACCTCAACACAAGGGTAGGTGGTTCTCTCAGAAAACTGAGTAGGATAGGTATGGAATAGTTCTGAGTGCTTTTTCTTCGAGTGGGTGGTGGTTAAGGGGTATATATAGGCATCCCGAAAAATCCAACCATTACACACAATAAGTCAGACTCGGTAACACCGATGTGTAAATATCGATGGTACGGAAGTGACTAAAAGTGGCAACTTTTGAATCTCGGAGGGACCGATATACAATTCACGGTTGCACCGACAAGGTGACCAACAGTCAGACTTACCAACCTCAGTGATGCCAATTCACCATTCTCGGTCGAACCAAAAGTAAGAACTTGCGTAACAGAAAGTTGACAACCCAACTCGATGGCACTGAGTGCAGTGTCGGCTGCACCGAAGTGTTAGGGTTTGGTTGAGTCTGTCTAGGGTTTGGAACTCGGTGGCACCGGGATAGGAATGTTGGTTGCACCGATTTGTATGTTTGGCTTAGGACAGACTTTGGTGGGAGAGTATGTGGATGTTTTGGGGACTGTCACTTGTGCACGTTTGAGCATATTGTTCACCATCATAACTTTACCCCCTTTTAATAGTATTGGCTTTCCTATAGACTCAAAGTGATTTCTCACAAATCTAAAATGTAGAGTCCTCTTGCTTGAAGCTTGGCCAACCTATTTCCTTGAATCTTGGGGTGATTCCACAAAATCCACAATCCTTTTCCAACTCAACTCTCCATGGACTATTATCTGAAATACACTAGATAGAGGTTTTAGTCCAAGAGACAATGTATGTTGTCATGAATTTTCAAAACCACCAAGGAAGCATGTTGTTCTTTCAGTTTCACCTAGTATTTTTTTTATATTCCAAAATAATTCTCTGTAAATTTTCAGGACTTTTGGAGTTATACAGAATAGGTATCTCAGATTTGCTCCTTTCCAGTCCAGAATTCTAGCTACCGGCATTCTCCCTCTTCAAGTAAACCTTGTAAAATAAGAGAGAAAAGGCATAAGTATTGTACCATAACGTGTAATAACAGCCCGTAATGCAACAAATATCAATATAAAAGCATGATGCAAAATGGACGTATCAACTCCCCCAAGCTTAGACCTTGCTTGCCCTCAAGTGAAAGCCGTCATCGATAAATATGTCCACATGTTTAGAGATAGAGGTGTCGATAAAATACAATACAGACATGAGGCCATCATGAACATCTTTAAGACATCAATACGTACTATATAGGATTTCTTATGCCAAAGTAACAATTCATTCACAAGATAAAGTATGAACCAAGAGCTCTACTGACAACCAACAAACTATGATCTTAGTCATTGAAGCAATTGGCAATTTATCATAACATCGGAAAGAGTCAATATAAGAGCTTGTTAAGCAAATACACATACTCAATCATCTTTTAGTCTTTCATAATTGCTAACCCTCATGCGGTACTCATGAGATCAAAGCTTCAATCGGACACAGAGAAAGATAGGGGCTTATAGTTTTTCCTCCGAACTATTCACCTCAAGGGTGATGTCAACAGTAATAACTCATGCTCACCCACATCCAAATGGATATATGCGTCTAGATCATTCCCCAACAAATAATGCTTGCCAAGAGAGAGGCGAAATATAGGAAGTGGTGAGGATCACCGTGACTCTTGCATAAAGGTAAGTACTTAAGAAGTAAAAGTAACAAATAGACCCTTTGCAGAGGGAAGCAGAGGTTGTCATGCGCTTTTTGTTTTGGGATGCACAAACCCTTAGTGCAAAGGAACGTTGCGTTGTATTGCCTTTTGTGATAGCAGCCTTTATTATGCAGTGTGTCGCTTTCATTTCTTTACTATCACAAGTTCATACAACGCTTATTTCCCTTACAATAAAGGATCACACATATTTAGGAGCAATTTTATTGCTTTTTGCACCGATGACAACTTACTTGAAGGATCTTATTCAATCCATAGGTAGGTATAGTGGACTCTCATGGCAAAACTGGTTTGAAGGTGTTTGGATGCACAAGTAGTATTCCTATTTAGTGCGGAGGTTTTGGCTAATATGAAGTGGAAGCAAGAACTACATGTTGGAGAATCTAAAACCATATAACTTCTATCCGGAGGCAAGCAAACAAAACCCATTATGTTGTCTTCCTTGTCCAACATCAACTTCTTAGCATGTAATATTTTAGTGGGTGGTCAAAATCATAAAAGATGTCCAAGATAATATATTTATATGTGAATCTCTCTTTCTTTATCACTTCCTTTTCAATTGCACCAATGACTAATCACCATGTTTCTTAACTCCCAACAAATTTCAGTCGACATACTTTTTATATGTGAAGTCATCACTCTCCATAAGATCATTATGTACACTATTTGCTTTTATTCTATTCTTCTTTTATTTATTACTCTCAAGAGCATAGTAAGTTAGCAGAGCCCTCACATCAAAACTACTTTTTATTATATAACTCTCGGACTGGCTGACATAAGGGGAGAAAAAAGCAAAACTCAAAGCTATGTAATACTAAAAAATTATTGTACTAGATCAAAACAAAATCAAAAAGGATTGAACTAAGAAAAAAAAGAAAAAGGAAAAAGGTGTGATGGTGATACGATACCGAGGCGTCTCCCCCAAGCTTGGAACAAGCCAAGGGGAGTGCCCATACCCATGTGCTTAGATGTCCTTCTTCGGAGGTGATGGTGGTGAAGTTGTTGATGAGGTTGGAAGCTTGTCCAATTTCCTCTTAAGCATAAAATTTTGTTCCCTCGGGTCATGTACTTCCTGCTCGAGATTCAATATCCTTTGACATAATTCTTCCTTACTCTCCTACAGAAAATGAGAAGGAATAAATAGAGCTTTGGGTTTTCTTCTTGTGTTTGGGAGGCTTGATTTCCTAAACTCCACGTGCATATCTCCCAGTTGTGGCAGAGGAGTCTCCTCTACATCTTAGCTTTCTTCTCTGTACTTGGTTTCTCGTTCCTCCTTTGAGAATAATCCATAAGGATCTAGGTCCCCATAGAGCTTGGGATTGGCAAGATTATGCGATATATAGCTCTCCCCATCAGACTCTTGGGATGACATCTTGCTCTAAATCTGTAGCAGAAACAACTCAAAATGAAAACAGGAGCGATGTATTGTCGTGATACGAAAGTGCAAACCTTCGGGAGATTATATAATGAATTTTTGCCAACCCGAAGGGGTGTTCCACAAGAAAACGGATTCCAGAGGGTGCACGGGATGGTGGCAAGCCCCCTAGGCACGACCAGGGGGTGGTCACGCCTAGCAGGCTTATCACCTCCTCATGCGTATTTAAGACTACTTTTGATTTTCCTAATTTTTTAAATATTCCAAAACTGAGTAAAATTGCTATTGGGAAAGTTTCAGAGTCGGTTTACTTACCGTACCACACACCTATTCCTTTTCGGAGTTTGAAACATTCCGGTGGGTCTCCCTAATATACTCTTCCGGAGTTATGGTATTGATAACATTGGTGTCAACATTTATGGGAGTACATGAGATATAATGTTTGATTCTTTGCCTGTTTACTACCTTCGGATTTGTGCCTTCGGTGTTGTTGATCTTGATGGCACCAGAACGATTTATAATTCCTCGACGATGTAAGGCCCTTCCAATTTAGAGAGAAGTTTTCCTGCAAAAAATCTTAACCGAGAATTGTATAGCAAGACATGATCACCTACATTGAATTCACGCTTTTGTATCCTTTTATCATGCCATCTCTTAACTTTTCTTTAAACAACTTGGAAATCTCATGGGCCTGGGTTCTCCATTCATCAAGTGAGCTAATATCAAATAACCTATTCTCACCAGCAAGTTTGAAATCATATTTGAGCTCTTTGATAGCCCAATAAGATTTGTGCTCTAGCTCTAGAGGTAAGTGACATGCTTTACCATAAACCATTTTATACGGAGACATACACATAGGATTCTTGTCAGCACTTCTATGAGCCCATAATGAATCGTCAAGTTTCTTAGACCAATTATTCCTAGATCTATTAACCATCTTTTGCAAGATCAATTTATTTTCTCTATTGCCTAATTCTACTTGACCACTAGACTGGGATGATAAGGTGATGCAATTCTATGATTAACATCATACTTAGCAAGCAATTTACGGAAAGCACCATGAATAAAATGTGAACCACCATCAGTCATTAAATATCTGGGGACTCCAAATATAGGGAAAATAACTTCTGTAAGCATCTTAATAGAGGTGTTATGATCAGCACTACTAGTTGGAATAGCTTCTATCCACTTAGTAACATAATCAATAACAACTAAAATATGAGTATACCTGTTGGATGTTGGAAAAGGTCCCATATAATCAAAACCCCAAACATCAAATGGTTCAATAACAAGAGAGTAATTCATAGGCATTTCCTGACGTCTACTAATATTGCCAATTCTTTGACATTCATCACATGACAAGAAAAACTTACGAGCATCCTTGAAGAGAGTAGGCCAATAAAAACCAGATTGTAATACCTTATGTGTAGTTCTATCTCCAGCGTGGTGTCCTCCGTAGGCCTTGGAATGATACTTGTGTAGGATCTATTCCTGTTCATGCTCAGGTACACAATGTCTAATAACACCATCTGCTCCTTCTTTATAAAGGTGTGGGTCATCCCAGAAGTAATGTCTTAAATCATAGAAGAACTTTTGCTTTTGTTGGTATGTGAAACTAGGCGATATAAATTTAGCGACAATGTAATTAGCATAATCGGTATACCAAGGAGCATTACGAGAAGCATTTATGACAGTTAATTGTTCATCAGGAAAGCTGTCATCCATAGGTAGTGGGTCATCAAGAACATTCTCTAACCTAGACAAGTTATCTACTACGGGGTTATCAGCACCCTTTCTATCAACAATATGCAAATCAAACTCTTGTAGCAGAAGAACCCACCTCATAAGTCTAGGTTTAGCATTTTCTTCTCCATAAGATATTTAATAGCAGCATGATCAGTGTGCCCAGTATTTTTTATATATTCCAAAATAATTCTCCGTAAATTTTCAGGACTTTTGGAGTTGTGCAAAATAGGTATCTCATATTTGCTCCTTTTCCAGTCCAGAATTCCAGCTGTCGGCATTCTCCCTCTTCATGTAAACCTTGTAAAATAAGAGAGAAAAGGCATAAGTATTGTACCATAACGTGTAATACCAGACCATAATGCAATAAATATCAATATAAAAGCATGATGCAAAATGGAAGTATCCAACACAAATGTTCTTCTAACATTGTGTCCTCAAACTTGTCGGCATAGTCTTGCCCATAACCAGGAAAACACGATCATCATGCAATACTTGAGCTAGTCTTAGAGGCATAACTAGGAATACATTTTACTGTCTATTATACCACACATGCACACGAGTTTCACTCTGAGCCCCGTGGTTATTGTAGACTAGTGAATCATTGCAGCTATAGCATGGAACATAAACATTCATTACAAACTTGGAGATACAAAATAACTATTAATATTGCCTCTAGGGACTATCTCCTATAGTTATATGCACCTATTATTGTTCTGAACCATAGACCCAAAGGTGACAATAACTGGGATACTCTTCGGGGATGATTGTAATTTGAGGAGTTCACGTATTCACTATGTGTTAATGCTTTATTCAGGTTCTTTGTTAAAAAGGAGTGCCTTAATTACCCTTAGTTTCCATTAGGACCCCGCTACCATGGGAGGATAGGACAAAAGATGTCATGCATGTTCATATTGCAAGCACATATGACTATATACTGAATACATGCCTACATGTAATTGATAAATTGGAGCTAGCTCTGTGTCACTGTAGGTTGTGATTGTTATACAATGACTATGTCATCCAAATATCCATCGCTACTCCATGCCCATGCTCTCTCATTATATTGTCTTGCTTGAATCACTATTATTGTTGTTGTTCCAATTACTACAAAACTGCTACTGTTATTATTGCTATTGTTATAACCGCAACCAAAACTATAATATTAATGTGCTACTAATAAATAGATGCTAGGAGTTTGCTTCTCATGTGTGGTTGAATTGACAACTCAACTGCCAAGGCTTATAAATATTTCTTCGCCCCGCTTGTCTCCAATTAATAAATTTGGGTAAAATTCTTCCCTTAAAGATTATTTTGATCCCCTATACTTGTGGTCATTGATACGTCCATTTTGCATCATGATTTCCTATTGCTATTTACTTTGTTTTGTTATATAATAATGCTTTGCAGAGTGATTCTAATGCCTTTTCTCTCATAATATGCAAGGTTTACATAAAGAGGGAGAATACCAGCAGCTGGAATCTCGGACCCAAGAAAAGCACGTCAAAGATGCCTATTCGGCACAACTCCAACGAAGCTGAAAATTTATGGACATTATTTTTGTATTTAATAAAAATTACTGGAGCTGAAAACTATCGGAGGAGGGCCCCCAGGTGGGCACCCAGGCACGCCCTGGTGGGTTGTGCCCAGCCTAGCTCGCTTATGTTTCTCATCTTTTGGTATATGGTCACTCTTGACCTAGAAAAAAAATCAGAGGAGGACTTTTGGGATGAAGCGCCACCGACTCGAGGCGGAACCTGGGCAGGAGCACTTTTGCCCTCCTGCGAAGAGATTCCGTCGGGGGAACTTCCCTCCCAGAGGGGGAAATCGAAGCCATCGTCATCACCAACACTCCTCTCATCTTTGGGTGGCCAATCTTCATCAACATCTTCAACAACACCATCTCCCATCAAACCCTAGTTCATCTCTTGTGTTCAATCTTTGTACCCAAACCTCAGATTGGTACCTCTGGGTGACTAGTAGTGTTGATTATCTTGCGTAGTTGATTACTATATGGTTTATTTGGAGGAAGATTATATGTTTAGATCCATTATTCTATTCAATACTCCTCTGATCTTCAGCATGAATATTATTTGTGAGTAGTTACCTTTGTTCTTGAGGTCACGGGAGAAGTCATGTTGCGAGTAATCATGTGAATTTGATATGTGTTTATGATGATATATATGTTGTGATTCCCTTAGTGGTGTCATGTGAACATCGACTACATGACACTTCACCATTCATGGGCCTAAGGGAATGCATTGTGGAGTAGTTATTAGATGATGGGTTGCTAGAGTGACGGAAGCTTAAACCCTAGTTTATGCGCTACTTCGTAAGGGGCTGATTTGGATCCATATGTTTAATGCTATGGTTAGACTTTGTATTAATATTTTTCTCGTAGTTGCGGATGCTTGTGAGGGGGTTAAACATAAGTAGGTTTTTAGTTCAAGTAAGAAGAACACCTTAGCACTAGTCCGCCCACATATCAAATTATCAAAGTAGCGAACACGAATCAAACCAACATGATAAAAGTGACTAGACGAAATTCCCGTGTACCCTCAATTAGCGAACGTGAACTACTGATTGTTCCGGCTCGTCCTTTTCCTCAAAAGGATTGGTCTACCTTGCTGCACCTTGTTTACCACTACTGTTACTTTCTTGTTACAAATTACCTTTCTATAAAAGTATCTATTACCTACAATTTCAGTGCTTGCGGAGATTACCTTGCTAAAAACCGCTTGTCATTTCCTTCTGCTCCTCATTGGGTTTGACACTCTTACTTATCGAAAGGACTTGATTGATCCCCTATAATTTTGGGTCATCAAGACTCTTTTCTGGCGATGTTTCCGAGGAGTGAAGCGCTCTTGGTAAGTGGAAATCGGTAAGGAAAAAGTTATACTACATGCTGAAATTTACTATCACTTGCTACTATGGAGAACAATCCTTTGAGGGGTTTGTTCGGGGTATATTCACCTCGAATGGAACCACAATTAGTAACCCCTCAACCCACAGAAACTATTGAAAATGTTACTTATGAAATTCCTTCGGGGATGCTAGAAAAACTGCTTGCTAAACCTTATGTTGGACATGGAACTGAACATCCTGATATGCATCTTTTATATGTGAACGAAATATGTGGATTATTGAAGCTTGCAGGTTTATCCGGAGATGAAGTTAAGAAGAAGGTTTTCCCTTTATCTTTGGAGCGAAAAGCATTGACATGGTATAGGCTATGTGATGATCTTAGATCATGGAACTGGAATCATTTGCAATTGGAATTCCACCAAAAGTTTTATCCTATTCATTTAGTTCATCGCGATAGGAATTATATATATAATTTTTGGCCTCGTGAAGGAGAAAGTATCGCTCTATCTTGGGAAGCTTAATTCAGTGTTATATTCATGCCCCAATCATGAAATTCTGAGGGAAGTTATCATTCAGAATTTTTATTCTCGGCTTTCTCATAATGATCAAACCATGCTCGATACTTCTTGTGTTGGTTCTTATATGAAGAAGACTATTGATTTCAAGTGGGATATCTTAGAAATAATAAACGCAACTCTGAAGATTGGGAACTCGACAAAGGTAATGAGTCAGGTATAAAGCTTGAATGTGATTGTGTTAAATCTTTCATGAATACCGACACTTTTCATAAGTTTAGCACTAAATATGCACTTGACTCTGAGATAGTAGCCTCTTTCTATGAAGCATTTGCTACTCATGTTGACCTCCCTAAAGAGAAGTGGTTTTAATATCATCCCCCTATTAAATAAGAAATTAAAGAACTATTCATATCTAAAGAAGAAACTATTGTATACAATATTGATCCAGTTGTGCCTACTGCTTATATTGAGAAACCACCTTTCCCTGTTAGGATAAAGGAACATGCTAAGGTATCAACTATGGTTCATAAGAGTAATATAAGAGCACCCAAACCCCCTGAGAAAATTAAAGTAGAACCTATTGCTGCTATGGTTAAAGATCTCTTGGTAGAAAATATTGATGGACATGTCATTTACTTTTGTGATGAAGCTACTAGAATTGCTAAACCCGATGAAAAAGACAAACATAGACCCGTAGTTGGCTTGCCTGTTGTCTCACTTAAAATAGGAGATCATTGTTATCATGTATTATGTAATTTGAGTGCTAGTGTGAGTGTTATTCCTTTTACCTTATACCAAGAAATTATGAATGAAACAGCACGTGCTGAAATAGAAGATATTGATGTTACTATTAAACTTGCTAATGGAGACACTATCACACCACTTTGGATTGTTAGAGATGTTGAACTCTTTTGTGGGGTAGTAAAATACCCTGCTGATTTTATAGTCCTTGGTTCCCCACAAGATGACTTTTGTCCCATTATCTTTGGTAGAACATTCTTGAGCACCGTCAATGCTAAAATAGATTGTGAGAAACAAACCATCAATGTCAGTTTTGGTAATGTGTCTCATCAGTTTAATTTTTCCAAGTTCAGTAGACAACCCCGTGATAAAGAATTATCTAATAAGGATGAGATAATTGGTCTTGTTTCTATTGTTGTGCCACCTACTGATCCATTAGAACAATATTTGCTTGACCATGAACATTATATGCACTTGCGTGAAAGAAATGAAATAGATCAAATTTTCTTCGAACAACAACCTCTCTTGAAACACAATTTGCATATTGAAACCCTTGGAGGTCCTCCTCTAGCTAAAGGTGATCCTGTGTTTGAGTTGAAACAATTGCTTGACACTTTGAAGTATGCTTATCTTGATGAGAGAAAGATATATCATATTATTATTAGTGCTAACCTTTCACAACATGAAGAAGAGAGATTATTGAAAGTTCTAAGGAAGCACTGGGCTGCTATTGGATATACTCTTGATGATCATAAGGGCATTTGTCCCACCCTATGTCAGCACAAGATCAATATGGAACCTAATGCTAAACCCGTTGTTGATCATCAATGACGATAAAATCCTAAGATGAAGGAAGTGGTAAGAACTGAAATATTAAAGCTTCTAGAAGGAGGTATAATCTATCCCATAGCTGATAGTAGATGGGTAAGTCTCGTCCACTATGTCCCTAAGAAAGGAAGTATTATTTTTGTTCCTAATGATAAGAATGAACTCATTCTACAAAGAATTGTCACTAGCTATAGAATGGTAATTTATTTTAGAAAATTAAATAAAGCTACTAGGAAAGATCATTACCCTTTGACTTTCATTGATCAAATGCTAGAGAGACTATCTAAGAACACACACTTTTGTTTCCTAGATGGATATTCTGGTTTCTCTCGAATACCTGTGTCACAATCTGATCAAGAGAAAACCACCTTTACTTGCCCTTTTGGAACCTATGCTCATAGACGTATGCCTTTTGGTTTATGCAATGCACATGCTACCTTTCAAAGATGTATGACTTCTATATTCTCTGATTTTTGTGAAAAGATTGTGGACATTTTCATGGATGATTTTTCTGTTAATAAAACCTCTTTTGATGATTTCTAAAGCAACCTTGATCGAGTTTTGCAGAGATGTGAACAAACTAATCTCGTCTTGAATTGGCAGAAGTGTGACTTTATGGTTAATTAAGGTATTGTCTTGGGGCATAAAATATCTGAACAAGGTATTTAGGTGGATCAAGCTAAAGTTGATGCAATTGAGAAAATGACGTGTCCTAAAGATATCAAAGGTATTCGGAGTTTCCTTGGGCGCCCTAGTTTCTATATGAGGTTTATTAAAGACTTCTTGAAAAATTCTAGGCCTCTTACTAATATTTTGCAAAAGGATATTCCCTTTGTTTTTTGTGATGATTGCATGGAAGCCTTTGAAACACTAAAGAAAGCTTTAACCACTTCACCCATTGTTCAACCACCTGATTGGAACTCGCCTTTTGAAATTTTGTGTGATGCTAGTGATTATGATGTTGGTATTGTCCTAGGACAAAGAGCTGGTAAGAAATTGAATGTTATCCATTATGCTAGTAAAACTCTAGACAGTGCCCAACGAAATTATGCCACTACTGAAAAAGAATTTTTAGCAGTCGTGTTTGCTTGTGATAAATTTAGACCTTACATTGTTGATTCCAAAGTTATTGTTCACACTGACCATGCTGCTATAAAATATCTTATGGAAAAGAAAGATGCTAAACCTAGACTCATTATGTGGGTTCTCTTGCTTCGGAAATTTGACTTACATATCATTGATAGGAAGGGAGCTGAGAACCCCGTAGCTGATAACTTGTCTAGGTTAGGAAATATTCTTGATGACCCACTACCTATTGATGATAGTTTCTGAGGGAGTCCCGGATTAGGGGGTCCTCGAATAGCCGACCTGTTGTTTATGGGCCAGACTGTATGGGCTACTTACCAAACACCGGATGATTTGAAGGCCTAGTTTCCAGGATGGAAGCTTCAAGGAGCACGACTTGTGCTCCATGTTTGATGTAGTAAATAGGCATGTCTATTTCTTTTGGCATGTAACCGACCATGTGTAAACCCTAGGCCTCCCCGGCATCTATATAAGCCGGAGGGTTTTAGGGTATAGAGACAGAACAACTCATCTAGGGTTGGACATACGATCTCGAGGTAGATCAACTCTATAACCCCTTACACCATCAATACAATCAAGCAGGATGTAGGGTATTACCTTCATTGGTGGGCCCAAACCTGGGTAAACTTGTGTCCCCTTTGTCTCCTGTTACCATCGATCCTAGTCTCACAGTTCGGGACCCCCTACCCAAGATACACCGGTTTTGACACCGACATTGGTGCTTTCACCGAGAGTTCCTCTGTGAGAAAGATGGGATCGACACCTCGCCTTGTCATCAACGAAGAGGTCCGCAACATGGACGTTTTCGTCCCCGGGCATATCTTCGCCTTCGCCATCGTTGTGCTGCATGATGATTTCGCCGGCCATCTAGGCCGCATGGAGAACTTCGCCCCAGATCAAGAGGTCAGATTCAGAAACCTAGAGTTTTCCGTCGACTCTCGGGGCGACAGGTCACTAACCGGGCTCACGGCTTCGCCCGTAGCCCCTGAGGACTTTGAGGCTTTAACCTCGAGCGCCTTCTTCGGACACCCCGATGGGGTCACCCACGGCAACAGTCCGATCTCTCATCCCGGTCTAGCTATCAAACCATACGACCGGACATACGTTCCTTCCGAACAATCTCCATGGGTGGACTTCGTGGGGGTGAACCCCACGAGTTCCGAACAGCTGGATCAGACCGGGCCCTCAACGGTCGACGGGGCCTTGGAGCAACTCTCATTGATGAGGACCACCAACGATCTGGCCCCGATCTACATCCGGCCCGGTTATAGTTCAGGCAGGGGCGGATTTTTTGACCCACCCACCACCCACTTGATAGCCACCGTCGAAGACTTAACCGACGTGCTGGACTATGCCTCCGAAGAGGCAGAATACATGGATGAAGAGGATTGTGCTCCAACTCCCGTTAACACCGGGAATTTGACCGCCACTTCTAAATATGACATCTACATGGTGGATACTCCTGGCACCAACGGCGACAATGCGCCTCACAATGACGGCAACAAATCGGGCGATGCGCCATCAAGGCGATAGAAATCGCATAAGCGGTCCAAAAGCAAAAAGGGAAGAAGAACGGGGACGGTAATGCCCCTGCCGATCATGACAATCTCGATGTCCCCGAGCACCCGTTTGAGGGTCTGGACGAACCTGAGGACCAAAATGACCCCGATAGCATCAATGACCCTGAAGACGATGATTACCTTCCCCTCGTCGAGTAGGAAGACATACCAAAAGCTGATGACTTGTACATCCCTCATAACCTCGAGGATCAGGAAGAAATCAGGCAGCACCTCATAACAACGACTCGCAGCCTAACGGCCAAAGAGCGGCAACTCAAAGCCGAACAGGCCGGCCTCACTGATCGATGGACGAAAGTCCTCTTGGACGAGGAAGTATATGGCACAAGTCTGTCATACCAGCCCAAAAGCTACCCTCGGAGAAGGCTGTTGCCACAATTCGACGATGAGCTCACTGACACTTAATCTCCGTATCATACCCCATATGACAAGGTGGACCGCCCTCCTCGTGGGCATGACAGAGCGGACAATGACATCGGTTATGTACCAGCGATGCCCCGAACACGGGGTAAGGAGCCATTCAAACCCAATGATGGATTCGACCTGCACGATGACCTAGATCACAGAGCAAGACGCACTAGATCCATTTATGGATCCAGAGAGTACGTGTCCGATAGACGTGGCGAGTACAGACCATTGTTCGACCATAAGAACAGGGTTCGAACCGGTCCCATACAGACGTCGAATATAGGCGTGACATAGATGGTTCAGAGGCGCCGCTCACCCGCTGTGCTTCACGGACGAGGTAATGCGGCATCAGTTCCCGAAGGGTTTTAACCCGTGAACATAGAACAATACGACAGGACCACTAATCCAACTCTATGGATCGAGGACTTCCTCCTCCATATCCATATGGCACGAGGAGATGATCTCCATGCCATCAAATACCTACCTCTTAAGCTAAAGGGGCCAGCTTGGCACTTGTTAAATAGCCTCCTCGAAAACTCCATAGGATGCTGGGAAGACTTTGAAGACGCATTTCGCTCTAACTTCTAGGGGACCTATGTCCACCCGCCGGACCCTTTCGATCTCAGCAACGTCATCCAGAAGCCTGGCGAGTCTGCCCGGCAGTTCTGGAATCGGTTCTTGACTAAGAAGGACCGAATCGTCGACTGTTTGGATGCTAAGGCCATAGCCTCCTTCTGCCACAATATTCGGGACGAATGGCTAGCTCGCCAGCTAGGCCAAGACAAGCCTCAAACTATGTTCACCCTTACCTCCCTCATGACCCGCTTTTGTGCAGGCGAAGATAAATAGTTGGCAAGACACAGCCACAATTTTGAAGATCCGGTGGCACCTGTGTTGGAAATATGCCCTAGAGGCAATAATAAATTAGTTATTATCATATTTCCTTGTTCATGATAATCATTTATTATCCATGCTATAAATTGTATTGATCGGAGACTTAGATGCATGTGTGGATACATAGACAAAACCATGTCCCTAGTATGCCTCTAATGGACTAGCTCGTTGATCGAAGATGGTTAAGGTTTCCTAGCCATGGACATGAGATGTCATTTGATAATGGGCTCACATCATTAGGAGAATGATGTGATGGACAAGACCCAAACTACAAACGTAGCATATGATCGTGTCAGTTTATTGCTACTGTTTTCTGCATGTCAAGTATATGTTCCTATGACCATGAGATCATGCAACTCACGTACATCGGAGGAGTGCCTTGTGTGTATCAAACATCGCAACGTAATTGCCTGACTATAAAGGTGCTCTACAGGTATCTTCGAGGGTGTGTGTTGAGTTGGCATGGATCAAGACTGGGATTTGTTACTCCGTGTGACGGAGAGGTATCTCAGGGCCCACTTGGTAATGCAACATCACAATAAGCCTTGCAAGCAATGTGACTAAGTGTTAGTCACGGGATCTTGTATTACGGAACGAGTAAAGAGACTTGCCGGTAATGAGGTTGAACTAGGTATGGAGATACCGACGATCGAATCTCGGGCAAGTAACATACCGAAGAACAAAGGGAACATCATACGGGATTAACTGAATCCTTGACATAGAGGATCGACCTATAAAGATCTTCGTAGAATATGTAGGAACCAATGTGGACATCCAGGTCCCACCATTGGTTATTGACCGTAGAGGTGTCTCGGTCATGTCTACATAGTTCTCGAACCCGTAGGGTCTGCACACTTAAGGTTTGTTGACGTTTCGATAGTATAGAGTTATGTATGGTAGTGACTGAAGGTTGTTCGGAGTCCTGGATGAGATCCCGTACGTCACGAGGAGCTCCGGAATGGTCCGGAGGTAAAGATTCATATATAGGAAGTCCTATTTTGGTCGCCGGAAAAGTTTCGGGCTCATCGGTAGTGTACCGGGAGTGCCGGTAGTGTACCGGGAGACCATCGGGAGGGGTATTTCGACCCAAGAGGCTACATGGGCTGTGGGAGAGTAAATACCAGCCCTTAGTGGGCTGGTGTAAATCCCACACAAGGCCCATGAGGCTGGGAAGAAAAGCCCAAAGAGAAAAAGGTGGAAAAAGGCAAAAAATAGGGTGAATCCTAGTCCTACTAGGATTGGAGGTGGATTCCACCTCTCCCACTTGATTTGGCCGACCCAATTGCTGGTCCTTTGAGGGCCAAGCCTCCTCCTCTCTTCCTCTTATATATACTAGAGGTTTTAGGGTTTTTTGGCACCAGATTTTAGCCACGTGCTACCCGTTCCTCCAATGCATAGTTTCTCCTCTAGATCGGATTTCTACAGTGCTTAGGCGAAGCCTTGCCAGAATAGCTCCACCACCATCGCCGGAGCGTCGTCACGCTGCCGGAGAACTCTTCTACCTCTCCGCTCCCTCTTTCTGGATCAAGAAGGCGGAGATCTTCATCAAGCTGTACGTGTGCTGAACGCGGAGGTGCCGTCCGTTCGGCGCTAGATCGGAAGAACCCTGATCAAGATCGTGAGACGGATCGTGATGAGATCGCGGGATGGATCGTGATGAGTTCATGGGACAAATCGTGATCAAGATCGTGAGACGGATCGTGGTGAGATCGCGGGACGGATCGTGATGAGATCGCGGGACGGATCGTGATGAGATCGCGGGACGCTCGGCGATTTGGATCGCGAAGACGTTCGACTACACCAACCGCATTTCTCAACGCTTCCCGCTTAGCGATCTACAAGGATATGTAGATCCACTCTCCCTCTCGTAGATGCTCATCACCATGGATAGATCCTGCGTGTGCGTAGGAAACTTTTTGTTTCCCATGCTACGTTCCCCAACAACCTGAAGCCAAGGATGGCAACTCAAAGCCAAAGCGCAATAAGAACAAGCGTCGGCACAATAGCAATGACGCCGATGACACTGTGGTTAATGCCAGATTCTGCAAATCCAAGCCCCCTAAAGGCAATCATGACGGACCCACTCAGCTCGAGAAGGTCATGGAAAAGACTTGCCAAATCGATTGAACTTCGGAAAAGCCTGCAAATCACACACACCGCAACTGATGGGTGTTTAAACAGGTCGGCAAGATACAACCCGAAGACCAAGGCAAAAGCTCGCGCAACGAGGACGAAGGTGAGCCTCGGGGTCCAATGGGGGCGGTCAGAAGAAATTCCCTCCTGAAGTCAAAATGGTGAATATGATATACGCCACCCACATACCTAAGAAGGAGAGGAAGCAGGCCCTTCGGAAGGTCTATGCTGTGGAGCCCGTAGCTCCAAAGTATAACCCATGGTCAGCATACCCAATCACCTTTGACTGACGCGACCACCCAACCAGTGTCCGTCATGGGGACTCGACTGCCCTCGTCCTAGATCCCATTATAGATGGGTATCACCTCACTAAAGTCCTAACGGATGGAGGAAGTAGCCTCATTCTGATTTACTTAGACACGGTGAAAAAGATGGGTATAGATCCGTCAAGGATCAAACCCAACAGCACTACCTTCAAGGGAGTAATCCCAGGTGTTGAGGCCCGATGTACGGGCTCTGTAACCCTAGAGGTTGTGTTCGGCTCGCCTGATAACTTCCGCAACAAGGACTTGGTTTTAACATTGTGCCCTTTCGCAGCGGCTATGAACCGCTGCTCGGCCGGATGGCGTTTGCTCGGTTCAACGCAGTCCCGCATTATGCATACCTCAAGCTCAAGATGCCAGACCCCAAGGGGGTCATTACTATCAATGGCAATATAGAGTGGTCCCTTAGAACAGAGGAACATGCACTGGCACTGGCGGCCGAATTCAGCTACAAAGACGATCGGCAAACTTCAGCATTCGCCGTAAAGGCAAGAAAGGCTGGGAAGCGAGTTCGGATCCAGACCGAAAGCTCCGACCCTCCCTCCTCCCCTCAATAGGGACTTGCCCCCATTGCATAACCTCAGGACCAGCGAAGTACATGCCGAGAAGGCACTACTTCACACTTAAGATTCCATGGGTAGCGATGGGGAACTTACGATGGGCGTTCGGTTGCCTTGAACTGTTACCATCAACACGTCTTCAGACAAGATGCAGGCGCTCCTAAAAGAACCTGACCATGGCGTAAAGCTCACCTTTAACACTATGGCCCTCAAGATTTTGTTCGCAAGATCCTCCCGCACTAACACCCATCAAGGTGCATCTAAAAGCAGGAGTCAACTAGCAACAGGGCATATCGAAGACATCTGGTCACCAATTGAAGACCCCTGGTACAACAGCTCCTGTAGGACTTTATTTCTTATTTTCTTTCACATACTTGTAAACAGGTGCTTCGGCAATCCGAGTTATAAGAGTTGTTGAGGAAATTCGAAATTGCATGGCGCAAGTATGCCCCATTTGTCCTGTTTTTGGTGCACACTTTTTTCTTCCCTCCCTCTTCTCGTGAACCTGTTCGGTATGACTCGAGGTCACCGGCTAATAGACCGGGGGCTCGATTTCAAACACAAATCACCTTAGCCATTGTGTGTTTGGCGTCTTGGCGTTCACTTTATATGCATCGGTTCTGAACTATGTCTTTGGTCATTAAGTTGGGTTGCCTGGCTCCTGTGCTTGCCCCTTTATGTTCTGCTCGTTCGGCTAAAAGGGAAAAGGGCGCACCCCTGCGATTGTGCTTTCGGATAGTCCGGTCAAGCACCTCAAGGGAGAAAGCTAAAAACCGACTGTCATATTATGCGTGATCCGATCTGTGAACCCTCAGGTTAGAAGTAGAATACTTCAACGCTCGTAAGCGGTTATTCCGTGTTATACGAGGAATTCGCACTTTGTGCAAAACCTATGATGCCGGCTTCGGCCTCGGTTCGTCTGAACATCGCAAATACTCCGGCGGCTAATCGTATGCTTCCCGCAGTCCTTTGCGCGCCCCTTTGGTTGAGTGAAAGAAATAAAACACAATAGTCTGATTGCCTAGTCTGCCGCACTAAACCGCATCCAGGTTCCTGTAATTCGGCTAAGGGACACGATGCATTGGCATAGACACCCCATGTAGTATCTACGTGGGGGCTGAAGCCGACGACTCGCATCTTTTAGTATTAAACAACCATACATGAGTTATAAAGGAACGCAAAACCATATAAGAGCAGATACTAATATCATTAAAAGTTATCACAAGTCTTCGGACACATTACAAGCTCATTCAAATAATTTTTCACCCGAACACTTGTCACACCCTGTGTTTTGGCTCATGACTACATGACTCAAAAATTAGGGCCAAATTAAACTTTTTGAGTGCATAGGAATTCTTGACTTGTGTGTTATTTTCTTTCTTGACCGATTGCCTTCTAGTGCTCTATAATTCATAATACATACTCCTACCCTCAAGAACTCTTTTCCTTGATCCCAATTCTTGTACAATGATCATGCCATGTGAATAGGACTTAAAAACATTTTTTACAAAATATTATTTTGGCCCAAAAAGAATTTATTTAAATTAGGTTTTCAAAACCCCCTAATTTGAGATTTGCACTGCAAGTCCCCAAATTGGGTGGATCCTATTTACCCAAATGCTTTATTTGAAACCCACTATATATATGACTTCCCCAAAACACCAAATATTGATTTTAAAGATTATTTTACTATTTTATTTAAAGGCTTTTTCTTAAGGCCGGAAATGGTCTTTTATAGGGAAAATTTATTTAAATGCTTTAAAAATATTTGAGAAAATTTAGGAAAACTCAGCGGACATATATTATCCATATATAAGTGTTTCACCACATGGTCATGTTCAAAATACTAGACAAAACCACTCAAAACCTTTCTGCCCAAATCAAGCTTTTGAAATATTTCTATAAGAGATTCTCAAATAAACCCAGGGAAATTCTAGCATGTCACATATGATATATGTGGTCATCTTGCCAAGTTTCATCTCAATCCCAATTGTTTTGGTTCACCAAAATATCCGAAAATCCTCTCTGTCCAGATCCAAATTTGGGTAACTCTACATTGCCAATTGTCCCCTTTTGTTTTGAAAATTTGTGGACATGTTATAATCCTCCAATAATGCATCCACACCAAGTGGTGCATCAAGGAGAACAAGTTCACTTGTCAAAATCACCCCAAACCCCTTCCTGTTGATTTCAAAAATTGGGAATGTTTGCATTGTCAAGTTTTCCCAATTGGTCACAAACTTTTTGAGCATGCTCTAATATCCAAAAAATGACACCACATAGAGTGGTGCATTAAGGAGAATAGCTTACCATGACCAGATCAATAGAAACCTATTTCTCTGAATTTCTAGGGTTTACCAAGTTTACATTGGCAACTTTCTTCAGCTAGTCTCAAACTTGGTGATTAGCCCTAGTTTTGACCACCATTTGATCCTGTTAAATCTCAAGGCAAGTAGAATTCATTTACTTGGCCAAAACTCCATCAAACACCTTCTGATAGAAAACCAAAGCTGATGTTTTCACCCCTTCCCTTGCCCTCCTTGGGCCTAAATTTTTACAACAGCTCCCAGGTGATGTATTTTACCTCCAGTAAAACCCCCAAGTCCATAAGCCATTGTTTGCTAGGTTAAAACCCCAAGATTCCCTCCTGGACAGCTATTTTCTCCCTCTCATCCACTTGCCCTCTCACCTAAGGCATATCCAGAGCATCCTATGCTCCCCCTTGTTCTACCTCCCCCTAGCTGCTGGACATGCATGGTCGCGCCCAAGAGGCCAATGTCATGGCATCACATGCCAAATGGGCACACTACAGCGCACTACAGTGCCCAGCCGCACTATAGATGTCGCCCAGTGCATGTCCCCGACCACCTCGAGCTCCTCCCTCTCGCCAGCCGATCGGCCTAGACGTCCGGGACATGCTACCGGCATGTCCCCCTTCTCTCTCTCTCCGTCCCGTTACCTCTCCTCACACGCGCATGGCGCCGCCCGAGCGAACCAGTGAGCAAGCTCACCCGCGCAGTGACCTAGTCCTCCCTCGCTCCCTCTCGTTCCTTCCCTGGTCCGGGACCAAGTTCACCAAGACCATGGACACGCCCAATCATGCCCCTGTGAGCTCTTGCGACGGCTCCGATCTCGCCGAATCTCCTACCCACGGTGCGCCATCACCCGGACTATAAGAAGCCGCTCCCGAGCCCCTCTGTGTTCCCTTGGCTCCCTCTCTCTCTATCCAGCCTCTCGGCACTCCCCAATCTCCCACTCCTCCTCTACATCGACGGAAAATGGCCGGAGCCTTGCCAGCGGCTTCCGCTCGAACTCGAGCTCTCCGCAGCTCCTCCTCTTCCCCTAGCAGGACCAGCAGAATGCCCATGCCACGAGGGATCTTTCCCACACATCTGCTCCTCCCGTCTGTGCTCAAAACGTTGAGTTCATCATTGGTCACCGTCGGTCTCCGCTGCGGCTGACAAACGCTCCCCCTGGTGCTTCCCGGCAAGTATGAAGACCCCGGGCGTGTGCGGCACCTCGCCCCGAGCCCGTTGGTGGCCAGAGCCTTGCCGGAGGCAGCCTGAGCCGCCGGAATGGCACCGGCGCCTGCTCGGCCTCGCCTTCCCTACCCTTCCCTATTTGGGAAGGAGGTAAGGGACGATCCTGACTAGTTGGGACCATTTGTAAGTGGCTAATGGGGCAGACCCACCGTTTAAGTGGAGACGGGATCCGGTAGACATGCCTCTGCCCAGGAGAAAACAGATTTCCCTCGGTGCGCTTTCGACGTGCCCCTACTCAGGCGCGCGGCTGGGCAGCTGGGCTGGCCCAGACACTGTTCTGCGCTGGTGGGTTGTGCCGGGCCCGTTTAGGTAAAATATGTTTCTTTTTTTTCTTTTTCCAGAAGGATGAGAATAATCATAGGAAATTCATTTTGCTTCAAAGTTGTAGATTCACATTTTTGCATCCTCCTAAAAATACCACCTATGTAATGGTGGCACTTCCATAATTTTTCACCACACATTTCTGTAAGGTTCAAACTTGAACTATGATAGAGCCCACATTGTAAAATTCCTAGGGAATTCAAATCAGCTCCAAATGGAGTGATTCAAGTTCCTAGGTGTCTATAAAATCATACCCTGTTTATCTAGGCATGGTTAACATTTTTCCCATGCCCCTATTCTGCTTGGCCTAATAAATACTCCCTTTTCCCATTTATTTCCTCCTAGGAAATTCATAGGAAAATCCTCAAAACTCCAAATCCAGTGAAAACACTCCCCACATGTTTCTAAAATCATGCCATATTTGTTAGGTTCATCCACTCATTTTTGTTAAAACATTTCCTGTGGACATCTTGTAGGATCATCATTTCCTTCATTTCCACCAATTCAAGACTCCCCCTTGATCCACATCCAATGAAACCTCCTTGGATATTTTCTTGTGACCAGAGGTGTCTAAAAAAATAAAACTCCAATTTATAGAGCATTTTTATTTTCTACTTGTTGTGTTGCTTATTGTGGTTGTTTCCAGCGATAGTTGACAAAATAGACGAAGTGCTCGGAGTGGACGAGAAGCGTGTGAAGACCTCGAAGACGTTGCTAAGCCAGGCAAGAAGCCCTTTGACCATGTCAAGAAACCATTTTTATTGCATGTCATATAGCACTTTACTTTTGTTATATTTGATCATGTGGAGTAATGACCCCTTCGGTGGGTTGCTTCTGATCCTTTTGCCGTTGACACTTGCATCATGCATGAACCTACCACCTTATGAGGGTTATGAGGGTGGGTCTAGATAGGATGCTAGTAGATGCTACGCAAGTGGGTTCGGGATTATGCATGGTGACGGATATAAAGAGATGATTTCAAGGACTTTTCAAAAAACCCGTCGGGTGCCACTAATGCCTAAGGGAGATGATGACGAGTTGGGTGACCACTTGACAAAGAAGTGGTGTGCCGAAACAAGTTGAGGGTGTGTTTTCGAAAATGGGTTAGATTTAAGATTTGTCGACCGTCCAAACCTTACATGCGCAACCACGATACCCCTTATGGGACGGGGATCTGTTGAGTACCTTGGTGGGTACTGGCAAGGAGCCTGTATTACTAGTGGCAGGAGTGGCGTGGTCACTCTCGATATGGGGTCGTGCCGGTATGGACGATCAGGCGCTGTCTTCATAGGCACCGGGCACATTGTTGGTCTCTGCATGGATGCTACGAGTGATGTACATCATGTGGGCTAGGTACAAATCGAGTGGACTCTTTGTTTAGTATCGCCAGGGGAAAAGCATTGTTCGGGTGCTTACCTCAAGTATGTTATATACCGCGAGTCATGGATGACACGGAAGTTCCCCGAGTCTTGTGGGTAAAGTGTGCAACCTTTGCAGAGTGTAAAACTATTTGAATAGCCATGTCCATGGTCAAGGACAGTTGGGTGGTGCTGCTTAGACTGTATCCAGATGTTTTCGCAAACTTGGTGTGTGTATGTGCGGAAGATAGAAGGATGATACTGGAGTCAAGTCTGACGACTTGATGTGGTGAAAGAACATGAGATGTTCAACCCCTGCTTATGATGATATCTATAACATGCTCATATGGATATCTGCCAACTATTGATGCATGCTTACACATAGTTACTTGATCATGACATTGCATTTAAAATTAGTTTTCCCTAAAATACCTACTTAGTGCTATATCATGCATCATTATTACCTTGTTCCACAACTTGGGTTGCTTGCGAGTACATTCAAAGTACTCATTGGCTTGCCACTGTTTATTTTATTGGCCAGGCATGAAAGGTCAGGATTATGATGAAGATTACCTTGGTGACGGACATGCGAGCTAGGACGCTTCCCAGTTAGAATGCATGTAGGGTTAAGGCAGATGGCATGGGTTCATGCTATCATTGAAGATTTCCACTGTAATCATATGAAGACTTAGCCATAAAGGCCATATTTCAATAAACCAGTATGTAATGGATGTAAGACTCTTGTTATTCAGTTTCTGTGTGTTCAGTGAGCAATTATCTTTGGGATCACTATGCTCGTACATCCGGTGATCACGACTTATGAGTCGGGGTCCCCATAGAGCTAGTATCAGAGCCATCCTGACTGTAGGAAGCCCTTAGTTACCATGGACGTTAGTTAGTACAAAACCATTTTTCCAAACCCTTCAAAATCACCTGCAAAGCCTTTATATTTCTTGCCTCTCCTAAAATTCCAAGGGAAGCAAAGGTTTATGTCTTAGCACTTCCACCACTTTTCTCTTAGCTCTCCTCGTATGCTTTTCAAAAACTGTGCAAATGGTCGCTACTACCCTTGTGCCCTGACCACGGGATTCGTTGAAATCCTCGTGGGTAACCTGGAAGGAAGCCACCTTGCCGGATGATTGCCGACATATCTTGGACCCAAGTTGGCGACACTAGACAAGGAGCTGCCAACAGAAGATATCTTCTCGAAGGATGAGGATATCAAGACTCAAAAGATGGTGACACCCTCGACACAGCCCAAGGATGATGTCACCTTAGCCTTCGATGACTAAGGGCACAACACATGCAATGTCATGATATGCATCGCTAATAGAGCAACCCTGTCCTTTTCTTTGTTATATTGGTAAGCACCGGTGTATGAGAACATCGCCATTTGGTACGCCTCGCTATAGTGAGCAGGAAAACGGTTCTCATCATTCCTCACTCTTGGTGTTAATGATATCGTCAACGTGAACGAAGGGATACAACTCTACCATGCCTTGTCAATGTCATTGCATAAAGGATTTTCTCCCTAGAACCCTCGATGTCTCAGAAGACAAGGAGGCATTGTCACTATTACGAAGACACCAGAAGACCCTATCAATGACATGCATGAGGAATCACCTTCATCGTCAACTCACCAGACCCGAAGTCGTCAAGGACTCTTCAGGCGCAACTAGGATCGTTTTGAAAAACAATAACCAGAGACATAGCAGCACCCGAAGAAGACCGAGAAGACTAAGCGGACTCCTCTCCAAGACACGAAGCAAGCACGGCTAATGAGTCCGAGAACCCCTAGGGTAGGATAGGTCGTCTGTCCCCTATGCGAAGTCAAGTTCGTATGGTGGTTCGGATAGAACCATAATTGTGTGTTGCTTGTTTTTGCTTGTTTATCCTTTAGGTGAAAGTCGCACTTTTGCCCTAGGCAACAAGAATGCGACTAAACACCCACCTTATCTTAATAAGTGTGTTTTGCCTTTTCGGCACTTGTTTGATTGCACTTGCACTATACCACCCCCTTAGGGACGCTCCTCTATGCTACTTTCCCTCTCCCCAATCTCGTCAACTGAAGACCGACAAGACAAGGTGCACCAAGGATCCACTTTCACAAACAAGTGACACCGAAGACTTCGACTACAACGTACTCAACGAAATGCAACCTCATAGAGTTATGCTTTTCCCTCAGGATTGGAAACCCCTCCCTAGCCCAACCTAGACCTCACAAGCTCCCCCAGCACAAGCCTTTGATCACGTGTTTAATACACGGATTTGCTAGAGCACTTATTGAGCTTCAACAACTCATTCTTAGCATTGGGTTCGTTATGGAGCTAGTGATCATAGTGAACAAACATCCTTCATTCCTACGCTAGCACTAGAACCTTGATGCCATAGGAAGGATCGTTCTAAGGGTTTATGATTTGTGGATAATGATTTGATTTAGCCATAATAGATATCTTGAGGAAGTAGTTGAGACCCTTGGATGGACTGCAATACCTTATGTTGATCAACGGACTTGGTGGATCAAATTAATAAAGTTGCATAACTTACTTCTCCCTTGAGTCAATTGGATTTAGTAGGACAAATATGATCACAGGTTGAAATTCTTGCTAGATTAATGACTTGACTTTGGAAACTAATGTAGATAGTGGAGTGATGGTGACTCCATAACTAGTAGCAAGCTCTTGCTAGGAGTAAAACTTGGATTTAAATAGGTGATCCTACTAGGTGCTCGAGATCGGTCAAACCACATGGTTCGGAGTAATTTGGATTTAGTCCGATGATCTTGATCTTGATACTATGTTTCTCGGTGGAAGCCAAACCAGGAATATTGGATTGTTGTTAGAATCGATTCAAGGATCCATATGCACCTAACATCGGAGTTCACTGCATCATCATGATGGTGATTGATGGTTATACTGTGATGAGATAGTTCTTCTTGGAGTTTGGGGATTTAGGAAATTTGGAGATATATGGGACGACACTGGCATTGGATTTGTAGCAATAATAGGTCATGTAATAGTGGATGGTATTCGTGGATCGGTTAATTGGATTCGTAGGAAGGAAACAAGATCTTGGAGTGGTTTATTACGTGTTTCCTTAGCATAGTAATGCAGTACCTTAGACCTTGGATAGGTGAGAAGGACAGTTGGATTGGTAGTGTCATGATCAAGCTTAGCGGCTTGTAAATTATCCCGAGGATTTTTTATATAGGGATATATGTGAGTTAGCTATAGTATGCATATGAGATTTTTTTGGTATAGTCCTTCTCCCAAAACCCTTGGAGATATGAGTAGCATGTGTAATATTGGAGTTGCCTTACATGAGATGATACTTTCGATGATATAGGGTGATTTTGTTTGGAATAATAGGAAGTACTATTGGCATCTAATAGTTGTGCTCAGGATAAGATGTTAGACATTCACTGACATCCTAAGCTCCTTGAAACCCCGAAGCTTTACCGGACCATGACGCAGTCAGATTATGACCATAGGCCTTGGACTATAAGTCCTTAGGCTATGGTCGGTACTCCACCTCGACCACCACCAATCCTGTTCAAAAGGAAGGTGGCCACGAAGACCTTTATTAGGTTGGACCACAACCCTTGATACTAGTGACCATCCAGGATGAATGACCGCTCCTCTCACATATCCCATGAGGAATGTGTTTATGTGATACTTCGAGAAATAGGTTGTTGTCCTCTGAGATAACATACTTATTTACCCAATGAGAGGAGGAACACCGTAGTCCTGTTTGGACCAGCCCCAGGAACACCAATTACCATGAATCTCGTGTATAAGGTCTCACCTTGAAGGAGTTGGACTCCGTGAAGCACCCTCCCTACAAAAGAAGACTTTCTTGCCCAATCAAGATGAAGGACAACTGCGATTGCGAAGCCACGACAATGACGAATAAGAAGCAAAAGAAGTCAACCTCCACTCCTTTGCCGGCTACATCAACTAGACTATACCAAGAAGCACCAACGTCCAAGCATGATGAAGCCCTTGCACAGCAAGAGGGTTGAAGAACCCCTTGTTATGGCTGGTCATCCATCAGTTCCTGACTAAGAAGGAACCGAGGAGCTGATAACACCCCTCACTCCACCACCTTGACGGTGTACGTTGAGCATGACGTCCCTAATCCCTTTAGATGCCTGGAACGGAGTGGAACGACTGTCATGACCTCATTGCTAGCCCCTTTTTGGTTCAATCAAGGACGTGAACCTGACTCAATCGTGGTAAACCAACTGTCAAGGATAGTTCACCCCACTTGCCAAGCCTTAGACCTTGGGGATTGGATGGCTGGTCTATACTTTTGAATAGCCAGCTTATCTAGAACCCCACTGAAACCGTCCTAGATGGTAGAATCCGTTTTGATACCAAGTCTCTAAGCCCAGTCTTAGGGACGAGACTCAGCGCAGACCTTGCCACGGAGTGACGAGTAGACCAAACACTTGAGGACCTGCCAGAAACATGCGTCCATGGAGATGAAGACGAATGACCAAAGAAGAATGAAGAATCTACCTAGGAAACTTACTCAAGCAGAAGATCTCGATGAGAAGCCCACGATGACGCACCTGAGCACTCTCAAGGATGGAGACCACCTACGAGCGAAGACCCCCTGCTTCAAGGAAGATAAGGACTTCCCCGTCAACAAGAAGCTAAACCAAGACTCGACCCTTCTATTCTAATGCGAGACATCTAGATGTCACTAACCAACGTGAGCAATCCCAGGACCAGCACACAAACACACTACTTGGCCAGGTATTCTGACTTTGGGATACACATGCAAGCCAAACCCTTCCTAGAACCTCGTCCACCAAACCCTTAACCATTAGGCAAGCCTAGCATATTACAAGAAACCCATTCACCCTTAGCCGAAGTTAACAATGCACTCAAAGACATATCATCCGGCACTTCAAGATCCAGAAGGACAATCACGCCGGGGCAGAAATAACGTGGAACTTGAAGACTACCTCACCTCTAGATGTCTGCATAAGCACCTAGCCTAGGAATCTCGGGGACGATATTCTTGTAAGGGGGTAGGTCTATCACACCATGTGTTTTGACTCATGACTAAGTTAACATGACTCAAAAATTAGGGCCAATTAAAACTTTTTGGGTGCATAGGAATGCTTGACTTGTGTGTTATTTGCTTGCTGGACTTATTGCTTGCTAGTGCTCTATAATTCATAATACATCTTCCTACCCTCAAGAACTCTTTTCCTTGATCCCAATTCTTGTACAATGATCATGCCATGTGAATAGGACTTAAAAATATTTTTTACAAAATATTATTTTGGCCCAAAAAGAATTTATTTAAATTAGGTTTTCAAAACCCCCTGATTTGAGATTTGCCCTGCAAGTCCCCAAATTGGGTGGATCCTCTTTACCCAGATGCTTTATTTGAAACCCACTATATATATGACTTCCCAAAAATACCAAACATTAATTTTAAAGATTGTTTTACTATTTTATTTAATGGCTTTTTCTTAAGGCCAGAAATGGACTTTTATAGGGAAAAATTATTTAAATGCTTTCAAAATATTTGAAAATTTTAGGAAAACTCAGTGGACATATATTATCCATATATAAGAGTTTCACCACATGGTCATGTTCAAAATACTGGACAAAACCCCTCAAAACCCTTTCTGCCCAAATCATGCTTTTGAATATTTCTATAAGAGATATTCTCAAATAAATCCAGGGAAATTCTAGCATGTCATATGTGATATATGTGGTAATCTTGCCAAGTTTCATCTCAATCCCAATTGTTTTGGTTCACCAAAATATCCCAAAATCCTCTCCTTCCAGATCCAAATTTAGGCAAATCTACATTACCAATTGTCCCCTTTTGTTCCAAAAATTTGTGGACATGTTATAATCCTCCAATAATGCATCCACACCAAGTGGTGCATCAAGGAGAACAGGTTAACTTGTCAAAATCACCCCAACCCCCTTCTTGTTGATGTCAAAAATTGGGAATGTTTGCATTGTCAAGTTTTCCCAATTGGTCCCAAACTTTTTTGGCATGCTCTAATATCCAAATAATGACACCAAACAAAGTGGTGCATTAAGGAGAATAGCTTAGCATGACCAGACTATAGAAACCTATTTCTATGGATTTCTACGGTTTACCAAGTTTACATTGGCAACTTTCTTCGGCTAGTCTCAAACTTGGTGATCAGCCCTAGTTTTGACCACCATTTGATGCTGTTAAGTCTCAAGGCAAGTAGAATTCATTTACTTGGCCAAAAATCCATCAAACACCTTCTGGTAGAAAACCAAAGCTGATGTTTGCACCCCTTCCCTTGCCCATCTTGGGCCTAAATTTTTACCACAGCTCCCAGGTGATGTATTTTACCTCCAGTAAAAAACCCAAGTCCATAAGCCACAGTTTGGTAGGGTAAAACCCCAAGATTCCCTCTTGGACAGCTAGTTTCTCCCTCTCTCTCCACTTGCCCTCTCACCTAAGGCATATCCAGAGCATCCTATGCTCCCTCCCCCCTTGTTCTACCTCCCCCTAGCTGATGGACATGCATGGCCGCGCCCAAGAGGCCAATGGCATGCCATATGGGCGCTCTAGAGCGCGCTATAGTGCCCAGTGCATGTCCCCGACCACCTCGAGCTCCTCCCTGTTGCCAGTCGGTCAGCCTCGACATCCGGGACATGCTACCGGCTTGTCCCCCTCCTCTCTCCCCCTCCAGTTGCCTCTCCTCTCACATGCACGGCGCCGCCCGTGCACACCAGTGAGCAAGCTCACACGCGTGCCGACCATGTCCTCCCCCACTCCCTATCTTTCCTTCCCTGGTCCGAGACCAAGTCCACGAAGACCATGGACATGCCCGAGCATGCCCCCGTGAGCTCTTGCGACCGCCCCGACCTCGCCGAATCTCCTGTCGACGGTGCGCCAGCACCCGGGCTATAAGAAGCCGCTCCCGAGCCCCTCTGCGTTCCCTTCGCTCCCTCTCACTCTCTCCAGCCTCCTGACCCTCCCCAATATCCCTCCCCTCGAACTCGGGCTGGAGCCTTGTCGGCCGCTTCCGCTCGAACTCGGGCTCTCCCCCAGCTCCTCCTCTTCTCCTAGCAGGACCAGCAGAATGCCCATGCCACGAGGGGTCTTTCCCACGCGTCTGCTCCTCCCGTCCATGCCCAAAACGTCAAGTTTATCATTGGTCGTCGTCGGTCTCCGCTGCGGCTGACGCAACGCTCCCCCTGGCGCTTCTCGGCAAGTATGAAGACCCCTGGCATGTGAGGCACCTCGCCCCGAGCCCGTTGGTGGCCGGAGCCTTGCCAGAGGCAGCCTGAGCTGCCGAAATGGCATCAGCGTCCGCTCGGCCTCGCCTCCCCTACCCTCCCATGTTCGTGCGGGAGGTAAGGGACAATCCTGACTAGCGGGGCCCACCTGTAAGCGGCTAACGGGGCAGACCAATTTTAAGTGGAGACGGGCTCCGGTAGACACGTCTCCGCCCAAGCGAAAATGGATTTCCCCTGGTGCACTTCCAATGTGGCCCTGCTCAGGCACGCGGCTGGGCAGCTTGGCCGGCCCAGTCACTGTTCCGCGCTGGTGGGTTGTGTCTGGCCCGTTTAGGTAAAATATATTTCTTTTTTTCTTTTTCCAGAAGGATAAGAATAATCATAGGAAATTCAATTTTGCTCCAAATTTGTTGGTTCAAATTTCTGCATCCTCCTAAAAATACCACCTATTTAATGGTGGCACTTCCATAATTTTTTACCACACTTTTCTGTAAGGTTCAAATTTGAACTATGATAGAGCCCACATTGTAAAATTCCTAGGGAATTCAAATCAGCTCCAAATGGAGTGATTCAAGTTCCTAGGTGTCTATAAAATCATACCCTATTTATCTAGGCATGGTTAACATTTTTCCCATGCCCCCATTCTGCTTGGCCTAATAAATACTCCCTTTTCCCATTTATTTTGTGCTAGGAAATTCATAGAAAATCCTCACAACTCCAAATCTAGTGAAAACACTCCCCACATGTTTCTAAAATCATGCCATATTTGTTAGGTTCATCCACTCATTTTTGTTAAAACATTTCCTGTGGACATCTTGTAGGATCATCATTTCCTTCATTTCCACCAATTCAAGGCTCCCCCTTGATCCACATCCAATGAAACCTCCTTGGCTATTTTCTTGTGACCAAAGGTGTCCAAGAAAAATAAAACTCCTATTTATAGAGCATTTTTATTTTCTGCTTGTTGTGTTGCTTATTGTGGTTGTTTTCGTCGATAGTTGACGAAATAGACGAAGTGCTCGGAGTGGACGAGAAGCATGTGAAGACCTCGAAGACGTTGCTAAGCCAGGCAAGCAGCCCTTTGACCATGTCAAGAAACCACTTTTATTGCATGTCATATAGCACTTTACTTTCGTTATATTTGATCATGTGGAGTAATGAACCCTTGGATGGGTTGCTTCTGAGCCTTTTGCCGTTGACACTTGCATCGTGCATGCCCCTACCACCTTATGAGGGTTATGCGGGTGGCTATAGATAGGATGCTAGTAGATGCTACGTAAGTGGGTTCGGGATTATGCATGGTGACGGATATAAAGAGATGATTTCAAAGGCTTTTTGAAAACCCCGTTGGGTGCCACTAATGCCCGAGGGAGATGATGACAAGTTGGGTGACCACTTGAGAAAGAAGTGGTGTGCCGAAACAAGTTGAGGGTGTGTTTTCGAAAATGGGTTAGATTTAAGATTTGTCGACCGTCCAAACCTTACATGCGCAACCACGATACCCCTTATGGGACGGGGATCTGTTGAGTACCTTGGTGGGTACTGGCAAGGAGCCTGTATTACTAGTGGCAGGAGTGGCGTGGTCACTCTCGATATGGGGTCGTGCCGGTATGGACGATCAGGCGCTGTCTTCATAGGCACCGGGCACATTGTTGGTCTCTGCATGGATGCTACGAGTGATGTACATCATGTGGGCTAGGTACAAATCGAGTGGACTCTTTGTTTAGTATCGCCAGGGGAAAAGCATTGTTTGGGTGCTTACCTCGGGTATGTTATATACCGTGAGTCGTGGATGACACGGAAGTTCCCCGAGCCTTCTGGGTAAAGTGTGCAACCTCTGTAGAGTGTAAAACTATTCGAATAGCCGTGTCCATGGTCAAGGACAGTTGGGTGGTGCTGCTTAGACTATACCCAGATGTTTTCCCCAACTTGGTGTGTGTATGTGCGGAAGACAGAAGGATGATAGTGGAGTCAAGTCTAACGACTTGATGTGGTGAAAGAACATGAGATGTTCAACCCCTGCTTATGATGATATCTGTAACTTGCTCATATGGATATCTGCCAACTGTTTATGCATGCTTACACATAGTTACTTGATCATGACATTGCATTTAAAATTAGCTTTCCGCAAAATACCTACTTAGTGCTATATCATGCATTATTATTACCTTGTTCCACAACTTGGGTTGCTTGCGAGTACATTCAAAGTACTCATTGGCTTGCCGCTATTTATTTTATTGGCCAGGCATGAAAGGTCAGGATTATGATGAAGATTACCTTGGTGACACACATGCGAGCTAGGACGCTTCCCAGTCACAATGCCTGTAGGGTTAAGGCAGATGGCATGGGTTCATGCTATCGTTGAAGATTTCCGCTGCAATCATATGAAGACTTAGCCATAAAGGCCATATTTCAATAAACCGGTATGTAATGGATGTAAGACTCTTGTTACTCAGTTTCTGTGTGTTCAGTGAGCATTAATCTCTGGGATCACTGTGCATGTACATTCGGTGATCACAACTTTTGAGTCGGGGTCCCCACAACACTGCGATGCTATCACCCGCGCACTCTCCATCACTCCATCGAAGTAAAGCTCGGGGCGTCGGTGCTCCTTTCCGGGTGGCGGTGGGTCGGTGGCGACCTTGATCGGACTGAGCCCCGGCCAATGCACTTTGGCCTTGGCAAGGGCCATCCGGACTCCTTCAATGCAGGATGAGCGCTTGACGGCATCGAGGCGAGGCGTGGCAGCAATCAGTCATTGCACGAGGCCAAAGTAGCTGCCTCGAAGTGGATCGCCAGGCCATAAGCGGATGCAGAGACCCTTGATGGCCGGCTCCGCCATCTGGTGCATCTGCATCAGCTATTTCGGCTGCTCCACCAGAAGAGGAAGACGCTCAGTGGCTCCGAATTGTGCCCAGAACGTCCGAGCTTCGTCTTCCTCTCCCTACGAGGTGAGCAGCTAATTAGCGTCTGCCACGCTCTTCTGGAGATCGGCGGATGCGCCTGAGGACCGCCACACCCGGGTCAGCAATTCGAATCTGCTGTCCCTGAACACGCACTTTACGGAGTACGGCTTACCATCGGCTATCTCCATGGTTTGGCGAACTTGTTCCTCGAAGAACCGTCTGTCCACCCACTCCTTTTGAAGATCGGACTTTATGGTGGACAGTTCGGCCAAGATCGCCTTATTATGTTGCTCCGAGGCCTCGCACTTGTTCCTAGCATGCTTGAGCTCATCCTGTATCTCCACCACACGAGTCGGGTGTTTATCATTGGTGCCTCGTAGGGAGGAGAGTGTGGTGGCCACTTCTTTGGCTGCCGCCTTTTCCATGGCCACTTCATCTTGGCACGTTGAAGCTCGGCCTTGAGCTTTTCGATCTGTTTCGACGAAGCTCAACACGATGCAACTTTATTTAAAAGGAATATGCATTAACAGTATGCGGGGGAAAGTACCCAGATTTAGTTCGGACTTACCTTGTGCCTCGTCGAACCTCTTGTTGAGGTTTTCCACCTCATCCTCGGAGCGCTTGAGCTTCTGATGCAGCTCGTCCAGCTCGGCACCGTTTTTGGCCGCCGTTGATGACGAAGCCTACATTACACACACAATGCATACATTACATTGACACTCACATCCCGAATTATAGATATGACCCCTAGGCGAGCTTGTTCATCTCACCTAGGGCTCGGGGGCTACCATGTATACAATATGAATAAATAAAAATCTTAGCAAAAACATCGAGCGACTTACTTTAAAGCCCGTAAGGAGACCTTTGAAGGCCTCCTTCAGTCCCTTGTTAACGGACTGGACGCTTTGTAGTAACGCACCCATAAGGGTGCGGTGATACTCGGGGATGGAGTCGCTTGATAGAGCCTCCTCCATGGTCGACCACCTGTTGGTCAGCGGTGCCAGAGATGATCGGATTTCCCGATCACCCACCGGGGATTGGACCGGTGCCTCCGGAGGCACAATGTGCTCCGGAGATGTCCTCGGAGGAGACTAATTGCCCGTCTGTCGTGGATTTGTCACGACAGATATCCGGGTGAACGGACTTGGGTTCGGGGTAGAAGCGCAACTATGTAGCGGCTTGAAGGGGTTGGTCGGAATCGAAAGACGTGAGTTTACCCAGGTTCGGCCCCTCTAGATGAGGTAAAAGCCTATGTCCTGCTTGTCTGGTGTTGATGATGAAGAAGATCTCTTGGTTACAAGGGTGTTGTCTTGCTACCTCTTAATCTCGAGAGCCTCTAATCTATCTATATCTAATCTCTTCAACTTGTGAACTTGTCTCTCTAAGGGCACTCTACCCCTACTTATATAAGTGGAGAGGGTAGGTTTAAAAATAGAGTACTACTCCCAGTAGGACTAGGACTAGTCTTTCATGAAACCTAATCTGGGTCTTGTTTCTCTCTTAAGGGAATCCTCTCTCCTTTGGGCCTTCTCTTGTGAGTCGCCAGGCGCCGGCTTGCATGCCGGGTCTTGGGCCTGGTCATCCTGCGACCCGCCTGCCGGGTCACCAATAAAACGGCATGTCTTGACTGGGTCTCCTGTGAGTCGCCAGGTCGGGTCATACCGTAGGGTATATCCCCGATATTAGCCCCCAGGTTAGCTTGAATTTATTAATGCTAAGCTTCCTGAAGTAAGAATAATAAATATGTTAAGTGGACGGCTTGCTCCTTTGGCCGGCTTATGAAGTAGCTCCTCAGAAATCCGGGTCTTTTCTGCGTATGAATGAGTCGTCTTGAAAATCGTCTTGCTTGTCAGCGTCCTTTGAAAAATATTGGGAGTAGAATACCCATATGCCACTGAGTCGGCTTCCAATACTTTGACTTAATGAAAATCTGGAAAATAAGAAATCCTCATGATGTAGATCCGGACTTCCATTGTTGTGAAGCAGGGCGGCTTATATAAACTCTGGCGGGTTATGATCTTTTGATAACGGCGGGTCATTATTGCTGGTGACGCCGGGTCTAAAAACTAAACTCCGTAATTAACATCTTGAAAATTATCAAAGTTTTTGATATGTCCATATTACATGTAGCCCCAAGCTCCGAGATTATCCATGATGACTTGGTGCTTTGCAATAATATACTGGACTGTGTAGCCCCCAAGTGATGGGTTGTCCTGCCTGCAGCAACTTGGGACTTATAACTGCCTTATACCTTATGAAACTTCAACAGGTGTAGCCCCCAAGGGCCGTCTCATTAGAATGTGATGTGCCGGGTCTTCAATTTGATCCTCATACTCCGTTTGAACAGCTGAATACTGTAGTCCCCAAGTGCCAGGTCGCATGCCTGTAGCGACTTGGGACTTTGAAAATTTTGACCTGACCGGTGTAGCCCCCAAGTGTTGGGTCAGTAAGGATTACTGGGATGGAACTTAGAAAAATGTAGAAAGGTCGGCCCATCTCCTTGAGATAATATGGTCTTGATGACGATGTAATAATTTGAAAACCGGCTTGCATTAGCCCCCGAGTGCCATGGTGCGTGCTTGCAACGACATGGGACTTGCATAACTGGTATAAACTGGACTTGGATAATGTAGCCCCCAAGTGTCGGGTCGACTGCCTGCGGTGACTCGGGACTGTGTGAGAGTAATATGACTGATCATAATGCACTTCAAAAGTTCTCTTGGAACTGATATTGATCTGATTTGAATGAATCTTTGACCGTGGTTGTAATATAACCCGGAGGGAATACCCTGTAATAATTCCTTTGTCTTTGACATGAAATCCCTGCTCACGGTTGCGGTGCAACCCGCAAACATATATTTGATAAATCCATGAGTGTTATAGATTACCAAAGAGCACAACTGAAGAAATCCGAGAGTCAGTTAATTAGATGACACGGCATTATCTCTGATAGGGCGGCTCTTCAAGAATAATCAACTTTCCAATCTAACGACGGCTCATCTTAATAGACAAGACCTGCAAAAAATAAACAAGATAGAATATGTTCAGTATTGCTGTAAGGGCGGCTTGAAAAAGCACAACCCAGAAATGTTAAAATCCTTCATAGGCTTGCTCTGACCCGGCTTGATAAGCCGGCATGATATGTATGTATGATGCAATGCATGATGTAATGTATGATGTAATGTATTATGCAATGTATGATGCAATATGTAATGCATGATAGTCTTGCTTTTTCAAAAACTTCTGTGCCGGTTCTTCTGGGTGGACTCGCTAATTAAAACTCCTTATCAGTACAAGGTCTCTATCGAGATTGGTCGTCAATTTCTTAGAATGGCTCACGGTCTCTAAGCGAGATTAACTGACAGGAAGTGTAACGTCCCAGAAAGAGACACGGCAGGGCATGAGTACCCTGGTAGCCCATAAACTGCCTCTCACGTGACATAAATCCATCATTTTAACCTTAAACAGTGCAGGGTATTTAAAATATTAACTGTCTAAGAGTACAAACGGGCCACATAGCGGAGAGTCGGCAGTAGATGAGAGATTTTATCCTCGCTTTCCGTAAGCCGGCCCTCATGTGACAAGAACCGCCGGTTTAACCTTCACCATTACAGGGTCTCTAACGAGATTAGCCATCAATTTCTTTGAACTGGCTCAGGGTCTCTAAGCGAGATTAACTGGTAAGAGTTCGACGGGTCACCTGGTGGAGTAGCAAGTTGCAAACGGGCAGGTTTAACTCTGGTGGCTTAAGAGCCGATCAAGAGAGTATGTAAGCTAAACCCGGTGGGTTGGAAGCCCCCAAATGACCTTGTTGATGGAGTCAATGATTTGGCTTAAGAGCCAATCAATAGGGTGTGATGAGCTAAAACCGGCAGGTTAGAAGCCCCCTAGATGACCTTGTTGATGATATCAACTTGCGCACCATCTTGTATGAAGAAACGGTAGAAGTTCCAAGTGACTTTATGATGATCCAATAAATTCGGGCACCCATGTTTGAATGGTGCATCACGGCGGTTCGTCCTCTTGGGCAACTTTTAATCTTCCGCCAATAATGTAATAGGCCCCAGGATTGGGTTTTCTCTTGCAAAGACCCAGGGTTCTCGTTGAAAACAACCAAATGTGTCTCGCCATGTCTGTAGCCCCCGAGTATTAAGTTGACTCGAAGAGGCGGCTTGAGAATCTCCACTGAAGATTGAAGGTTGATCATGGCGGGTGTAGCAACCCGAGCTGAAAGGTCGAATCTCCGGTGTTTCCATACCATCCCAAGATCATGCTGGTACACACTAGACACATCAATGTATATATCAAAGGGAAATCACACAGCATTACATTAATCGAAATCTCATATCGAGTCCTTTATTACAATAAAAATTACAATAAAGTGGCCGAAGGCCAACTCATGAGAATATCTAAATCTTGCGGAAGCGTCGAAGGTAGATGAGTCCATCTGACTCCAAGGGCATCTCACTGAGCATAGAACGTGTCCTCACTCCTGGTCAGAAAAGTACTCTGCAACATGATACATTGCAGCCATGTAGGTCAGCATATGGAATATGCCAGCAAAGTCACAAGAGAGGGGTGAAAAGATAATCATCTAGTCTATATGCATATATGGCAGGTGGGGTGGTAAGTTTTTGCGTAAAGCCAATTTTTTCCTACATCAAGAGAGGGGCTAAGCAAAATATTACTATGTTGGTTGATTAATGAGATGGTTCCACCAACCAATTCTCATTCCCAAATTATTAATACCCACATCCTCATTATTAATTGTGTTGAAAGTTCCGAATGTTTCAGTTCCTTTGGCTCAAGTCGTCCATGACCGTGGACACGGCTAATCGATTAGGTTTGAGTACTCTGCAGAGTTTTGCACACGTTCCCCACAAGATTTGGTCGCCTCCGTTTGATTTCTCGCACTTCAGGGTGTTTGAGAAACGGATGACCAAAACATGGTCTTCCAAAGGGTTTCCCTGCGACTCTGTCGCTGCCCATCCTTTCCTACCGTTCTTCTACCTCTCGTAGCACCGCCTGTCCAGGGTCACCACGATATCCAACCAAGCCAGAGCCCATAATGACTTGTGGCTGTGCAGGTAAGCCTTGGGTTTTAAAGCATCCATCCATCTCTTTGTGCCTGGGTGGACCTTTCCGCGTGAATACTGGCCATCTCCAGCATCACCTAGGCAAATCCACTGGTTTCTCCAGGGTGCCGTTCAACCATCATCCACCCAGAGGTATGTTGAAAACTTGGAGTCTTGAATCTTGATCATTATGTAGGTCTTGAAATTATTAACTCTCTCAACTCTCATGAATCACACAACCAACCCCGTCTACTTTTAGCATAGCAAAAGTAAAACAACGTTTCCCGGGGCCAATGTTGTCAAAAGGGTTGAGAGGGGTACCTACCACATGATACTACTACAATGTAACCAAGTTTCCAACTAACCTATATTGCATGCAATTGGGGAGAATGGTAGAACTAATGCATATAAAACATGGATAATCATGATCAAAGTGACTTGCCTGATTGATGATCTTCGTACGTGAGTGACTCTAAGTAACAAGCTTCGCACTCCGGATAATCTAACGAAGCAAACAAAGCACTCAATAAGCATACAACAAAATAACAACTCATAACATTCAGCAAAGAAGTATTAACAATCAAGGCAACAATGCACAAAAATCACTAGCAAGAAAACACACACAGTTTTGTTTACTAGGAGGTGATTGATAAAACACTACTAACATAATAAAACTATTTTGAAATAACCAAAACAATTGTTGACAGCAAGGAAAACAATAAAATATTTTTATTAATAAACAGAAAAAATCAATTTAAGTTTGTTGGGAAAGCTTTTGTAAAGTTTGTAAAAATTTTGATAAACACTAAATGGAACAAATATAGTTTTACCAACAAGAGAGCAAAACCAAACTTATTATTTATAGTAAAACATGTTTTAACAGAAAACAATTTACAAATAAACTTGTTTTAGAAAACAAAATTAAATTATATAAAACTTTGTTGAAAGAAAACTATTACTAACTAGTCAAAATAAACCTATTTGAAAAGAAATTGTGATTCCTATTTTAACAAGGAAATGAACTAAACAATTTTATATTTTTATTAACAATCAGTAAAACACTAAATGTATCATCAACAGAACCTACTAAACAAATTAAAACTAAATCTAAGTTAAACTAACTAAAACTAAGTAAATAAAACTATACTATAACACTAGGCAGATTATGTTTATAGCTAAAACACTATTCAAAATCATCCTAAAAATCCTCAAACTAAACATGGTGATAGTCCTAACCAATATCAAACAGTAGCAAAAAGATTCATAACAAAATCTATTTTCAAACTCTAGTTATTCAGATTTGAAGATTTTGAGAAAATTTGATTCAATTCAAATTTATAGTTCAAATTTGAAATTTAAAAGTACAGGGTGAAACTACATGAAAAATGTGAGCTAATGCAAAAAGAATCAACTCAAAAAATTAAACAGGTTAAAAGATATAAGCAAAACAAAATTTGAATACACTCTGTTAACTAAAACAAAAACAGAAAAAAGGAAAAATCTACCGGACGGCCAGGGGGCTACGTGGCACTGTCCTATTCGCTAGCTAGTGCGCCCGTTGGATGTTTTCGGGCGGGCGACCGGTCGGTAGGGGATACCGGTTCGGATATTTATCCGATCTAATCTCGGCCGTGGATTTTAGATCCGAGGGTTGGGAGTGCTCACGGGGTAAAGGGTTGCCGGCGTGGGGATCTCCGGCGAGTCCGGAAGCGGCGAAGATGACGGCGAGGAGCTCCGGTGGTCGTGGGAGGTAGCGGAGTGGTCCGGGCGACGGAGCTGGACGTGCGGCATCGATTGGTGGCAACGGTGGGGCGAGAGATGGACGGAGTCGATGGCTACGGTCGAAGGGAGCTTCGGTGGTCAGGGTTACTCCGGCGAGAGATTGGGCAGCCTTCCGGCGAGATAGGAGAGGGTTTTGGGGGGGAAATGGATGCGGGGAGTGGCCGGCTTTTATAGGGGCGCTGGGGAGTGCGGGGGAGGAGAGGGGCGAGAGATCCGGGAGGGGGAAAGAAACAGCCGGCGAGGTCCGGCGCGTGCGGGGGGAAGGAGAGGGATGACCGGTCGGTAGAAACGGTCGGTCGGGGTGGGGTCCAGTGTCAGTGAGCGAGAGCGCGTTGAATGCGCGTCGGTCGGCCGGCTTTTAATCCATTCGCGAGTAACTGCCCGTGGGCCGGCCCGTTTAATACAGTAACCGTTACCGGTTTCTGTTTAATGTTTTTCTAGAGCGTTTCAAAAGCCTTTAAAGCATTCAAATGATCTCTAAATATAGGAGTATTATATATCAAAATTAACAGAATAATAAATTATATTTAATGAACATTTTTATTATGTCATTTGAATACTTTCAAAAAAAAATTATTTTAGAAATTACCTATTTGTTTTAAAATCCTTTTTGCAAACAAAATAACCCCTGGTTATTTTTGTTCAAATAAATCACCAAGTTGACCCTGGTGTGGTGTGTCATGTTACTCCCCTCTTATTTTGAACATTTTACCAAGATTTCAAATAGGTGAAAACAACATAGGGAAAGTAGAAGGGACTTTCAGAAATTTTTAGAAAGAACATTTCAACAATACAGGTATTCAAGCAATGATGATGATCGATGCATAGCTATATTTCATAACATTCCAAAATGAAATTTTGGGATGTTACAAACCTACCCACCTTAAGATGAATCTCGCCCTCGAGATTCGGGTTGGCTAGAAAATAGGTGCGGGTGGTCTCTACGAAGATCTTCTTCGCGTTCCCAGGTGGCTTCTTCCTCGGTGTGATGACTCCACAAAACCTTACAGAACTTGATGATCTTGCTGCGGGTAACTCTGTTGTTAGTCTCAAGGATTCTGACAGGCTTCTCCTCATAGGTCAGATCATTGTCAAGTTGTATGGCCTCTATGGGCACTGTGTCTCTCAAAGGAATATCAGCTATCTCAGCATGACATTTCTTCAGCTGGGACACATGGAAAACATCATGTACTCCGGATAATCCTTCCGGCAATTCCAACTGGTATGCAACTTCGCCTCTACGTTCAAGAATTTTGTAGGGGCCTATGAATCTGGGTGCTAATTTTCCTTTAACACCAAACCTCTTGATTCCTCGAAGCGGGGACACACGAAGATAAGCTCGGTCTCCCACTTCATACATCACTTCTTTGTGTTTGCTGTCAGCATAACTCTTCTGTCGAGATTGAGCTATCTTGAGTCTGTCACGAATCAACTTGACTTTCTCTTCCGAATCTCGGATAAGGTCGGGACCAAAAAGTTGTCGGTCTCCAACACCATCCCATGTCAACGGTGTTCTACACCTCCTTCCATATAAAGCTTCGAAAGGGGCCATCTTCAGACTGGTCTGATAACTGTTGTTGTACGAAAATTCTACGTAAGGTAAGTTGTCATCCCAACTAGATCCATAATCTAGCGCACAAGCTCTCAACATGTCTTCCAGAATCTGGTTGACTCTCTCAGTCTGTCCATCGGTCTGCGGATGAAAAGCTGTACTGAACTCTAACCTCGTACCCAAAGTTTCATGTAACTGATGCCAAAACTTTGAGGTAAATTGTGTTCCTCTATCTGACACGATACTCCTCGGAACTCCATGCAGACATACGATCCTGGTCATATATATCTTGGCTAGCTTAGCACTGGTATAGGTGGTTTTCACTGGAATGAAATGAGCTACCTTGGTCAAGCGATCTACCACTACCCAGATGGAATCATAACCTGAACGGGTCCTGGGTATTCCTGTGATGAAGTCCATACCAAGCTTTTCCCATTTCCACTCGGGTATTGGCAAAGGTTGGAGTAACCCTGCTGGTTTCTAATGTTCAGACTTTACTCGCTAACAAACATCACATATTGCAACATGTTCCGCAATATCTTTCTTCATACCTGTCCACCAATAACTTTCCTTTAAATCTAGATACATCTTGGTATTGCCTGGGTGTATCGAGTAAGGTGAATCATGGGCTTCCTGAAGTATCAACTTCCTGAGCTCTGGGTCATTGGGCACATAGATTCGGTTCTCAAACCACAAAGTTCCTTGCTCATCCTCACGAAAACCTTTAGCTTTACCATCTTCCATTTTCTGTTTAATCTCAGCTATCTCCTTGTCCGATTTCTAGGCTTTACGAATTCTTTCGGTCAAGGTGGACTGAATTTCCAGTGTAGCAACATATCCTCTTGGAACTATCTCTAGTTTGAGCTCTCTGAGATCATCGGCTAACTCTTGGGGTAATCCTCCTGCTGTGAGTGTGTTCACATAAGTTTTCCGACTCAAGGCATCGGCTACAACATTAGCCTTACCTGGATGGTAGTGTAATCTCATGTCATAGTCCTTGATTAACTCTAACCATCTTCTTTGTCTGAGGTTCAACTCTTTCTGCGTGAAAATATATTTCAGGCTCTTATGGTCGGTGTAAACATCACAACTATTTCCGATAAGAAAATGTCTCCAAGTCTTGAGTGTGTGCACTACGGCTGCTAGTTCCAAATCATGGGTGGCATAATTCAACTCATGAGGTCGTAGTTGTCTGGAAGCATAAGCTACAACCTTTCCATCTTGCATGAGTACTCCTCCAAGTCCTTGACGTGAAGCATCACAATAAACTTGGAAGTCCTGCCGAATATTGGGCAAAATCAACACTGGGGCTGTGACCAAACGTTTCTTCAACTCCTGGAAACTGGCTTCACATTCCTCAGTCCAAACATACTTGGATTCTTTCTTCAACAACTCTGTCATGGGCTTGGCAATCTTTGAGAAATTCTCAATGAACCTCCGGTAATATCCGGCAAGTCCGAGGAAACTGCGGATCTCCTTAACTGAAGTGGGTGACTTCCACTCGGTGACGGCTTCAACCTTAGCGGGGTCTATGGCTATTCCTTCTCCGGAAATAACATGTCCAAGGAATCCGACTTCCGTCAGCCAAAATTCACATTTGTTGAACTTGGCATATAACTGATGCTCTCTTAGCTTTTCCAGAACTAAACGCAGATGTTCCTTGTGTTCTTCATCGTTCTTGGAGAATATCAAAATATCATCGATGAACACCACGACAAACTTGTCCAAATATTCCATAAACACCTTGTTCATCAAATTCATGAAGTAGGCAGGAGCATTAGTCAAACCAAAGGACATGACAGTATACTCATACAAGCCATACCTTGTGGTGAAAGCTGTTTTGGGTATATCCTGTTCACGAATCTTTAGTTGGTGATACCCTGATCGAAGATCGATCTTAGAGAATACTTTGGCGCCTACTAGCTAATCAAACAAATCATTAATCATCGGCAGAGGGTACTTGTTCTTGATAGTCACCTCGTTCAAGGCACGATAGTCAACTACCATTCTCAAGGTTTTATCCTTCTTCTCCACCAAAAGAACTGGGGCTCCCCAAGGTGAAGAACTTGGACGTATATAACCTTTGTCCAATAACTCCTTAATTTGCTTCTTGATTTCCAACAGATCATTTGCGGGCATCCGATAGGGTCTCTTGGAAATTGGTGTTGTCCCTGGCTGTAGCTCTATTAGGAACTCAATCTCCCTATCTGGTGGCATGCCTGGTAATTCTTCCGGAAATACATCCAGAAAGTCTTTTACCACACGTACTTCCTCCTGAACAACTCCTGTGAGGGAATTTAATCGAGCACTCATCTGGGTGCGTCGGGATACATACTTAATCCTCTTGTTCTCCGGGGTGGTGAGTGAAACAGACTTGCTGGGACAATCAAAATTTCCTTCATACTTGGTCATCCAATCCATGCCTAGGATTACATCCAATCCCTGGGATTCTAAGACGATGAGGTCGGTCGGAAAAACATGGTTTCCTATGTGAAGTTTCAGGGCATGGCATCCTATTCCTGCCATCATCATACCTCCTGGGGAACTGACCTTAATGGGCTGTTTAAGGGTTTTGGTGGGCAAACCATACTTATACACAACTACCCTTGATATGAATGAATGAGTTGCACCGGAATCAAAAAGTACTGTAACTGGACGTGAATGCAATAAAAACTTACCAACCACGGTCTCGGGTTGATCATAGACTCCTTCCACGTCGAGGTGGTTCACCTCGGCACGAGGAAAAGGGTTTGGCTTCTTGGCTGCAGAGTTGCCGTTTCCATTTCCCTGCTTGCTCTGGGGACACTCAGTAGCAAAGTGCCCTGTCTTCTGGCACTTGAAACAGGTGATGTGACTCAGATCCTTCTGAGTAGGAACATGACGGTGCTGGTTGTTGGTCCCATTCCCATTGTCAGTCTTGAAATTGCCATGGTTGGGACGGGCATTCCCATTTCCTCCATGGTTGTGGCTTCCATGGTTGTGCACAGCATGAGTGTGCCTTCCAAACTTACCAGTCCCTGATACGGTATTCCCTGAGTACGGGGAGTAGCGGGGCTTATGATGAGCTCCAGAGTTAAACTTCCCCTGAGTGTACTTCCTCTTGCGGTTCTCAATTTTCTGTTGTTTACCCTCCAAGATGAGGGCCTTGGCCACCAGCTCTTGGTAGTTGTTGAAATTAGCCACTACCAGCTGCATGCTCAACTCATCGTTGAGTCCTTCCAGAAATTTCTCTTGCTTGGCCGCATCATCGGCCACGTCTCCTGGTGCATAACGGGCCAACATGCTAAACTCTTCCACATATTGGGCCACGGAGCGATTACCCTGGCGCAAGTTGCGAAACTCGCTCTTCTTCAGACTCATGGCTCCAGCTGAAACATGTGCGGTGCGGAAAGCTTGCTGGAACTGCTCCCAAGTTACATCAGCAATAGGATATGTGGTGGTGTAGTTCTCCCACCATGAAGCTTCTGGTCCTTCCAGTTGATGTGCGGCAAATCGCACCTTCTCAGCATCAGTACATCCAGCGGTGACAAGTTCTCTCTCCATCTTATGGAGCCAGTCATCTGCCACAATGGGCTCAGTGCTGCTGGAGAAAGTTGGAGGATTCAACCTCAGAAAGCGGGTGAGATTGTCAGTCTGGGGTGGATGTTGGTGGTTGTTGTTGTTCTGGTTGTTGGTCTGATTCTGGATCAATAGCTGCATCAGTGCATTCTCCTGCTGAAGGAGTTGCGTGAGTTCCGGCGGGAAAGTGAAGTCGGTCTCACGTCGTGGAGGCATCTTGCTGTTTTCAGAGGGGTGAGAATTAGAATAGAACAAGGGCCTAAAAGGAGAAATTCACTACCCATATGCAATGCAACAAACATATCACACCAAACACTCATTCATTTATTCAATCAATGTCAAACATCGGGAATACAAATCTCAAACAACTAAGCATCGACCTACGCTTTTAACGTTGAAAAATAAAAGATACATGGAGGGCATAACTAAGGTTTTTCCTCAGAAGTACATGGTGACTGAGTCTCCTCCAGTGGTGCTCTCCTCATAGTCATCATCGTCACTGATGAAAGGAGCCAAGTCTCCCTCAGGATGAAGATTTTCACCAATGTCCATCTGTTCCTCCAGAGTGGCGATGCGAGTGTTCAGCTTGTCGATCCTCTCCAAGAAATCCTTCACCTCATATTCATGTTCATAGTTGGCTTCCCGCAAATCAGCTTCGCGGTCAATCTCATGGTTCATCAGATTCTTGATTGTCTTCGTATCAGCACGAACTCGAAGCTCCAGAGTCCTGATGTGAGTCTCCAGAGTCTGGATATAGGAAATAGTGGTGTCTGTAGTGGGAGGAGTTATGATGTTTCCATGGACATCCCTGCGACAAACCACGCTGAGTCCTGGTGAAATGGTTCCACCTCTGTATTCCTCCTGAACACGTCCAAGGGCACGATGAATGGCCATGTCTCTCCCAAGTATCCAGCTGGGTGCCACGAACTTGAGGTCGATGGGTTCCTTCCGATTCCCAAAGGTCTTCCCTGGGATATGCACCTCGATCCTGTAGCGTCCATCTTGGGGAAATGACATGATAGGAATCCCGGTGATGCTCGGCAAAGCAATCCTTACGTCCTTGACGATCCTCATCAGCTCCTTACCAAAGGGCATCGTTGCGTCAAGCTGGCAAAACTCCGTGATCAACACGGGAATGAAGGTGGCCATCTAGAAATTTTGAAATAATCGGAGAGGAGTCAGAAACGAATAGATGAGAGTATAAGAATTTTAAAGACAAAGAGAAACAATCCTAAGGCTTCCCATTCCTAGAGGTTACGTCCTACGGTCAGCGTGTGCTCTGATACCATTTCTGTAGCGACCCGACCTGAAAGGTCGAATCTCCGGTGTTTCTGTACCATCCCAAGATCATGCTGGTACACACACGGCACATCAATGTATATATCAAAGGGAAATCACACAGCATTACATTAATCTAAATCTCATATCGAGTCCTTTATTACAATAAAAATTACAATAAAGTGGCCGAAGGCCAACTCATGAGAATATCTAAATCTTGCGAAAGCGTCGAAGGTAGATGAGTCCATCTGACTCCAAGGGCATCTCACTGAGCATAGAACGTGTCCTCACTCCTGGTCGGAAAAGTACTCTGCAACATGATACATTGCAGCCATGTAGGTCAGCATATGGAATATGCCGGCAAAGTCACAAGAGAGGGGTGAAAAGATAATCATCTAGTCTATATGCATATATGGCAGGTGGGGTGGTAAGTTTTTGCGTAAAGCCAATTTTTTTCCTACATCAAGAGAGAACCTAAGCAAAATATTACTAAGTTGGTTGATTAATGAGATGGTTCCACCAACCAATTCTCATTCCCAAATTATTAATACCCACATCCTCATTATTAATTGTGTTGAAAGTTCCGAATGTTTCAGTTCCTTTGGCTCAAGTCGTCCATGACCGTGGACACGGCTAATCGATTAGGTTTGAGTACTCTGCAGAGTTTTGCACACGTTCCCCACAAGATTTGGTCGCCTCCGTTTGATTTCTCGCACTTCAGGGTGTTTGAGAAACGGATGACCAAAACATGGTCTTCCAAAGGGTTTCCTTGCGACTCTGTCGGTGCCCATCCTTTCCTACCGTTCTTCTACCTCTCGTAGCACCGCCTGTCCAGGGTCACCACGATATCCAACCAAGCCAGAGCCCATAATGACTTGTGGCTGTGCAGGTAAGCCTTGGGTTTTAAAGCATCCATCCATCTCTTTGTGCCTGGGTGGACCTTTCCGCATGAATACTGTCCATCTCCAGCATCACCTAGGCAAATCCACTGGTTTCTCCAGGGTGCCGTTCAACCATCATCCACCCAGAGGTATGTTGAAAACTTGGAGTCTTGAATCTTGATCATTATGTAGGTCTTGAAATTATTAACTCTCTCAACTCTCATGAATCACACAACCAACCCCGTCTACTTTTAGCATAGCAAAAGTAAAACAACGTTTCCCGGGGCCAATGTTGTCAAAAGGGTTGAGAGGGGTACCTACCACATGATACTACTACAATGTAACCAAGTTTCCAACTAACCTATCTTGCATGCAATTGGGGAGAATGGTAGAACTAATGCATATAAAACATGGATAATCATGATCAAAGTGACTTGCCTGATTGATGATCTTCGTACGTGAGTGACTCTAAGTAACAAGCTTCGCACTCCGGATAATCTAACGAAGCAAACAAAGCACTCAATAAGCATACAACAAAATAACAACTCATAACATTCAGCAAAGAAGTATTAACAATCAAGGCAACAATGCACAAAAATCACTAGCAAGAAAACACACACAGTTTTGTTTACTAGGAGGTGATTGATAAAACACTACTAACATAATAAAACTATTTTGAAATAACCAAAACAATTGTTGACAGCAAGGAAAACAATAAAATATTTTTATTAATAAACAGAAAAAATCAATTTAAGTTTGTTGGGAAAGCTTTTGTAAAGTTTGTAAAATTTTTGATAAACACTAAATGGAACAAATATAGTTTTACCAACAAGAGAGCAAAACCAAACTTATTATTTATAGTAAAACATGTTTTAACAGAAAACAATTTACAAATAAACTTGTTTTAGAAAACAAAATTAAATTATATAAAACTTTGTTGAAAGAAAACTATTACTAACTAGTCAAAATAAACCTATTTGAAAAGAAATTGTGATTCCTATTTTAACAAGGAAATGAACTAAACAATTTTATATTTTTATTAACAATCAGTAAAACACTAAATGTATAATCAACAGAACCTACTAAACAAATTAAAACTAAATCTAAGTTAAACTAACTAAAACTAAGTAAATAAAACTATACTATAACACTAGGCAGATTATGTTTATAGCTAAAACACTATTCAAAATCATCCTAAAAATCCTCAAACTAAACATGGTGATAGTCCTAACCAATATCAAACAGTAGCAAAAAGATTCATAACAAAATCTATTTTCAAACTCTAGTTATTCAGATTTGAAGATTTTGAGAAAATTTGATTCAATTCAAATTTATAGTTCAAATTTGAAATTTAAAAGTACAGGGTGAAACTACATGAAAAATGTGAGCTAATGCAAAAAGAATCAACTCAAAAAATTAAACAGGTTAAAAGATATAAGCAAAACAAAATTTGAATACACTCTGTTAACTAAAACAAAAACAGAAAAAAGGAATAATCTACCGGACGGCTAGGGGGCTACGTGGCACTGTCCTATTGGCTAGCTAGTGCGCGCGTTGGATGTTTTCGGGCGGGCGACCGGTCGGTAGGGGATACCGGTTCGGATATTTATCCGATCTAATCTCGGCCGTGGATTTTAGATCCGAGGGTTGGGAGTGCTCACGGGGTAAAGGGTTGCCGGCGTGGGGATCTCCGGCGAGTCCGGAAGCGGCGAAGATGACGGCGAGGAGCTCCGGTGGTCGTGGGAGGTAGCGGAGTGGTCCGGGCGACGGAGCTGGACGTGCGGCGTCGATTGGTGGCAACGGTGGGGCTAGAGATGGACGGAGTCGATGGCTACGGTCGAAGGGAGCTTCGGTGGTCAGGGTTACTCCGGCGAGAGATTGGGCAGCCTTCCGGCGAGATAGGAGAGGGGTTTGGGGGGAAATGGATGCGGGGAGTGGCCGGCTTTTATAGGGGCGCTGGGGAGTGCGGGGGAGGAGAGGGGCGAGAGATCCGGGAGGGGGAAAGAAACGGTCGGCGAGGTCCGGCGCGTGCGGGGGGAAGGAGAGGGATGACCGGTCGGTAGAAACGGTCGGTCGGGGTGGGGTCCAGTGTCAGTGAGCGAGAGCGCGTTGAATGCGCGTCGGTCGGCCGGCTTTTAATCCATTCGCGAGTAACTGCCCGTGGGCCGGCCCGTTTAATACAGTAACCGTTACCGGTTTCTGTTTAATGTTTTTCCAGAGCGTTTCAAAAGCCTTTAAAGCATTCAAATGATCTCTAAATATAGGAGTATTATATATCAAAATTAACAGAATAATAAATGCTATTTAATGAACATTTTTATTCTGTCATTTGAATATTTCAAAAAAATATTATTTTAGAAATTGCCTATTTGTTTTTAAATCCTTTTTGCAAATATTTTCAAAATAACCCCTGGTTATTTTTGGTCAAATAAATCACCAAGTTGACCTTGGTGTGGTGTGTCATGTTACTCCCCTCTTATTTTGAACATTTTACCAAGATTTCAAATAGGTGAAAACAACATAGGGAAAGTAGAAGGGACTTTCAGAAATTTTTAGAAAGAACATTTCAACAATACAGGTATTCAAGCAATGATGATGATGGATGCATAGCTATATTTCATAACATTCCAAAATGAAATTTTGGGATGTTACAGCGGGTTAATAGATTACCCCGTACGAATTGTTTCAATAACCTGGTCGATGGTTCGTCCCGGCTGGTTGCTAAAGTTAACCAAACTATAGTGGCGGCGGCTTGTGCGCCTGTCCATTTGGGCGGCTCGTATAGACAAACACTGCACCGATATGCTGATGTAGATCAGACTACGGACGGTGGCTTGCGTGCGTCAGTTGGGCGGCTTGTACAGGCAAGCACTACACCGATATGTTGATGTTGATCAGACCAGGGGCGGCGGCTTGCGCATGTTCGTAGAATAGTGCGGCATAGATGGATGCTGGCACATGATAATGTTGATGTAAACTGGACCGCGGGGATGGCGGCTCCGGCATTGTAAACCAATGTAGAAGGGAGAGCCAACCACGCCATTGTAAGCTAGCGCAAACAGCGAGTCGGCCATAGTGTTGTTGGTGAAAACCATACCACGGATACGACGGCTTGCCGTGTTCATTGGGCAGCCTATACCGGCGGCTGAGCGTGTGCACTACCGACGTGTTTATGTAAACCGGACCGCCACGGCGGCTTGTGCGCGTCCGTTGGGCGGCTCGTACCGGTGTATGCGGCACCTAGGCGTGTTGATGTAGACGTAGAAGGAAGTCGCGGTATTGTAAGCCGGCTCGGTCGTGAGCGACGGTCGCGGCGTTGTAAGCCGGCGCGCTGCGAGAGACGGCCACGGCGTTATAAGCCAGTGCGGTCGCGAGAGACGGCCGCGGCGTTGTAAGCCGGCACGGTCGCAATAGACGGCCATGGCGTTGTAAGCCGGCGTGGTCGCAACAGACGGACACGGCGTTGTAAGTCGGCGCGGTCACAACAGACGGCCACGGCGTTATAAGCTAGTGCGGTTGCGAGAGATGGCCACGGCGTTGTAAGCCAGCGCAGTCGCGAGAAACGGTCGCGGCATTGTAAGTCGGTGCAAATGAAGAGTCACCCGTGGCGTTGGAAACCGGCATGAACGGAGGATCGGTCGTAGCGTGTTGATGTAGCTTTGACCAATATGGGCGCGGCTTGCATGCTCCGTTGGACGACTCAAGCGAGCAGGCGTGGCACTGGTGTGTCGATGTAGACTGGACCGTACGGACGACAACCTACACACGTGCCCGTCGAACAGCGTACGAACGCCAGCGCAGATAACGTTGGCGTGAGCTCCGTATTTATGGTCTAACGCCACACCACCTTTATAATAAATAAGCATCCTGCGTAAAAATATTACATGCCATAATAATTTTTCTTGAAGAATTTAATATGTGAAAATAAAATAGACTGGACAAATAGCATCTGATTTATTTAAACACCAAATTATTCGAGTGCAATCGTCCGCCGGGACGTCTAATTGATGAGACTCGTTGTAGTCTTTTCTGCCCAGAGATCTAACCCTTTTTTTTGTTGTTGCTCACGTGAGGACCATGGAAGCTAGCAATTTGGCTCATCTCTCATTTTTTTTAGCCTTCGGATGGATATAGCAATTGAAAGGAAAAACAAATCTGATTTAACTTGTACTCAACTCGTACTAGCCTTCCTGTGACGTGGTACTAATGGGAGTACTAGTATTTCATGCTTGGATTTGGATCGGACTCCACGCCAGAAAAGTAATATCACCGGCTATTCCCTCGGGACTTGATGCCACATAAACAACGCACGACGGCAGCACGAGTCGAATGATTTCAACTTGTTTCCTTGGAGGTGACAGACGATTTAACAGCGGCAGCGCAGCAAAAAAATACGTTTCTGCCTCGATGGACTGTCCGGTTCAGAGTCTATTTCCAGCACTGCGTACGTAGTCGAATCGGCAGCAGAAAAAGGGAAAACCAATCGGTCTCGGCGACTTGCGGCCCCGTGGCGCAGCAAGACTTTCCTCCAAACTTCGAGACTTGATCCCCACACAGTATGACCCGGCTGTGGAGGCAAAAACTGCGACGGCTCCGATTCGAGGTGACGGAGGCCATCTTCGCGGCGGATCAAAGCGCGGTGGTTCAAGGCGAGGTCGAGTCGGTGGAGCTTTGGACTTGATCTTGACTGATGAACTTAGAGTTGATGAAGATTCTTTCGTGTTGGCTCTTGTGGATCCGGCGGACCGTAAGCTTCTCGATTCCTAGGAGAGATCCCTTTAAAAACATAATACCACCGTACGCTGGCCGCACGGTGGGCGCCAACTGTCGCTAGAAGGAGGGACAACTATCGTGGATTTTTCACGGCAGATGTCCGGGTGAGCGGACTTAGGTTTGGGGCAAAAGCGCAACTATGTGACGGCTTGAAGGGGTTGGTCGGAATCGAAAGACGCGAGTTTACCCAGGTTCGGCCCCTCTAGATGAGGTAAAAGTCTACGTCCTGCTTGTCTGGTATTGATCATGAAGAAGATCTCTTGGTTACAAGGGTGTTGTCTTGCTACCTCTTAATCTCAAGAGCCTCTATTTGTCTATCTCTAATCTCTTCAACTTGTGAACTTGTCTCTCTAAGGGCACTCTATTCCTCCTTATATAAGTGGAGATGGTAGGTTTACAAATAGAGTCCTACTCCCAGTAGGACTAGGACTAGTCTTTCACGAATCCTACTCCAGGTCTTGTTTCTCTTTTAAGGGAATCCTCTCTCCTTTGGGCCTTCTCTTGTGAGTCGCCAGGCGTCGGCTTGCATGCCGGGTCTTGCGCCTGGTCATCCTGCGACCCGCCTGCCGGGCCACCAATAAAACGTCATGTCTTGACCAGGTCTCCTGTGAGTCGCCAGGCCGGGTCATATCGCGGGGTATATACCCGACACCGTCCATCCGGCCTCCTTGGTGTCCGGGCGGGGGATTGTCACTTGGTCTTTAGTGGCCGAAGCGTTAGCCTCGGCCATGGTGATATCTCCCTCGCCCCTGTGTCTGCCTCCATTGGAGTAGGCTGGGACGACACCTCCAGGGCGTCCTTCGTAGCGCCTGGAGTGGTGGGGTGCGAGGCGTCCCTGCTCTCTGCCAGTTCGGCAGGCGAGGTCTCCCCATCTGATACCACCTCAGTGGGGATGACACGCGGGGGGTTGTAGGACCAATAACCTACGTATTAGCAAACTCTGAATTTACTAGTTATAGGAGGGAGGGTCTTCGGATCCTAACCTAGATGGAGGGGGCTTGACCCTTAGGCTCCTTCGTGAAACCTCCTCGGGGTCTTCGGACGAGGAGCTCGAGTCCGAGGTATCGTCGGACAGAATCATCCGCACTTGTCATGCCCTCTTCGTGGCAGCAGAAGCTACCTGCCTCGGGGCGTCCAAAGACGTCGTTCTCTTCTTGGCGTGGGGGAAATTGCCTCCCCCTCACTCTCGACCTCCTCCTCCTCTTCTTCCTCCTCTTCGGCCTCCTCTTGATTTGAGGAAGCAGGTGTGTCTTTGGATGCAGCATCAGGCTGGTCCTTGATGCGAAGGCTAGCCTGACTTGGTTTCTTCTTCTCCTCCTTCTTCGTGGGAGCCCCGTAACGCTTCTCCACGAGCATCCTGGCTAGCATCCCGGTCCTCTCATCTTCGGGCTGAGGAGCCGGACTGCTGATGTTGATGGCTTTCTTTAGCCAACTCTGCATAAACAGATCGGACAAAGGGTTATATATCTTCTATGTTATAAGGTCGGCCAAGCTAGGGTGTATCGTACCTCGAAATCTGGCTTGGTGGCGTGCAGGCCCTTATCCTCCTCCTTGCCTGGCTAGCTCTTCATTGATTTGAAGAACGCCTTCCACAGCTTCTCCCGCATAGTGCGGAAGAGGTTCCGGACTATGGGCTTGGCTTCGAGTTTCCAAGCCCACAGAGGAGTGTCCCGACGCTGGTAGGGGAGGATGCATCTTTGGAGCATCACCTGGACCACATCGGGAAGCGTGGTGTTGTCCTCGACCAAGGAACGGATGCGCTTCTACCGATTGGTTGCCTCCTTGCTCGACCCCCAGGTGAGGCCCTTTTCAAGCCAGGAAGCCAATTGGGTCGGGGGACCGGATCTGAATGCGGCGGCGGGGTGCTGACCTCCTTCTTGTGGTTTCGTGACATAGAACCAGTCCTTTTGCCACCCATTGATGGTGTCGATGACGGCCACCCGATGCGGGTGAGTTTGCCGATAACGGCCCCGCCGCAGTCGGCCTTCTTGCCGCCGACACACTTCGGCTTGATGTTAAATACCTTCAGCCAGAGCCCAAAATGCGACTCGACATGCAGGAAAGCCTCGCAGACGAGGATGAAGGCTGAGAGGTGCATGATGGAGTTCGGTGGGAGGTCGTGGAAGTCGAGGCCATAGAAGAACATTAACCCCCTGACAAAGCGGTGGAGGGGGAAGCTCAACCCCCTGATGAAGTGGGGGGTGAACACCACCTGCTCGCCTGGCTTGGAGTGGGGATCACTTGGCCATCCTCCTCCGCGCAATGACGGATGTTGGTGGAGAGGTAACCGGCCTTCTTGAGGTCGATTATGTCTTGATTGGTGACCATGGAAGCTTCCCACTAGCCATTGGAGCCCGCCATTGCTGAGCTTGGGAGTGAGGGTGGAGAAACCTGGATCTGTTCTCTCGAGGCGCAAGGGAATAGGAGGCAGAGAATTCGAATGGAGAGCATGAAGGGCCTTTGGGGTTTTCTTTCTCCTTTTATGAGGTATGCCGATTCAGGCTCCCTTGCTGCACCGTGAATCCCTCCACTTCCCGATACGCGCGAGCCTTTGTCAGCGCGTGATTACGTATATCCTATATAAAATGGGACACGATCGACATGTTGATGGATCGTGTGGATGGAACGGCCTCAAACTGTGCATCGAGTGCCTACAACCGGCCTATCAATCGTGGAGGGTTATGACCTTTCATCAGAAAGGTCGTCAGGAAACATTACCTTTTTTTCCTGACGCTTGGCCTTCAAAGCCAACTTATTTCACAGAATTCAGATGTGCCACTATGCGGAAAACTACTTATCATCGGAGGCCGAACTATGGTTCGGCGGGAAGGAACTCACCTCGCAAGCCGAAGACTCTGTTTGCAAAGCTATTGGAGCTGAAGACTCTTGGCGTTGGAGGCAAGTTCGGGGGCTACTGAGGGAGTCCTGGATTAGGGGTCCTCGGATAGCTGACCTATTCTTTATGGGCCGGACTGTATGGGCTACCCGAACACCGGATGATTTGAAGGCCCAGTTTCCAGGATCGAAGCTTCAAGGAGCACGGCTTGCACTCCATGTTTGATGTAGTAATAGGCATGTTTATTTCTTTAGGCATGTAACCGACCATGTGTAAACCCTAGGCCTCCTCGGATCTATATAAGCCAGACGGTTTTAGGGTCTAGAGACAGAACAACTCATCTAGGGTTAGACATACGATCTCGAGGTAGATCAACTCTGTAACCCGTTACACCATCAATACAATCAAGCAGGACATAGGGTATTACCTTCATTGAAGGGCCTGAACCTAGGTAAACTTGTGTCCCCTTCGTCTCATGTTACCATCGATTCTAGTCTCACAGTTCGGGACCCCCTACCCGGGATCTGCCGGTTTTGACACCGACAGTTTCCGTGACGAACAGCTAGCTACAATAAGTGTCTCACACAACACTTGGTATGTTGATTATGCTAATTACATTGTCGCTAAATATATACCACCTACCTTTACATATCAACAAAAGAAAAAAAATCCTTCTATGACTGGAGACATTACTTTTGGGATGACCCACATCTTTATAAAGAAGGAGTGGATGGTACTATTAGACGTTGTGTACCTGAGCATGAACAGGAATGAATCCTACGGAAATGCCATTCTGAAGCTTATGGAGGACATCATGCGGGAGATAGAACTGCTCAAAAGGTATTGCAATCTGATTTTTATTGGCCTACTCTCTTCAAGGATGCCCATAAGTTTGTCTTGTCTTGTGATAAATGTCAAAGTATTGGTAATATCGGTAAGCGTCGGGAAATGCCTATGAATTATTCACTTGTTGTTGAACCATTTGACATATGGGGATTTGATTATATGGGACCGTTTCCTTCCTCTAACGGATACACTCATATTTTAGTTGCGGTTGATTATGTCACTAAGTGGGTAGAAGCTATTCCAACTAGTAGTGTTGATCAACACACCTCCATTAAAATGCTTAAAGAGGTTATCTTTCCGAGGTTTGCAGTCCCTAGGTATTTAATGACTGATGGTGGTTCACACTTTATTCGTGGTACTTTCTGTAAGATGCTTGCTAAATATGATGTTAACCATAGAATTGCATCACCCTATCATCCTCAATCTAGTGGTCAGGTAGAACTTAGCAATAGAGAAATAAAATTAATATTGCAAAAAACTGTCAATAGGTCTCGTAAGAATTGGTCTAAGAAATTAGATGATGCACTTTGGGCCTATAGAACGGCTTATAAAAATCCTCTGGGTATGCCTCCATATAAAATGGTGTACTCCCTCTGCCCAGTGAAAATTGTACATATAGAAATTTTAGGATAATATGTGGAGTGAGGTAAAAAATGCATTGGAAAGGTGCAAGCCATCATCTCTCTCCTCTTTAATTACCTAACCCCCAATGAGCTTAGTGTATGTAGAAATTAAGGAGACCATGTGTAGAATGTTATTGGTCTTGATTATCGTGTGATGAGAGAGAAGCATTTTTTTACTTTAAAATGCATTGGAAAGATAGAAGTACACACTTCTATGGACAAATTTTAAAGCCAAACGTACACTTTTCACCGGATAGAGGGAGTATGGAAAAGCTTGTCATTTACCTCTAGAACTAGAACACAAAGCATTTTGGGAAATCAAACAGCTCAACTATGATTTCAAAGTTGCCGGTGAGAAGAGGCTATTTGATATTAGCTCACTAGATGAATGGAGAACCCAAGCGTATGAAAATTGTAGGGTATTCAACGAAAAGGTAAAAAGATGGCATGACAAAAGAATTCAAAAGTAGGAATTCAAAATAGGAGACCATGTTATTTTGTTCAACTCTCATTTATGATTTTTTGCAGGAAAGCATCTCTCCAAATGGGAAGGTCCATATATTATCGAAGAGGCCTATCATTCTGGAGCTATCAAGATTAATAATGTCGAAAGTACTAACCCCAAGGTGGTCAATGGACAAAGAATTAAGCACTATCTCTCAGGTACGCCTATTAACGTTAAAAGCAATGTTATCCAAACCATGACACCAGAGGAGGACATAAAAGAAACCTTTCGGAACACTCCAGAACTCTTAAAAATAGGGGGGGTGATTCGGTAAGTAAATGGACTCTAAAAAATCCGCAAAAATATTTTCTGTCAGTTTTGGAATATGTTAGAATTTTGGAAATAAAGAAATGAACCGGAAGGTGATCAAGGTGAGCACGATACACTAGGGCATGGTAGGCACCCCTGGCCACGCCCTAGTGGGTTGTGCCCACCTCAGATGCCTTCCCAACTCCGTTTTCCTTCCAAATACTTGTTTCCCAAGAAAAAAATTCTCTATATATACCCCTCGATTGTTTTGATGACCGCATCGTAGAAAATCATCAGTTCTTGTTCCTTGTTGTTTTTGTATCAGATTTTTCGAATCAGGCACCATGTCTTCCCCCTCTTCTAACAATGTGGAATAAGATGCTTGGCTAATTAAGATAGAGCTGAAGAGGGAGGAGCCGGAAGAAGTCAACAAGGGAGACAAGGGCAAGGAGGCCATGGTGGATCAACCCCGTGAAGGAGAGCGACCCACAGGCATGGTGGAAGAGGAAGAAGAAGATATACTTTGGCCTTACTATCCTCATTTCACCCATCTTGAAATTGAAGCTTTCAGAGCCTTCGAGGAGGTTCGTGTTCAGAATAAATACCTCACCCATGAAAATCTTCTGCTAGAGGAGCATATCACCACCCTCAGGAGCGTCATCCGCAAATTGAAGTACTTATTGGAGCTGAAGTGTGATGCCTTACCACCACCTTCTCCATCATCACCACCAAAGGATACTTGAGCACACGGGTATGGGAACTCCCCTTGGCTTAAGCCAAGCTTGGGGGAGGTGCCCCGGTATCGTATCACCACCACTTTTATTCGCCTTTACCTATTTTAGTTCGATCCTTAGTTTCCCTTTGCTTTAGTTGAATAAAAGTTTAGCATGATCTATTTTCGTGTGTTAGTTTTGTGGCCTATATATATATGTAATCGAGTGAAACTTATATAACAAAGTTAGTTTTAGTTTTTGCCTCTTTACTTTCTGGTTGCAATCAAATAAATGAAAAATAAATCATATGCTAATCTTATGGTGAGTAATGACATCACATAAGGAAAAGTATAAGTAGTAAAATTTATTGGAGATTGAGAAACATAGCAGTTATATTGTCATAGATCCTTTAACATGTGGTGCTTGCCCAATATCTTTGCTAGCCAAAAAATTTGCACTAAGTAGAGATACTAGTTGTGCATCCAAAAACCCAAACCAAACTCTTTCTTTCAGTGTCCACCATACCTACCTATGGATTGAGAAAGATCCTTCAAGTAAGTTGTCATCGGTGCAATAAGGCAATAAAAATTGCTTCTAAAACTGTTTTGATCAATTAGTGTAAGAGAAATTTGAGCGTTATACGAACTTATGATGGCAAAGTAATAAAAGCGACGGACTGCATAATAAAGGTTGCTATCATAGAGGGAAATATAGTGTGACGTTCTTTTACATTAAGGGATTGGGCATACAAATCAATAAGCGCATGACAACCTCTGCTTCCCTCTGCGAAGGGCCTATCTTTTACTTTTATGCACTTACTTTTATGCAAGAGTCAAAGTATTCTTCCCAATTCCCTTTTTACTTTTTACTTTTGCAAGCATCATGTGGTGAGGAAAGATCTAGGCACATATAGACAATTGGATATGGGTGGGCATGAATTATTTTTCTTGGCATCACCTTTGAGGTGAGTGAGTTGGGAGGCGAAACTATAAGTCCTATCTTCCTACGTGTCTTGTTGAAACTTTTTGTTCAGGGCTATGCCGTGAGTGATAGCAATCATAGAAGACTAAATGATAGTAGAGTATGTGGACTTGCCCAAAGGCACCGACATTAGACCCTTCCTCAAAATATGATGAATTGTAGTTGAAAAGTTAACTGAGAACATAGTTTGTTGGTTTCCAATAAGGTTTATGCTTCATACTTCTATGTTGTGATGAATTGTTACTTGTTCATGAGAAGCCTTATGATAAAAATGTATTGAAATAAGTTCTTATGTTAGAGTTTGTTGATGTTATGTTAATAAGCATGATGCTTCTATGTCTGTATTTTGTTTTTGTCGACACCTCTCTCTCAAACCATGTGGACATACTTTTCAATTTTGGCTTTCGCTTGAGGACAAGTGAGGTCTAAGCTTGGGGGAGTTGATACGTCCATTTTGCATCATGATTTCCTACTATTATTTACTTTGTTTTGGTGAATAATAATGCTTAGGGGAGTGATTCCAATGCCTTTTCACTCATAATATGCAAGGTTTACACAAAGAGGGAGAATACCGGCAGCTGGAATTCTGGACACAAGAAAAGCACGTCAGAGATACCTATTCTGCACAACTCTAATGAAGCTGAAAATTTATGGAGATTATTTTTGTATTTAATAAAAATTACTGGATTTTAATACTACCGGAGGAGGGCCCCCAGGTGGGCACAACCCACCATGGCGCGCTAGGCCGCCCTGATCGCGCCCTGATGGGTTGTGCCCAGCCTGGCCCACTTTCGGTGCCCATCTTCTGGTATATGGTCACTCTTGACCTAGAAAAGATCAGAGGAGGAATTTCGGGATGAAGCGCCGCCGCCTCGAGGCGGAACTTGGGCAGGAGCACTTTTGCCCTCTGGCGGAGCGGTTCCGCCGAGGGAACTTCCCTCCCGGAGGGGGAAATCGAAGCCATCGTCATCACCAACACCCTTCTCATTTTTGGGAGGCCGATCTTCACCAACATCCTCAACAACGCCATCTCCTCTCAAACCTTAGTTCATCTCTTGTGTTCAATCTTTGTACCGGAACCTCAGATTGGTACCTATGGGTGACTAGTAGTGTTGATTACCTTGCGTAGTTGATTACTATATGGTTTATTTGGTGGAAGATTATATGTTTAGATCCATTATGCTATTCAATACTCCTATGATCTTGATCATGAATATTATTTGTGAGTGGTTACCTTTGTTCTTGAGGTCACGGGAGAAGTCATGTTGCGAGTAATCATGTGAATTTGATATGTGTTTGATATTTTGATGATATGTATGTTATGATTCCCTTAGTGGTGTCATATGAATGTCGACTACATGACACTTCACCATTCATGGGACTAAGGGAATGCATTGTGGAGTAGTTATTAGATGATGGGTTGTTAGAGTGACAAAAGCTTAAACCCTAGTTTATGCGCTACTTCGTAAGGGGCTTATTTGGATCCATATGTTTAATGCTATGTTTAGACTTTGTCTTAATATTTTTCTTGTAGTTGTGGATACTTGCGAGGGGGTTAATCATAAGTTGGGTGTTAGTTCAAGTAAGTATAGCACCTTACTACTGGTCCACCCACATATCAAATTATCAAAGTAGCAAACACGAATCAAACCAACATGATAAAATTGACTAGACGAAATTCCCATGTACCCTCAAGAACACTTTGACTATTACTAGTGATTATTTTGGCTTGTCCTTTGCCTCAAAAGGATTGGGATACCTTTCTGCACCTTCTTTACCGCTATCATTACTTGCGCATTACAAATTACCTTGCTATCAAACTATCTGTTACCTACAATTTCAGTGCTTGCAGAGATTACCTTGTTGAAAATCGCTTGTCATTTCCTTCTGCTCCTCGTTGGGTTCGACACTCTTACTTATCAAAAGGACTACGATTGATCCCTGTACTTGTGGGTCATCAGTCAACAAGACTATTTTCTAACATTCACTACTACAGGAAGGTCCTAAGACGATACATGTATCTGAGACCCTTCCACCAAGCTGTGTGCAAAGCATGAATCACAAACGGTATAGTTCTAGCTCCATCGTCAAAAATGTGAATTGTGTGCGATGATGGATCCATCAAATATGATTTAGAAAAGAGTTGCATGTGTGATATGTAGCAAACAATTGGTCCATACGAACGATTTGCGATGAGCCAACATAAAGCAAATGGTTAACCAAATACAAATGTGTGCGATGTACGAAATACATTTCACTCGGATAAAATTGTTTGCGTTGATGTCATGGGTTGTCATGGCAAGTGTCCTCATGAGAGAACTTAGTTGCGAGGCCATGGCATCCAGGCGAATCCTTGTAGGGTGTTGATCGGAACGAGAGATATGGATTTACCCAGGTTCATCCCCTCTGGTGAGGTAAAATCCTACTCCTGCTATGCGTTGCTTATTGATGCTCAGATATCAATTACAAGGGTTGCTTTCGCTACCTATCTCTTGAGATCTCTAACTTGGATATGTCCTCGTGGTCGCCCGGGTCTTGGTCTTATATAACGAGTCAAGCCTCCGGGGTTACAATGAATCCAGGTCTTGCATGTCACCTCCTCTTGATCGGAGTAGGTTTCCTAAGCCGACACTACGAGACTCGACACAATCCAGTTCCCTGAGCCGGCCCATAATCCTAAGCAGGCCCAAAGATCTTTATGGTGTAATTTTGGCAGATTGTGGGGTCTTGCCCTCCATGCGCCGGCTTACTCCCAGGCCCATGTAACGTGAGCCGGCTTATGTTGGAGAAATATCCCCAACATTAGCCCCCGGGTTACCATGGACACATCCATGGCAAGTTAAATACTTAGGTATATTTGCTTGTTCCGCCTGGATCCTCCCGTAGTGACGTTTCATAAGGTCATAACAAAATCTAGCATGTGATCTGGAATAGTGATATCCATATCTCCATAAATCTATGATATCTCACCTTTGTTGGGATAACGCCTCGGTTTTAACACCCTAGCCTTATAAATAGGCAAATGGGGCTCGAGGTCATTTTCTCCTCCTTCATCTCCGCCTCTTCTTCTTCGTCCTCAGAGCGCCTGACGAGTGCAAATGCCCCCGACGTTCCCAGACCGAGCTTGTCGTCACCCTCGCCATTAGACACACTTATGGGCAGGCCAGAAACTGCCCGCAAATGTGAGCACGTCATCCTTTGCTCGTCAGATATGTATGTTCTTCCTCGAATCCAACCTAGTTAGTGCATTAGGTCTTGAGTTCTTCACTGTTCCCTGAGTTCTTCGGGTTCTTTGGTCTTCTTTGATTCAAACATGTGGGGACCCCGACTTGTAAGTCGTGATCAACGAAAGCACGTGTACAGTGATCCTAGAGATCAATGCTCACTGAACACATAGAAGCTGAATAACAAGAGTCTTACATCCTTACATATTGTCTTACACAAATAAAGACCACGGAGGTCAAGTTTTACATAGACAGGGCCGCAAGAGCCAAACACTTAAGCATAACAAACAACGGAAATCTTGATCGAAAGCGTGAACCCATGCCATCTGCCTTAAACCTACATGAATTTTAACTAGGAAGCATCCTAGTTCGCATGTTCGTCACCAACGAACTCTTCACCGTACTCCTGTTCTTCCATGCCTACCCAATTAAATAACTAGTGGCAAGCCAATGAGTACTTTGAATGTATTTGCAAGCAACCCAAGTTGTGGAACAAGGCATAAAAATGCATGATATAGCACTAAGTAGGTAAGTTTGCAGAAAGCTGATTTTAAGTGCAATGATATGATCAAGTAGCCGGAATAAGCATGCATCAATTTTTAACGAGACTCATGTGAACAATCACAGTTATCATTATAAGCGGGGGTTGAACATCTCATGTTCACCATCATGCCAAGTCATCGGACTTAGCTCAAGTATCACCTTCATAACCAACACACTCACACCGAGTTGATGAAAACCCAGGACATAGTTTAAGGAGCACCACCCAAGTATACTGGACAGTGGACATGGCTATTCGAATAGTTTCACACTCTACAGAGGTTGCACACTTTACCCATAAGACTCGGGGAACTTCCATGTCACCCACGACTCGCAGTATTCAAAATAACCGAGGTGAGCACCCAAACAATGCCTTTCCCCTAGCGATACTAAACAAAGAGTCCACTCGATTGGTACACATCCCACATGATGTACATCACACGTAGCATCCATGCAGGGACCAACGGTGTGCCTGGTGCCTGGTGCCTGTGAAGACAGTGCGTGATCGTCCATACCGGCACGACCCCGTATCGAGAGTGACCATGCCACTCCCGCCACTAGTAATGCGGGCTCCATGCTAGTACCCACCAAAGTAATCAACAAAGACCCATCCCATAAGAGGTATCGTGGTTGTGCATGTAAGGATGGGACGGTCGACAAATCTTAAATCTATCAGTTTTCGAAAACACACACACTCACTTGCTCCGGTACACCACTTCTTTCTAAAGTGGTTACCCAACTCATCATCATCTCCCTCGGGCATTGGTGGCACCCGATGGGGTTTTTGAAAAGACTTTGAAATCATTTGTTTGTTTCCATCACCATGCATAATCCCGATCCCACTTGCGTAGCATCTACTAGCATCATATCTACTCCCACCCACACAACCCTCATAAGGATGGTAGGGTCATGCACGATGCAAGTATCAATGGTAAAAGTAATGGAGGCATCCCACCGAAGTGGTCACCACATCACATGACCAACAACAAGGAGTAAGGTTCTATATGACGTGCATGAAAATGGTGTCTTAACATGGTCAAACGGCTGCTTGCCTGGCTCAACAAAGTCTTCGGGGTCTTCAAAGTCTTCGGGGCCAACTCCCTCGTCAATAGAGCAATCTATCATCGCAGTAAATAACGGGAATAATAAGCATCACACAAAAACAGAGCACAAAAATCTACTAATAAAATGCTACCCTACTCTGATAAATACTACAAACTATTCTAGGAATATTTGTCTAAGGTCTTGGGGTGTAAAAGGTTTTCAAAACTATTTAAAACAGAGGCTAAAAATGCCAAATAGGGGTTTTAAATTGAAACAGTACATAAATGGTTTTCAAATATTTTTACAATTGGCACTATAAAATTCTATAGAATATTACCATATTTGTGGTGGAAAAATATTTGGAATAGGACAAACATTAAGCTCTATGGGATTTTAGGAAAACTGGACTAAAAGAAAAATAAAAAGAGGCCTCAGAGCCAACCAGGCTAGAACAGACCTAGTTGGGCCGGCCTATGGCCGAGCCAGGCCGGGGCGCACGTGTTGTCTGGGTTCAAACCCGACAGGCAGGCCCCAAGCACCAGTCTCACAAAGAGGGAGAGAGAGACGACAGGATGATAGGTGGGGGCCACCTATCATCTCCTTCCTCTCAACAAGAAGGGGGCGGCTCTCACCTGCGGCGAAGGAGGGCATGACGAGGGGAGCTGAGGGAAAGGACGTACCCAGCATTGACCCTCCGTTCCTCCAGAGGTGGAGGGGACGCCGGAGGCTCTCGGTTTCGCCGGCAATGAAGAAGTACGGCGGATCCGCTTCGGGAGGAGATCGCCGGTGGTGTTCCTCTACTGGAAATGGACAGGGAGGAAGGGGGAAAGGGGTAGGGGGCCTATGGGCTCGATGGTGGTGAGAGGAGCGTCGGAGCGGGCCTGTGTCCCGAGATCGACGGAGCTCCGTGTGGGGACCCCGACTCATAAGTCGTGATCACCGAATGCACGTGTACAGTGATCCCAGAGATCAATGCTCACTGAACACACAGAAGTTGAATAACAAAAGTCTTACATCCACATTTAGCGTCTTACACAAATAAAGACCATGAAGGTCTAGTCTTAGATAGATAGGGCCACAAGGGCCAAACACTTAAATAGAACAAGCAACGGAAATCTTGGTCGAAAGCATGAACCCATGCCATCTGCCTTAACCTACAGGCATTCTGACTGGGAAGCATCCTAGTTCGCATGTTCGTCACCAACAAACTCTTCAACATACTCCTGTTCTTCCATGCCTGGCCAATTAAATAACCAGTGGCAAGCCAATGAGTACTTTGAATGTACTCGCAAGCAACCCAAGTTGTGGAACAAGGTAATAATGATGCATGATATAGCACTAAGTAGGTAATTTGCGGAAAGCTAGCTTTAAATACAATGACATGATCAAGTAACTAGTAAGCATGCATCAACAATAGGAATATATCCATATGAACAAGTTATAGATATCATCATAAGTAGGGGTTGAACACCTCATGTTCATTCATCATGCTAAGTCATCGGACTTAGATCACTTCCCATGCTAAGTCATCGGACTTAGCTCAAGTACCATCTTTGTCTCCAACACACTCACACACCAGTTTGTGAAAACACTTGGACGTAGCACAAGAGCATTCATCCAACTGTCTTTGACCGTGGACACGGCTATTCGAATAGTTTTACACTCTGCAGAGGTTGCACACTTTACCCACAAGACTTGGGGAACTTCCATGTCATCCATGACTCGCGGTATATAACATACCCGAGGTAAGCACCCGAAAAATGCCTTTCCCATGGCGATACTAAACAAAGAGTCCACTCGTTGGTGCCATCCCTCATGATATACATCACTCATATCATGCATTAGAGCACGCAATGGTGTGCCCAGTGCATGTAAAGACAGCGCATGGCCTTCCACTTCCAGGACGACCCCGTCGCCAGAGTGACCACTTCACCCTTGCCACTAGTAATGTGGGCTCCTTGCTAGCACCAACCATAGTACTCAACAAAGCCCCATTGTTAAAGCCCAAGTGTTGTCCCTACCTTTTATGGCATGTATCCCATTGTATGAACCTTGTGTCATGAGCTATGATATGAATTGCACTTTGTTATCCATGAGTTTTTTTGCATTCATGCATCATATCATCCATCATAGCATTCATCTGCCATGCTGGTTTTTCTTGTGTCTTTGAATGATGTGGTGGTTGTGAGTGTGACATGAGTTGTGATGTGGTTTGTTAGTGGTTGGATCATGTGTGCAAAACCCCTTCATTTCCCTCTCTTTCTTTTCATTCAAAAACCCAACCTAATGCCTTTTATTTCCATGTTATTTTCATAGCAGAATTAACTTGCAAATTAAAATGTTTAAAAATGTTAAAGAGGTAGCCCTATTCATATTAATAATTTAGAGTGTGGTTCTTTTGATGTTTGGGGTTTGTATGATTTTGTGTTTAAATAAAACAGGGGTTGTTATTTTAAAATATTTAAATTTACTTGCCCTAAAAATTGTCTCAACATTTTATATAAATAGTGCATATTATTATTATTTTTCTTCACAAAATATTGTGTTTGCACCAGCCCCCTTTTATTTTTCTCTGGGCTTTTTCTTTTGTGTTGATGTGTTTTAAAAAGGTTGAAACCTTTTCTGTTTTGTTTTGTGAGAGAGAGAGAGAGTAGAGTGGGCCTTCCCCCGCGGCCCAGCCCGCACGAGAGAACGGTCACCTGCTCCCGTCCCCTCCTCCGTCAGGTTCAGTGAGGGAAGTCGCGTCCGCCGTCACCTTTCCGTCGCCGTCGCCGTCAGCTCGTGCCTATTTAGCCTCCACTCGGCGTGCGTGCTCCCTCGCCTAGGGTTCCTCTCCCCCCTTCGTTGCTGCAGCGCCCATCTCCTCCTCCATCTCTCTCCCTCCCCGCTTCTTTTCCCCTATCAGGTAAGCTTTAGAGTGCAGTGAGGTTTAGAGAGTAGTCGTCGGTGACCAGCTCATCGCCTACGTCGAGCCTCGTGTCAACCATGGCGTCCAGGAGCTCGAGGGTGTTCCCTGCATTTGATCCCCGCCGCTAGGAACCCCGGAGAGGCTCTACACCATCGACCTCGTCTTCATCTTCGTCGATGACGTCCGCTGCTTCCTCTTCGTTGTCGCCACGTCTTCTTCCCCTCCGTCGACTCCTTCTCCTCCGGTTTGTCGTCGTCTTCCCCTCGGTGAGCAGTTGGTCCCCGCAGCCTCTTCTTCCCCGTGTAGGCGCTGTTTAGCTGCCGCCGCCGTCTGTCGCCGCCGTCCGCAAGGCGCATGCCTGTCACCCGCCTCCTTCCTCCTCACTGCGAGGTGAGCAGGGGAATGGAACCGTGGATGTCCCCTGGTGCATGAGAGCCGCTTGTGTCGCTAGATTCGCCGTGGGTTCGTCGGAATCGCTGTCTGGTTGCCGCCGTCGTGTGCGCTGTCGAAGGTGTCAAAAACCTTCAGTTTTGTCAGTTAAGTTGTGTGTGGTATTAGTGGAGCAAAGACCCTCCTCGGTTGTCGATCCGCAGTCATAGCAGAGTGGTTGGAGTCGGGTGAGATGACCAATAGGTCATGGGCTCGAGCCCGAGCCTCCCCTCATTTTTGGTTGTTTTTCTTTTTGCTTTGTTTTATTTTGTCTTCTCTCTTTTGTATACATGTGTGTATGTATGTATGTGTAGGGATTTGATTTCCTTTTTTTCTCTGTTGTTTGAATGTATGTGTGTAGGTCCTTTCATATATATGGAGGCATATGTATGTATGGATGTGTTTGTGTGTGTGCATGTGCCACATAGTGTGGTGCATACACATGCATGTGAGTATGTGAGCTTGTGTGTGTGTTACCATACACATGTACATGTGCATATATGCATTGTGCATATATGCATGCATATGTGTGTGGATGACCACCCACACACATGAGCTTGTGTATGTGAGTTTTGTGCCTACTGCACTTGTGAGAGTGGGTGTGTGTGTGCCATGTGCTTATGCATATCTGGCCATGTGAGTAAGTGTGTGGATGACACCCCCCCCCCTCTTGGGTGGTATGGTCATGAGTGAGATTGTGCTCATATGCCCATAGGCATATGGAGCATGTGTGCGTGTGCTTGTAGTGTGGTGTGGTAGAGTGTATGTGTGAGTGTAGGGGACTAGTGGGTTTCCCCACTTGACCTACCCCTTTGTTGTCATGCTTGTTAGTAGGTTTATTTGTGTTTGCCATGTTAAGCTAAGATCCTAAACCTGGTTATGATCATGTTGCTTTTGTCCATCTAGATCTATATGTCACTTATGAAATAGGTGGTAGTTTTGCTATCTTGCTTGTGCTTTGTTTCTTCACATGATCATATGAGTATGACACATTCTTTTGGGGTAGAAAGAGCCAATGAATCCATTGGTGCTTTCAGATTTCACTTTTGACCAAGTTCATAAAACTGTCATTTTCAGCTGTAATGCTACTTTGTCATTTTTGCATGATTTAATTTTTGCTTGCTTTGGGGCATGTGCCAACTAGGAAGTGCTAGTGTTTTATATCTATTATGCCATGGAATTTTTTTTTAACATGAGAATCATCCATACAAGTGGGAACCATGCTATTAAGTAGCCAACTTAATGTTTCTATTTCAGCATGCTAAAAACTACCAAGTCTGAGAATCTGCTGTTATTTTTATGCCATGTAGAGTGGATGGTATCTTGTGATGTGTTGTGAATTTGAGCATGCTCAATGCTAGTGTTTTGGAGTAGATGTTGTCTACTATCATCTTGTTAATTTTCATGCAAAGAGGTGGTCTCTAACATATTTTACTACTGCTGTCAACTTGCTACTTTATTAACTCAGATTCCAGAAAAAACTGTTATTTTCACTAAGTCCCAGAAAACTGTTTCATCATGTCAACTTGATAGCTTCATGCTTACTGATGTATGCCTCCTATGTAGATTGTGTAGTTGGATAAGTTGATGCATTTGTTATGTAGTTTCTGTCAGTACCTTGCTTGTGGCTGTAGGATTCCTGTAGCTCAAGTTGTGGGCTGTGTAAGTTGCTATGTTGCTGTTTTGTGGCAGATTGTGGGTTTTATTGTTTTGTGAGTTGTGGGAGATATACTCCATGGAATTTATTGATTTTTGAGTATATTGTGGTTGGTTTTTCATTGCCTAACCAGTGGATACCTTGGAATGCCAAGAATTAGCCCATGCCTTTGTTGTCTTGTGTTTTGCCTCCGTACCTTGTCGTGAGCGTACCGTGAGAACCGTAACTCCGTTTCTTGCGTTCTTTATATGCATTTCTATCGATTTTGCATGATGCGTCCATATTTGCCATGTTCATGTATGTTTAAATAACTCAACATCAGGTTCTGTTGGGGATATAGTACCGCGATATGACCCGCCTAAAGGGCTCCGGGTTATACCTGACGGCTTGTGAGCCGGCCCAAGAATGAGCCGTGAGACTTCGGCCCAGGAAGATAGGCGGCTCATGGCGTGGGCCGCCAGGTGGCCCAGACAGAGAAGACCCGGGTGCGTAAGCTTCTCGGAGGTAACTTGGCAGAGAAGGTAGCGGAAGACTCAGATAGACAATGAGAGTCGGTTACAACTTGTATGACCCGGAGTATTTACCTCCGATATAAAGATAGACCCGGGGCTACTTACTGGGGGGTGATCGAGAACTAGGTCAAGCTTAGCTCCCTTGTAATCGATACAAACAAGCAATACAAGTACAAGCAGGACATAGGCTATTACCTCGCCTTGAGGGGCCGAACCTGGGTAAACATGTGTCCTTCGTCCTAGCCAACCCCTTTGAGTCCATCACGTTAGCGATGGCCTCGAATCCAAATCCGTTCATCCAGACATCTTCCATGATAAATCCATGATAGTTGGCACCCACTATGGGGCCTACGCTTGGTGGTGTTGAGTTGTCAAAGGGCTCTCTCCCGGAGCTCGAAGGATACGTGGTCGGAAGGATCAGCAAGAGTCGTCGTGGCCGGCTCTACATCGACGATGTCGGTTGGGGGCTTGATGCTGAGTCCATGGAGTATGGATTCCGGGTTCCATTCGGCAGGATCCATGTCTTCATCGGAAAGGTTGATGGATCTACACCCGTGCCGGACGTCTGCACCGACATCATCGAGCCAGCTCGGCGTCTGCAACCTACGCGTAACATGCATCCTACCCGTGCTAATCCGGGTCAGAAGCATGTCTTCGTAGGCTTCACTCAAGGTATGGATCTGGAAGCTTCCGGATCACAGGAAACTCTCGTCTATTCAGAGGACGAATCTTCAAGTGGAGAAACGGAGTCGGTGTACCAGCTCCGCAACGGTGGCCTTGGGGGTTACAGCGACGTCTGCCTCGAGTCAGATTGGTCTAAGTCGGATGATCTTGGGCCTTCGGTTCATGTTGTTGTGTTCATGGTGGGGTCAGCCCCAGGCACGAGTAGTACAGCCACGGGAGCCGCAACCTCGGGCGATAATCCGCCGCCGCCGGCTCAAGTTCTTGTGGAGCTGGTGGACGAGCTAGCAGCTTTAATTGCCACTGAGGTGACACTAGATAATCAAGCAGCTCGGAATTTAGAGATCGCAAGGATCAAGGGCCGGATGACAGAGGAACGACAAAGGATGGCTGAGCTAAAGATCCAGATGGAAGAAGAGGCAGAACGTATCAAGCCAGATGTTTTCCATCTAGGGCTGGAGCAAATATCAGCAGCAGCGGTACATCGGAGGAGGTATCAATCCCGTCTACCAGAGCGCTATGAAGCAAGGAACCTCTTCAATACTCCTGGCGCGGGGCGAATAACAGACGCGCCCGAAAGCTTCCCGACGGAACGGCCGGCGACTCATCCGGCCCGACGTAACCAAGCTTCACCTAGGGGCTTTCCAACGCCGGTGGGTCATTATTCTAACCCGGCTGAGAATATGGTGGCAGCGGCCATCCAGCTTGAGACAATTCCTATCCCGAATGAAGCACCCTTTGCGGAGGATGTGTGGAATGCCATCGGGTACCTGCAGACGGCCGTGGCCCAGCAGGAGAAATATACTCACAGCCGGAGCTATATCTATTCAACCCCTCTCCCCAGTCGCAGCTTTAGCCGGTGCTACGAGTCACCAGCAGGTTCCAGCAGCAACCGGCACAGAGAGATTCCGACGGGTCACCGGCCGGGTAGAGACACGTCAGCATTTGTAAACCATGCAGGAAGCCCGCAAGAGGCGCCAGCTAGGCCGGCTTACCAGGAGCTCGTGCCTTCCGTTTCGGTAGGGGCAGGAGTAAACTCCAGGACGGTAGGGCTGTCGTGTTTTTCACCGGCTCTGCGGAGCGAACGGTTGCCGAAAGACTTCAAAGGGCCCCGCAAGGTCCCAAATTATACCGCTGATTTACCCCCGGAGGCCTGGGTGGAAAGTTATGAACTGGCCATGGAGATGCTGGATGTCAGTGAGGCGGTTTGTGCCAAGTATTTCGTCATGATGCTTGAAGGCCCGGCTCGCACGTGGCTAAAGGGGTTACCACCTAATACCATCAATTCATGGGCGGAGCTTAGGGCCCAGTTCATTAAAAAAATTCAAGGGACGTACAAGCAGCCTATGACCATTGCGGATCTTGATCAATGTGTCTAACAGGAGAACGAGTCGGCCCATCATTGGGTACGGCAGGTCTCGACAATCGTCCACTCGTCGGAGCAGATCACGGCGGCCCAAGCGGTGCTGATCTTGGAGAAGAACTGCCACTTTGTTCCTCTGAAGCAGAAACTTGGCCGGCTCAAACATACATGTCAGGACATGGGAGAGCTCATGACGGCTCTCACGAAATATGCCGACTCTGATAACACAAAGGATCCGGGTTCTAATGATGAGAAGGCTAGCCAAGGTAAGAAGAGCAATCAAGGCAAGGGTGCAGCAAACAATGGTAGCCAGAGCAAGCGTAAGAATCTAGAGGTCGGGTCAGAGCTGGTGGCTAATACAAACACCCAGCAGAATTACCCCAAAGGCAATAGGAGGTTCAGATCGTCCTTTGGCAAGGATAACTCTTCCTCGAACATGGAGGAGTTACTTAAGCGACCTTGTCCAAATCACAGTTTGCCTGATAAGCCGGCAAACCACACATGGGAGAATTGCAACTTCATGCAGAAGTACAAGCGGTATTTCACACAACCTAACAATCGAGATGGTGGCCCACACGGCGGCTCGGGACATGGCGGGTCAGGAGCTGGGTTTGGTTTCGGCGACTCAGGATCTAGTCGTCCGGGTCAGGATAATCGGGGGGGACACCAGCCGCATTCCGGTAACAATAATAATCAACAACAACAACAACGTAATCAGTCTAGTTATCAGAGTAATCCAAAGCAGCTCAGCTCCGGACAGTACCATGTTTTCACGACCAGCCTCAATAAACGGGACCAGAAGTTGCGTAAGCGGGCAGTTAATGCGGTTGCACCGGATCTTCCGTAGTACTTAAAGTGGTCGGAATATGACATAACATGGAGCCAAGAAGATCACCCGCCGCGTGTCGATGACCCGGGGCGGCTGGCTTTAGTTGTGCCCCCCCAGGTGGGCGGATATATGGTGAACAAGGTGCTTATGGATGGCGGCAGCAGCATAAACATCCTTTATTATGACACTTTCCGGCGGATGAAGTTGCTTGACAAGGATTTAAAACCTTCATCCACCGTCGTTCATGGGGTGGTGCCGGGTAAGTCGGTGTATCCGGTGGGAAGGATTTCGTTGGAAGTGGCTTTTGGCGATGAGTACAATTACAGGGTGGAATCCTTGTGGTTCGAGGTGGTCAAGATCAAGAGTCCTTATCATGCGTTATTTGGACGGCCGACTTATGCTAAGTTCATGGCTAGGCCCTGCTATGTTTATTTGCATCTCAAGATGCCTGGCTTAAATGGTACCATTACCGTTCATGGTGACCGAAATACGGCTATTGAGTGTGAAGAAGGAGATGTGGCTTATGCAGAGTCCAGTTGTGCCCAGGAGGAACTTAAGTTCTATAAGGAGAATGTTGATCCGGAGGATATGACCCCACTAAAAAAGCCCACCACGGAGGTTGAGCCACCCGTCAAGTTTTCAGCGGATGATACCAAGACAGTAGATTTCACTCCGGGCGACTTATCTAAGCAGTTCATCATTGGAGCTCACATGGATCCCAAATAGGAAAGCGCGCTCATCGAATTCATCCGTGAGAATCGGGACATCTTCGCATGGAAACCTTCTGACATGTCGGGTGTACCGAGAGAGTTCGTTGAGCACAACCTTAATGTGGATCCAAAGTTTAAGCCGATTAAACAGTTTTCGCGGTGGTTTAATGAGGAGAGGCGCAAGGCTATTGGGAAAGAAGTTGCCCGGCTTTTGGCAGCGGGTTTCATCGTTGAAGTTTTTCACCCAGAATGGTTGGCTAACCTGGTGCTGGTGCTCAAAAAGAATGGCACATGGCGTATGTGTGTGGACTACACGGACCCTAACAAAGCTTGTCCGGCCGATCCATTTTCCCTCCCTCGTATTGATCAGATCATCGATGCTACAGCGGGGTGTGAAAGTTTGTGCTTCCTGGATGCTTACTCAGGTTATCATCAGATGAAGATGGCGGTTAAAGACCAGGAGAAGACGGCTTTTATTACACCCTTTGGGGCGTTCTGTTATGTCTCTATGCCTTTGGGGCTCAAGAGTGCCCAGGCGACTTATCAACGATGCGTGCAGAACTGCCTTCATAGTCAGATTGGCCGTAATGTTCATGCTTTGTAGATGACATTGTGGTCAAATCCAGAAAGAAGGAGACTATCTTGGAGGATTTAAAGGAAACTTTTGATAATCTCTAGGTCTACAAGATGATGCTTAACCCGACCAAGTGTGTCGTTGGTGTTCCAGCGGGCAAGCTTTTGGGTTTCCTGGTCTCTGAGCGTGGTATCGAGGCTAACCCGGATAAAATCAAGGCTATTACCTCTCTGGGAGAGCCGGCTTGCATTAATGATGTTCAGCGCTTGGCAGGGTGGATTGCTGCGTTGAGCCGGTTCATAAGCCATCTTAGAGACAAGGCTATTCCTTTGTATCAAATGATAAAGAAGACAGACAAATTTGTTTGGAGCAAAGCGGTGGGTGAAGCACTTGAGGCGCTTAAAAAACAGCTCACTGAGACGCCAGTGCTGGCCGCTCTGGCTAAGAAAGAACCGTTACTCCTTTATGTGGCGGCTAATAACCGGGCAGTGAGTGCTGCAATTGTGGTCGAGCGCAAGGAGGCCGGGAAGGAGTACCCAGTGCAAAGAACGGTTTATTATATCAGTGAGGTCCTGACAGAGTCTAAGCAAAGGTATTCGCATTAGCAGAAGATGGTATATGGGGTCTTCATGGCCAACCGCAAGTTAAAACACTATTTCTTAGGGCACCAGATAACTGTGGTCAGTTCTGCTCCACTAGGGGATATTATCCATAACAGAGAAGCCACGGGAAGGATTGCTAAGTGGGCATTGGAGCTAGGACCTCTCAATTTAAAATATGTGCCTCGCACGGCTATCAAGTCCCAAGCCCTTGTGGATTTCATAAATGATTGGACGGAGTGTCAAGCTCCCGAGGAAAAGCCGGATGACACGTACTAGACTATACACTTTGATGGATCCAACCAGTTGGAGGGATCAGGGGCAGGAGTTGTTCTGACATCCCCCAAGGGTGATAAGTTTTCTTATGTGCTCCGGCTGATGTTCCCCTGCACTAACAATGCGGCTGAGTATGAAGCTTTGCTTCATGGTCATAGGTTAGCCAAGGAGATGAATTTGAGCCGAGTCAGGTGTTTGGGCGACTTAGATCTAGTGGCTTAGCAAGTTTCTGGCACTTGGGATTCCAAAGACCCACGGATGGCGGCTAATCGTCAGGCGGTTGATATTATTGCGGGTCACTCCAAAGGATATCTGGTAGATCACATTGATCATCGCAGGAATGAGGCAGCTGATGCCTTATCACGGTTAGGTTCTCAACGAAAGCCGGTGCCACCCAATGTCTTTCTGGACGTCTTACACCATCCGACTGTCAAGATACCTTCACAAGAAGATTTGGCTATTCCTGACCCGGAGGCAGAATTGGTGGCGGCTCTGCATGCTATCCTAGATTGGACTATTCCCTATTTGGCCTATTTAACCCGGGGCGAGTTACCTGAGGATGAAGACCTAGCCAGAAAGATCACCCGGCGTTCTAAGTCCATGACAATAGTTAATGGTGAGTTGCATAAATGCAGCATGACGGGAGTTTTCCAACGTTGTGTTTCACCAGAGGAGGGCTGGTAGATCTTGAATGAAAGCCATGCTAGCGATTGTGGACACCATGCCGGCTCGAAGTCTTTGGTGGCCAAGGCTTTCCGGCACGGGTTTTTCTGGTTGACGGCTCATAAAGATGCAGAGGACCTAGTCCGTAAGTGCGATGGTTGTCAGAAGTTTGGCCGGTGTGCTCATGTTCCGGCTCAGGAGTTAAGGATGATACCAATTACTTGGCCGTTTGCAGTCTGGGGGCTTGATATGGTGGGACCTTTCAAGAGATCCAATGATAAGAAAACACACCTCCTGGTGGTGGTGGAAAAGTTTACCAAGTGGGTAGAGGCAGAGCCGGTCAGCAAATGTGACGCGGCTATGGTGGTTTTATTTATTAAAAAGTTGATCTACCGTTTTGGTTACCCACACAGCATCATCACTGATAATGGTACAAATCTATCCAAGGGGGCTATGAAAAAATTCTGTGACGAAGAGCATATCCGGCTTGATGTTTCAACAGTGGCGCATCCACAATCCAACGGTCAGGCGGAGCGTGCCAATCAGTAAATTGTAAGAGGGATTAAACCGCGGCTCATGGTTCCTTTGCAGCAAACACCCGGGTGTTGGGTAGAAGAATTACCCTCCGTCTTATGGAGCATCAGGACCACCCCTAACAGGTCCACGGGTTTCACGCCTTTCTTTATGGTGTACGGGGCCGAGGCAGTTTTGCCAAGTGACATCCGGCATGACTCGCCAAGTGTGGCGGCTTACGTTGAGGCGGACAATGAGACGGCACGTCAAGACGGATTGGATTCTCTAGAAAAGGTGCGAGAGCTAGCAGCAGCCCGATCGGCGATTTATCAACAAGACCTGCGTCGCTATCACAGCCGCAGGGTTAAGACCCGGACATTCCAGGAAGGCGACTTAGTGCTCTGGCTGATTCAGGACCAGACAAATATGCATGAGCTCTCTCCTCCATGGGAAGGACCTTTTGTAGTTAGCAGAAATCTCAACAACGGGTCATATTACCTCATCGATATTCGAGATGACTCAGATACAACGGGTTAGGAGACCCGCCAGCCGTGGAACATCACGCATCTCCGGCCTTATTTCACTTAAGGGTGTAGAGACCCTTCATTGTACACTATCATTGTACATGTCATAGTTATATAAATAAATAAAGAAGTGTCACCTCCTAGCCCGGCTCAGGAAAATGAGTCGCGGCGCCAGGCGCTATGCCACAAAAGCCCGGCTCGAGAAAATGAGTCGCGGCGCCATGCGTTATGCCACAAAAGCCCGGCTCAGGAAAATGAGTCGCGGCGCCAGGCGTTATGGCACAAAAGCCCGGCTCAGGAAAATGAGTCGCGGTGCTAGGCGTTATGGCACAAAAGCCCGGCTCAGGAAAATGAGTCGCGGCGCCAGGCGTTATGCCACAAAAACCGGCTCAGGAAAATGAGTCGTGGCGAGGGCAGCTTCTTACCTTTGGGTAAAGCTTCTAACGCCTATCCGCCGGCGTTTATGCCGTACTGCTGAAGGGGCTTCTTACCGAGGGGTATCGCTTCTAACACCCTATCGGCCGGCTTTATGCCAAATTTCTGGCTAACACGTTTAGCCGCGGTTGTAAGGGTTTTTTTACCGACGGGTAGCTAACACCTAATAACCCGCGACAGCGGCTTCTTACCTTCGGGTATAGCTTATAATGCCTATTAGCCGACTTCATGCCACGTAAAACCGGCTAAGAAAAATTAGCCGCGGCAAATGGCGGCTTCATACCTTCGGGTATAGCTTATAATGCCTATTAGCCAACCTTATGGCACAAAAATCCGGCAAGGAAAATTAGCCGCGGTGAGGGCGGCTTCTTACCTTCGGGTACAGCTTCTAACGCTTATCCACCGGCGTTTACGCCATATTATTACCTTTGGGTACAGCTCATAATGCTTGTTAAAATGGCTTTATGATGCAAAACTCCGATTAACATGATTAGTTGTGGACGGAAATTATTAAGTCCTTTTGCCGACTCTTGACCGAAGAAGAGGAGACAAACGACGACAAGTCAGGAATGCATACAAGGAAGATGGCACTTTGGAAGCCGGATTTTTTCTCATTTAAAAAGATCAGCAGAGCAAATGTCATAGGAAATATATTACAAACACTCTATGTAGAGCCCAAAAGTGTTGATCAGGTCTTTCAAGTCCCCTACGACGAGTTAAGGAGAGCCGGCTATTACAAAGTGGAGTTAATCAACTGGCCGGCGGCTCATCCTGCTCCGGCTCTTCGGGTGCCTAGATCTGAAGGTTGTCTAAGTTCTAGTTGTAGTCAGCTAGAGCTGCAAAAGTCCCTTCTTCGAAGAAGGGAGACGGGTCAAGATCAGAAGCGAAGAGGTCCTTACTGCGGGTGGGCGTCAAGTCTTTCCATTCATAGAGTGGGCCACGAACTCTCTTCTGGTCAGCATCATAAGTCGCCTGGTAAGTGTCTAGGTCAGCCTCTTCTGCTAAGACGGAAGCCAGAAGCCTGGAGTCCTTGACGCACCGGATGTAGTCGGCTTCTGTGAACTCAGAGCCGTCATCCTTCTTGGAGGGTAAGCCTTCCATCATATCAGCCGAAGTAAGCTCCAGAGCGAAGGCAAGAGCTCGGCTTATGCCTGCGATTGCTCCCTGGCGGTCGGCTGATTTCTTCAATTCAGCGATCTGTTTCGGCATGGTGGATAAAAGTTCCAAGACCCCTTTGAGAGTTGAAGGGATCTTGTCCTTGTACTGAACATACTTGATGGTGAACATCGCGCTGCAATAGAGCTGCTCCGCCAGGGTGTAGATAGCCTTCAGAGGCAGTAAGTTGTCGGACGCCAGTTGACGGCTTCTAGGACCTGTATAAGCTGGAGGTTTTCATGATAAGTCACCAGTTCAGATGTTATAACAGCAATTAAGGAAAAGTTGTCAAGAGCTCACCGAAGAGGGCGGCTGTCATCTTTGTGATATGGCATTTCAACGATTGCAGCTCATCAGAGACGGTCATCAACCGCTGATCAGCGTCATCCGCCCGTTTGGTCAGCGTGACCTTCTCCGACATGGCTGACTCTCGGAAAGCGGTGAACTCTGCCTTGACTTTAACTAGCTCTTGGGTCAAGAGCCGGCATTTCTCATCGGTGGCGCTCCGAGCAGCCTGTTGATCAGCCAGGTTGGTCTTTAAGTCGGCCAACTGTGACCCGGCTTCAGTCAAGGATTCCTGCAAACATTTCAAAGCAGAGAGTAAAACGAACAAGTCTCAAACAGATTGCAAGCAATATGCATGACACTTGGGGGCTAATGTTTATTTTTTAGAAGTTCACTATGAAGAGTCTCAGCTCAAGTTTGAACAAGTTTGAGCCGACCCTTGGGGGCTACTATTAGCTCTTTTAAATTATCTTCTAAGAAGTCCCGACTCAACTTTGAACAAGTTTGAGCCGGCCCTTGGGGGCTACTATTAGCTCTTTTAAATTATCTTCTAAGAAGTCCCGACTCAACTTTGAACAAGTTTGAGCCTGCCCTTGGGGGCTACTATTAGCTCTTTTAAATTATCTTCTAAGAAGTCCCAACTCAACTTTCAAGTTTGAGCCGGACCTTGGGGGCTACTGTCGATTCTTCTGATTATCTTCTACATAATAATTTTATCTAAAAGATAACTATGCAAAGTCCCGGCTCAATATGTCGAGAGATTAAGCCGGCACTTGGGGGCTACGTAGGGATATAACGAGGAAAAGAATACCTCATACTTCCTCTTCATGAGGTTAACTAGTTGGAGCTCCAGCTCCCGGTTGGTGGATAGGCGGGTCATGTAGCCAGCATGAAGCTCCTCAGCTGTCATCTTTTCCAAGGTAGAAGGCTCAAATTCTAGCTTCCTAGGAGCTTCAGCTGTTTCACCCCGCTTGGTCAGCACGTGAGCCGGGGGAGAATGCAAACCAGCGCCAATGATTTCAACTTCTGGGCCAGTCGTGTCCTTAGCCGCTTGGGCAGGGCTCGACGGCTTAGAAGGATTCTTTGGTGGACTATCTGGGACAATGTCATCCACGGTCGGCTCTGTAGAAGCTGTTGGGATATCTTCAGCCGGCCACGAGTCATCCGGCTTTGAATGCTCCGGCTGTTGGGCAGCAGGGCCGGGGAGGACTTGTTGGTTTTCCGACGCTTGGCTTGAGCACTGTAAAATGTGAGGAGCAGAATCCAAAGGATACTACTTCCGCATAAAGAGTTGGATGTCATAGTGGGAAATACTTACACCGGGTTGATCTTGGGAGGCGGCAGAGCGGTCGCCGAAGAGTCGCTGGAAGAGGGTGATTTCTGAGAGACAATTCAAGAAAGATGAGATAGCGTCGGGGTCGCAAAGTAAAATTAATTAAACGGAGATACATACCTCTGCGGGGCGTTTCTTCGGAGCTGGCGAGTTTGGCAAGCCAGACATAAGTTCAGAAGAACCAACGCTCCGGGTCTGGTGACGCTCGGCCTGTTGTTGGTTTTTCAAAAGAAAGTTGGGAGCTAGGTAAGCAAGAGGATGGGAAAGAGGAACTTTTCCAATAACCCGCCACGGCTCCCGGGGGACAAAATATTCTGAGCCGGAAGAAATATAGATTACCTCAGGGGTGTTGGCGCGACTTGTTTCAACATCATCCTGTGAGTAAAACAAGTGTAAGTAAAATAAGATAATAAAATGGCATAAAGGAGCCGAGGTTTACCTCTGAGTCAGACAATTGCGGTGGGTCAAACCATCCTTCTTGTGGGGCGACCTTCTTGGACTTCTTAGCCGGAGCTTTCTTCTTGAGCTTCTTCAAGGGAGGAACATATTCCTTCTTCCAGAAATCAGAGTTGGCCTGGAAAGGTAAACCGGTTACACGGTAATGAGTCAGAAAGGTATGAGTGACAAGGAGAAAAAGGGGTGAAGAGTCGCCTTACATCTGGAGCCGGATTTTTGGCGTTAAAAGGCACCAGGCCAATAGTGCTGCATGATACGGATGCTTCATGGACAAGGCTCCGTATGACGGTGGTGATGTCATCCTTTGTCAGTGTTGATTCGCTGAAGCATAATGAACTATCATACTTGCCTTCGTATTCACACATGAGCCGGCTTCTATGACTTAAGGGCATAATCCGCCAAGAAATCCAGCAGCAGATCAAATCCAATCCGGTTAAACCATTGGCCATGAGGGCCTTGATCTTGGCGTGAGCCGGCTCGTACCTGGCACGTTCCAAAGCTGATAGCCGGCTAGGAAGCTCTGAAGTTGTCTTGAGTCGGGAGGGACGATAACCCGGCAGTGGATGCTCATTCTCAGGAGAGGTATCCTTGCAGTAGAACCAAGTCTTGTTCCAGTCCTTTGGATGACTCGGCATCTGCATGCCAGAAAAGTAATATCCCTACGCCGTTGGATGGAGATCCCGCCAAGCTCTAGACTTGGACCGACTTTCATCTCAGTTTGCCGGTTGGCGTAGAAGAGTTCTCAAAATAACCCCCACAGACGGCTTGGCTTGCAGATAGGCTTCACAGACCATTAGAAAATTGCATATATTTGAGATAGAGTTGGGGGCCAAGTCCTAGGGTGAAGCTTGTAGAAGTGAAGGACGTCACGAAAGAACTTCGAGCCAGGAGGCATGAATCCTCGCTCGATATGATCAGAGAAAACCACTACTTCGCCTTCTTGAGGAGTGGGCCGCGTTTCATCACTCGAGACCCGCCAATTAAGGACCTCCTTTGAAGGAAGGGTACCCGCGTGAACAAAATCCAGTAAGAATTCCTCCGTGATGCAAGACCCGACCCAGTTGCATGAGTTGGAGGCGCGAGACATGCTGGCGGCTTAAAGACTGTGCAAATTAAAAGTACGGCGAGTCAAGAGCAAATAAATATTTGCGACGGCTTACAATTTTAAGGGCTCTACAAATAATATGCCATGGTCCGGCTGATGAGAGCCGGAGAGGCCTGGCGGGTCAACAAAGAAAGGAGGAGGGGCGAAAATCGGCTAAGTCCTAGGAAACAGATTTCATAAAGTTCAGCTAGAACGACAGATCTACAAAAGCAGGGTAAATGCCTTTATTTTCAGACCTAAGGATGAACAGGCGAAGCAAACGAAATCCAAAAAGGCAAGTGGAGCAAGGATCAATCTATGTGTTCTTGTTTACCGCCTATTACACAGCGGCGCCGTGAAGCCGAACGACGGTCCGGAGTTCATACGCTAAAGCGTGGCCGGCGGCAATGGAGTTCGAGCTCTAAAACGACGACGGCGCCGAAGTTCTATAGAAACCGTACCGGAGTCGGCAATGGGTCTACGGGAAGAAGACTTACCGGCGACGATGTGACGAGTGTAAGATGAACTCTGGTCCGCAACAGGTTGATGCAGCGGCTGGTCGACGGCGAGACGGGGACGGCGCCGGAGCAGGAGCGCAAGCATCGGAGAGAGAAGATGGAAGCACGAGCGGGGGAAAGGAAATGCCGCCCACGGTGGTCCTATTTAAAAGGAAAACAGGCAGGCGCGAAAATCCAGGTGACAGAGATCATTCGACCGAGGCGGACGCCTCGATTTTCGGGCTGACCATTTAATAAGAGATTTGTTGGTACGTCAGCGGATCTTTTTTGCAGGTCCCACGTGATGCCACGGCGGGTCATCACCGGGCAACTCGCCGAGGAACAGAAGAAAAGGATGAAGTGAGCAAGCTCAAATCAACCTGGGGCCTAATGTTGTGGATATAATACCGCGGTATGACCCGCCTAAAGGGCTCCGGGTTATACCTGACGGCTTGTGAGCCAGCCCAAGAATGAGCCATGAGACATACGGCCCAGGAAGATAGGCGGCTCATGGGTTGGGCCGCCAGGTGGCCCGGACAGAGAAGACCCGGGTGCGTAAGCCGCCCGGAGGTAACTTGGCAGAGAAGGTAGAGGAAGACTCAGATAGACAATGAGAGTCGGTTACAACTTGTATGACCCGGAGTCTTTACCTTCGATATAAAGGTAGACCCGGGGCGACTTAGTGGGGGGGATCGAGAACTAGGTCAAGCTTTAGCTCCCTTGTAATTGATACAAACAAGCAATACAAGTACAAGCAGGACGTAGGCTATTACCTCGCCTTGAGGGGCCGAACCTAGGTAAACATGTGTCCTTCGTCCCAGCCAACCCCTTTGAGTCCATCACGTTAGAGATGGCCTCGAATCCAAGTCCGTTCATCCGGACATCTGCCATGATAAATCCATGACAGGTTCTGTCCAGATTCATTAATAAACAAACTCTGCATGTGAAACATGACTAGTTTTGGGTTGCCATGTTAAATTCTTGTAAATGAATCATGCATCATCTTGGTTGTGCATTGCACCTTGGTTGGATGTTTATTGTTGCTGTTTCTCTTGGGTAGATGTGAGTGTTGATACTGAGTACGAGGACCCAGGGGAGTACTACTACGAGGATCCCGCTACTTGTTCCACTGAAGAACCAACAGGCAAGATGATCGTACCCGGATCCTGATACTATTTTTACTTGCTAGTTTCTTGCTATTATCATTACAATTGCGCTACCTACCACTTAAATATCATCCTCCTAAATGCCATGAAAGCCTCTAACCCCTCACATCCTAGCAACCTTTGATTGGCTAAGTTACCGCTGCTCAACCCCTCTCATAGCGTTCTTAGTTGCAGGTGCAGGTTGTTCCATGTGATAGCATGGATTCGGATATCAAAATATTATATGTTATTTAATTTAATGCACATATATATCTTGGTATCGGTGGAAGGCTTGGCCTTATGCTAGGTGTTTTGTTATGCTGATACCGCCATAGTTCTGTTACCGGTGTTATGTTTTCCATATTTTGCGCTCCTAAGACGCTCGGGGTTGTTATGGGGACCCCCTTGTATATTCGGTTGAGATTAAAACTTGTCTGGCAAGACCCAACATTGGTTCTTTATTTGCTTAACAACTTAATAAAATTTGCATAGGGCCTTGCAAACCCGTGGATAATTAATCAACCCCGGGCCAGTGCTCATGAGTGTTGGTCCAAACTAGAGCATTATGCGGGGCCAACCCAGGGCAACTTGGGAGATTTCTATCAGGACACCGTACACTAGCTTATCCGTCGTGTCCTGAGAATGAGATACGTGGCTCTTATCGGGTTTGTCGACACGTCGGGCGGTCTTGCTCGATTTGTTTTACCTTTATCGAATGTATCGCGTGTGGAGTATGACTTTCTTCGGGTTTTCTCAAGGTGTTGGAATTCCTTTGGATGGACAAGAATGCCTAGGACCAGTCTTTATCTATCTATGCTTTCTCACCTCATATTCCATTCATGTTGCATCACAAAATTTGAACAAGTGCTTTTTGATCCCTCTGTGTGTGGAGCACTCGGAGTTCCATATCGACAAGGACTGACCATTAAAACCTCCCAAGTGCATCTCAGTGGAACCAACCCCACAATCTCGATCTCACCGAATGCCTAGGGTTGATCTGTTTTTCAATCTTGGTACTACCGATTTCATATTCTTGGTTACACCAAGTTTCCCTGTCAGCTGACAGTTGTGAAACTCGGTAACACCGAAAATATAAAATTGGTATCACCGACAGCGGAGGGTATATATGCTGCGGACCCTGATGCTTTGAAATTCTATCTTCAAACGCCGTGCCTCAGAACCCTAAGCTGCCACCTCGAGACCTCTCGTCGTCGCCCTTGTCTTCCTGCGCTCCTCCACCGCTGGGAATCGCCGTCGTCGATGAAATCTGGTCCATCATCGCCGTCGTAGCGGATCTGCACCAAGCTAGGGTACGAAATTGACCTCCTTTGTGCTCCCCTCTGATTCTTGGGCATTGGATCTACTTTTGTTCTTATGCCACTCATTGCACGTATTCCTATCCACCAAGAAATCCCATAGGCTAGCGTACCATTGATTTTCTAGGTTTTGCCTTCCGTCCAATGCAACTCGGTAGAACCGAATCAAGAAAATCGGTACCACCAATTTTCTTTTCTGTGTTGATGAGAAATGTCTCGGTGAAACCGAGCACTCCTTTTAGGTCTCATCGAAAAGGGTGCCAAGTTTCTGTTAAAAGAGACAGTCAGTCTCGGTGTCACCGAAAACTTTGCTTCGGCCTAACTGATTTGTTTCTGATAGAATTCAAAACTTTGAAAATCTTTTTTTCAAAATTTCAAAAACCAGCTGATAATTTTGTAATGACTCATCTACTTCTGCTCATCTATATTCCATTCATAGGGTCAGTATGTCAGATGCAGAGGACAGTCAGAACATGCCAGAGCACGATGCTGACATGAGTTCAGGCGCAAGCCTAGAGTCCAGCTCATTTTCAGATCCAAGCACCCCTAGCTCCCATGGGTTGCCCAAGGCTGCTACAAGGACCAGAAAGAAGTTGAACTCAGATGAAGAGGATTCAGACTTTATCCCTGAGGAGATTCTTGCTAAGAAGCAAGAGAAAGCTGCTAAGAAGTCTGCTACTGAAGCCACTTCTTCCAAGAGAGTTGTCAGCAAGATCTATGCTACTGCTTCAACCTTCAAGGCTCATGAGACTGCCGGAGCAACTATTTTAGTCGAGGTCCCCAAGAAAGCTATACCTAAGAAGGCAGGAGAGAAGAAAGCAAGAAAGAGGGTTATTCATGTTATCGGCAGAAAAACCTCCATGTATGAGGATCCTGAAGAAGCTGTTGATGCTGATGCTGAAGAGGAGGAAGAGCATGTTGAGAAGGCCCCTCCCAAGAAAAAGCAAAAGAAGCTTATGGTTGATGCTATGCCAAAGACTAGCACATCCAAGAAGGCTGCTGCTGAGAAGCCTAAGAGGACATCTAGGCAGATTCCAGCTTCTAAGAAGAACAAAGGGACTGCTTCCAGAGCTGAAGATAATGATGATTTGACAACTTCGATGAAGCTCAGACCACATCTTCCAGTACACAATGCTAGCTACCCACTAGCTGAAGATATGAAGAAGAGGAGGGATTCAGGATTGAGAGCTTGGAGAGCTATAGATCCATATGCCAAGAGGAAAAAGACAGCTATGGACTATAGATTTTATACCAAGGAGCAACAGGATTTCTATGAGACTGTGCTTTTTGACAAGAGTCCAGCTGTGAGTGATATGCGATATGTTGATTGGAAATTCATTAAGGAGAATGAGGACTACTTTCCAAGTGTCCAAGACAATTTCCACTGCATATGTTTGGATGAGTTTGTTGGCAGAGAATTCACTGCTTGGAACGATGAGATGATCATGCAGTTCTACTCCACTGCACATTTCTATGGAGATGGTAGAATTGTATGGATGACTGAAGGTGCAAGGTATGAATCGATAGTTGAAGAATGGGCTGCTATCTTAGGAATTCTTGAAGCACAGGATGGTGACTTGGATGTATACTCAAAATCAAGGCGAGCCACAGTGCTATGGCAAATATGTACAAGGAGATCCCTGCTGCCAATGTGAAGTCTCACGGTCTAGGATCTATCTACTTTCTTCGGGCTAGCCTCTGGACAATGAACACCATTCTGAGGCATACTTTGATGCCCAAGTCAGGAGATGACAAGATGATCTGAGGCCACTCCATCAATATGTTGATCCACCTTGATAGACACACCAGGATCAGAGTCATGGATTTGATTATTGAGACAATCAAGAGGGTTGCTGCTGACCAGAAGCGCTCTTGCTGTTATGCACCCTACATCCAGATGCTTATCAATTCAAAGTTGGAGAAGCACATTTTTGCTCTAGATCATCCTCATTTACCCCTACATCCAGATCTCGAGGTCAATGTTGTGGTGATGGATGCTGATCATCCCACTTTAGCTGCAGCTCAGGCAGAAGCAGAGGCAGTTAGAGCCAATAGTGCTCAAGTCCCTAGATCCAGGAATGAGCACATGGATTTGTTGATAACATCAGTTCAGGGCATGCAGAAGGACATTAAGGGGATTCTGGACAACCATACAGTCTTGTCAGGATCTTTGAAACTAGGATCAAGACCCTTAATGATAAGGTGGACAAGCTGACTAAGACAGTCACAGAGCTCCAGAAGGAAGTTGACTCAGTGCCACTTCCTCACACCACTTCTTCAGATGATGATGATGAGGAGGAGGAGGAGGATGAATCACCTCTCAGGATAGGCACACAATTTCCTACCCAGGCCAGATCAGCCACTATGCCAGCTTCAGACTTGAGGCCCTCTTCATCAACTCCTGCTGTTGTCACCTCAGCTCCTACTCCATCTATTCCAGTTCCTTCAGCTACCACTCCAGCTCCATCCACGACATCTGCTGAGATCTTCGCCAACGTTGTTATCTCGACTCCTTCATCAGCAACCGGAGGAGATCAGCCCAAGAACGTTTAGATGTATGCCTTTGAACTTTTTGGTAACTTTTTTCCAAAGGGGCAGAAGTGTATATATATATTTAGGCTTCGAGCGAGAGAGTGTTTTGGTGTTTGTTGCTTTTCAAAACATTTGGTTCTTTTGGTTTGACGTGAGATACTTTTGTGCTTATGTGTGATCATACGTTGTTATGTGTGATGCTACTATTTCCTATCATCTTAATGCTTATGAGATGATCATTCACCTTTGCTTGATTGTGTTGTGCGTTGTTATTCATTCTAATTATTCTTGCACACCACCAAGTTGTATGTGACATGGAAGAAGTGACCCACATACCTAATCGATTGTGCATTTGCATTCAAACGCAAATTCAAAATAATGCACAAATTTAGGGGGGGCTCTTGCTTATCACGTACCTCTCAAAGCGATGATTATATTCATTTATTTTATCATATGTCGAAGCTTTGATCTATTGTTGTCATCAATTACCAAAAGGGGGAGTTTGAAAGCACATTTGCTCCCTTGGTGGTTTTGGTAATTAATAACAACATATAAGTCATTGAACTAATGTTTCCACCAAGTATATTTCAGGAAATGTTCAATGATATGATTGGCAAAAGGAGATTGTGGACATACCCCCAAGATGCAAGGAAATAGATTGGCCAAGCTTCAAGCAAGAGGACTCTACATTTTATATTTGTGAGAAATCACTTTGAGTCCATAGGAAAGCCCATACTATTAAAAGGGGGTAAGGTTTTGTTGGTGAACAATATGCTCAAACATGCACAAGTTGTAGTCACCAAAAACATCCACAAACTCTCCCACCAAAGTCTGTTCTGTACCTAACACTCAAAATCGGTGCAACCAACTTTCCCATACCGGTGCCACCGATTCCAGAACCTAGACAGACTCAGCAAAACCCTAGCCACTTCGGTGCAACCGATTCCATATCGGTGCCACCGAGTTTAGGTTGCCAACTTTCTATTACGCAAATTCACATTTTCGATCCCACCGAGAATGTTGGATCAGCGTCACCGAGATTGGAAATCTGACCGTTGGTCACCTGATCGGTGCAACCAAGTTTCCTATATCGGTCTCACCAAGATTCAAAAGTTGCCACCTTTTGGTCACTTCGTATCACTGAGTTTAACACATCGGTGTCACCGAGTTGGTCATTTTGTGTGTAATGGTTGGATTTTTGGGGATGCCTATATATACCCCTTCACCACCACCTACTCGAGAGAGAAGCACTCAGAACTATTCCATACCTATCCTATCAGATTTTCTGAAAGAGAACCACCTACCCTTGTGTTGAGGTCAAGATCTTCCACTCCAATCATATGGATCTTGATCTCTAGCCTCCCCAAGTAGGTTTCCACCAATCCCATCTCTTCCACCATGCCAAATCTGTGAGAGAGTGATTGGGTGCTGAGGAGTGTATCATCTTGAAGCACAAGAGCAAGGAGTTCATTGTCATTACCGAGCCTATTACCTTTTGGAGGGTGGTGCCTCCTAGATTGGTTAGGTGTCGCTTGGGAGCCTCCTACTTCGTGTTGTGGAGTGAACCAAGAAGTTTGTAAGGGCAAGGATATCGCCTACTTCGTGAAGATATACCCATAGTGAGGCTAGTCCTTCGTGGATGGAAGCCGTTATGGAATAGTCAAGGTTGCTACGTCGTGGACCCTTTTGGGTGGAGCCCTCCGTGGACTCTCACGACCGTTACCCTTCGTGGGTTGAAGACTCCATAAACGTGGATGTACGATAGCGCGACCTATCGAAACCACGGGAAAAATCATCGTGTCTACAACTACGTTTGATCTTCCTACCATATCCCTTCTATACATGCTTGTTGTTACTTTCCGCTGCTATATACTCTTAGACTTGCATGTGTAGGGTGTACTTGACTTGCCATGAAATGTTAAAAACTGTCAACACTAAAACTTGGTATCGGAAAAACTTTTATTTGGTCAAGTAGTCTAATCACCCCCCCCTCTAGACATACTTTCAGTCCTACAACTTGGCACCAAATTCTATCTTGAACCTGAGCAATTTTCAGACCTTCTGCAAGGTCTATCTTCAAATAAAGCTCAATGTGAATCTATTTCTAGAATTCTTCTAGTGCAACAAACAAACTGAATGAGTAATGGACCTCCTGTTAAGTGTGGGGTTGTAACCATCTAGAAGTGCAAGGAATGCATCTTCCTTAGCATAAAGTTAGCGAGTCATCCAAAGGGGTGGCAAAGGACTTACTTTTACTGCAAAGACACCTCTCCGGAAGGTCAGTTTCCTTTGTCGGGTTATCGTGATAGTCGGCTCGTATACAAGAAGAACCTTTGTGACTTCCCGGCTGTGGAAGAGAGAGAAAAATTTAAACCAATATTTCCTCATATAAGTGCTCTCATTTCTCATGGCTTATCAGGCATTGATTTAACCCGATGCTGGATGGAGTGGCAGGTTCAACCCCTTAATTTTTGTTGCCGGCTCATGCACACCTATACTATTAACCCAGAAGATGACCTACGGTTTTCTGTTGATACCCCCGCTCCCAAAGATATGGCCAAGCTATCAAGGCCCTGGTTGGGGAGAAAATAGAGGACATTGGGATTGTTGGTTTAGCTCCGTTCTGTGCTACCAACCCAGCACCAGAGGTAAGCCGGCCTTTCCATGTTTTTCATGTTTTTGTTTTATCATGACTTCTGACATGCCAGCTTAGAATTTTGCAGCCTGGCCATGAATGGTGGCAGATGGAATATCAAGCTCCCAATACTCCTGAAGAGGAGGTAGACGAGAGGGAAAGTGAAAAAACGAATGAGGTAGAGCTCGACTCTTTGCGCTAGCTTTTTAAAAACTTGTTGATGCCGACTCTTCTCAGGATTTCTATGGCAGGCTGATCCGGCAGAAACATAGGTAACCCCTGGTCTCTCTGACTCTGAGACTCTAGGCAGAAGGAGGACCCAACCTGCTGTTCGAAAGTTACCCTTTCCGCATACATCTGCTCATTTGGATCCTTGCCTATATTTTAAGTTGCTACAACATGCCGAGAGCAAGAAAAGAAAAACCCGGAGTTTCGTCTTAGAAGACCTTCGTGAAGGGCTCTCTCTTGAGACATCTCTACACCGGGTGCGCCGGACTGAGAAATCTAGTCCCTCTAACTCTTGCCCTCGGTCTGAGCAAGCGAGAACTCCTCATAGTCCTCTAGACCCGGCTCAAGCTGCCTCCTCACCTTCATCCGGCACCTTAAGCGCCAATGTTGATTTTACCATCAACGTTGGGTAAGCCAGTGTTTCCATTAAGATAATTAACTTGCAATTATTTTTTACATCTCACGCGTTTCCTTGTCTCCTTTAAACAAGGCGAAAGTCGTGCTGAAAGATAAGTCAATTGTTGATGCAATGAGAAGTATTATCCATCCAGGGGCTAATGAGCTAGTGATGTCTAAACCGGTGGTGGCTGAGAGACCAAGGCCAGAGCCGACAAGAGATGAAGCTACAAGGGTTGAGCCGACGCAATCCACAAGGGTTGAGCCGGTCGAGGACACACCTGTGCTTGATGAAACTATCTTGGATGACCACAATATTCGACAAGGGGATCCAACAATGGACGTGGTTATGGACAACATTTTGCCAAACACCAGTAACACCAAGACAGACGAGGATGAAGTGGTGATCACGCATGTTGGGCACTGTACTCCTCTGAAGACCTCAAGTGTGCTAGTAAAAGCTTTAGGGACACTAAGGCGGCTCCATCTCGTGAGCCGGCTAATGAGGCCCAACTCACCATTTTTGAAGATATGGATTTAAAATCCCTCCATCAAGAATATGTGACCCGGCTGGCTCGCTAGAATGAGGAATAGGCTGCTCTTGTTTCTCTGATGAAAAGAAATATGAGGTATGTCACATATTGTACATGTATCCCCTAATTTCAAAGTTATTCACTCTTTAGGGGAAAAACAATATAAAATGGCAAGTCAATATTGTAGCCCCCAAGGGTCGGCTTATACTCTTGTATGAGCTGGACCTTGTAGTTGTATCATAATATGAGATTCAAATTGTGTAGTCCCCAAGGGTCGGCTCATCAGATAATGATGTGATGGGTCTTCAGTATTATACTGAAAAGCTAAATGATGTAGCCCCCAAGGGTCGGGTTAGCTGTTCACAGCAGCCTAGGACTTTGTTCATTTTTCATTAAAAATCAAATGAGTTAGCCCCCAAGTGTCGAGTTAGATGTTCACAGCAGCATGGGACATTACTCATGCATTTGACTTATCCTGTTCTACAGAAATCTATTGTTGAGGCTGAGGCGGAAATTGGTCGGCTCAGAGAAGAACTATTGCAGGAGAAAAACAAGTGTGACGAGGCTGAAAAACAGAGTCAGGAAGACAGTGCTGAAGCCTAAAAGGCTCATAAACATCTTGAGGCGTATAAAAATAAAGCCACACAGCTTGAAGAAATCATGACCCAGCGAGTGGAAACTATTGAAGGGGAGCTGAAGGAGACACGGGCCAACTTGAGCCGACTAACCCGGCTCACCAACGAAATCTACCAGAAGATCTTCAATAAGTCTCTCTTCCTTCTCACCGACTTATGCGTATGCATGCTTGTCATGTTTTTACTAACTCATTCGCCTGTCACAGAATGTGGTGACGAAAACTTGAGGACCCCTCGAGAGAAGCTTAAGTTGGTGTAAAAACTTGGTCAAGCACCTCTACATCGGAAGTTGTGAAGCCATCAATGCTGTGAGGGGATGGAAAACCCCACCCTACCAAATTAGAAAGGTCATCAAAGAGCTGTCAGTTGTGCCAGATTGGATCCATATCTAGAAAGACTCAGCATGACACAAGGGTATTCTGCATGGTCTGCCACTAGCCAAGGCATATCACCTCGAGCTGAGACCAGAACTCCTAGTCAGCGGTTTTCCATAGTTCAAAGTTGATGGGTCAGAATTCTCCAAAGAAAACTACCAATCCATCGTTCGGGACACCCGACACCATGCGTGTGCTATCGCTCGTAACATTGACTTAAGCTCTCACCAACCAGACTATGATGAGCGCAATAAGAAGATATCACTAAATATGCCAAAGCCATTTGAGTTGAAGAGCAAGAATGCTGACGTGGCCGCTCCATCATCCTCAATCTCTCATGCCGGCTCAGGTACTCCTGCCATGTCAGTTCCTCCTCGAGCCTCCAATGTTGATGATGAAGATGGGTCGTTTGAAGCTCTCTTTCAGATTTTCAGGACAGGGACCAATGGTGGAGACGATTCAGAGACAGGCAAACCGGTAGCTCAAGCCCTCAAGCCGGCGGCGAATGAGCCTTCTACGACTCATCAAGAGAGAACTCTGTAGATGTCCCAAGACAAGCCGGAGTAGATTGGTCGGCTTATTGTCCTAGCATAATCATAGATTAAGCAGGGCGTACTTTCTGCAAAACAATGATGATTTGAACCATAAGGGTCTGTAATAGTTTAGATGAGCAGCCATTACTTCTGTGATATTCTACACACTTGTGCAAAATCGAGAGCTATCACGGGAGCATCTCGAATGGCCGGATTATGCGTTGCCAGCTTTATCTTTTGCGCATTTTCATAAGCCGGCATTCACATGACGTAACCAGTGTCATCATACTCAAGTAGTTTTAGGGCCACTCTAAGTCCTTGCAATGAATCATAGGTGATTGAACTAAAAGGTGCACAGTCGGGTCATATAATTGCGAGTAGATTCAAGCTTAGAAGCCAGATAAAACTATGAGCCAACATAGATGTGTCGGGTTACAAGGGTGTGAACTGAACTTTGTAAGTTTACAGCCCCCAAGAACCCAAAAAATATAACCCAATGTGCTTGTTCATAAGTAACACAATCATTCATAAATATAGGGAACTACCAATTTGACCACAATAGGTTACGGAAAATACAACTTATCTAGATGCGGAATAAGAAAACAAACTCTAAGTGTAATAAGGCATAGCAAAGCTATGTTCTAAGGCCGGTGTGTTTCTTCCTCGGAAGTACATGATTTTGTGTGGTCACATACGTCGATGAGATAATAAAACTTGTTTCCCAGATTCTTGCTGACAACAAAAGGTCCTTCTCGTGAAGGGGAGAGCTTTTTCATTCATGTCTTCTTTTGAATCAGACGGAGCACTAAGTCGCTCTCCTAGAAAGTACGAGTACAAACTCTACGGCTATGATAGCGACGTAGGTCCTGCTGATATATCACTGATCTTGATGCTGCAAGATCATGTGAATCTTCAAGGGCGTCAAGGGAGTCATGTCGAGCCGCTTCATTATCAGTCTCGACGTAAGTGTCTAACCTTGGGGAGTCATGATAAACATCACTCAATAGTACAGCCTCAAAACCATAAACCATGAAGAAAGGAGTAAATCCTGTCGAACAGTTGGGAGTTGTTCGTATACCCCATAGAACAGCTGGGAGTTCTTCAACTCAACATCCTAGTGTGCGTTCCAAAGGCATAATGAGTGTGGGCTTGATGCCTTAGAGTAACTCTTGATTTGCATGCTCAGCTTGTCCATTGGACTGGGGGTGAGCCACGGAGGCGAGATCCAGGCGAATATGCTCCTTACCAAAGAATTTTTTCCATAGCCCTTTTAGAGAGGTTACTTCCATTGTTTGTGATAATGCTATGAGGATATCCAAAATGGAAGATTATCCTTTTCAAGAATTTGACTATAGTCTCGGCATCGCAACTACTGACAGGTTCTGCCTCCACCCATTTAGTGATTTTGTCAACTATGACTAAGAGGTGAGTCTTCTTGCACTTGGACATTTAAAAAGGACCAACCATGTCTAGCCCCCAGACTGCGAACGGCCAAGTGATGGGAATCATCCGGAGAGCCTGTGTTGGCATATGATCTTGCATGGCATACCTCTGGCATCCATCGCATGTACGAACAATATGTTCTGCATCGGCATGTGCAGTTAGCCAAAAGAATCCATGACGGGAAGCCTTGGCTACCAAAGAGCGAGAACTTGCATGATGACCACAATCGCCTGAGTGAATCTCATGAAGGAACTGCTAACCCTCTTCTGGGGACACACAGCGTTGAAAAACGCCTTTGGTGCTTATTTTATGTAACTTGCCATTGATAACCGTGTATGCCTTGGAGCGTCGCTGAATCTGTTTGGACAAGAGCTCATAAGCAGGTAACTCTCCATGTAATTTGTACACGAGATAAGGCTCGGTCCACACTGGAGTATCACGAAGTACTGCGACTAGCTCGGACCTAGGATCTGGATTAGCAAGCTCCTCCCCTGTTGGTAGCTTGACAGATGGATTATGAAGCTCATCCAAGAAAACATTGGGAGGCATTGGCTTCTTTTGAGAACCAATACGTGCCAAAACGTCTGCCACCTTGTTGAGTTGTCTATCAATGTGGTCTAGCTGGTAACCATTCAAGTGGCCAGTGATAGATGTGACCGCCTGCCGATACGCGACCATGATCGGATCCTTGGAATCCTAGGTTCCTGACACTTGTTGTGAAACAAGGTCGGAGTCTCCTAGACAACTGATGTGACTGATACTCATCTCTTTTGCGATGCGTAAGCCGTGAAGTAGAGCCTCATATTTTCAGTGTTGTTAGTGCAAGGAAATAAGAATCGTAGAACATAACAGAACTTATCTCCATGGGGGGAAGTTAAGACAACTCCAGACCCTAAGCCCTCTAGCTGCTAAGATCAATCAAAATGCAAGGTCCTATACTTAGTATCTGGCCTATCTTGAGGTGCTTGTAATTCAGTCCAGTCATTGATGAGTCCACCAAAACATGTGACTTCATAGCTATCCGGGGGACATACTTGATGTGGTAGTCACCCAGCTCCCACTTAGCAATGCGACCAATGGCATCCCTATTATAAATAATGTCTTCCAAAGGTGCGGAGCTAACAATTGTAAAGGGGTTCTCCTGAAAGTACTCCCTCCATCCGGTGAAAAGCGTATGTTTGGGTTTAAAATTTGTCCACAAAAGAGTGTACTTCTATCTTTCCAATGCACTTTAAAGTAGGAAAAATGCTTCTCTCTCATCACACGGTAATCAAGACCAATAAAATTTTACATATAGTCTTCTTAATTTCTACATGCACTTAGCTCATTTGAGGTTAGGTAATTAAAGAGGAGAGAGATGATGGCTTGCAAGTTTCCAATGCATTTTTTATTTCACTCCATAATTTGTCCTAAAATTTCTACATGTACACTTTTCACCGGACGGAGGGAGTAGTGCATAAGCTTTCGGCTAGCCATGAATACGCCAAATATTAGCTTATGTCAGTGTGGGTAACACTGCTTGAACACTGTTAGGACTTCGCTCACGTAATAGACGGGTCGTTGGACCGGATAGTCCTTCCTCGCTGCGCTCCACCACTACTGTTGCACTAACTGCTTTGTTGTTCACTCCAATGCACATCAGCATGGGGTTCCTTTAATACAGGAGCTTCTAAGATAGTTTTTTATGAGAGTTGTCTTTTGAGAGCCTCAAAAGCTTGAATGGCTTTGTCCGTCCAGTCGAACGTATCATTTTTCTTCAAAAGCCGGTAGGGGGTATGGCCTTCTCACCAAGACGGCTTATGAATCGGCTTAAGCTGGCGATACATCATGTGAGCTTCTGGAACCTCCTTGAGACTGGACGGCTTGCGCAGGTTACAGATGGCTTCAATCTTGTCTGGTTTGGCTTCAACACCATGCTTGGAAATAATGAAACCGAGCAATTTACCTGTAGGGACCCCGAAAACACACTCTGCCGGATTTAACTTCATCTGGTATACCCGGAGTTTAGTGAGTGTTTACTTTAGGTCAGCGATCATACTGTCGCTTTTCTGAGACTTGACCACAATGCCATCAACATAAGCATGCACATTGCGACCAATATGTGGCTTAAGGAAATTCTAGACGCAACACTGATAAGTTGCACCGGCGCTCTTCAAGCCAAAGGGCATCGATGTGTAGCTGAATGCTCCAATAGGGGTGATGAATGTCATCTTCTCTTTGTCCTCTTGTTTCATCTTGATCTAATGATAGCCGTAATAAGTATCCAGAAAACATAGAGACTCGCACGAAGCTGTGGAGTCAATAATCTGGTCAATGCGTGGTAATGCAAACAGATCCTTGGGACAAGCCTTGTTCAGGTCTTTGTAGTCAAGGCACATTCTCCAAGTTCCATTCTTCTTTAGTACTCGGACTGGGTTAGCTCCATTTAGGGTGGAAAACCTCGACAATAAAGCCAGCAGATAAGAGTCAGGATACTTCTTCACTAATGGTCTTGCATCTCTAGCCATTGAAGCGACGAAGGAATTGCCGGACAGGTTTCATCTTAGGGTCAACATTTAGGTTGTGCTCAGCGAGTTCTCTTGGTACACCATGCATGTCAAAAGGTTGCCATGAAAAAATGTCCCGATTCTCGTGGATGAACTCGATGAGCGTGTTTTCCTATTTGTGAGTAAGATGCGCCCCAATGGTGAATTGCATGGAAGAATCATTGGGGGTGAAGTCAACTTGCTTAGTATCCTGAGCAGACTCAATTTGAGTTTGGAATCTGTAGCAGGCTTCTTTAGGGAGGTCATATCCTTAGGATCGACTTACAAAGTATAAAGCTTCAATTCTTTCGCAGCACGGGTCATTTTTGTTGGGGAACGACGCATGGGAAACAAAATTTTCCTACGCACACGCAAACCTATCCATGGTGATGAGCATCTACGAGAGGGAGAGTGGATCTACATACCCTTGTAGATCGCTAAGCGGGAAGCGTTAAGAAACGCGGTTGGTGTAGTCGAACTTCTTCGCGATCCAAATCGCCGAGCGTCCTGCGATCTAATCACGAACCGTCCCGCGAACCAATCACGAACCATCCCGCGATCTCGTCACGATCCGTCCCTCGATCCGATCACGAACGTCCCGTGGCCTTGATCACGATCCTTCCGATCTAGTACCGAACGGACGGCACCTCCGCGTTCAGCACACGTGCAGCTTGATGACGATCTCCACCGTCTTGATCCAGCAAGAGGAGGCGGAGAGGAGGAAGAGTTCTCCGGCAGCGTGATGGTGCTCCAACGATGGTGGTGGAGCTATTCCGACAGGGCTTCACCTAAGCACTGCAGAAAACCGATCTAGAGGAGAAGCTATGCACTAGAGGAACGGGTGGCACGTGGCTGAATATCTTGTCCCAAAACCCTAAAATCCTCTAGTATATATAGGAGGAGAGGAGGAGGAGACTTGGCTAACAAAAAGGCAGCCCTTGGGTCGGCCAAACCAAGGAGGGAGGAGTCCTCCTCCACTCCTAGTAGGATTAGGACTGCTTCCTTATTTGGCCCTTTTTTGCCTTTTTCCACCTTTTTCCTTTTGGTATTTTCTTCCCAGCCTCATGGGCTTTGTGTAGGACTTCCACCAGACCACTAAGGGCTGGTATTAATCCCACTACAGCCCATAAAGCCTCTTGGGTCGAAATACCCCTCCCGGTGGTCTCCTGGTACACTACCGGCACTCCCGGTACACTATCGATGAGCCCGGAACTTTTCCGGCGACCAAACTGGGACTTCCTATATGTGAATCTTTACCTCCGGACCATTCCGGAGCTCCTCGTGATGTCCGGGATCTCATCCGGGACTCCGAACAACCTTCGGTCACCACCATACATAACTCTACACTACCGAGACGTCATCGAACCTTAAGTGTGCAGACCTTGCGGGTTCGAGAACTATGTAGACATGACCGAGACACCTCTACGGTCAATAACCAATGGCGGGACCTGGACGTCCACATTGGTTCCCACATATTCTACGAAGATCTTTATCGGTCGAACCTCTATGTCAAGGATTCAGTTAATCCCGTATAACGTTCCCTTTGTTCTTCGGTATGTTACTTGCCCGAGATTCGATCGTCGATATCTCCATACCTAGTACAACCTCGTTACCGGCAAGTCTCTTTACTCGTTCCGTAATACAAGATCCCGCAACTAACAATTAGTCACACTGCTTGCAAGGCTTATTGTGATGTTGCATTATCGAGTGGGCCCCGAGATACCTCTCCGTCACACGGAGTAACAAATCCCAGTCTCGATCCATGCCAACTCAACAAACACCATCGGAGATACCTGTAGAGCACCTTTATAGTCACCCAGTTATGTTGCGACGTTTGATACACACAAGGCACTCCTCCGATATCCATGAGTTGCATGATCTCATGGTCATAGGAACATATACTTGACATGTAGAAAACAGTAGCAATAAACTGACACGATCATATGCTACGTTTGTAGTTTGGGTCTTGTCCATCACATCATTCTCCTAATGATGTGATCCCGTTATCAAATGACATCTCATGTCCATGGCTAGGAAACCTTAACCATCTTTTGATCAACGAGCTAGTCTATTAGAGGCATACTAGGGACATGGTTTTGTCTATGTATCCACACATGCATTTAAGTCTCCGATCAATACAATTATAGCATGGATAATAAACGATTATCATGAACAAGGAAATATGATAATAACCAATTTATTATTGCCTCTAGGGCATATTTCCAATAGTCTCCCACTTGCACTAGAGTCAATAATCTAGTTCACATCACTATGTGATTCGCATTGTTATGAATTTAACACCCAACGAGTTCTGGGGCTCGATCATGCTTTGCATGTGAGAGAGGTCTTATAGTCAATGGGTCTATGATATTCAGATCCGTGTGTACTTTGCAAATCCCTATGCCAAACTATAAACACTGCTACCACACTCCACTTGGTACTATTCCAAATGGCTGCTCCACTATACGTATCCAGATTGCTACTACGAGTCATCCGGATTAGTGTTAAAGCTTGCATCGACGTAACTCCTTACGATGAACCCTTGATCACCCCCATAATCGAGAAACAATTCCTTTAGTCTTTTAGTCACTAAGGATAATGTTGACCGCTGTCCAGTGATCCACTCCTGGATCAGTCTTGTACCGCTTGACGGACTCATGGCAAGGCACACACAAGTACGGTACACAGCATGGCATACTATATAGAGCCTATGGCTAGAGCATAGGGGACGACGTTCATCCTTTCTCTTTCTTCTGCCGTTGTCGAGCTTTGAGTCTCACGCAACTTCACACCCTACAAATCAGGTGAGAACTCTTTCTCTGACTGATCCATTTTGAATTCTTTCAAAATCTTTGTCAAGGTATGTACTCATTAAAAGTCTCATCAAGTCATCTTTGATCTATCTCTATAGACCTTGATTCTCAATAGGTAGTTTTATCCAGGTTTTACTTTGAAAATCACTTTCCAAATAACCGCTTATGCTTTCTGGAAATTCTACATTATTTCCGATCAACAATATGTCATCTACATATACTTATCAGAAATTCTATAGTGCTCCCACTCACTTTATTGTAAATACAAGTTTCTCGTAAACTTTGTATAAACATTAAAACTTTGATCACCTCATCAAAGCGTATATTCCGACTCCGAGATGCTTGCTTCAGTCCATAGAAGGATCACTGAAGCTTACACACCTTTTAGCATCCTTAGGACTGACAAAACCTTCTGGTTGTATCACATATAACCTTTCCTCAAGTAAACCGTTAAGGAAATGATGTTTTGATATCCATCTGCCAGATTTCATCATTGAAAAATGCAGCAACTGCTAACATAATTCCAACAGACTTTAGCATCGCTACGAGTGAGAAAGTCTCATCGCAGTCAACTCCTTGAACTTGTCGTAAACTTCTTTGCAACAAGTCGAGCTTTACAAATGGTGACATTTACCATGAGCGTCTGTCTTCATTTTAAACATCCATTTGTACTCAATGACCTGCCGTCCAACAAGCAAGTCTACCAAAGTCTACACTTGGTTTTCATACATGGATCCTTTCTCGGATTTCATGGCCTCTAACCATTTGTCGAAATCCGGGCCCATCATCGCTCCTCCACAACTCGTAGGTTCATCGTTGTCCAACAACTTGACCTCTAAGACAGGGTTGCCGCACCACTCAGGAGCAGTACACGTCCTTGTCGAGCTACGAGGTTTGATAGTAACTTGATCCGAAGCTTCATGATCATCATCATTAACTTCCTTTTCAACTAACGTAGGCTTCACAGAAACATGTTTCTGCGCTGCGCTACTCTCTGGTTGAACAAAGGTTTTACAACCTCATCAAGTTCTATCTTCCTCCCACTCAATTCTTTCGAGAGAAACTTTTTCTCGAGAAAGGACCCAGTTTTAGCAAAAAAACACTTTGCACTCGGATCTGAGATAGAAGGCATACCCAACTGTTCTCAGGTATTCTATGAAGATGCATTTGTCCGCCTTGGGTTCGACCTCATTAGGTGAAAACATTTTCCACACAAGTGTCGCAGCACCAAATATTAAGAAATGACAGCTTAGGTTTCTATCAAACCATAATTCACACGGTGTCATCTCAACAGATTTAGATGGTGCCCTATTTAAAGTGAATGTAGTTGTCTCTAATGCATAACCCCAAAATTATAGTAGTAAAACAATAAGAGACATCATAGCACGCACCATGTCCAATAGAGCATGACCATGATGTTCGGACACACCATCACACTATGGTGTTCCAGGTGGCGTTTTAGTTGTGAAACAAATTTCACATTGTCTTAAGTTGTATGCCAAACTCGTAACTCAGATATTTACCTCCACGATCATATCCCAGTCATTTTTATCTTCTTGTCACGATGATCTTAAACTTCACTCTAAATTTGCTTGAACCTTTCAAACGATTCAGACTTGTGTTTCATTAAGTAAATATACACTATATCTACTCAAATCATCAGTGAAGGTAAGAAAATAACGATATCCACTTCACGCTACAAGACTCACTGGATTGTATACATCAACATGTATCATTTCCAATGAATCACGATCCGTTCCGCGATCTCATCATGAACCGTCTCGCGATCTCGATCACGGTCCTTCCGATCTAGCGCCGAACGGACGGCACCTCCGCGTTCAGCACACGTGCAGCTTGATGACGATCTCCACCGTCTTGATCCAGAAAGAGGAGGTGGAGAGGAGAGAGAGTTCACCGGCAGCGTGACGGCGCTCCGGTGATGGTGGTGGAGCAATTCCGGCAGGGCTTCGCCTAAGCGCTACAGAAAACCGATCTAGAGGAGAAACTATGCACCGGTGTAACGGGTAGCACGTGGCCGGAAATTCTGTCCAAAAACCACCCAATCCATGAGTATATATAGGAGGAGAGGAGAGGAGAGGCATCCAAGGCCTTTGGGTCAGCCGAAATAGGAGGTGGGAGCAATCCTACTTCACCTCCAATCCTAGTTGGAGTAGGATTGCCTCCTATTGGCTAATTTTCCACTTTTTGCTTTAGGACTTTCTCTCCTGCGCCATGGGCCTTTGTGGCTGTTTTCCCAGCCCACTAAGGGCCGGTTATTATTCTCCCACAGCCCATGGACCTCTTGGGGTCGAAATACCCCTCCCGGAGGCCTCCCGGTACACTACCGGCACTCCCGGTACACTACCGGCACTCCCGGTACACTACCGATGAGCCCGAAACTTTTCCAGAAACCAAACTGGGACTTCCTATATATGAATCTTTACCTCCGGACCATTCCGGAGCTCCTCGTGACGTCCGGGATCTCATACGGGACTCCGAACAAACTTCGGTCACCACCATACATAACTCTACACTACCGAAACGTCACCGAACCTTAAGTGTGCAGACCCTGCGGGTTCGAGAACTATGTAGACATGACCGAGACACCTCTACGGTCAATAACCAATGGCGGGACCTGGACGTCCACATTGGTTCCTACATATTCTACGAAGATCTTTATCGGTCGAACCTCTATGTCAAGGATTCAGTTAATCCCGTATAACGTTCCCTTTGTTCTTCGGTATGTTACTTGCCCGAGATTCGATCGTCGGTATCTCCATACCTAGTTCAACCTCGTTACCGGCAAGTCTCTTTACTCGTTATGTAATACAAGATCCCGCAACTAACAATTAGTCACATTGCTTGCAAGGCTTATTGTGATGTTGCATTACCGAGTGGGCCCCGAGATACCTCTCCGTCACACGGAGTAACAAATCCCAGTCTCGATCCATGCCAACTCAATAGACACCATCGAAGATACCTGTAGAGCACCTTTATAGTCACCCAGTTACGTTGCGACGTTTGATACACACAAGGCACTCCTCCGATATCTGTGAGTTTCATGATCTCATGGTCATAGGAACATATACTTGACATGCCGAAAACAGTAGCAATAAACTGACACGATCATATGCTATGTTTGTAGTTTGGGTCTTATCCATCACATCATTCTCCTAATGATGTGATCCCATTATCAAATGACATCTCATGTCCATGGCTAGGAAACCTTAACCATCCTTTGATCAACGAGCTAGTCCATTAGAGGCATACTAGGGACATGGTTTTGTCTATGTATCCACACATGCATTTAAGTCTCCGATCAATACAATTATAGCATGGATAATAAACGATTATCATGAACAAGGAAATATGATAATAACTAATTTATTATTGCCTCTAGGGCATATTTCCAACAGTCTCCCACTTGCACTAGAGTCAATAATCTAGTTCACATCACCATGTGATTCGCATTGTTATGAATCTAACACCCAATGAGTTTTGGGGCTCGATCATGCTTTGCATGTGAGAGAGGTCTTATAGTCAACAGGTCTGCGATATTCAAATCCGTGTGTACTTTGCAAATCTCTATGTCAAACCGTAAACACCGCTACCACACTCCACTTGGTACTATTTCCAAATGGTTTCTCCACTATACGTATCCAGATTGCTACTACTAGTCATCCGAATAGGTGTTAAAGCTTGCATCGACGTAACTCTTTACGATGAACTCTTTATCACCTCCATAATCAAGAAACATTTCCTTAGTCCTCTGGTTACTAAGGATAATTCCGACCGCTGTCCAGTGATCCACTCCTGGACCACTCTTGTACCCCTTGACAGACTCATGGCAAGGCACACATAGGTGTGGTACACAGCATGGCATAATATAGAGCCTATGGCTAAGGCATAGGGGACAACATTCGTCCTTTCTCTTTCTTCTGCCATTGTCGAGCTTTGAGTCTCACTCAACTTCACACCTTACAAATCAGACGAGAACTATTTCTCTGGCTGATCCATTTTGAACTCTTTCAAAATCTTGTCAAGGTATGCACTCATTGAAAGTCTCATCAAGCATCTTGATCTATCTCTATAGATTTTGATGCTCAACAATTAGGTAGCTTTATCCAGGTCTTCCTTTGAAAAACACTTTTCAAACAACCTTTTGTGCCTTCCAGAAATTCTACATTATTTCCGATCAACAATATGTCAACCACATATACTTATCAGAAACTCTACAGTGCTCCCACTCACTTTATTGCAAATACAAGTTTCTCGTAAACTTTGTATAAACTACAGAAACTTTGATCACCTCATCAAAGTGTATATTCCAACTCCGAGATGCTTGCTTCAGTCCATAGAAGGATCACTGAAGCTTGCTCACCTTTTAGCATCCTTAGGACTGACAAAACCTTCTGGTTGTATCACATACAACCTTTCCTTAAGTAAACCGTTAAGGAAACGATGTTTTGACATCCATCTTCCAGATTTCATAATTGAAAATGCAGCAACTGCTAACATAATTCCAACAGACCTTTAGCATCGCTACGAGTGAGAAAGCCTCATCGCAGTCAACTCCTTGAACTTGTCACAAACAACTTTGCAACAAGTCGAGCTTTACAAATGGTGACATTCACCATCAGTGTCTGTCTTCATTCTAAAGGTCCATTTGTACTCAACGACCTTCCGTCTAATGAGCAAGTCTACCAAAGTCTATACTTGGTTTTCATACATGGATCCTATCTCGGATTTCATGGCCTCTAACCATTCGTCGGAATCCGGGCCCATCATCGCTTCTCCATAGCTCGTAGGTTCATCGTTGTCCAACAACATGATCTCCAAGACAGAGTTGTCGTACCACTTAGGAGCAGTACACATCCTTGTCGACCCACGAAGTTCGATAGTAACTTGATCCTGAAGCTTCATGATCATCATCATTAACTTACTCTTCAACTAACGTAGGCTTCACAGAAACATCTTTCTGCGCTGCGCTACTCTCTGGTTGAACAAAGGTTTAACAACCTCATCAAGTTCTATCTTCCTCCCACTCAATTCTTTCGAGAGAAACATTTCCTCGAGAAAGGATCCGTTTAAGCAACAAACACTTTGCACTAGGATCTGAGATTGAAGGTTCACCCAACTGATCTTAGGGTATTCTATGAAGATGCATTTGTCTGACTTGGGTTCGACCTCATTAGGTGAAAACATTTTCCACACAAGTGTCACAGCCCCAAATATTAAGAAATGATAGCTTAGGTTTCTATCAAACCATAATTCACATGGTGTCATCTCAACGGATTTAGATGGTGCCCTATTTAAAGTGAATGTAGTTGTCTCTAATGCATAACCCCAAAATTATAGTAGTAAAACGATAAGAGACATCATAGCACGCACCATATCCAATAGAGCATAACTATGATGTTCGGACACACCATCACACTATGGTGTTCCAGGTGGCGTTTAGTTGTGAAACAACTTTCACATTGTCTTAAGTTGTATGCCAAACTCGTGACTCAGATATTCACCTCCACGATCATATCGCAGTCATTTTTATCTTCTTGTCACGATGATCTTTAAACTTCACTCTGAATTTGCTTGAACCTTTCAAACGATTCAGATTTGTGTTTCATTAAGTAAATATACACTATATCTACTCAAATCATCAGTGAAGGTAAGAAAATAACGATATCCACTGCACGCTACAAGACTCACTAGATTGCATACATCAACATGTATCATTTCCAATGAATCACTTGCCCGCTCCATCCAACGGGGTCCTTTAGTCATCTTGCCCAAGAGGCATGGTTCGCATGTCTCAACCGATTCGAAATCAAATGAGTCCAAAGATCCATCAGCATGGAGTTTCTTCATGCGCTTTATACCAATATGACATTTAGCGGCAGTGCCACAAGTATGTGGTACTATATTTATTAACTTTGTATCTTTTGGCATCAATGTTATGAACATGTGTATTACTACGATCAAGATTTCAACAAACCATTCTCACTGGGTGCATGACCATTGAAGGTATTATTCATGTAAACAGAATAACCATTATTCTCTAATTCAAACGAATAACCGTATTGCAACAAACATGATCTAATCATGTCCATGCTCAACGCAAAACACCAAATAACATTTATTCAGGTTCGTCACTAATCCTGAAGGTAGAGAGAGCGTGCTATGTTTGATCACATCAACCTTGGAAACACTTCCAACACATATCGTCACCTCAGCCTTAGCTAGTTCTCCGTTTATTCCGTAGCTTTTATTTCGAGTTACTAACATTTAGCAACCGAACCGGTATCCAATACCCAGATGCTACTAGGAGTACTAGCAAGCTACACATCAATAACTCATATATCAAATATACTTCTGTCGACATTGCCAGCCTTCTTATCTACCAAGTATCTAGGGTTGATCCACTTCAGCGACCGCTCTCCTCATAATCGAAGCACTTAGTCTCGGGTTTGAGTTCAACTTTGGGTTGCTTCACTGGAGCAGCAACTGACTTGCTATCCATGAAGTTTCCCTCCTTGCTCTTGCCCTTCTTGAAACTTAGTGGTTTTAACTAATCATCAACACTTTGACGCTCCTTCTAGATTTCTACCTTCACGGTGTCAAACATCGCGAACAGCTCAGGGATCATTACTTCTATCCCTAGCATCCTATAGTTCATCACCAAGTTCTAGTAGCTTAGTGACAGTGACTTGGAGAACTATATCAATCACTATCTTATCTGGAAGATCAACTCCCACTCGATTCAAGTGATTGTAGCACCCAGACAATCTGAGCACATGCTCAATGATTGAGCTATTCTCGTTCATCTTGCAGGCAAAGAATCTTGTCGGAGATCTTATATCTCGCAACACGGGCACGAGCCTGAGATCCTAATTTCAGCTCTTAGAACATGTCATATGTTCCGTGACGTTCAAAAACGTTTCGAAGCCTCAATTCTAAGCCGTAATGCATGACGCACTAAACTATCAAGTAGTCATCGAAACGTGCCTGTCAGATGTTCACAACATGTACAAACGACGCTAGAGGGGGTGGCACACCGAGCGGTGCATTAAGGACATAAGCCTTCTGTGCAACAATGAGGACAATCCTCAGATCACGGACCCAGTCCGCAATATTGCTACCAACATCTTTCAACTCTATTTCTCTAGGAATATATAAAAATTTAAGGGAGCTACAGCGCGAGCTAGTAATCTACAACATAATTTGCAAAGTCACTACTGACTATGTCCATGATAATAAGTTCAATTAATCATATTACTTAAGAACTCCCACTCAAATTGACATCCCTCCGATCATTCAAGTGATACATGATCCAAATTTCACCAACTCAAGTCCGATCATCACGTGAGTTGAGGTGGCTGCAATGGTGAACATCATCATGTTGATCATATCTACTATATGACTCATGTTCGACCTTTCGGTCTCTTGTGTTCCGAGGCCATGTATGTACATGCTAGGCTCATCAAGTTTAACCCGAGTGTTCTGCACGTGCAAATATGGCTTGCACCCGTTGTATGTGAACGTAGAGTCTATCACACCCGATCATCACGTGGTGTCTGAACACGACGAACTTTCGCAACGGTGCACACTCGGGGAGAACACAATTTATCTTGAAATTAAGTGAGGGATCACCTTATAATGCTACCGTCGTCCTAAGCAAAACAAGGTGCATAAAAAGGATTAACATCACCTGCAAATCATAAGTGACATGATATGGCAATGAACTTGTGCTTTTGATCTCCATCTAGAAAGCACCGGCATGATCTCCATTGTCACCGGCATGACACCATGATCTCCATCATCTTGATCTCCATCAACGTGTCGCCATCGGGGTCGCCACGCCCTGCATGCTTCTACTACTATTGCTACCGTTTAGCGATAAAGTAAAGCATTACATAGCGCTTAATGATTGACACGCAGGTCAGACAATAATTAAAGTCAACCCTATGGCTCCTGCCGATTGCCGTACTCATCGACATGCAAGTCGTGATAATCTATACATCACATGATCATCTCATACATCACATATATCACATCATGTAATTGGCCATATCACATCACAACATACCCTGCAAAAACAAGTTAGACGTCCTCTAATTGTTGTTGCATGTTTTACGTGGCTGCTACGGGTATCTAGCAAGAACAATTCTTACCTATGCAAAAACCACAACGGTGATACACTAGTTGCTTTTCAACCTTCTCAAGGACCGCCTTTGTCGAATCCGATCCAACTAAAGTGAGAGAAACGGTCACCCGCAAGCCATCTAGGCAACAAGTTGCGTTGAGGTAACCGGTCTCTCGTAAGCGTACGAGTAATGTTGGTCCGGGACGCTTCATCTCACAATCCCGCTGAACCAAAATACGACCAAGGGAGGAAGCAATCTAAGCATCAACGCCCACAAACCTTTTGTGTTCTACTCGAGATCTCATTGAACCATCAACCTAACTCTGATACCACTGTTGGGGAACGTCGCATGGGAAACAAAATTTTCCTATGCACACGCAAACCTATCCATGGTGATGAGCATCTACGAGAGGGAGAGTGGATCTACATACCCTTGTAGATCGCTAAGCGGGAAGCGTTAAGAAACGCGGTTGGTGTAGTCGAACTTCTTCGCGATCCAAATCGCCGAGCGTCCCGCGATCTAATCACGAACCGTCCCGCGAACCAATCACGAACCATCCCGCGATCTCGTCACGATCCGTCCCGCGATCCGATCACGAACGTCCCGTGGCCTTGATCACGATCCTTCCGATCTAGTACCGAACGGACGGCACCTCCGCGTTCAGCACACGTGCAGCTTGATGACGATCTCCACCGTCTTGATCCAGCAAGAGGAGGCAGAGAGGAGGAAGAGTTCTCCGGCAGCATGACGGTGCTCCGACGATGGTGGTGGAGCTATTCCGACAGGGCTTCACCTAAGCACTGCAGAAAACCGATCTAGAGGAGAAGCTATGCACTAGAGGAACGGGTGGCACGTGGCTGAAAATCTTGTGCCAAAACCCTAAAATCCTCTAGTATATATAGGAGGAGAGGAGGAGGAGGCTTGGCTGACAAAAAGGCAGCCCTTGGGTCAGCCAAACCAAGGAGGGAGGAGTCCTCCTCCACTCCTAGTAGGATTAGGACTGCTTCCTTATTTGGCCCTTTTTTGCCTTTTTCCACCTTTTTCCTTTTGGTATTTTCTTCCCAGCCTCATGGGCTTTGTGTAGGAATTCCACCAGCCCACTAAGGGCTGGTATTAATCCCACTACAGCCCATAAAGCCTCTTGGGTCGAAATACCCCTCCCGGTGGTCTCTCGGTACACTACCGGCACTCCCGGTACACTACCGATGAGCCCGGAACTTTTCCGGCGACCAAACTGGGACTTCCTATATATGAATCTTTACCTCCGGACCATTCCGGAGCTCCTCGTGACGTCCGGGATCTCATCCGGGACTCCGAACAACCTTCGGTCACCACCATACATAACTCTACACTACCGAGACGTCATCGAACCTTAAGTGTGCTGACCCTGCGGGTTCGAGAACTATGTAGACATGACCGAGACACCTCTACGGTCAATAACCAATGGCGGGACCTGGACGTCCACATTGTTTCCCACATATTCTACGAATATCTTTATCGGTCGAACCTCTATGTCAAGGATTCAGTTAATCCCGTATAACGTTCCCTTTGTTCTTCGGTATGTTACTTGCCCGAGATTCGATCGTCGGTATCTCCATACCTAGTACAACCTCGTTACCGGCAAGTCTCTTTACTCATTCCGTAATACAAGATCCCGCAACTAACAATTAGTCACACTGCTTGCAAGGCTTATTGTGAGGTTGCATTACCGAGTGGGCCCCGAGATACCTCTCCGTCACACGGAGTAACAAATCCCAGTCTCGATCCATGCCAACTCAACAAACACCATCGGAGATACCTGTAGAGCACCTTTATAGTCACCCAGTTACGTTGCGACGTTTGATACACACAAGGCACTCCTCCGATATCCATGAGTTGCATGATCTCATGGTCATAGGAACATATACTTGACATGTAGAAAACAGTAGCAATAAACTGACACGATCATATGCTACGTTTGTAGTTTGGGTCTTGTCCATCACATCATTCTCCTAATGATGTGATCCCGTTATCAAATGACATCTCATGTCCATGGCTAGGAAACCTTAACCATCTTTTGATCAACGAGCTAGTCTATTAGAGGCATACTAGGGACATGGTTTTGTCTATGTATCCACACATGCATTTAAGTCTCCGATCAATACAATTATAGCATGGATAATAAACGATTATCATGAACAAGGAAATATGATAATAACCAATTTATTATTGCCTCTAGGGCATATTTCCAATAGTTTTTGCATACGGTCTGTCACCTTCCTCACACTCCCGAGCAATAGCACGGTTACCATCTACCGTAATGGTTCCCCCTGGACCAGGCATATTGAGTTTGAGGTAAATGTAAGAAGGACGACCGTAAACCGAGCGTAAGCCGACTTGCCGAAGAGAGCATGGTACGGACTTTTGATTTAACAACCTCAAATGCCAGGATCTCGGACCGAAATTTTTTTTCTCGGTGCCAAAAGCCACTTCCACAAATATCTTGCCCACCGGTAGAGCAGACTTGCCAGGGACTATTCTGTGGAACACAGTAGAAGAGGGTTGTAGCTAAGAGTTTTGGATATTCATCCGCTTGACAATGTCATAATATAGTATGTTAATGTTGCTACCACCATCCATCGATACTTTGGTTAGTGTATATCCTCCTACTTGAGGGGCAACAATCCAAGCCAAAGCTCCTGGATTTTCAATGCACGAAGGATGATAAGCCATGCTCCAGGTAACAGGCTGCTCAGACAAATGCAACCATGGTGGAATAGAAGGACCAACTGCATTGACGACGCGGCGCTGCAACTTACGGTCACCTTTACAGGTGGTCGTGGTGAAAATGTGGTATTGTTCGCTATTTAGCTGCTTGGGATTACTCCGACATCTAGCAAATCCACTGTTATTTTGTTGTCCTTGACCGGATCCGCGGTTGTGGTGTCCCTGACCCCCAGCCCCCAAGTTACCACTGGGGTTACCTGGGTGACCACCAAGGGGACCATCATTGTTGTGACCGCCGAAGACATTGTTTTAAACTCCTACATAACATAGAGGTCCTCCCAAGAATGAGTAGATGGACGATTTGGCCTGCTGTGCTTCAGACACGGCCCCTTCAACATTTGTTGATAGTTTGTCGGGCGAAACCCTTGAGATTGTTTCTGAAAACCAGGACTATTATTGTCATGTTTGGGTGAACGGACTTAGATTCGAGGCCATCGCGGGGTGGACTCAAAGGGGTTAGTTGGGACGAAAGACACGGATTTACCCAAGTTCGGCCCCTCAAGTCGAGGTAACAGCCTACGTCCTGCTTGTGTTTGTATTGCTTGTGTATCGATTACAAGGAGCTAGAAGCTTGACTTAGTTCTCGAACACCTGTCCCCTAAGTCGCCTCGGGTTTGCCTTTATATAAGAGGTCAGGACCACCGGGTCGTTACAATTGCTAACCGGGTCTCTCTCTATCTTCTTGTCCAAGTTGTCTCTGAGTCGGCTTGCACGCCCGGGTCTTCTCCGTCCGGGCCATTTGTACGGCCCACACCTTGAGCCGCCTATCTTCCTGGGCCACCAGTCTTACGGCTCTCCTTTGGGCTGGCTCACGAGCCGCAACATGACGCGGAGCCTCCGGGGCGGGTCATATCGTGGGGTCATATCCCCAACATTAGGCCCCAGGTTGAATTGAGCCTGCTCACTTCATCCTTCTCTTCCGTTTTTGGCGAGTCGCCCGGAAATGACCCGGCGTGACGTCATGAGATCTGCTGACGTACCATCGAATCTTTCATTAACTGTCATCCCGAGAATCGAGGCGTCCGCTTCGGTCAAACAGTGTCGTCGCCTGGATTTTCGCGCCTTCCTTAATCCCTTTTTAAATATGACCCGTGCGGGTCGGAGTTTCCCATCCTCCCGCTCGTGCCTCTTCTTCTTCTTCCTGTCGTCGCCGCTCCAGCGTCCTCGTCGTCTGGCGCCGTCTTCGCATCGGCATCGACCGGCCCGTTGCATCACCCTGATACGGACCAGATTTCTTCCGCCGCCACCGCAACATCTCCGGTGAGCTCTCCTTTTCCTTTAGATCGCTCACCGCCGTAGCAGGGTTCCGCCGTAGCAGGGTTCCGCCGCCGCTCAGGCTCCGGCACCGCCACCACGAGCATATCTCGACGCCGTTGTTACCTTTAGATCGCGCTCTCGCCCCGCCGCCGCACGCGGGCCAGCCGCGCGTAATGCGTGGACCACGATAGCCCCACTCCATTTTCTTTCCTTCTGCTGTTCATCGCTAGGTCTGGCTTTAAATTCTTTTTCGCCGCTTTTGTAGATCCATAGCCATAGTGATAGTTTGTGGAGTCTGTTTTTAGGACTTAGCCGATTTTTCAATCTTCCCTTCCTCTGTTGAGTCGCTAAGCTTCTCCGGCTCTCATCAACCGGGTCTTTTCGCTTTATCCGTAGAACCCTTAAACCTTTAAGCCGTCAAAAATATTTTCTTGCGCTTTGACTCATCGCGACTTTTATCTTGCACAACACTTAAGCCGCCAATATGCCTCGTGCGTCCAACTCATGCAACTGGGTTGGTTCTTGCGTTACGGAGGAGTACTTAGCAGGCTACATTGAAGCGGGTACTCTTCCTCCCAAAGAGGTTCTCAATTGGCGGGTTCCGGGTAACGAGACCCGGCCTTCTCCCCAAAAAGGAGAGATAGTAGTCTTTGCTGATCACATCGAGCAAGGGTTCATGCCGCCCAGCTCTAAGTTTTTCTGGGACGTCCTTCATTTTTATAAGTTGCATCCTCAAGACTTAGCACCCAACTCTGTTTCCAACATCTGCAACATCCAAGTTCTCTGCGAAGCTTATCTGCTAAGTAAGCCGTCTGTGGGGTTCTTTTGAGAATTCTTCTACGCCAACCACCAAACTGAAATGAAGGGTGGTCCGAGTCTGGAGCTGGGCGGTATTTCTATTCAACGCCGCCGAGACATCATCTTTCCTGCTACTCCAATGCCGGGTCACCCGAAAGATTGGAATAAGACATGGTTCTATTGCCCAGAGACCTCTCCCGAGAAGGAGCACTCATTGGCGGGTTACAGCCCCTCCCGACTTAGGACAGACACAGAGCTTCCCGGCCAGCTCTCAGCCTCGGAGCGTGCCAGATATGAGCCGTTCCACGCCAAGATCAAAGTGCTCCTGGCCAACGGATTAATAGGATTGGATTTGATCCGCTGCTGGATTTCCTGGCGGATCATGCCTTTAAGCCGCAGAGGTCATCTTATGCGAGTATGAAGGCAAATATGACAGCTCATTGTGCTTCAACGAATCAACACTGTCAGAGGATGATATTCCACTACCATCCGGAGCCTTGTCCATGAGGCCTCCGGCTCATGCAGTGCCATCGACCTGGCGCCTTTCTGCGTCAATAATCCGGCTCCCGATGTAAGTTAATATCTTCCCATCCGTCTCTTAGATGTTGTTTGTACTTTGTTGATTTGGTATTCATTCTCCGGGTCATTTAGGCCGACTCAGACTTCTAGAAGAAGGAATATCTTGCCCCTCCAAAGAAATCCAGGAAGAAGGCCGTGACCAAGAGGGCTAAAAAAGATGCCCCGCAAGATAATTTACTTGACCCGCCACCATCATCTAGCTCAGAGGTAATATTTTAACTGCTTTGTTTGATGAAGTTGAGTCGGATCTTCTATTTAGGAGTAAATCAAAGAGCTATAGTGTAGCCCCCACGTTCTGGTTTAACTTCAAAGAAGATGAACCGGAATTGCACTGCATATTGAAAGATCAAACATGCATTAGCCCCCAAGTGTCAAATATATTGCTTGCAATCTGTTTGAGACTTGCATAAATTTGCTTTTAATACTCGTCCTGTATTTTGGTGACTTATCCTGTAGTGTCTTATAGGAAGCTTTAAACGAAGCCGGCTCTCAATTGTCTGATCTGAAGGCAAATTTAGCGGCTCAACAAGAGGCCCGCAGCGTCTCTGACGAAAAGTGTCGGCTGCTGTGTGAAGAGTTGGTTCATATTAAGGCGGAGCTTGCTTCTTTAAAAGAATCTACTGAGTTGGAGAAAGCCGCCTTGACCAAACGAGCGGATGATGCTGACCAACAGCTGACAGCCATGGCGGATGAGCTTCAAAGCCTAAAGTGTCATATAACCAAGATGGTCGCCGCTCTCTTTGGTAAGTTCTTACTCACTTCATGTTTCCAGCATGTCTCATTCATCTGTTGTGATGGCGACTCGTCTTGCTTTGTTTTGACCTTTACAGGCCCCAGAAGCCGGCAATTGGCTGCAGATAGCCTTTTACCCCTGAAGGCTATTTACACCTTTGCAGAACAGCTTTATTGTGGCGCTATTTTCATGATTAAGACGGTTCGATATAAGGAGAAGATCCCCACCGCTTTGAAAGGTGTCTTGGAACTCTTCTCCACAATGCCCAAGCAGATAGAAGAGCTGAAGAAGTCTGCCTTTCGCTAAGGAGCCGTCGTTGGATTGAGCCGGGCTCTGGCCTTCGCTAACTCCGGCTGAAATGATGGATGGTTACCCGTCCAAAAAAGATGACGGCTCAGAATTCACCGAAGAAGATTACATCCGGTGTGTCAAAGAGTCGCGTTATCTGGCCTCTGTACTGGCGGATGAAGTTGACTTGAGCACTTATCAGGCGGCTTATGACGCAGAGGAGAAGAGGATCCGCGGGCCTCTCTATGAGTGGAAGGATCTGACACCCACCCGCAGTAAGGATCTCTTCCCTTGTGAGCTTGATGCGTCCCCTTTCCTTGAAGGGTCTTTCGCTGCTCTGGCTAACTATAATTGGGAATTGGGAAATATCCAGATAAAGCCAGCAGAAGACCCGGAGCAGGATGAGCCGGCCAATAACTGAACTTTGTTCTTTTAACCTTTCTGAGCACAGACTCATGTAATGACCCGTCGTGAGCGGTTGACAATGCATTTTGCTCCTTCTGAGAGTAGTTTTTGTAATAGGGTAAGCATGACCCTGCCGTTTGGTGGCTGTATATATTTTCACCTCTCTGTGTGCACTTTCCTTCTCTTTGTGTTTCAATTTAATGTGTTGCCGGCTCTCCATGGATATACCTTGAGCTTTTCTGATGAGGGGTGTCTGTCTTTGAAGATGTCATTCCTTCTCCAGAATATTAGAGCCGGATAATCTCTTTAAAAACTCAATTTTTGTCAACCGGAGCAACATGGCTCCGATTCTTGTCGGATGAACCTATTAAGGAGCCTATTGTCGTAGGATAATGTAAGCTATACCTGATGGTAAGAAGCCTCTATCGACAACTGCGGCTATTGATGAATCGGAAGCGGCTTAAAGCCGGCTGTATGAAGGGTAATGTAAGCTATACCTGACGGTAAGAAGCCTCCTTTTAACAGCAAATGTTGTATGTGCGAACGCCGGTTGTTGATGGGAGATGTAAGCTATACGTTAAGGCAAGAAGCCTTCATCGACAGCCGCGGCTAATAATCAGCCTGAGATGGCATAAAGCCGGCTATTTGAAAGGAGATGTAAGCTATACCCGAAGGCAAGAAGCCTCTTTCAACAGCTGCAGTTGATAAGCAACTGAGGTTTGGCGTAAACGCCGGTTGTTAGGGTGAGATAAGTAAACCCGTCGGTAAGAAGCCCCCTTCGACAACCGCGGTTAGTAAGTAACCGGAAGTGGCATAAAGCCGGCCATTAGGGTGAGATAAGCGATACCCGTCGGTAAGAAGCCACCTTCGATGGCCGTAGTTGATAAGCAACTGGAATTTGGTGTACACGCTGTTGTCTTAGGGTCATGTAAGCTATACCAAAGGTAAGAAGCCTCCATCTACAACAACGCTTAATGTAACCAAACTAGGCATAAAGCCAACTGTGCAAGGGAGATGTAAGCTATACCCGGAGGCAAGAAGCCTCCTTGCAACAGTTTAATAACAGCTGGCTGTGTAAAGGAGATGTAAGCTATACCTGAAGGCAAGAAGCCTCTTTGCAACAGTGCTTAATTAGGCATAACGCCGGCTGTGCAAGGGAGATGTGAGCTATACCCGAAGGCAAGAAGCCTCCTTGCAACAGCATAAAAGCAGACTGTGCAGGGGAGATGTGAGCTATACCCGAAGGCAAGAAGCCTCCCTGCTACAGCGCTTGATAAGGCATAAAGCCGGATCAGCCGTTTTGATGGCGAACATTAACCGGAGCACATAACAAAACTTGTCACCCTTGGGGGAGGTGATAACAACTCCTGCGTCAGACCCCTCTAGCTGCTTGGACCCATCAAAGTGTATAGTCCAATACGTGTTATCCGGCTTCTCTTCGGGGGCTTGACATTCGGTCCAATCATTTATGAAATCCACCAAAGCTTGAGACTTAATTGCTGTACGAGGAACATACTTGATGTTAAGAGGACCCAGCTCTAAGGCCCACTTGGAAATCCTCCCTGTAGCTTCTCTATTTTGAATGATATCTCCCAACAGGGCGGAACTGACCACTGTTATCTGGTGCCCCAAAAAGTAGTGTTTTAACTTGCGGTTGGCCATGAAAACTCCATCTACTAACTTCTGCCAATGCGGATACCTCTGCTTAGACTTTGCCAAAACTTCACTAATGTAATAAACCGGCCTTTGCATAGGATACTCCTTCCCTGCCTCCTTGCGCTCAACCACAATTGCTACACTGACCGCTCTATTGTTAGCCGCCACATAAAGGAGTAATGGCTCTTTCTCAACCGGAGCAGCTAATACTGGCGGCTCAGTCAACTATTTTTTAAGAGCCTCAAGTGCTTCGGCCGCTGCTTTGCTCCACTTAAACTTGTCTGTCTTTTTCATCATCTGGTATAAGGGAATGGCTTTCTTCCCAAGTCGGCTTATGAAGCGGCTCAACACAGCAATCCGTCCTGCAAGGCGTTGAACGTCATTAATGCATGTCGGCTCTCCTAAAGAAGTGATAGCCTTAATCTTATCTGGGTTAGCCTCAATGCCCCGCTTAGAGACCAAGAAACCCAAAAGCTTTCCTGCTGGAACACCAAAGACACACTTCGTCAGGTTAAGCACCATCTTGTAGACCCGGAGATTGTCAAAGGTTTCTTTCAAATTCTCTAGGAGTGTTTCCTTCCTTCTGGATTTAACCACGATGTCGTCTACGTAAGCATGAACATTTCGGCCAATCTGACTGTGGAGGCAGTTCTGCACACATCGTTAGTAAGTCGCCTGGGCACTCTTGAGCCCGAAAGGCATGGAGACGTAACAGAACGCCCCAAAAGGTGTAATAAACGTCGTCTTCTCCTGATCTTTTGTTGCCATCTTAATCTGATGATATCCTGAATATGCATCCAGGAAGCATAAACTTTCACATCCGGCTGTAGCATCAATAATTTGATCGATACGAGGGAGTGCAAAAGGGTCAGCCGGTCAAGCCTTGTTAAGGTCCGTGTAATCTATACACATGCGCCAAGTGCCGTTCTTTTTGAGCACTAGCATCGGGTTAGCCAACCACTCCAGGTGAAAAACTTCCACTATAAAGCCTGCAGCCAAGAGCCGGGCAACTTCCTCCCCAATAGCTTTACGTCTCTCTTCGTTGAACCATCATAGAAACTGTTTGATCGGTTTAAACTTTGGATCCATATTAAGATTGTGCTCAGCGAACTCTCTCGTTACACCCGGCATGTCAGAAGGTTTCCATGCAAAGATGTCCCGATTCTCATGGATGAATTCGATGAGTGTGCTTTACTATTTGAGATCCATGTGAGCCCCAATGATGAACTGCTTAGATGAGTCGCCCGGATTGAAATCTACTGCCTTGGTGTCATCCGCTGAAAACTTGAGTGGCGGCTCAACTTCTGTCGTAGGCTTCTTCAGCGGGGTCATATCCTCCGGGTCAACGTTCTTCTTGTAGAATTTCAACTCCCCATGAGCACAACTAGACTCTGCATACGCCGCATCTCCTTCCTCACACTCAAGAGCCGTTTTCCTATTACCGTGAACGGTAATTGTACCATTTAAGCCAGGCATTTTGAGCTGCAAATAAACATAGCAAGGCCTAGCCATAAATTTGGCATAAGCCGGCCTCCCAAATAGTGCATTATAGGGACTTTTGATTTTGACCACCTCGAACCACAAGGACTCCACCCTGTAATTATACTCATCACCAAAAGCTACTTCCAATGAAATCCGGCCCACCGGGTACGCCGATTTACCCGGGACCACACCATGAAAGACGGTGGAGGAAGGTTTAAGGTCTTTGTCAAGCAACTTCATCCGCCGGAAAGTTTCATAGTAAAGGATGTTGATGCTGCTACCTCCGTCCATAAGCACTTTATTCACCATATAGCCATTCACCTGAGGGGCCACAACTAGAGCCAGCCAGCCCGGGTCATCTACCCGTGGCGGGTGATCCTCCCGGCTCCACATTATGTCATACTCAGACCACGGTAAATATCGCGGGAGAGCCGGAGCAACCGCATTAACTTCTCGCCTCCACAACTTCTCGTCTCGTTTACTGTGACCGGTCGTGAATACGTGATACTGTCCAGAACTGAGCTGCTTCGGGTTACTCTGAAACCCAAACTGATTGCGGCGCTGCTGATTGTTGTTATTGTTGTTGTTGCCAGGATGCTGTTGGTGCCCCCCTTGGTTATTCTGACCCGGATGCCCGTTTCCTGAACCGTCGGCGCCGAATCCAGCCCCTGATCCGCCGTGCCCTGAGCCACCAGGCGGGCCACCGCCCTAATTATTACGCGGCTGGGAATGTTGGTTTTTGAATCTCTGCATGATAAAACAATCACCCCACGCATGTAACGCCGGCTTGTCAGGCGTGTTGTGCTCCGGACAAGGCTTCCTAAGCGCTTCTTCTAAATTAAAAGGGCCTCTGTTCCTTTGATGAAATGGCCTGAATTTTCCATTCCCCTTGGGATGGTTCTGTCCTGTGTTGGTATTTGCCACTAGCTCTGACCCGCTATCAGCGCTCTTCCGCTTATTCTGATTCCCATTGTTCACAAAACCTTTTCCTTGATTTTTTTTCTTCCCTTGATTGGCTTTCTCATCATCCGAGCCTGGATCCTTGGTGTTATCTGAGTCGGCATACTTTGTCAAGGCCGTCATGAGCTCTCCCATATCCTGACACGTGCGCTTGAGCCGGCCGAGCTTCTGTTTCAATGGAACAAAATGACAGTTCTTTTATAAAATAAGCACCGCTTGAGCCGCCGTGATCTGCTCTGAAGAGTGAATAATGGTCGACACCCGCCGGACCCAATGATGGGTCGACTCATTCTCCTGTTGAACATAATGGTCCAAGTCGACAATGGTCATAGGCTGCTTAAAGGTCCCCTGGAAATTCTTAATAAACTTCGCTCTCAGCTCCGCCCATGAGCTTATCGTGTTAGGCGGCAGACCTTTCAGCCATGTACGAGCCGGACCCTCAAGATTCATGATGAAATATTTTGCGCATACCGCCTCACTGACATCCAGCATCTCCATGGCCAGCTCATAACTCTCAACCCACGCCTCAGGGGGTAGATCGGCTGTGTAATTCGGAACCTTTCGAGGCCCCTTGAAATCTTTCGGTAGTCGTTCACTTCTCAGAGCCGGAGTTAAACATGGAACCCCTACGGCTCTGGTACTAACTACTCCTATTGAGACGGAAAGCGCCGGCTCTGGACGGGTTGCCGCTATCCCCGCCTCTCGCCTGTCTCTCGCCTGGTCCGCGAGGGCTTGTGCATCTAGAGCCGCCCGCTCGTCCTCTGGTGGTCCACGACGTGGATGACTGCTGGAACACGTCGGCGACTCGTAGCCAGGCTGAAACTTCGACTGGGAGGGGGGTGGAGTGAACCCGGCTCCGGCTATGAGCATACCTCTCTTGCTGGGCCATGGCCATCTGTAAATATCCAATGGCGTTTTGCACATCCTCCGCAAAGGATGCTTCATCCGGGATGGGAATCGTCTCAAGCCGGGCGGCCGCTGCCACCATGTTCTCAGCCGGGTTAGAGTAATGACCCGCCGGTGTTGGAAAATCCCTAGGTGAGATTTGGTTATGCTGGGGTGGATGAGTCGCCGAGCGTTCCATCGGGCGGCTTTCCGATGCGCCCGTAACCCGCCCCGCACCAGGGGTGTTCAAAAGGTTCCTCGCTTCATAACGTTCTGGCAGACGGGATTGATGCCTCCTTCGGTGCACCGCGGCTGCTGACCTTTGCTCCAGCTCCAGACGGAAAGCATCGGCCTTGATACGCTCCGCTTCTTCCTCCATCCGGGTCTTCAGCTCGGCCATCCTTTGTCGTTCCCCTGCCATCCGGCCCTTGATCCGTGCCACCTCTAGATTCCTGGCTGCTTGATTATCCGGTGTTACTTCTGTGGCCATGAGAGCTGTAAGTTCATCCATCAATTCCACTAGAACCTGAGCCGGCGGCGGCGGGCTATCACCCGCTGCGGCGGCTCCCGCAGCTGTGTCATCGGCGGCTGAAGCCGATCCTGCCATGAACACCGCCACATGAACCAGGGGTCTCGGAGCATCCGACTCAAAGCCCTCTACCTCAGAATAGGTGTCGTAGTAGCCCCCAAGGCCACCGTTACTGAGCCGATACACCGATTCTGTCTCCCCACTGGAGGACTCATCTTCCGAGCAAACGAGAGTTCCCTGTGACCCGGACGCTTCCAGGTCCATGCCTTGAGTGAATCCCATGAGAACATGCTTGTGACCTAGATGGGCATGGGCAGGCCGCACAACACTCGTAGATTGGAGACGCCGAGCCGGCTCGACGATGTTGGTGCAGATGTCCGGCCCGGGTGTAGATCCATCAACCTTTCCGATGAAAACCTGGATCCCGCCGAACGGAACCCGAAATCCATACTCCACAGAACCAGCATCAAGCCCCCAGCCGGCGTCATCGATGTAGAGCCAGCCGCGGTGACTCTTGCTCATCCTTCCAACCACGTATCCTTCGAGCCCTGGGAGAGAGCCCTTTGAGAACTCAACACCACCAAGTGCTAGCCCCATGGTGGGCGCCAACTGTCGTGGTTTTATCACGGCAGATGTCTGGGTGAACGGACTTAGATTCGAGGCCATCGCTAACGGGGTGGACTCAAAGGGGTTAGTTGGGACGAAAGACACGGATTTATCCAGGTTCGGCCCCTCAAGTCGAGGTAACAGCCTACGTCCTGCTTGTGTTTGTATTGCTTGTGTATCGATTACAAGGAGCTAGAAGCTTGACTTAGTTCTCGATCACCTGTCCCCTAAGTCGCCCTGGGTCTGCCTTTATATAAGAGGTCAGGACCATCGGGTTGTTACAATTGCTAACCGAGTCTCTCTCTATCTTCTTGTCCAAGATGTCTCTGAGTCGGCTTGCACGCCCGGGTCTTCTCCGTCCGGGCCATTTGTACGGCCCACACCTTGAGCCGCCTATCTTCCTGGGCCACCAGTCTTACGGCTCTCCTTTGGGCCGGCTCACGAGCCAGCAACATGACCCGGAGCCTCCGGTGCGGGTCATATCGTGGGGTCATATCCCCAACAATTATTCTAGCGCTTATTCTTGTAACCCGTATTGGTATTGGCGACCAGATCCGAGTTTCCTTCACCACCCTTGCGCTTGCTACCATTGTTGTGGTTCACATTGTTGTTCTGGTGACCCTTACCACCGTTCCTCTTGCCCTTTCCAGACTTATCTTCGTCTGAGTCTAGGTCTTTAGTTTTTTCGGACTCGACATATTTGGTCATCGCGTTCATGAGCTCACTCATGTCCGTAACTGTGCGCGTAATGCGCCCCAACTTATGGATCAAGGGTTCGAACCTGCAGTTTTTCTCCAAGACAAATAATGCGGTCTGCGGTGTGATACTCTCGGATGAGTGTATGATTTCAGAGACCCGACGTGCCCAATGATGAGCTGATTCTCCCTCTTTCTGAACACATTGCTCAAGATCAACGGTGTTGGTTGGGCGTTTGCAGGTCCCTGGATTTTTTTAATGAAATGCTCCTTCAGTTCCTGCCACGTGTTGATTCAATTTGGGGGGTGGTTCTTCAACCATGTACGGGCAGGTCCTTCAAGCATCATTGTGAGGTATCTGGCGTAGACTCCATCACTCACTTCCATCATACCCATGGTAACTCGTAGCTTTCGATCCAGTCAACGGGCTCCATATTAGCAGTATAATTCGATACCTTATGAGGACCTTTGAAATCTGCAGGAGTGCGCTCGTTTCGAAGAGCTAGCGCGAGGCATTGAGTGCTAGTGGTTCTACTGACAAAGTCGGGCCCAGATGTAGGAGAAACTAGGATGTTAGTTGTGGGATGGATTCCTGCGTCGTCCACCTCCTTATGAGTGCAATCCACCCTCGGGTTGCCAGTAGTAATTGCACGAGCCGCTCATGTGTTGTCGACTATGACCTGAGCATCTGAAGCTGCCTGTTGGCGTTGTTGTTGCTTGACTTGTCACTCTCGACGGCGCTGTGTTGTGCTTGACCCGGTTGGAACGGGTGATTCTCCAAGGTATTGGAACAAACCAAACAAGGGGAGTATCCAACAAAAACACAAGCTCTAAAATAATTTGATGGATTAATTTAGCCCTCGTTGAATATCATTTTCATCGATGGCAGCCCAACCTTTCTCGCTATTTTTAAGCCACTTCCTTCTTACTCATGAGACCATCAGGAACACCCATGATCCTTTCCCAAACTGGAATCTTGTCAAGCTTATAGTCTTGAACATTGGTAAGCCCGCCACATTCCTCGAGAACAACTGCAGATCCCCTATACACCCAAGGGCTTCCACCCATAACTCTATTCCCATCTCCTATGCAGAGAAGTTGCACTAGGAACAAGTTGTATTCCATGAGCTTGAAGGTCACAACCTGCGATGATGCCCATGCATTGCGCATAGCCTTTAACAAAGCTACATGGCTGAAAGACTTACTAGTGTGAACTCTAAATTTTTCAAGCCAACAAACCTCCTCAACTAGGCCTTCAAATTCCTCCCACGGATCAAGCTCCTCTTCTTCCCTATGGAATTTAATTCCCCATACCTATCATCCATATTCACTCTCCTTAGAAGTGGTCGTTATCTCCTCCACCATTCCTTGACGCATCCTCCTCCGCCACCACTTTTGCACCTTGTTCCACCATGCAGGATCACCATGAGGGTTGCCTGCGATCAGAGATCACACCTAGCCTTCACCCAACAAGATCAAACGTTATAATCGAGGGAACCAATCGGGCAGATGGGGAGCAAAGCGGGCCGCCACCAGAGGAATTTTTGAAATCATCCCCACCTTCTCCAGTGTTTCACTCGTAGTTCCTCGTGTGTACGCACTTTTTTCTTTGTTTTGGAGCGGGGAACCCTAGATTAGACCTAGGGGAGCCTGCTTCCCGTGTTGATTAATACCTTAGCATCTACTCATGGCTATAAAAACTCTAGAAAACAATACTCAAAGTTTAACAAAATATACAACAACATAGGGATTAATATCTTAACATCCACTCATAACTACAAAACTCCAAAAACATTAGTTAAAAGTTTTTTTACGGCTGACATTACTCAAAGTTTAACAAAGCATACAACAACCTATGACGTAAGGGCTACTTTTTCTACCGTCCCTCGTCCAGGTCTATCCATCTTTGCATTAGAAAAGATTCGCTTTGAGAGAGGCGCTTTGTGGCATGCGGGTGCGGGGGCACCGGTCCCATTTTCCTTTGGACTTTCAGTTTTTAATCTTTTATAATTTTGATCCGAAAGTCTAAATTATGTTTAGTTTGCATATTTATGTTCCTTATGATGTGGGCTTTGAAATAAGGTCACTTTTTAATACGTTTTGACGAGTTTTAAAAACTTCACCAAGTTTCAACAACTAAAACCGTATACAAACAAAAGACAAAATCACCCAAGTTTCATAAATTGAAACTTAAACCGTTTAAGGAACCCAATGAATTTGCTGAGCACGAAGCAACCGTGAGGGCGGGCACAGCTGAGCGGGCGTGTGCCCCACACCTACATGCCCTTGCAAATTTCTGTCCGCTTCGCCTTTCCAAGAAATCCTCTACCTTTTGCGTCTATTGATTGGAACCAACCACTCAAGGAACTCAAATGCCATCATCGAGTAGATTGGCAATGTAGATTGGCACTGCTGTGCGACAAAGCTTCTTCGCCATTTTGTCAACCACCTAGGTGTTTAGGTGAGGCGAGTCACCTGACACTAAGGATGCGGGGTGACGGCGGGCACAGCACCATTATTAAAGCAACATCGCATTAGTTTATTTCCAATGGTCACGAACGTGGACGAGGCCACTTGCATCCCTACCTGACACAGCAATCAGGATTCCTCCTAAAACACCACCATGGCCCATCCATTCAGCATGGACAAGTCAAAAATAAGTTGTTGCCGCCATATATAGATTCAAATGCATGTTCGGTCGGCAGTGTGAAAATTTAACTTTATCTTCAGCAAATCATTCCATTTTATAGGTCCAATCAATCCTCTAAATATGCTCTTGTAATCTACTCCCTCTGTAAAGTAGTATAAGAGCGTTTAGATCGCTAATAAAGTAGTGATCTAAACACTCATATTACTTTACAGAGGGAGTACCATCCAATAGGATGATGAATACATCAGCTACAGGCTAGACATGGGACAGTAAGCAAACTCCCCCTTAGCTGACAAGACTCGCAATGCTCTGTACATAAGCACAAAACCACCACACTAGTTGGGTGTGGGAGACTTTAACCACCAAATCTCCAAGGAACCTCATGAACCCAAGGAGTGTCCTGCTAGCACGTGATATTTTCAAGATAGGTAGCCTCCCCCAGACATGTTGCCTGGGCCCTGTGGCGCGATCTTTCCTTGCATCATCTGCACCGCCCGACCATGCCCCTGCATGAATTGTTGCTGACCCATCCCTGTACCCACCATCTGCGGCTGCGGTTGCTGCTGCTGCTGGAGTTGCTGAGGCTGCTGTTGCTGCTGCTGTTGCATCTGCTGCATCTGTTGTTGTTGTTGCTGCTGCTGCTGCTGCTGTTGCTGCTGCTGCATCTGTTGCTGTTGCTGCTGCTGCATCTGTTGCTGCTGCTGCATCTGCTGCTGCTGCTGTTGGTGGTGTTGCATTTGCTGCATCTGTTGTTGTTGCTGTTGCATTTGCTGCATCTGCTGCTGCTGCTGAAGTTGCTGCCCTTGAGGCTGCATTTGCATTTGGTGCTGTTGTAGTTGCTGCTGTTGCAGTTGCTGTAGTTGCTGCTGTTGCTGCTGTATTTGGTGCTGCTGCTGTTGTAGCTGCTGCTGCTGCTGTGGCTGCATTTGTGGCTGCTGAGTCGAGACCTGTGGTTTGAATACCACCATATCCTGGGGGAAACTCAGCAGAAAATTATATTGATTCAGATGAATACAGGAGACAAATTGCGGTAATCTTTCAATTAGTTATAATCATACCCCTGGGAACAGCATTCCTATGAGGCGCCCAGCTTTGTCAGACACTGACAACAGCAAAGTTTGTGAAGGTAGCTGAATCACTGCACACTGAAACAATGGACCACTTGAACATTAAAAGAAGTAAATGTATGATACGATGCTTAATTAAGTGCAGTTCAAACTGAGATCATAAATATTCCAATAGGTTAAAACAAGTACTGAGCGACTCACCAGTTTCTTCTCTTGCAGTTGTCCGAGGAACCCATGCTGATTCAGTGTCCGAAATACTAGAAAGTCTGCCTTTCCAACATACTGCCTGTACAATTACATAATCGAACAACCAAAGTTGAGCAGGATTGATATTAGGAACAGCACAATAATGCAGCGGTTTTAACAAGGAAAAGCATGGGCTAGTTGAGCGACAAACTTGTTGTTCATATGCTCTTGGGCTATGAGGCGCACAATCTGCATCGTTTCTGGCCAGTCTGAAGCAAGTCTGAATATGAAAGTACAGCTTCAGTTTCTTTAGGAAGACAGATGGTATGATTTGCAGATTGTATCAAAGCACTCTTGTAAGACTTCAGAAGAAAAATAAGAACACGATGACGAATTTTACTGAGTCAAGGTAAATGGCATTCAAAGTGCCCAACAAAGTGCGGGAGAACAAGAAGTTTATTCACTGGGCGTATCATATTAGAATTCAGGAACGTTGTCAGGTTTCCAACTCAATTTACGCTTGACCAGCAGGTAAGATATATTACACTAAAAAAATCGTGAATATATCTGGCAATCACTACTATAATTTGGCAGGTGCTGCCAAAGAAACAAAACATGACATACCAACCTAGAACGAGTCATATTTAGTTGGTTTGCAACTAATCTTAGCATCCCATAAACCTATAGCTGATAGGTGTGTTCAGACAAGTTGCAGAACACACAGGATGTATTACAGATAGAATGATAGTATGATAAGAATGACTTCACGAACAAGGTGTAGGTATCCACTGAAAATTCAATATTTCTGCTGAAAATTCGTTTTCAAGAAAAAGAATAACAATAACAGCTAGCTATAAAACTTCCTAATCTCAATCATCACAAAAATAGTATTGGAACATTTTAAATACTTACGTGTCAGATGCTGTTCCACTCCTATAACCCTGCAACACAGATGATAAGATGAGAAATAGAACAATATTGAAATGTTTTGCAAAGATAGAATATGGTATGCTATATTTAAGAGGATCGCAAATTATAGTACACAATCCAATAGATAACAATTTGTTTCAGCTTTGAAGGTGTAGACAGTGAAAACAATGAGCATTGGCAGCACAAACCAATATTCTGTTCCATGCTTCACAAAATTTTCAGTGGGTTCAGAAAAACAAAGTGTGCCTTGGTACAGATTTTAATGCATGGCAAGTTTTTTTTCAACAATACTTCATGGCAAATTTAACACAAGGATTAGAGAGCAAGAGTTTTGATGTGGCGGAGTTAAGTTGGAGCTCTTTGCATTGATCAGGTTTCAGAAGATTGGACACCATCTCTATTTTGATTAAAACCTCTTGGAACAAATCCTTCATATATCTTGGATATGTTGGCCTCAGCTACAAATCAGGCTAGTTCAACCAACCCTATTCTTCAAGGAGCTAATAACAATGCTCTAGTTCACTAGTAATGTTGGATACAGAGAAACAAGTACACATTCATCCAAATAAGCTTCTGGACTTGAAATGAGCAAATCACGATCTCATCTAAGATGTCAAAGGTCAAGTGGTTGGACATTACATAATATGTCCATTGTGATCTATTTTATTGCTTTAGATTCTATTAATTGTTCCTTTGTAAATTCTTATTTTGGATCTGATTAATAATACTCCCTCCGTTCCTAAATACTCCCTCCGTCCCATAATGTAAGATGTTTTTTGACACTAGTGTAGTGTTAAAAAACGTCTTACATTATGGGACAGAGGGAGTAGTAAATATAAGTCTTTTTAGAGATTTCACTACGAACTACTCCCTCTGTCCCATAATGTAAGACGTTTTTTAACACTAGTGTAGTGTCAAAAAACGTCTTACATTATGGGACGGAGGGAGTACATACGTATGTATATAGACATGCTTTAGAGTGCAGATTCACTCATTTTGCTCCGTATGTAGTCCATGGTGGAATCTCTAAAAAGACTTATATTTAGGAACAGAGGGAGTACAAAATATTCCTCAGTAGGATTGTCATCTGCTGTTCAAATAAAAAAAGTCTGTTCTTTCTAAGCAATGAGTTTCCAACGGCCTCAAGAACAGAGAATGCTTGAAAGAGCTATTTTTGTCATGAATGATTAATTAAATAGGCAGTAATGAACCGTTGCATGCAATCAATGGGTAGTAGAGTACAAACAGAAAATATGGTAAAACAACATATGCCATGTTTGGACGAAGTGGACTGAACTGTCTTTCTCATAAAAGAAACGGTCTCTTTTCAGACCGCATACAGATCAATAGAGAGCATAAAAACTGTTACTGTATCAAAAAGTGTGAGAGTTCAGCCATACAAATAGGAACTTACTTCAAGTTTACAAATAAATACAGGTTGTCCTTGCCTTTGCCCAGACAAAGTTCCCTGAAATATGAACAGAAGAAAGTCATGTCCTGAACTGTACCCCTAGGCAAAGACACCAAACAACATGAGCAAGATTATCATGAATTAAGTGTTCCAGTAAACATATAAGCTAGCTGTAAGCGCTTGTAGCATACAACACTTGCCCCACGAGTTGAAGGGCCAAAAATCATGGTCACCCATCACCAAGGGCAGTTTGCATTGGCGAAACCACGCAATTCATCATAGAGATTGACTGATAACAGTTTCAGAAAGCAGACTGGCTCCACCACTGATGGTTTCAGGCTTTCAGCAAAAAGAAAGGCTCAACACCTTCTATGACCTATTACTAGGTTATATCCAAAAAGGAATGCCTGAAATGACTCAATATTTTTTCCTAAAATTGATGCCAATACGCGTAGTATATGTTTTACATGATTAGAGCAATGATGAATATCTTAATCTAACACGTGGATGCTTCAAGATTTTGTACTTCAAATTTTGACAAGTATACAAGGAAAACTTGTCCATGAGAACTCCATAATCAAATTGATTGAAAAAGAAAAGAAAAATGTTTGCTTTGTGCTTTGAATATCTATATATACAGAACAATAATCTAGATACCTGGAGGGAGAAGGAAGTAAGAGCACTAGAGTCTTAGGTTGTCTGTCATGCCATATTTCAAAGAAAAAACACTCGGTAGTTCCATTTTTGGCAGAAAAATCGCTGCAGTGGCATATCTCAAAACCAATTGTTTAGCAGTGGTATACCTCAAAGCTGGTCACTTAGGAGGGCATATCTCAAAAATGGTCACTTAAGAGTGCCATATAAAGAAACTTCCCAAGAGTATGACGCCATGTGAACCCTCACGGCTAGCCATGATCTTGTAACCCTCTACTTTTGAGTAGTATATATTCAAAAGTTCAAATCATTACAAATATTTGTTCAGTTGTCTGCTTACCACACTAATTCATATTGCATAAATATTAGTACTTTTTACTGACGTAATTCCTATTAAGTTTCATGCACAGTAGAACAAAAAATCAAAATTTTGAGAAGGTTGGGCAATCCACATATACTTCCAACACCCCCTCTCATGTGTGGCTTGATAAGGCCTGAACGTGGACAGAACGAGGAAAAGTACTTTTCTTTATTTAAATTGTGAAAGCTGAGACTTTAACCTAGAACCTCTTGGCTCTGATGCTATATTAAGTTTCATGCATACCACCATTTAAAATGTTGCATTTAGCAACCTATTGCAAAGTTACTATCGTAAGGAACATGAAACACAAGCTGAAATCTTTACCTCCCAAATTTTGACATACTTCGATGGTTGCTGGCCATTAGGATGTTGGGGCATAGGCATATTCATAGCAGAACTGTTGTTCACACTAAGAGCATTTACTCCTGTTTGTTGGACCATTCCTGGCGTTGGCATCATTGTAGGCGTAGAAGAGATAGCTGTAGTGCCAAGGTTATTTATCATGTTTTGGTTCGTGCCAATTCCACCTTGTCCTGATTGTGAACCAGCCATCAAACCACCTTGTGCCATAGAAGGCACTGATTGTCCCATGGCCATGTTGCTTTGTATGTTAGCCAAAGAAGACGATACAGCAATATTTGAATTACCAGATACAGTAGAAGTGTTTGAACCAAAAGAACCAAGAGCTGTGTTCTGTACCAACTGTTGAGCACCAATTGGCTGTACTGTTCCAGATATAGAAGATATGACAGCGGGGGTTGATGTCATGCCACTTGATATCATGTTTGACATGTGCACTTGTATAGGTGTTGCTCCCATGTTAGGTCCCATTGAGGTAGCTGCTGTTAAAGAGTGTCGATGTTGTGAAATAGTGTTTAGGATGCTAACATTTGCTGGGCCACCAGGCCGAACCTGTTGTTGGATAGGGTTTACTAAAGGTTTATGCTCTTGCAATATTTCATTTGCAACATTTGTTTCTTGTGAAACAATCGATGGTGAAGAAGTTTGCATTGCTGATATGCCTTGAGAAGCAACATTTGAAATGGGTGTCATATGAGAGAATGCAGTTTGAGAAACCATTGGTGGTATAGTTGTCGGCTCCTGAAAATGCAAATCATTAATGTACGATTATAATGAAAAGGCATATAGAAATAGTCAAATCATAGCATATTTTTGTAGCCTACCACTTTAACATTTGCAGTCGGTTGCCGTCCCATCATCGTTCCATTCACTGAAGATATAAGAATTGTTATTAGTCATCACAATTTGGTAGGGTTATAACAAAATAATATGAGTAGAAGCAAAAAAAAAAAGCATTGCAATATTATTAGGTGAGTCCTTAGTTATACTTGGAACATGTTATCAAAATCAGAAATGTGCCACCCTAATTGAATAGATAGCCAAACTTAGTCACAACTATGATCCATAGCAACATAGAATATAGGAGCTAAAAACCCAGCAAGAAACATCAACACTCATATGCATAGAAACGAGCACCTGGTAACTGCATGGATACTTCTACTAATACCATGTGATGTTGTATGCATTGCATATGATAAGCATACAGGCGCAATTTCAGACATGACTAAGTTAGTCTGACTGACCAACCTCTCGTAAATCCAAACTCAAACCATTAGCTGCTGACACTTAGCCAATGGTCAGAGATACCATTATTTAGGATGATTCACTATCAAAAGTCACAGAACATTCATCATGCATATAGAAAAAAATATGAAGCCAGTAGTACTGCTGTTATGATACGTGCTTAACTTCTAGGTCCAGTACATCATTTTTCTTCAGCTCTGGTTCAAAGCGTGTCTTCAACTAGACAAGTAGGTAGGGTATTTCAGTACATAGCATCGTGGCCACATGCAGTTTGAAACATCAAATATTTCAAGTGTCTCTCTGGTTTAAGTATTCAGGTGCACATTTACTTCACTGCTTTAAAATTCAGTATACGAGGGCTCTCACATGCTTTTCTGCTAAGATTTATTATTATAGATAGGGTTTACGCAAAGGGCCCCATAAGGGCACTCCAAGTCTTGCTTGCCTGCAATTACATAGTTAGCACTTCCAGCATATGCAGCAAGTATTTATCAGTGTTCTTTATATGTGGTCCCAACCCAAAGGGTAATGTCCAAATTGCATTTTTACTTTAATCTACCATCCTTCTTCTTTAATCAAATTGCAGCTGGAATTTGTTGCACCAACTCACTCTAAATTAGGGGAAACACCTATAACTCTTTTTTAAAAGCTTTCTCTATATCCCGCCCATGCAGACATCATAACAACAGCACAAGCCACAAGGTTTAATGAGAACAGGAACTACCAGGCTAAACTTCACAGTGAAACTAAACCTAACGTTAGCATTTGTTCAACCTGAGGGACTGGCATTCAAAGTTGGTCCTGGCACAGTAGTTGCAGGTGCGGTATCCATTTTTGTAATGGTGTGGTTTGGGACAAGGTTCCCAGGTAAAGGATGGCTTAGAGCGGTTCGGGCCTCCATGAAACTCTCAGACAGCAAAATAAGAAGATGTGGATTTTTGGCATGATCAACTGATGGATCAGAAGCTTGAGGATTCCTCTTTCCCTGCAATAAATATGAGTAATATCAGTATTCAGTGCCCATTCACACAACAAAGTTCTCAAGGTTTTGCTTAAGGTCAGCTTCAAATCATGTAAGTTCACAACGCCTGTCATGACAGAAGTGGGGGAATGTGAGATCATTGAAAGGCATTATCTTGAAATTTCATCCGTTGTGCTAAATACTCTGATGCATTTGAGGTGGGTGTATTTTTTTTCCTAATCCACAACCAAGCTATGTGGTGCAACACTTGAATTTCTAAAACATTTTTTTACAAACTACTAGAAAAGAGAACATTCAGGACCAGAAAGTAAGCAATACAAGAACATCTAAACTTTTGGCAACTAGTGGAGTGGACTAAGCAATTAAGCAGGCTACTAGCAGAGTGGAGTGGACTAAGCAATTAAGCAGGCTACTAGCAGAGTAGAGTGGACATTAAGGACCATTCAAGATTCCTTCTGGACAAACCAAAATAAAGAAGCAAGTACAAGATTGCAGGCTTCAGTTTAATCAAGTTTGACACAGCAAATGAATTACCGCATTGTATATTGCCTTCAGTGTTGGTAGCTGTTTAGGAGATACCACCGACAGCGATACAGAGCACTGCACCCAGAAAATTAATTAGATCCAACCAAGTACTGCCCAAGTACTGCTTAGCACTCCATTGAGAAACACAATGAATATAAAGAAAGATGGTAATAATTATTCAGCACCTGAGCAAATGAGACTGCAACAGCCTCAGCATCAGCAAGACATGATTCCTTTGTTGCTTCATTGCTCTTTTTGTGATCACTACTTTGAACAGAAGGGCGGTAGACAGGTGTAGGCAGCGGGTAAGGATTACTTGCAGCAACAAGTAGGCAATGCTTTTGAAGTTCACGGTTTTGATGATTCTGACTGCTACTAGGACTGCCTTGGAGTATCTGGTTGCATAAATGAAACAAAATAATCATCATGGCTATAACAAACTGATAGCCAAGCCAACACAATACATTCACAAAAGACCATTCATGTGTCAGTCTCATTGACGAACGTTTAAAGTGCTCTTTTTGATACATGACATCAATTTGTCACAAATGTCAAATGCCGCTCCAAGGAAATTGGAACTACTAACATGGGTACAAATATAAAAATTAAACCTCTGATCATACTGACTTCACTCCATTCTCCTACAAGTACTGGGTAACAGTCCAGTTCTCTAAACAAGTTTACCTAACAGAAGAGTAACTACTGATGTCTAGTACATAATCGAACCACAACCATAGCCATAGCTGCAGTTCAGATCAAACACTTCCATAGTTTCTCATTCAAACCATAGCTTGTGCAAGAAAAAAAATACAAGAGATTCTGGGCCATATTGGAAACACTGGCAACACAAATATATAAATTCACTTTCTAGAAAATATAACAATGTAATTAATAAAGCTGGAGCTTAGACAGCATGAAATATGACAGTTAAAGAACTACATATGCAAGAAACGCATGTCCAGGTCCAGTAACTATTTGCAGTGCTTATGCCTTAATGTGGAAGAAATACAGGAGCAGATCATAGAAAAATGAGACCTCGCTTATCAATCTGTAGGAAATGTCCCACGAAAATGGGCTCAAGCCAGCAAAATTGTAGGTGAACTAAATTTATTGTGTTATGCTACTAGGCACAGATTTTCATTATAACTACATTATTCAATAGAAAAATATCTGCACTACTCAGACTTTAGAACTATTTGAACATAAACAATAAAGCAACTTAGAGGGTTATGATTGTGAACAATGTTAACACGTCAATACCATCAGTGCTTCAGCAAGACCTTCACAAATAGCCGCTTCACTGAAGCCTCCACCACTAAATGATATTCCCGATAACCATGAAAGAAAAGCATCCATATCTTTTGTCCAACCGCTGCGTTGTACAATAAAGGCTGCATTGCAATGGGAGCACAATTTCATAAATTAACTATTCTATACAGAACTAAACATGAAAGCATGGAGATAAATCATAATGTTAAATGATAAGGGCATGGAGGATTAATGAGTATCAAATCGTACCACTGTAAGGTCCATGGGTATGGAAGACAACTAATGCAAGCTCAGGTGGTACCCCTGCAAGCTTCTGCGGGGATCAGGAATTAAACTTTGACATAATTCAAGAAGAATGGATCAATTAAAAATTCAGATAAAAAAATCAGGAGGGAGGAGTTACCTGCCCTGATAGCTCAGTTGAACAAAAACTCCTGCACAAATTTTAAAATGCTTCATAAATTAGCGATACTATTTTATTTTATTTTTGACAAGATCATGTGAGAGCATATTCTAGATAAATCAAAAAGAAAAGCTCTGGTTTTCGCTCGGTTTTCCCTAATTAGCAACTCTTTTCTTCTTAATGAATGCAGGATTACTGCCATTTCGAAAAAAGAGAAGCTACTATAGGGCCGTGGACATCTGAGAATACAGAGTGAACTAAAAATTGTCAAAGACCTGACTCACCTCCATCTGAAACAGTAAATAAAAATAAAAATACCAAAAGAAAAGGAAAACCTTGCACATACATCAAGTTCAACATGATTGACCACAACAAGAAGAAAAAATAACATATGACAAACAATCTGGAGAAAGACATGCCACTAATGAAAAACCTGAAGTTCAACCAAGCAGAAGCAACAACAGAAGTACAAAACAGACTTCACTTAACCAACAAAGGTAGCCAAACAGACATGAGCGTGGTAGTGGTTGTACAAAAGAACGGTGCACAATCAGCAGCATACCAAAAGTTGAATCACGTTTTCCTTTCAAATACGATGAACTCTGGAAGTACTAGACGATTTCTTCTTCTGTATCGAAACACCCACTAATAAAGCTAGTAATAAACTATCATGAAAACCCATATCAAACGACCCCAACCCCGAACGCTGCATTTTTTCTCCCATCAGGATCAAGTGAACTACACTCGAGGAGGCACACTTTCAAATGGATCAAGGTAGAATCCAAGAAAGGCGTATCAACCGAGGTTACAGTAATCGAATTTACTCGCCCTGCCGAGCCACCAGAACTAGAATCGGAAAGTCGTTCTCCTCACAAAAAACCCATCTCCACTTGGCAGTTTGCACACGGAAAACCTAACCAGCTCGAATTCCCCTACCAGTTTGTTCTGCCCCCTACAAACACTCCTGAATTCCACGCCGGAACCCTAAAAACAGAAGGCGTCGCAGGGCGTACCGAACGATCTTCTCGACGTACTCGGCCGCAATGGCGGGCCAGTACGGCCCCAGCGCCGCCGTGCCCTCGACGACCACCACCAGCTGCCTCTCCGAAGCCATCCCCTCCACCATCGCAGGCAGAGTCCCCTCCGCGAATCCCCCGGGTCTCGCCCTCGCGAATCCGCTCGAATTTTCCTCACCCACCGGCGGCCGGCACCTCCCTTTGCTTAATGGGGGTTTTCTCTTCTTTTCCTTGTGAGTAAAATGTGGGTTTTCTCTTGTGTGCGGAGAAAGAGAGGACGACGGGCATGGTCAAGAAAGTAAACGGGTCTGGGTTTTATAAGGGCCAGGGCCAAAAGCCCAACCCTGGGCCCTCCGGGGTTTCCAAAGAGAGCCTGTCATACATTGGTAATTTCGTGTAGTACTTACTTATCTCCTAAAAAAAGTACTTATTTATTTTGTTCTAAAAAACTTATTTATTTATTGCGCGGAAGTATTTATTTATTTCTTCGTAATTATGTTTCATTGGTGTGGTTTTATACGCTTTTAGAGGAAGCTATTATTTTGGGAACAAGGAATTTATAGATTTCTAATTTATTAGTTCGTCAGTGGTTGCTCTCAACTGAATTTGTTTTGATGCGTATGAGATTTCCATTCAAAATTATTATAGCTACAAAATATTATAGTATATCAGAAAAACAAAGATAGTGTACGGACCACCTCTACCCAAAACCAAAATAAAAGTGTTTCCCGTTGCTTAATCTACCTCCTCGTACCTCTCACACTCACGTTTTGGAAGTCTAACGACAATTTTATGATGAGTGTTTCTAGAATATGACGTACTTGGAGCATTTTATTTGATTGCATAGTTTTGTTCTGAAGTAAATATATCTATGAAGGCAGGTTCATTCGTCAATGGCAATTACGCATGGCCGATGGACATGATGATGCAAGTAATTGCATGCAAGTAATGGACATGTAGTTGTGTGTATCCAACAGACATACAACTATAGTTTTGCATGATCGATGGACACATATGACGTGTTTGGTAGCCTACATCATCCTCAAAGAGGCCCATTGGGTGCAAGAAAAAACCGTTTGGTGGCATACACGGAGTCTTGTCTCTCACATGCACGAACCTTAAAGCAACCCAAAGTCTCGCTCTCTAGGAACACTCAAATCGAGCGTTTTCAATGGGTCGGGTTGAGTCGAGCGCAAAAATGGGGCATGTCGTATGTGGCGGTGCAGCGGGAATCGATGCAGAGATGGCGGGAGACGAAAATCGGCTGGCACAAGATGACGTGAAATCAAGCATCATCCCCTTCCATTTACTTGTTTAGCATAGGATAAATCCAGCCTTAGTTCTTGCCTTAATCGACGATGGTGACTCAAATTTGCGGAAGCAGTGGCAATGGCGACTTTAATCTCCGGCAGCAGGACCTACTTGTCCTCTTCGTCTCTGTCCTCCCATGTGTGGGTCGTCAGCTCCAAGCGGGTAAGCAGCATACAACCATCCTCCTCACTTGGTCCTTAGGTACAGTGTAGAGTCAATTTCGCCATTTCTCATCGCGCCATCGATGTCCTTTATTAGATTATGGATGAAAGTATTAATCTAGTTGTTCATGCAACAATACTCATAGTTGTAATTTAGATCCAGGTCATGTTGGTCCACAAGAGAGATGTTCGTCAAAGTGATAAGCATGTCCCTCGTTATGGTCCAATGTTAACCTGGGACGAAGAGAGGATAGTGAACGTAAACTACATTTATAACTGCAGTGACGTAGATTCTTTGTGGGCGCTTCGAATGTGAAGAGCACCTTTTGTCAGGTATGTGGAGACATTTAGGATCATGGGGCTTCTAGAAGATAACATCCAAACCTCTGTGGAAGAGCAAGTTGCCATGTTCCTTCATGTTGTAGGTCATCATCAGAGGCTCAAAGCCATTCAAAGCATGTTTAGGGGATCAATTAAGACAATTCCTAGTTATTTCGAGCAAGTCTTGTATGTTACTCAGGAGCTCAGATCAGAGATGATCAAGACATCAAATGGTCAAACTCCTAGCCAGATTTACAATAGCTTGAGTTGGTATCCATATTTCAAGGTGAGTATTGCACGTATTTCATGAATTTACATCCTTGTATTATGTTGATACAACCATAGCGCCATGTTTTCATGCCATCACAGGACTACATTAATGCAATAGATGATAGATGGTAATCATGTGACTGCTAGAGTGCCCAGGTCACAAGCTATAACATACAAGGGTATAAAGCACTGCACAAGTTAGAATATGGTTGTTATTGTTGACTTTGATCTAAGTTCACATATGCGTTAGCTGACTGGGAAGGGCCATCTCATGATGCTAACATTCTTGTTGATAGCACTTGATCCGATGACATCAATATCCTCAATGGCAGGTTCTACCTAGGAGATGACGGCTATGCATACGGTCATGGTGTTCTTTCACCCTTGAGAAAAAACGGGTACCATCTGAACAAGTTCTATGCTAGGAACTATGCTAGGAATGCACATGAATTATTCAGTCTCAAATTCTAGACTTAGAGGTACGGTTGGGATGGCATTTGTATCACTGAAGAACAGATTTAAAATCATGGATCAGAAGTCATCCCACCCTTTCCCCACACCAGATAGGCTTGTTCTTGCATGTTGCATCCTCCATAACTTAATCCTAAAGTGGGGTTGTAATGAGCTCGTGCCGAAGAAGGAAGATGTGACAGTGGATGATGTTGATACCCCTAGCTATGATGTGGGCGCATTTGACAATAAAACTTGAAAGAGAACAATATTAAAGTGAGCTGAGGCAATGTGAGAAAGCAGAGCTCAGCCGAGAATCTGAAGAAGAATAGTAGCAAGGGAAGAAGAAGCAACAACAACAGGAGAAGACGAGAATTGACTTCTAGTTTGGCACCAATGAGGCGACTCGGGCGGCAGCCCCCCAACTGTGCCGCCATCGTCCCCCTCCTCCAGCTACTTCCCTCATCGTCGCGGGTCCACCTCCATGTGAACCCCACGTTGTGGCAGCAACGATGGGGTCTCCTCTTATGGCAGGGTTCTCCTCACGTGGGGACCCATGCCTAGTGGCCCGCCTCCTGGTGGTTCGTTGGTGCCTTTCCCCGCGACCTGGCATCCGATGGCGTACCTCCGGAAGGCAGATCCAGTGGTTCCCCTCCCCCTGCCCCGCCTCTTGGTAGCTGTTTTAGTGGCGCCCCTATGATGGCAGATATGTGGTCATCGTTGCGGTCCCTTCCCATTGTCATCCCACGTGGTGCGGCACGCGCCTCCCTTATGTGGCACTCTGCCTCGCCCAACCACCCACCCCTTACCCCTGGATGTCCGGCGTCCTCCTAGTGACAAGACCTTGTCACAGTCGTGCCTCTTGTTTGGCTGGTCGTAGTGGGGTTGCTGACTCCCTGGCCTTCGGCTGTCCGGCATCATCTTGATGGCGAAGCCTTGTCTCGGCCATGCTTCCTCTCAGGCTGGTTGTGGGGGGCTGATGGCAGTGGATTCAGGCCTCCACTGCCTCAATCTGCCTCGCGGTGGTTGTCTACGGTGCAGCATCTAGCGACGACTATTGTCACCTTCCTCGGTGACGAGTGCGGATCATCTTTAGGTGATTTGTGGTCTCGGCCTGCTATGGTGTTTGCCACTTTGAATCATGATCCAACAACCCTTGGGATTGTGTGGACTTTGGCCGGGGCAAAAGCCTTGCTTGACTTGCTGATGCTAGCGGCAGCGACACCTGCGGGTCTTGTTGCCTCTTGGAGGTGATGCCATGTCCTCTTCTCCATGACCCTATGCGAGTATCAGGGGAACCCTAGATTTGGTTCACTAGATCAGACGACAGTGGCATCTTTGCATTATATCTTTCATGAAGGTGTTGTTTTGTTGCTTGAAGTGTGTTCAGTGAAAGATTTTGGATGCTTTGTTGGTCCGAACTACTCCTCTTGGCGTGGGCATCCAGGGTGCAATGTATGGCCTCGACGATGGTCTCTTCATGGCTTCTCCTTCTATTCCGGCTTGGTCATGCACCCCACTTGCGGATCCCCTAGCATAGGTGAGAGGTGCTACTTGTAAATTGTGTTGGGTTTTTCCCTGAAGAGGAGGGGAGATGTAGCACAGTAGGGATAAGTATTTCCCTCGGTGAGAACCAAGGTTACCGAACCAAAAGGAGAACCATGCAAATTCCCATGTTCAACGCCTACACGCAAAAGAGCCCACACTTGCACCCAACGCAGGCAAGAGGGTTGTCAATACCCTTGAACTCGTTACTTGCAAGCGATAAGTAGTGATAGATAGATAAATTGATAAATATAAACTGCAAACAAAAAGAAAGTAAATAATGGCAACAATATTTTGGGAGTTTTTTAAATAATATTTGAGAAGAGACCCAGGGGCCATAGTGTTTGCTAGAGGCTTCTCTGTCGCAGAAAGCATACAGTGGGTAGACAAATTATTTTGGGGAAATTGGTAGAAAAGCGCATAGTTATGTAATATTTATTGATGGCAATGGTCATGTATATAGGCATCACGTCCAGAAGCAAGTAGACCGACTCATGTTTGCATCTACTACTATTACTCCACCCATCGACCGCTATCAAGCATGCATCTAGAGTATTAAGTAATAATAAAGTAATGCTTGGAGGATGATGACATGATGTAGAAAAATTAAATCCAATTAATATGAATTAACCCCATCGTTTTACCCTTAGTGGCAGCAATACAATATGCGTCATGTCCCTTTCTGTCATTTGGATTGAGCGCCGCAAGATTAAACCCACTACAACGCACCACTCCAACCGAAGATAAATCAATCTAGTTGGCAAAACCAAACCGATAGATCGCAGAGGATTACGAAGCTATAACAATCATGCATATAAATAACCAACAAGGATTCAATATATTTTCATGAATAATTTGAACATAAACCCACAATTCATCGGATCCCAACAAACACACCGCAAAGATGATTACATAGGATAGATCACTACGGAATCGCGATGATATTTGCATTGAAGAACATAGATAGAGGGATAGTCATCTAGGTACTAACTACAGACCCGTAGGTCTATGGTGAACTACTCACACATCACCAGGGGAGTAGAAAGATTGATGTAGAGGCCCTCCGTGATCGATCCCCCTTTGGCAAGGCACCGGAACAGGGCTCCAGATGGGCACACGGTGGAATAGAGACTTGCGACGGCAAAAAAAGTGTTTCAAGAGGTTCCCTAGGGTTTTGAGGATATTAGAGAATTTATAGTCCAGAGATGAGGGCCAGAGGCCGTGGGAGGTGGCCCCAAGACATTAGGGCATGGCCACCCTCTGGGGGCATCCTGTTGGCTTGGCGCCACCCCGTGTGGCCTCCGGTCTCCCTCCGAAGCTTCATGATCTTATTTTTTTCCAGAAAAATCATCAAAAAGTTTTGGGGTATTTGGACTCCGTTTGGTATAGTATTTCAAAAAGGTCAGAAACAAGCAAAAAATAGCAACTGACACTAGGCATTGGGTTAATAGTTTAGTGCTCAAAAATAATATATATCAGCAAGTAAATTCTTAAAAAGTTTCCTAGAATGATAATATAACAGCATGGAACAATCATAAAATTATAGATACGTTGGATACATATCAAGAGGTACGTTGATTCGGTCCGTCCTGGAGTTGTGGTCATGCCATGATGGTGTTGGGAATGAAGCATGGAAAATAAGTAAAATCATATGCACACCGAAGATCTATCTATCGAGATGCATAACAATGAGAGGGGAGAGTGTGTCTACATACCCTTGTAGACTGTTAAGCGGAAGTGTATATAACACGGTTGATGTAGTCGTACTCTTCGCGACCCGATCATGATCCAATCTGATCTAGCGCCCAACGGATGACACCTCCACGTTCAGCACATGTGCGGCTCAATGACGTCTCCTCCTCCTTGATACACCAAGTTAGGTTGGAGAAGTAAATGGTACCACACCCAGCATGACAATGTGGTGGTGATGGTGGTGGTGCAACGCTGGCAGGGCTTCGCCAAGCGTCGTTGGGAGGATGAACGAGGAAGAACAATAGAGATGGGTGAGGGAGTCCGGGACTAAGGGGTCCTCGGGCTATCGACTCGTCTCTCTTGGGCCAGTTTGTTGGGACGCTCAGTGAAAGACCGCACTATGAAGCAACCCCGTGTTCAGGAAGGAAATCTTCAAAGATTGGCGTGTCCTCCAAGTCCTAGAGATAGGATATGTGTATTTGTCTCCGGTTGAAGGTCGGCTATGTGTAACCCTAGGTACCCCTGGTGTCAATATAAACCAACGGGTTCCATTCGTAGAGGAGGTCGACTCATCTAGGGTTTTAGCTCATACAATCTCGTGGTAGATCGACTATGTAATTCTCATCCAAATCAATATAATCAGGCAGGACGTAGGGTATTACCTCCTCAAGAGAGCCCGAACCTGGGTAAATAATGTCTCCTTCGTCCCCTATTACCCATCGATCCAAGGTCCATAGCTCGGGACCCCCTACCCGAGATCCTCCGGTTTTGGTGCTGGCATTGGTACTTTCATTGAGAGTTCCGCTGTGAGATTGCTAGGGGTCCATGGCTCGCTTAGTCATCAGCAATCAAGTCTGCGACAGGGACACCTTCGTCCTTGGGCAGGTCTTCACGTTCGGCGGCATCACGCTGCACGTCGATCTGATCGTCCGTTTGGACCAGATTGGAAGTTTTGCCCCAGGTCAAGAGATCGGGCCTGAGAATCTGGAATTCTCTGCCGACTTCGGGGATGATCTGTCTCCCACCTGGCTCTTGGTTTCGTTCGATGAGCTCAAAAATCCCGAAACTTTAACTTCGAGCCTCTTGCTCGGTTCCGCTCTCGGGTCCCTTCCCGCTAGAGGGCCGTCCTTGTGCTCGGATCCGACCATCGTGCTCGAGCAAAAGAGTTCGGCCCTTGCTGAACGTTCGTCCCTCGTTGACGCCCCTGAGGACATCTCTGAAAGCCTCAGGGAGATTGACCTAGATAGCCTCTCGATGTTAAACGAGATGCTCGACCAGATCCAGTCGTTGGAGATTGTGGACGACCTAAGCCCGACCTATTTTCAGATCAGTCTAGGTTCAGGTCACGAGGAATTTTACAACCCACCCACCACCCACTTGATAGCCACTGCCGAGGATTTAACCGGTATGCTAGACTACCCCTCCGATGGGGCGGAGGACTTGGACGAAGAGGTCGGCACCTTGACCCCTGTCAACACGGGACGGTGGACAACCACTGCATCCTACGCCATCTATATGGTGGACACCCCTGCCAACAAGGACGATCACACCCCCGAGCAGAATGGCAACATATTTGAGGAGCCGTCGAAATGCCAAAGGCAGCGCAAGCAATCCAAGGGGAACAAGGGAAGGGGAGTTGTTTTGGGCACCGGGGAAGATGATGCCCCGGATGACCCTAGCACCCTCGGAGCCCTCGTACAACCTTAGGAGGACCCTGAGAAGTCCGATGACCCCGAGGACCTCAACGACTCCGATGACGACAACTACCTCCCCCCAGTCGACGAGGATGATAGCCTAGGAGACGAAGATTTCATCGTACGCGAAGACCCTCAGGAATAGGAACGGTTTCGACGACAGGTTATAGCCACTGCTTGAAGCCTAATGGCAAAGCAACGACAACTCTAAGTCAAACAAGATACCCTCAACGCAGGTGGACAGAGGTCCTGGCGGCCGAAGAAGGGTACGACACCGAGCGGTCGGATCAAAACAAAAGCTACCTAGGCCGACGTCTGTCGCCGCAGTTCGATGATGAGGCCTTCGAGCCCACGTCCCCTAGACGCACTCAGCACAACCAACCAGATCCCCCCTCGAGGACGGGACAGAACGACTTCAGATGCCGAATACATACATGCGTTCCCCCGTAGGAGGGGAAAGGACCCGGTGTGGCATAATGATAGGCATAACTTACGAAATGACCTGGACTATAGAGCAGGCCACACTAGATCCATCTACGAAACCAGAGGATACTCCCCCGCTAGACGGGACGGAGACCAACCTTGGTTTAACCATAGAAATAGAGATCGGGAGCCATACCGAGCACCACAAGCAGCCGACTTTCGGCACAACATAGCCCGGGTGCGAGGCGCCGCCCACCCGTTGTGTTTTACGTGTGAGGTCATGCGCCACCAGTTTCCTGAAGGGTTTAAACCCGTAAATATAGAACAATACGACAGGACTACAGACCCCGTCATACGGATCAAAGATTTCCTTCTCCATATTCATATGGCTAGGGGAGATGATCTCCACGCCATCAAATACTTACCGCTAAAGCTTAAAGGCCCAACGCGACACTGGTTAAACAGTCTCCCTGAAAATTCCATTGGCAGTTGGGAAGAGCTCGAGGACACTTTTCAGTCTAACTTCTAGGGCACTTATGTCTGGCCTCCGGACTGCTCCGACTTGAGCAACATCGTCCAAAAGGAAGGAGAATCGGCCAAGCAATTTTGGAATCGGTTCCTCACCAAGAAGAACCAGATCGTTGATTGTCCGGATGCCAAGACAATAGCCTCTTTGAGTCACAATATTCGGGACGAATGGTTGGATCGACAGCTCGAGCAGGATAGTCCAAGGACAATATCCGCCCTCACATCACTCATGACCCACTTTTGCGCAGGCAAAGACAATTGGCTAGCTCGTCGTGGCTATAATCCTGAAGATCCCGGCACCTTAGAAGCATGGGATGGAAACGACAAACCACGACGCAACAAGAATAAACGCCAACACAATAGCAGTGATGTCGATGAAATGGTCGTAAATGCCGGCTTTCGCAGCTCAAAACCCAGGCAACGGAAGAAACCCTCTAAAGGGAATAGAGACGAACCTTCTCAATTGGATAAAATCATGGAAAGGCCCTGCCAGATCCACGGTACCCAAGACAAACCTGCCAACCACACCAATCGTAACTGTTGGGTGTTTCGGCAGGCCGGCAAACTCGCAGCCGAGGAACAGGGCAAGGGCCCACGCAGCAAAGATGACGAAGAGTCCGACAGTCTGAACAATGGAGGACAGAAGAAATTCCCTCTGGAGGTAAAGACTGTAAGCATGATTTACATCACACACACATACCGAAGAAAGAGAGGAAACGAGCCCTTTGGGAAGTTTACGCTGTAGAGCCAGTAGCCCCAAAGTTCAACCCATGGTCGGTCTGCTCGATCACCGTCAACCGAAGGGACCATCCGACCCGTATTCGTCATGAAGGTTTGACAACCCTCGTTTTGGACCCCATCATTGATGGGTACCACCTCACTAGAGTCCTCATGGGCGGAGGAAGTAGCCTTAACCTGATTTACTCAGATACGATGAAAAAGATGGGAATAGATCCGTCAAGGATCAAACCCAGCAACACTACCTTTAAAGGAGTGATTCCAGGTGTTGAAGACGCTGCTCCGGCACGGTAACGTTGGAGGTAGTGTTCGGCTCGCCCGACAATTTCCTTAGCGAAGACTTGATCTTTGACATTGTACCCTTTCGCAGTGGCTACCACGCACTGCTCGGCCACACAGCATTTGCCTGCTTCAATGTTGTTCCCCATTATACCTATCTGAAGCTCAAGATGCCCAGACCCAAGGGGGTCATCATTGTCAACAGCAATATCGAGCGCTCCCTCAGGACCGAAGAACACACGGTGGCCTTGGTAGCCGAATGCAAAAATGACAGTGAGGCACTAAGTCCCCAATCAGCCATCAAGGCGGGACAGGCGGACAAGCGAGCCCGAGCTCAACCAGATCTCCTAGAGCCACCTCGCGCTCAACACAAATAGGGGTACACTCCCCACGGCACAGCCCAGCTACTCGTAAGGTATGTCCCTTGAAAACACAATTTTGCCCTAAAAATACCATGGGTAGTCATGAGGACCCACTATCATGGACCAGTTGTCCGGCTCGACCGAACTACAGTCCATACGCCTTTTTCGGCAAAAACCAGGTACCATCAAGGACCTCCCAAGCGTCAAGCTTAGCCACTTTGTGGCAACTTCTCAATACCCCCTCTCCAAGGTCCGTTCGCTGACAATAGTCACCTCTAAAGGATTCTACCCCCCTTCTCAAGAGCCAAGGAGTAAGCGTGAAGTAGGCATAGAGAGGACGTCAAACCACCCATTGAAGGCCCTGAGCACACTGCCACTTTGTAAAATTTTCTTTGATTTCCCAAAACAAGAGTTACCTGTAACAGCCGCCTTGGCACTATGAATTATAAAAATTCAGCTCTTATTAAGATTATCATTTGTGGCCTTTTTATAGCATTTTTCTGTTACACAACTTGTCTTCCCCTAACTAGCACCAAAAGACAAAATTGTTCAGTGCAGGATAAGTATGATCGGCTAATAGACCGGGGACTTGGACATAAATCCCGCCCCGAGCACCACCCCGTCATTATTTTTACATGTTCGGCGTCTCGGATCTTGCGTTATATGAATCACTTCCAAATTATGTCTTGGGTCAATAGTTGGGTTGCCCCACTCTTGTGTTTGCCCTCTTACGTTATGCTAGTTCGGCTAAGAAGGTAAAGGGAGAATCATTGCGATTGTATTTCCAGCTCGCCTAGCAAAATATCTCAGTGTAGAAAGCCGAAAAGTGGGTATCTTAATAAGCGAGAACCAGTCCGCGATCCGGGCCTATGTGTCAAACTAAGAATCGCTGGAGGTTATTTTGTGTCATACGAGGGGTTTGTGCCTTCACAAACCTTGTGGTAATAGTCGCAAACCTAGGTTCCTTGGACTACCACAAGCACTAGGGGCTCGTCACCAGCCCCCCCCCCCCAATTTAAAGCTCCTAAGGCTAAGTGAAAGCACTAAAGCCATATAGTCTGATTGCCTTGTTTCCCTCGGTCACTACCGCCTTCGGGTGTCGATATATCGACTAAGGGTCACAGTGCGGAGGTCGAAACACCCCTTGTGGTGTCCATATAGGGGCTGAAGCCGACGACTGGCAACTTTTAGATCAAACGGCCACACAGGAGTCAAAATAATACGACATACAATATATTCGGGGCAAGCATTAGAAAGCAGAATTGTCTTAGGGTACATGATAATACCCTCACTCATAAATTACATCTTTTGGGCACTGGGTCTCTATCAGCGGAGCACCCTCTATTGTAGCAGGGAAGCACAGCTCGGGGTGCATGTGCTCTTTTCCAGGAGGCGGGGGCGCGGTAGCCATCTCAAGCGGATTCACCCTTGGCCAGTGCATCATGGTCCTTGTAAAGGCCATCTGGGCTCCCTCGATGCACACGGAGCGCTTCAGGGCTTCAACCCAAGGCGCAACGTCATAGAGCTTCTGCACCAAGCCAAAATAGTTGTCCGACATTGCCTCTGTAGGCCACAGCCGAATGCAGAGGTCCTTCAAGGCTAGCTTTGCCATCCTGTGCAAATCCATTAGCTACTTCATCTGATAGCTAAGAAGGGGACGAGGCTCTGGGGTTTGAAATTGTGCCCAAAAAAGCCTTTGTTACACATCCCCATATCGGATCGCAAAGTGTTGGGCCGCGTCCGCCGCACTCCTCGGGAGGTCCGTAAAGGCGCCTAAGGAACGCCACATTAGTGTAAGAAAGGTGAACCTATTTCCACCAAATACACATTGCAGTAAGTATGGCTTACCATCTGCGATCAGCCTGACTTGGTGAAGTTCTTCCTCCAAAACCTGCCTCTCTACACACTCCGATTTGAGAACAGAGGACAGCGTGGATAGCTTGGCCGCTTGGTCTTTGGTCTTTTTCTCTAGGGCCTCGCACTTAGTGCTTGCATCCTGGAGCTCCTGTTGCACCTCGGCCACGTGAGCTTAATGCCTGTTGCTCTCAACCTTCAACGAACTCAGTTCGGCGACCACTAGATCGGATGCTGATACGTATCCAACGTATACATAATTTATTAAGTATTCATGCCATGTTTACAATAATTCTATATGATTTTGGTATGATTTTATTATAACTAATCCGGACTGACGTTGTTTTCAGCCGAACTACCGTGGTGTTGTTTTTGTGCAGAAATAAAAGTTTTCAGAATGGGCTGAAAATTTACGGAGAATATTTTTGGAAAATATAACAAATACTGGAGCGAAGATCTGGGCCAGGAAGTGGACGAGGAGGTCACAGGCCTACTAGGCGCGGCCACCCCCTGGCCATGCCTAGCAAGCTTGTGGGCCCCTCGAGCACCTCCTTGACGTGATTCCAATGCCAAAAAGTCCTATAAATCCAGAAACCTCCGAAAAGAAACCTAGATCGGGAGTTCCGCTGCCGCAAGCCTCTAGAGCCACGAAAAACCAATCGGGAGCCCGTTCCGGCACCCTACCGGAGGGGGAAACCATCACCGGAGGCCATCTTCATCATCTTGGCGGTCTCCATGACAAGGAGGGAGAAGTTCACCCTTGGGGCTGAGGGTATGTACCAGTAGCTATGTGTTTGATCTCTCTCTCTCTCTCTCTCGTGTTCTTGAGATGATACGATCTTGATGTACCGCGAGCTTTATTGATATGGATGAACCATATGGAGGTTTCCCCTCTCTATCTTGTTATGATGAATTGAGTTTTCCCTTTGAAGTTTTCTTATCGGATCGAGTATTTAAGGATTTGAGAACACTTGATGTATGTATTTCGATGGGATATCCATGGTGACAATGGGATGTTCTATTGATCCACTTGATGTATGTTTTGGTGATCAACTTGCGGGTTCCGTGGCCTTACGAATCTATGCATAAGGGTTGGCAGACGTTTTTGTCTTGCCTTTATGGTAGAAACTTTAGGGCACTCTTTGAAGTTCTTTGTGTTGGATTGAACATGATGAATTTGAACTTATGTCATGCATATCGTATAATCAAGCCTATGGGTGCTTGTGGTGACATTGGAGTATCTAGGTGACATTAGGGTTTTGGTTGATGTGTATCTTAAGGTGTTATTTCAGTACGAACTCTAGGGTTGTTTGTGATACTTATAGGGATAGCTCATAAGATTGATGTCCATGACACTTATAGGGATATATCATAAGATTGATCGGAAATGATAACTTTGAGGTGGTTTCGTACCCTACAATAATTTTTTTGTTAGTTCTCTGCTATTTGTGACTTTGGAGTGAACTCTTTGTCGCACTAAAGGTATTTACATATGATTCAACTATGTCAATATTGTTGAGAGAAATTGGACTAGTGAAAGTATGAAGTCTAGGCCTTGTTTCCAAGCATTTATACAACGTTTTACTCGCTGTTTACTATTTGTTACCTTGCTGTTTTTATATTTTTAGATTACAAAAACCTATATCTACCATCCATATTGCACTTGTATCACCATCTTTTAGCCGAACTAATGCACCTATATAATTTGCCATTGTATTGGGTGTGTTGGGGACACAAGCGATTTCTTGTATTTGATTGCAGGGTTGTCTGAGAGAGACTATCTTCATCCTACACCTCCCACGGATTGATAAACCTTAGGTCATCCACTTGAGGGAAAATTGCCACTGTACTACAAAACTCTGCGCTTAGAGGCCCAACACGAGTCTACAAGCAGAAGGTTGTGTAGTAGACATCAAGCTCTTTTTGGCGCCGTTACCGGGGAGGAGAGTGCTTGAAGGTATATATTTAGATCCTGTAATCAAATATTTAAGTTTCTTGTTTTTCACTAGTTTGGTTTTATAAAATAAAACTACAAAAAATGGAATTGAGGTTGCCTCATATGCTTCATATTTTTAATGTCTTTCGTGAAAATGATGGAAAGGAAAATTGTGCTCAAGTGTTAGAAGAAGAAATTATTAAAATGTTTGGCACTAAATCTTTGAATGATGAGCATGGTAGCGATATTTTTAGTATAAACTCTCTGAATTTCCATGATGCTAATGATATGCAAAGCCACAAGCTTGGGGATGCTATGTTTGATGAAGAAGATATTTTTAGCCCCCCAAGTTTTGATGAGCAAAATTATTATGATTATGACATTCCTCCTATCTATGATGATTATTGTGATGACACATATGCTATAAAGAGTAATGACAACCATGAAACTTTTCATCATAATTTTAATATTCAAAGTGGTTATGCCAATCAAGTATCTCATGATAGTTATTTTGTTGAGTTTGCTCCCACTACTATGAATGGGAAGAAATTTGCTTATGTGGAGAGTGATAAAAATTCTATGCTTATAGATCATGAAAAGAATGATTTATTTTCTGGTTATATTGTTGAATTTCTTCATGATGTGACTGAAATTTATTATGAGGGAGGAACATATGCTTGTAGGAATTGCAATAATATCAAGTTTCCTCTCTATGTGTTCAAAGTTTTGAAGTTATGCTTGTTTTGCCTTCCTATGCTAGTTGATTTTTGCTCCCATAAATTGTTTTCTCAAAAAATACCTATGTATAGGAATTGGGTTAGACTTAAATTTGCTTTTCATGATATTCATGATGCTCTTTTGCATGTTTCAAATACTATTCCTATGTGAGCATCATTGAAATCATCATGCCTAACTAAAAGGCATTAAAGAAAAGCGCTTGTTGGGAGACAACCCAACACTTTTACCTTATATTTTTCTGTGTCCACATGATTAAGATACTTTATTAATCATGTTTTGTGTCTTTTATTTCAATAAAGTTCCAAGTAAAACCTTTGGGATAGTATGGAAACTTGTTTGTTTGATTCTGCGCAAAAACAGAAAGTTCTGCGTCAAGTATATGAATTATCTGATTTTACTGGAGCGTCAAAAAATTCTGAAATTTTTACACAACATGTATATGAAAATTACTTAAGTTTTACTAATTGTTCAGAATTTTTAGAGTCAGGTAAGTAAGGTGGTCATTCAGATCTTTACAGACTGTTCTGTTTTTGACAGATTCTGTTTTGCATGCATAGTTTGCTTGTTTCAAGTGTTCCTATAGCTTATATTGAGTAATATAAATTGTTGGAATGATGGAATACAATAGTTATCATATGGAAATAATTATGAATCTTTCCTTGATAGTACGTAAGTGAATGATCTATATTTATTACACTAACCCTTCTCACAATGTTTCGTTAAGTTTTGTGTGATTGAAGTTTTCAAGTTTTGGGTGAGACACCGAAATGAGGAGAATAAGGAGTGACAAGAAACTAAGCTTGGGGATTCCCAAGGCACCCCAAGGTAATATTCAAGGAAGACTCAAGCGTCTAAGCTTGGGGATGCCCCGGAAGACATTCCTTCTTTCGTCTTCAACACTATCGGTATATCTTACTTGGAGCTATATTTTTATTCATCACATAATATGAGTTTTGATTGGAGCATCATTTTATTTTGTTGTTATCTATTAGGTGTTATTTATAATCTTGTTTTTCAATATAAAGTTCCAAGAATTGCCTTCAGGATGCTTGCATTGCATGTTTTGATGTGTGTTGTGTAAAAAACAGAAACTTATGTTGTAGTGTTTGGATTTTTATATTTTACTGGAATGTGGAAAGTTTCTGAAATTTTTACACAGTGTTGTAATATAAATTATATAGCATGTACTAAATTTCAATAATGTTTTGATTTACAGAAGTACACTGTTTTCATAAATTTCTACAGATTGTTCTGTTTGGACAGATTGTTGTCATAGTTTTGTTATCTATTTGTCCTATAGTTTCCATAGCCTATATTGGTAGATATAAATTGTGGAAATGGTAGTATACAGTACCTAATGTTTGAAAATTATTGTGCAACTTGTCTTGGCAGTACATAAAGAGTTCATTTATTATTATGTGTACTAACCTATCTCACGAGTTCTTTTCGAGTTTTGTGTGGATGAAGTTTTTGAGAATAGGTGAAACCATGATATGAGAGGATTGAACGAGATACAAAATCTCAAGCTTGGGGAATCCCAAGGCAGCCCAAGTAAATATTTCAAGAAGTCTCAAGCATCTAAGCTTTGGGATGTTACACATCCTATCTCTTTTCATCAACAATTACCGGTTAGCCTATGTTGAGCATAAGTTTTAATTCGTTCACATGTTGCGTGCTATTTATGGAGTGCTATTTTTTTTTTGCTTGTTGTTTAAATAAAATACTCAGATCTGAAAATATTTATTGAGAGAGAGAAAGTTCTCACATAGCTACTTAATTGTTTGACTACTCATTGATCTTCACTTATATCTTTTGGAGTAGTTTTCTCATTTACTCTCGCGCTTCACTTATATCCTATGAGTAAATGGTTGAATGAATTGAATATCATAAATCTGAAATTATATATGTTTTATATGCTTATCCCATGGGAAGTAATGACTTCACATATAAGAAGTATTGGTGGTAAAATTTATTGAAAGTTAGCAAACACCGCATTGGTCACTTGAACCATTCATTAAAAAAATTGAAGGAAGAGAGATTTCACATATAAATATACTATCTTGGACATATTATATGATTGTGATTACCCATTAGTTATTTTAAAACTTGAGAAAATTAGTAGAAATTGGACAAGGAAGACAATATAATGAGTTATGGTTGCGTATATTTGCATAGAAGTTATATTGTTATGGATCCTCCGACATGTGGTGCTTGCTTCCACCTCATATTAGCCAAAACTTCCGCACCAAGTAGAAATACTACTTGTGCATCCAAACACCCTTAATCTCAAAGTTGTTCCATATGAGTCCACCATACCTACCTATATGTGGTATTTACCTGCCGTTCCAAGTAAATTTGCATGTGCCAAACTCTAAACCTTCAAATAATATTCTGTTTTGTATGCCCAAATCACTCATATAATGACTAGGGGCTGTCAGTATCTTCCATGCTAGGTGGGTTATTCTCATGATATGTGTTGATTCACTATCATTCACGAGAAAGTGGCTGGTAATAGGGATTCCCAATCCTGAAATCAAAGAAAAAAAATGCAAATAATTAAACAAAACTCCCCCAGGAATGTTGTTGGTATGGACGGTACCCATGGATTCGGCTCGCCATGGAGTGTGATTGATTGGTGGAGGGGGAGTAAAAACATTACCATTCTGTTTGGGAACCGCCTATAATGTATCTAGCATGGAAGATACTGAGATCTCTCAGTTGTTATGGTGACAATGGAAGCATACCACCCAAAATTATTATTCATCTCTGTTTTAAAATCTCAAGCTCAGGCACCTCTGCAAATCAATGCTTCCCTCTGCGAAGGGCCTATTTACTTTGTAGTACTTACCTTTATGCAAGAGTCATGGTGATCTTCACCACTTCCTATATTTTGCCTTTTTCTCTTGGTAAGCGTCATGTGTTGGGGAAATATCCAAGCATATATGGCCATTCAAATATATTTGATCATGAATTATTATTGTTGACAATTATCTATATGATAAATAAGTTGGGAGGCAAAACATTAAGCCCCTATCTTTCTCTGTGTTCGATGGATGCTATTTGTTCTGAAAATATGCTTTGAGTGCTAGCAATCATGGAAGACTATATGATAGTTGAGTATGTGGAATTTGCTAAATCAAAGCTCTTATATAGACCCTTCCTGAAAATAAGATGAATTGCAATTGTTTGGTGACTGAAAGCATAGTTTGTTAGTCTATAATTTAACATGTGGATAGCTTGTTATTTCATCATGAGAAGTTTTATGAGATGAGATACTGTTTATGATACATAATGATGCTAGAAAAAGTGATTGGAACTATCATTGATCAAATTTATGCACTATGCTAGCATTCACACTTCATAAATTATTTCTTTTATCATTTACCTACTCGAGGACCAGCAGGAATTAAGCTTGGGGATGCTGATACGTCTCCAACGTATCTATAATTTATGAAGTATTCATACCATGTTTACAATAATTCTATATGATTTTGGTATGGTTTTATTAGAACTAACCCGGACTGACGCTGTTTTCAGCAGAACTACCGTGGTGTTGTTTTTGTGCAGAAATACAAGTTTTCAGAATGGGCTGAAAATTTACGAAGAATATTTGTGGAAAATATAAAAAATACTGGAGCAAAGAGTTGGGCCAGGAAGTGGACGAGGAGGTCACAAGCCTGCTAGTCGCGCCCACCCCTCGCCCCGCCTAGCAAGCTTGTGGGCCCCTTGAGCACCTCCTTGACGTGATTCCAAGGCCAAAAGGTCCTATAAATCCAGAAACCTCTGAATAGAAACCTAGATCGGGAGTTCCGGCGCCACAAGCCTCCAGAGCTACGAAAATCCAATCGGGAGCCCATTTCGGCACCCTGCTGGAGGGGGAAACCATCATTGGAGGCCATCTTCATCATACCGGCGGTCTCCATGATGAGGAAGGAGTAGTTCACCCTCGGGGCTGAGGGTATGTACCAGTAGCTATGTGGTTGATCTCTCTCTCGTGTTGTTGAGATGTCACGATCTTGATGTACGATGAGCTTTATTGATATAGATGAATCATATGGAGCTTTCCCCTCTCTATCTTGTTGTGATGAATTGAGTTTTCCCATTGAAGTTTTCTTATCGGATTGAGTCTTTAAAGATTTGAGAACACTTGATGTATGTCTTGCGATGGGATATCCATGGTGACAATGGGATGTTCTATTGATCCACTTGATGTATGTTTTGGTGATCAACTTGCGGATTTCGTGACCTTGGGAATCTATGCATAAGGGTTGGCACACATCTTTGTCTTGACTTTCTGATAGAAACTTTGGGGCACTCTTTGAAATTCCTTGTGTTGGATTGAACATGATGAATATGAAATTATGTGATGCATATCATATAATCAAGCCTATGGGTACTTGTGATGACATTAGGGTTTTGGTTGATGTGTATCTTAAGGTGTTATTTTAGTACGAACTCTAGGGCTGTCCGTGACACTTATAGGGATAGCTCATAAGATTGATCAGAAAAGATAACTTTAAGGTGGTTTCATACCCTACAATAATTTCTTCGTTAGTTCTCCGCTATTTGTGACTTTGGAGCGAACTCTTTGTCGCACGAGAGGTATTTACATATGATTAAACCATGTCAATATTGTTGAGAGAAATTGCACTAGTGAAAGTATGGACCCTAGGCCTTGTTTCCAAGCATTTATACAATGTTTTTCTAGAGTTTACTATTTGTTACCTTGCTGTTTTTATATTTTCAGATTACAAAAACCTATATCTACAATCCATATTGCACTTGTATCACCATCTCTTCGCCGAACTAGTGCACCTATATGATAACCCACAAGTATAGGGGATCGCAACAGTTTTCGAGGGTAGAGTATTCAACCCAAATTTATTGATTCGACACAAGGGGAGCCAAAGAATATTCTTGAGTATTAGCAGCTGAGTTGTCAATTCAACCACACCTGAAAGACTTAATATCTGCAGCAAAGTATTCAGTAGCAAAGTAACATGGTAGTAACGATAACGGTGGCAAAGTGATAGTGGTAGTTTGTAGTGTTTGTAACAGTAGCAACGGAAAGGTAACTGAGCGAAGATCAATATATGAAAAGCTCATAGGCAATGGATTAGTGATGGATAATTATGTCGAATGGCATTCATCATGCAACAGTTATAACATAGGGTGACACAGAACTAGCTCCAAATCATCAATGTAATGTAGGCATGTATTCCATATATAGTCATACGTGCTTATGGAAAAGACTTGCATGACATCTTTTGTCCTACCCTCCCGTGGCAGCGGGGTCCTATTGGAAACTAAGGGATATTAAGGCCTCCTTTTATAGAGAACCAGACCAACGCATTAGCACTTAGTGAATACATGAACTCCTCAAACTACGGTAATCACCAGAAAGAATCGCAGTTATTGTCACCCTGGGGGATGCGGATCATAACTCGTAATAGGTGTCTACAACTTACAAGATAGGATCAAGAACACACATATATTCATGAAAACATAATAGGTTCAGATCTGAAATCATTGCACTCGGGCCCTAGTGACAAGCATTAAGCATAGCAAAGTCATAGCAACATCAATCTCAGAACATAGTGGATACTAGGGATCAAACCCTAACAAAACTAACTCGATTACATGATAAATCTCATCCAACCCATCACCGTCCAGCAAGCCTACAATGAGATTACTCACGAACGGTGGGGAGCATCATGGAATTGGTGATGAAGGATGGTTGGTGATGACGAAGGCGTCGATTTCCCCTCTTCGGAGCCCAAACCGGACTCCAGATCTGGTCTCCCGAGGAAGAACAGGCGATGGCGGCGGCTCCGTATTGTGAAATGTGATGAACTCTTCTATGTGGGTTTTTTCTTGACAAATAGGGCTATATGGAGCTAGAGAGGAGGTCGGAGGAGCCACGAGGGCCCCACAAGCCTGCTCTACGCGGCCAGGTGGGATGGACACGGCTAGCAGGCTTGTGGCCTGCTGGTGGCCCCCCTCTGGTTAATTCTTGCGCCAGTATTTTTTATTAATTCCAAACCCCCCTCTGGCCCCTTTGTTTTATCTTGCTGTTGTAAACATGTCTAACTTATGTTCAGATTTTTAGCAAAGATTATAAACTAACCACATTCACAATTAACATTTAGGTCTCACATTTACTCATGTCAATGGCATAACCAACTAGCGAGCAATAATAACAAGTCTCGGATGACAACAATTTTATCAAAACAATCATGATACAATATGACATAATGGTATCTCGCTAGCCCTTTCTGAGACCGCAAAACATAAATGCAGAGCACCTCTGGAGAACAAGGACTGACTAAACATTGTAATTCACGATGAGAGAGATCCAGTCATGCTCATGCTCAATATCAATTAATAGCAAGGCATAGAAATGACAATGGCGCTCTTTAACTAGTGCTTTTTATAAGAGGATGATGACTCAATAATAAAGTAAATGGACAAACCCTTCGCAGAGGGAAGCATTGGTTTGCAGAGGTGCCAGAGCTCAAGCTTTTAAAACAGAGATAGGTAATGATTTTGGAGCAGTATGCTTTCGTTTCTAACATAACGACCAAGAGGTTTTCAATATCTTCCATGCTAGATACATTATAGGCAGTTCCCAAATAGAATGGTAAAGTTTTTACTCCCCCTCCACCAATCAGTCACACTCCACGGCGGGCCGAATTCACGGGTATCGTCCATACAAACACATTCATGGGGGAGTTTTGTTTAATTATATTTTGTTTTTATTTCGAGCATGGAACTGGGCACCCCGAATACCAGCCACTTTCTCATGAATGACAGTGAATCAACACATATCATGAGAATAACCCACCTAGCATGGAAGATACTGACAGTCCCGAGTCGCCACATGAGCGATTCGGGCATACAAAACAGAAGGTTTATTTGGAGGTTTAAAGTTTAGCACATGCAAATTTACTTGGAACGGCAGGTAAATACCGCATATAGGTCGATATGGTGGATTTGTATGGAACACCTTTGGGTTTATTGAGATGGATGCACAAGCAGTATTCCCGCTTAGTACAAGTGAAGGCTAGCAAAAGACTGGGGAGCGACCAACTAGAGAGCGACACAGTCATCAACATGCCTTGAGATTAACCAGCATTGAATGCAAGCATGAGTAGGATATAATTCACTATGAACATAAATATCGTGGAAGCTATGTTGATTTGTTTCAACTACACGTATGAACATGTGCCAAGTCAAGCCACTTGAATCATCCAAAGGAGGATACCATTCTATCATACTACATCACAACCATTTTAATGCGCATGTTGGCACTCAAGACGAACCATTATCCACTCTTTAGCTAATTAAGCATGGCATGAATAACTATAATCTCTAATTGCTATTGCAAAGATGTTCAGCCCATAATGTACTAAATTTGGAACGATGAGCTAATCATATTTACAAAAGCAAGATAGGTTGAGTTCATACCAGCTTTTCTCCATCTCAATCTTTTCATCAAATATCGTCATTACTGCCTTTCACTTGCATGACCGAACGATGTGAATAATAATAAGAGTGCACGTGCATTGGACTAAGCTGGAATCTGTAAACAATAACCAAAGGAGAAGACAAGGCAATATGGGATCTTTGTAAGATAAACAATAGTGCATATGAGAGCCACTCAACACGTCATCATGGTCTTCTCCTTACAGACCAAAGAAAAGAAAGGAAAATTATTAACACGGGAAAGCTCCCAACAAGCAAAAAGAAGAACAAGAAATCTTTTTGGGTATTCTTTTTAATGCTACACTTAAGCAGCTAGGAAATAAAGCTAGAACTAATTTTTTGTATTTTTCTCAAACTTTAATAAACACACAAGAAGAAAGCAAAACAAGAATTAAACTACCATGGATAGTACAATGAAGAAGTATGAACACCGACAACTGAAATAAGGGTGTGAACATGAATGTAATGTCGGTGAGAAATACGTACTCCCCCAAGCTTAGGCTTTTGTCCTAAGTTAGTCTAGGGCCATGGCTGGCTTGAATAATATCCAAAGTCAAAGTTTGGGGTTGTGCTGGGCTGTGGCGGCTACCGCCTGTACCATTACAGCATGAAGGAGAGCGGTTTCTGCATTTCTCTCGTACTCGTTTGCCTCCTCTCTAGTTATAAAATATCTCTGCTTTTCCTGAAAGTTAAAGAACGCAGGAGCAGGAAGGCTAACATGGACAACACGTTGCTTGTCAAAAATTAGTTTGTACTGGAGGGATTGTTCGTTTCTTTCAAGAAACTGGAAGCGCACCAAAGCCTCATAATGAAGGAAAGCAAGGGGTAACTCCATTTCATTCCCTCTTATGGGTACCCAAAGATACTTAGCTATGAGGGTGGCATAAATTCCACCAAAGAAATCTCCATCCTTAGCATTATGATGTAACCTCCTGGCAATAATAACCCCCAAGTTATATCGTCTATCCACCATTACTGCACTCTTAAGAATACCCAGATCAGACGCGCAAAGGTGGCTATGCTCAAGTTTACCGTTAATACATCTACCTATGAAGAGAGAAAAATAATGTATAGCCGGAAAGTGAATGCTCCCCAAGGTGGCTTGTGCAATGATTCTAGTTTCTCCAACCGTGATGCTAGCAAGGAAATCATTATATTCATTTTTATGAGGATCGCTACGACTACCCCACTTTGGAATTTTGCATGCATCATTAAAATCTTCTAGGTCCATGGTATAGGTCTTATCATAAAGATCAAATATAACACAATGAGAATTGTGCCTAGAGAAAAATTCAAACCTCCGCATGAAAGAATCAGTGAGTTGATAATATTGCTTGCATCGATCTGAAATGAAATCCTCAAGGCCATCATTCCTTATGTACACATAAAACGCTTCCTTAAATCCGGCGTTTTCCATGAGTTGATCCGACGACCATTCACAAGGCAGTACTCGAGCTTCCCTGGGCAGTTCAAAATCGGGCTCACGTAGCGCGAGCCTCGGGGCTTTCTTGCTCGAGGAACCACCTTGGTACATTCTCCTCAACATTTCTGAAAAATTCTGAAATTTTTAGTGAGTGAAAATAAAGATGAAGAAAACTCAACAAAACTCATAGCAACTACTCCCTCAAGTGCCTAGAGACCATATCATGCATCAAAACTACTTGGGACCATAAAAATTTGACATGCAAGCTCAAGAACAAGTTCACCACAGCAACAAAAATTTGCAATATATAAGGCACTAGAACAAAAACTAATTGGACCCTTGGAGGATTCACATACCAATGAACAATCCCCTAAAATAGTTTTGCAAATGGAGGTTTGAGCAAGGAGATCAAAAATGGTAGCAAGATGAGCTAGAACACGGGTTTGAGCAACGATAGGATTTTTTCCTGGGGAAGATGAAGTGAATGGGTGTTGGAATAAGTGGAGGGGGGCCACGTGGGACCCACAAGCCCCAAGGGTGCGACTAGGGGGGTGGCCGTGCCCTGCAGGCTTGTGGCCCACTGGTGCAACCCCCTGATGCATTCTCAGTGCAAAAAATTCTTAAATATTCGAGAAAAAATCATACTAAATTTTCAAGGGATTCTGGGAACTTTTATTTCCAGGTCATTTTTCTATTGCACGGAAAACTTAGAAAACAGAAAAATAATGGCATTTTTTTACTTAATTTCATCTAGGTAACAGAAAGTAAAAGTTAGGTGCAGGAAGGTGTGCTTTCTAAATTCATCCATCTCATGCTCCTCAAAAGGAATCCATCAATAAGGTTGATCAAGTCTTATTAACAAACTTCTTTCGAATGACATGAAACTGAAGAATTTTTGAATAACACTAAGTTACCTCAATGAGGATATGCATTTCCCTAACAATAAGTATATCATATTTCTTCTTGAGAGTAGGAAGAGGGAGCTCAAAGTCTCCAATAATAATTGTTGGAATTTTTTCAATAGAATTGATACTATGAACTTGAGGTTGTTTCTTCGGAAAGTGTATCGTATGCTCATTATCGTTAATATGAAAAGTGACATTACCCTTGTTGCAATCAATATCAGCCCCTGCAGTATTCAAAAAGGGTCTACCAAGGATGATCGACATACTATCGTCCTTGGGAATATCAAGAATACCAAAGTCCGTCAAGATAGTAGCATTTGCAACTACAACAGGATCATCCTCACAAATACTAATAGGTAGAGCAGTTGATTTATTAGCCATTTGCAAAGAGATTTCAGTAGGTGTCAACTTATTCAAATCAAGTCTACGGTCTAAATAGAAAGGCATAACACTAACACCAGCTCCAAGATCACATAAAGTAGTTTTAACATAATTTCCTTTAATAGAGCATGGTATAGCAGGTACTCCGGGATCTCCTAGTTTCTTAGGTATTCCACCTTTAAAAGTATGATTAGCAAGCATGGTGGAAATCTCAGCTTCCCGTATCTTTCTTTTATTTGTCACAGTATCTTTCATATACTTAGCATAAGGAGACATTTTCAAAATATCAGTCAAGCGCATACGTAAAAAGACGGGTCTAAGCATTTCAGCAAAGCGCTCAAAGTCCTCATCACCTTTTTCTTGGATGGTTTAGGAGGAAGGGCATAGGTTTCTGAAACCATGGTTCTCTTTCTCTACCATGTTTCCTAGCAATGAAGTCTCTTTTATCATATCTTTTATTCGTAGGTTGTGGGTTATCAAGATCATCAGTAGGTTCAATCTCCACATCATTATCATTACTAGGTTGAGCATGAGCATGAACATCATTATTAATTTTATCACTAGGCTCATGTTCATCACCAGATTGTGTCTCAGCATCAGAAATAGAAATATCATTTGGATTCTCAGACGTATCTATAAGAGGTTCACTAGCAGCATGCAAAGTACTATCATCATTCTTTTTCCTACTCTTATTGGAAGAAGTAGGTGCATCAGTATTAACTCTCTGAGAATCTTGTTCAATTCTCCTAGGATGGCCCTCGGGATACAAATGTTCCTGAGTCATTCTACCACCTCTAGTCACAACTTTAACAGAATGATCATTGTCTTTACTATTCATCTCATTGTGGAAATCATTTTGAGCCTTAAGTACTTTCTCTACTTGAGTGGTTACCATGGAAGCATGTTTACTAATAATCTTAAGATCATAGACAGTTCTACTCAAATAATCACCCAAGCGATCAAGCATATAAGCATTGTGTTTCAATTGTCTACTAATAGCATTGAAATCTTCTTGCTTCATAATAAAATTATCAAATTCATCCAAGCATTGGTTAGCAGGCTTATTATAAGGGATATCTCCTTCATCAAATCTACTGAGAGAATTTACCTCTACTACCTGTGTCGGGTTATCAAGATCATGTATTTCTTCAATAGGTGGTAGATTCTTAACATCTTCAGCTTTTATACTGTTTATTTCATAGATTTCTTTGCCTCTTGCATATCTTCAGGACCGAGGAATAGAATACATCTATTCTTCGGAGTTTGCTTTGGAGGTTGTTCGGGAATAGTCCAATCATTATCATTGCTCAATATGTTATTCAATAGTAATTCAGCTTGTTCAACAGTTCGTTCCTTGAAAACACAACCAACACAACTATCTAGGTAGTCCCTAGAAGCATCGGTTAGTCCATTATAAAAGATATCAAGTATTTCATTTTTCTTGAGAGGATGATCAGGTAAAGCATTAAGTAATTGGAGAAGCCTCCTCCAAGCTTGTGGGAGACTCTCTTCTTCAAGTTGCACAAAGTTAAATATTTCCTGCAAGGCAGCTTGTTTCATATGGGCAAGAAAATATTTTTCAGAGAAGTAATAAACCATGTCCTCGGGACTACGCACACAACCAGGAGCAAGAGAATTAAACCATTTCTTAGCATCACCCTTTAATGATAAAGGAAACAACTTAAGAATATAGTAATAGCGAATTTTTTCCTCATGAGTAAATAGGGTGGCTATATCATTCAATTTGGTAAGATGTGCCACAACAGTTTTAGATTCATAACCATGGAAAGTATCAGATTCAACCAAAGTAATTAACTTAGGATCGATAGAGAATTCATAATCCTTATCCGTAATAAAGATGGGTGAAGTAGCAAACTTGGGATCATATTGCATTCTAGCATTTAGAGATTTTTCCTTCCACTTGCGAAGCAATTTCTTAAGATCATCTCTATCCTAACAAGCAAGAAAGTCCCTAGCTACCTCTCCTTCCATAACATAACCCTCAGGTATATGAAGCAATTCATATCTAGGAGAGCTAGGTCTAGCAGGTGAATCATAGTGTTCGGTTTCAATAATTTCATCAGATTCAAAAATATTATCAATCTCAGCATTAGCTCTAGAAATTTGTTCATCAAGAAATTCACCCAATGGCACAACATCATCAAGCAAATTATCACCATAAGCATCTTGCATAGCAGAAGTACCATCATCAATTACTTGCGACATATCAGAATTACTAGCAGGTGGTGGTATCACAACTTATAACATAAGCTGAATCAAGTGCAGAGCTAGATGGGAGTTCCTTACCTCCCCTCGTAGTAGAGGGATAGATCTTGGTTTTTGGATCTTTCAGATTCTTCATAGTGATCAACAGATATATATGCCAAGTGACTCGGAGAATAAAGCTATGCTCCCCGGCAACGGCGCCAGAAAAAGGTCTTGATAACCCACAAGTATAGGGGATCGCAATAGTTTTCGAGGGTAGAGTATTCAACCCAAATTTATTGATTCGACACAAGGGGAGCCAAAGAATATTCTCGAGTATTAGTAGCTGAGTTGTCAATTCAACCACACCTGAAAGACTTAATATTTGCAACAAAGTATTCAGTAGCAAAGTAATATGGTAGTAACGGTAACGGTTTTCGAGGGTGGAGTATTCAACCAAAATTTATTGATTCAACACAAGGGGAGCCAAAGAATATTCTTGAGTATTCATAGCTGAGTTGTCAATTCAAACACACCTGAAAGAGTTAATATCTGCAACAAAGTATTCAGTAGCAAAGTAGTATGGAAGTATCGATAACGATGGCAAAAGTGACAGTAGCAGTTTGGTAGTGTTTGTAACAGTAGCAATGGAAAGGTAATTGAGGAAAGATCAATATATGAAAAGCTCGTAGGCAATGTATTAGTGATGGATAATTATGTCGAATGGCATTCATCATGCAACAGTTATAACATAGGGTGACACAGAACTAGCTCCGATTCATCAATGTAATGTAGGCATGTATTCCATATATAGTCATACGTGCTTATTGAAAAGAACTTGCATGACATCTTTTGTCCTACCCTCCCATGGAAGTGGGGTCCTATTGGAAACTAAGGGATATTAAGGCCTCCTTTTAATAGAGAACCGGACCAAAGCATTAGCACTTAGTGAATACATGAACTCCTCAAACTACGGTAATCACCGGAAAGAATCCCAATTATTGTCACCCTGGGGGATGCGGATCATAACTCGTAATAGGTGTCTACAACTTGCAAGATAGGATCAAAAACACACATATATTCATGAAAACATAATAGGTTCAGATCTAAAATCATGGCACTCGGGCCCCAGTGACAAGCATTAAGCATAGCAAAGTCATAGCAACATCAATCTCAGAACATAGTGGATACTAGGGATCAAACCCTAACAAAACTAACTTGTTTACATGATAAATCTCATCCAACCCATCACCGTCCAACAAGCCTAAGATGAGATTACTCACGAACGGTGGGGAGCATCATGGAATTGGTGATGAAGGATGGTTGGTGATGACGAAGGCGTCAATTTGCCCTCTTCGGAGCCCAAAACGGACTCTAGATCTGGTCTCTTGAGGAAGAACATGCGATGGCGGTGGCTCCGTATCGTGAGACGCGATGAACTCTTCTGTTTAATTTTTTTCTCGACAAATAGGGTTATATGGAGCTGGAGAGGAGGTCGGAGGAGCCCCGAGGGCCCCACAAGCCTGCTCGGCGCGACCAGGGCGGTGGCCGCGGCTAGCAGGCTTGTGCCCTGCTGGTGGCCCCCCTCTGGTTAATTCTTGCGCCAGTATTTTTTATTAATTCCAAAAATATTCTTCGTAAATTTTCAGGACGATTCGAGAACTTTTATTTCTGCACAAAAATAACACGAAGGCAATTTTGCTGAAAACAACGTCAGTCCGGGTTAGTTCCATTCAAATCATGCAAATTAGAGTCCAAAACAAGGGCAAAAGAGTTTGGAAAAGTAGATACGTTGGAGACGTATCACTATACAATTTGCCATTGTATTGGGTGTGTTGGGGACACAAGTGATTTCTTGTATTTGATTGCAGGGTTGTTTGAGAGAGACTTTCTTCATCCTACACCTCCCACGGATTGATAAACCTTAGGTCATCCACTTGAGGGGAAATTTCCACTGTCCTACAAAACTCTGCTCTTGAAGGCCCAACACGAGTCTACAAGAAGAAAGTTGTGTAGTAGACATCAGCCGCCATCTTCTGATCGGCGACATCCTGCTTGGCCTTCACCAGTTTGGCCTTGAGGTTTTCGACCTCTACATTCACGACTGCGGGTATAATTGGAGGCACAATCTCAGAAACCAAGGTCGGAACTTCCATGCTAATGAGGAAAACACGGGCCTTAGCCGTATGATTCAAACTCACCTTCCATCTCGATGAACCATTTGTTCAGACGATGAAGCTCTTCATCGGAGCTCTACAGCTTCCGGTTCAGCTCGAACAGTTTCGGGGCGTTGGCAGCCCTAGCTGAAGACGAGGCCTACAAGACAACTTGTATATGAACATATGAGCTTTTGGGTTTTGGACTCTCTGCTAAAACATTCCCTTAAACTGTTATAGTTTTGGGGACTAGGAATTGCTTTTGCATTTACTCGTGACTCTAGGTTCTTTGACCCTCGGGCTCGTTTTTCAAACTCACCCGCGGCTCGGGGCTACCATACCTATAAGGAATGCAAAACCTTAAAAACAAATTGGTTCTTGTGAAAAGAATATTATTTGGCTTACCTTGAAGTCCGCCAAGAGACCACTGAAGGCCTCCTTCAGTACGCTATCAACGGACTGAATGCTTTGTAAAACCGCATCCATAAGTGTGTGGTGATCATCGGTGATGGAGGATCTAGACAAAGCCTCCTTCATCATTGCTGGCCACCCGGTTGCGATCCGCTCTATCACGGGCGGCGCCAGTGGTGGCACTTCCTCTCCCTCTCCCAGGGGAGGCAAGGTTGATGACGTCGGAGGCACTAAGGCCTCTAGAGTCGACTGCGGGCGGAGCTCAGACGAATTGTGGCCCCCTTCTTTGCTTGCCAAGGGTTTGGCTTCCTAGGCTTTGGATGCCGAAGAATGAACCTCGGTCATGCCCCTCGGCCTTCGATGGCGACGTGTGAGCCTCGACCATGACTGCCTCGCCCCAGTGTTCGGCCCAGGAGGGGTCCGACGGGACAACACCTCCGTGGCCTGATGGGGCGTAGTGCGGGATGCTTTCTCGCTCTCCGCTAGCTCGGCCGGCGGAGAATCCCCTTTGACACCTGTTTGGTTGGGAGATCTCGGGCCGGGCTGCGATTTGAAAGGCACTCATATGGTTAGTAGCAAATACTCCATATAAATACACTAAAATAATGTTCCGATTCAGTACCTCTGGGATGGGGGCTTGACCCTGGGATTCCTTTGGGGAACCCTTTCGAAAGCTCTGGAGTCCTCATTGGAATCCGGGCTATTGTCGGGCAGGACCACCTTCGTCCTATAAGGCCTCTTCGGGGCGAGAGGAGGCAGCTCCTTCTCGGTGTCTTCCGGTGCGGCCATCTTTCTTGTTTGGGGGGAGTCGATCTCCCCCTTCCTCTGCGTGCTCCTCCTCGTGGGCGGAAGAGGCTTGGGTCTCTCCGGACTTAGTATCCGAGGACCCCTGGGACATAGGCCTTTGCGGGCCTCTTTCTCCTTCTTCTTCTCTTTCTTTTCCGGTGTCGTGTATGATGCCACAACCAACATCACCGCCAACGGAGGCGGCCTAGGGTCCTCGGGCAGGGGCTGGGCCATTAATTTTCACAGCCTTCAACAGCCAGCCTTGCGAGCACAATGGGGAAGAAGATGATATCCCTGCTAAAGAACGAAGCTCGAAATAAAGTAAAAAATCTTGGCATACCTTCAGGGGAGGGGAATCGGCGTCTAGGATGATATCTTCCTCTTCGGCCAGCCATTCCTTCTGGTTTGAAGAGCACTTTCCATAACTTCTCGTGAGTTGTGTGATAAAACCGACGCACGGTGGCAGGGTCGTCGAGCTTGTAGGCCCATATCGGAGTGTCCCGGCACTGGCATGGCAGGAGGCGGCGGCGAAGCATGACTTGGACCGTGTTGGTCAGCTTGATTTTGGCCTCCACCATCTGCGTGATGCGCTTCTACAACAACTTCACCTTCGTGGCCGATCCGTAGTCAAGGCCCTTTTTGACCCACGAGGTTAACCTCGCGGGGGGTCCGGATCTGAACTTGGCAGGCGCCGACCAGCTAGCATCTCGTGGTTTGGTAATATAGAACCACTCCTTTTGCCAGACCTTAACAGTGTCGATGAATGTGTCGTCCGGCCAGTCGACCCGTGGAAGTTTGCTTATCATAGCCCCTCCGTAGTTGGCGTGTTGTCTGTTGAAGGTCTTCAGCTTCACATTGAAGATCTTGAGCCAAAGGCCAAAGTGCGTCTGGACCCGCGGGAAGGCCTCGTAGACGACAATGAAAGCCAAGATATGCATAAACGAGTTCGGGGGAGGATCTTGGAAATCTAACCCGTAGAAAAACATTAAGCCCCTGACGAAGGGGCGAAGCGGAAAGCCCAATCCCCGAAGGAAATGGGGGACGAACACCACCCTCTCGCCTGACCTTGGTGTGGGCACCACTTGTCCTTTTTCTGGAGGACGATGGGCGATGTTGGGCTAAAGGTACCCAATGAGCTTCAACTCCCGGATGTCGTCGCCAGTGATGCAGGAGGCCCCCCACTTAGCTTGCGAACCCGAGCCGGCCATGGATGGACTTGAAGAGGACGGTTTGGAAGAGGAGAAATGGATCTGAGTGCTCGAGGCTTGGACAGGAGAATAAATCAAATCTAGGATGTGTATGGAGGCCTTGAGTTTTTTTCTCCCTTTTATGGGATGTCGTAATGCCAAGGCCCCCCTGATAACCCATAAGTATAGGGGATCGCAACTGTTTTCGAGGGTGGAGTATTCAACCCAAATTTATTGATTTGACACAAGGGGAGCCAAAGAATATTCTTGAGTATTCACAGCTGAGATGTCAATTCAAACACACCTGAAAGAGTTAATATCTGCAACAAAGTATTCAGTAGCAAAGTAGTATGGAAGTACCGATAACGATGGCAAAAGTGACAGTAGCAGTTTGGTAGTGATTGTAAGAGTAGCAACGGAAAAGTAACTTAGCAAGGATCAATATGTGGAAAGCTCGTAGGCAATGGATCGGTGATGGATAATTATGTTGGATGGCATTCATCATGCAACAGTTATAACATAGGGTGACACAGAACTAGCTTCAATTCATCAAAGTAATGTAGGCATGTATTCCATATATAGTCATACGTGCTTATGGAAAAGAACTTGCATGACATCTTTCGTCCTACCCTCCTGTGGCAGCGGGGTCCTAATGGAAACTAAGGGATATTAAGGCCTCCTTTTAATAGAGAATCAGACCAAAGCATTAGCACTTAGTGAATACATGAACTCCTCAAACTACTGTAATCACTGGAAAGAATCCTAGTTATTATCACCCTGGGGGATGTAGATCATAACTCGTAATAGGTGTCTACAACTTGCAAGATAGGTTCAAGAACACATATATATATTCCTGAAAACATAATAGGTTCAGATCTGAAATCATGGTGCTCGGGCCCTAGTGACAAGCATTAAGCATAGCAAAGTCATAACAACACCAGTCTCAGAACATAGTGGATACTAGGGATCAAACCCTAACAAAACTAACTCGATTACATGATAATTCTCATCCAACCCATCATCGTCCAGTAAGCCTACGATGGGATTACTCACGAACGGCGAAGAGCATCATGGAATTGGTGATGAAGGATGGTTGGTGATGACGATGGCGTCGATTTCCCCTCTCTGGTGCCCAAAACAAACTCCAGATCTGGCCTCCCGAGGAAGAACGGGAGGTGGCGGCGGCTCCGTATCATGAAATGCGATGAACTCTTCTCCTTGATTTTTTCTCCACGAATAGGAATAAATAGGGTTGGAATTGAGGTCGGCGGAGCCACAGGGGCCCCACAAGCTTGGCAGGCGCGAGCAGGGGGGTGGCCGTGCCTGGTGGGCTTGTCGCCTGTGGGTGGCCCCCCTCCGGTTAATTCTTTCGCTAGTATTTTTTATTAATTACAAAAATAATATTCGTAAGTTTTCAGGTCAATCTGAGAACTTTTATTTCTGCACAAAAATAACACCAAGGCAATTCTGCTGAAAACAGTGTCAATCCGGGTTAGTTCCATTCAAATCATGCAAATTAGAGTCCAAAACAATGGCAAAAGAGTTTGGAAAAGTGCATGCGATGGAGACGTATCAACTCCCCCAAGCTTAACGCATTTCTTGTCCTCAAGCAATTCAGTTGATAAACTTAAAGTGATAAAGAAAAACTTTTACAAACTCTGTTTGATCTTGTTGTTGTAAATATGTCTAACCGATGTTTAGTTTTTTGGCAAATATTATAGACTAACCACGTTCACAAGAACATTTAGGTCTCACATTTACTCACATCAATGTAATAATCAACTAGCAAGCAATAATAATAACTCTCGGATGACAACACTTTTATCAAAACAATGATGATACAATATGATATAGTGGTATCTTGCTAGCCCTTTCTGAGACCGCAAGACATAAATGCAAAGCACCTCTAAAGAACAAGGACTGACATGACATTGTAATTCATGGTAAAAGAGATCTAGTCATACTCATACTCAATATCAATTAATAGCAAAGCATACAAATGACGATGGTGCTCTCTAACTGGTGCTTTTTTATAAGAATATGATGACTCATCAATAAAGTAAATAGACAGGCCCTTCACAGAGGGAAGCATTGATTTGTAGAGGTGCCAGAGCTCGAGCTTTTAAAACATGAATGAATAAAATTTTTGAGCGATATGCTTTCATTGTCATAATAACGAACAAGAGATTTCACCATCTTCCATGCTACATACATTATAGGCGGTTCCCAAACAGAATGATAAAGTTTTTACTCCCCCTCCACCAATCAATCACACTCCACAGCTAGCCGAATCCATGGGAACCGTCCATACAAACACAATCCTGGGGGAGTTTTGTTTAATTATATTTTGATTTGATTTTGAGCATGTAGCTGGGCATCCCTATTACCAGCCACTTTCTCGTGAATGATAGTGCATCAACACATATCGTGAGAATAAACCACCTAGCATGGAAGATACTGACAACCCCGAGTCGTTACATGAGCGATTCAGGCATACAAAATAGAATAATTATTTGAAGGTTTAGAGATTGGCACATGAAAATTTACTTGGAACGACAAGTGAATACCGCATATAGGTAGGTATGGTGGACTCAGATGGAACAACTTTGGGTTTGAGGATTGGATGCACAAGCAATATTCCCGCTTAGTACAAGTGAAGGCTAGCAAAAGACTGGGGAGCGACCAACAAGAGAGTGACAACAGTCATCAACATGCTTTGAGATTAACCAACATTGAATGCAAGAATGATTAGGATATAAATCACCATGAACATAAATATCGTAGAGGCTATGTTGATTTTGTTTCAACTACATGCATGAACATGTGCCAAGTCAAGCCACTTGAATCATCCAGAGGAGGATACCATCCTATCATACTACATCACAACCATTTTAATATGCATGTTGGCACTCAAGACAAACCATTATCCACTCTTAGCTAATTAAGCATGGCATGAGTAACTATAATCTCTAATTATCATTGCAAATATGTTTCACCCATAATCAACTGACTTCGGAACGATGAGCCAATCATATTTACAAAAGCAAAATAGGTCGAGTTCATACTATCTTTTCTCCATCTCAATCTTTTCATCATATATCATCATTATTGCCTTTCACTTGCACGATCGAATGGTGTGAATAATAATAAGAGTGCACGTGCATTGGACTAAGATGGAATCTGCAAACAATGACTTAAAGGAGAAGACAAGGTAATATGGGCTCTCTGATAGATAAACATCAATGCATATGAGAGCCACTCGACATTTTCATTGTGGTCTTCTCCTTATGACCCAAAGAAAGAAAATTCAAAATAAGAACGAGAAAAACTATTTACACGGGAAAGCTCCCAACAAGCAAAAGAGGAACGAGAAATCGTTTTGGTTTTTATTTTAATAATACAACTAAACAAACTAGAAGATAAAGCTAGAATTGATTTTTTGGATTTTCTCAAGGTTAATTAAACACACAAGAAGAAAGCGGAAATAAGAAATAAATTACCCTGGAAGGTACAATGAAAAAGTATGAACACCGACTACTAAGATGAGCATGTGAACATGAATGTAAAGTCGATGAGAAATACGTACTCCCCCAAGCTTAGGCTTTTGGCCTAAGTTGGTCTAGGGCCATGGCTGGCCCGGATAATATCCGAAGTCATAGTCGGGTTTGTACTAGGCTGCGGTGGCTACCGCCTGAACGGCTATAGCATGGAGGCGAGCTGCTTTCGCATTTCTCTCGTACTCGTTTGCCTCCTCTCTGGTTAGAGTGTCTCAGTTTTTCCTGAAAGTTACAGAAGGCAGGAGCAGGAAGAGTAATATGGACAACACGCTGTCTATCAAAAATTAGTCGGTACATGAGGGATTGTTCGTTCCTCTCAAGAAACCGATAATGCACCAAAGCCTCATAGCCGAGAAAAGTGGGTGGTAACTCAATATCATTTTCCCATATAGGTACCCCAAGATAATTAGCTACACGAGTGGCATAAATCGCACCAAAGAAATCTCCATCCTTAGCATTATTATGCAGCCTCCTAGCAATAATGGACCGTGAGTTATATCGTCTATCACCCATTACCGCACTCTTAATAATACTAAGATCGATGGCACAAAGGTGGCTATGATCAATTTTACCATTAATGCATCTACCTATGAATAGAGCAAAATAATGTGTAGCAGGAAAATGAATGCTCCCCAAGGTAGCCTGTAATATTTCTAGTTTCTCCCACAATGATGCTAGGTAGAAAATCATTATATTCAGTTTTGGGCGGATCACTATAGCTGCCCCATTGTGGGATTTTGCACGCATGGTTGAAATCCTCTAGGTCCATAGTATAAGATTTATCATAAAGATTAAATAGGACGGAAGGTTTATTACGCCCGAATGAAAATTCAAACCTCCGCATGAATGAATCCGTGAGTTGATAATATTGCTTGCACTAGTCTGAAAGGAAATCTTCAAGGCCCGCATTTTGTGCATATGCATAAAATTCTTCCTTGAAATTGGCATCAATCATGAATTGATCTGATGGTCATTCACAAGGCCGCCCTTGTGCTTCCCTCAGTGGTTCAAGGTCTGGCTTGCGTATCGCGAGTCTCGAAGCCTTCTTGCTCGAGGAGCCCCTTGGAATATTCGCCTCAACATTTCTCTTTATCAATGGGGATATGCATATCCACAACAATAAGTATATCATATTTATTCTTGACAGTTGGAAGAGGGAATTCGAAGTCTCCAATAATAATCATTGAAACCTTTTCAACGGAGTTGATACTATGAACTTGGGGTTGTTTCTTCGGAAAGTGTACCGTATGCTCATTACCATTAATATGAAAAGTGACATTGCCCTTGTTGCAATCAATAATAGCCCCTACATTATTCAAAAAGGGTCTACCAAGGATGATCGACATACTGTCGTCCTCGGGAATATCAAGAATAACAAAGTCCGTTAGGATTGTAGCATTTGCAACTACGACATGCACATCCTCACAAATACCGATGGGTAAAGCAGTTGATTTATCAACCATTTGCAAAGAGGTTTTAGTAGGTGTTAACTTATTCAAATAAAGTCTATGATATAAAGAGAAGGGCATAACACTAACTCCAGCTCCCATATCACATAAGGTAGTTTTAACATAATTCTCTTTAATAGAGCATGGTATAGTTGGCACTCCTGGGTCTCCTAATTTCTTTGGTACTCCACCCTTAAAAGTATAATTAGCAAGCGTGGTGGAAATCTCAACTTCCGGTATTTTTCTTTTATTAGTCACAATATCTTTCATATACTTAGCATAAGGAGACATTTTCAGAATATTAGTCAAGCGCATACGTAAAAAGACAAGTCTAAGCATTTCAACAAAGCGCTCAAAATCCTCATAATCCTTTTTCTTGGATGGTTTAGGAGGAAAGGGCATGGGTTTCTGAACCCATAGTTCTCTTTCTTTACCATGCTTCCTAGCAACAAAATCTCTTTTGTCATATCTTTTATTCTTAGGTTGTGCGTTATCAAGATCAACCGCAGGTTCAATCTCCACATCATTATCATTACTAGGTTGAGCATCAACATGAACATCATCATTAATATTATCACTAGGCTCATGTTCATCACCATGTTGTGTCTCAGCATCAGAGACAGAAATATCATTTGGGTTTTCAGGTGTATCTATAACAGGTTCACTGCTACCTCTTGAGCTTGCGTTAATTTTCCCTTGAAGAGGAAAGGGTGATGCAGCAAAGTAGATAAGTATTTCCCTCAGTTGTTCAGAACCAAGGTATTAATCCAGTAGGAGGAACAAGCAAGTCACCAATGGTTGCACCTACACAAACAATCAAACTCTTGCACCCAACGCTATAAAGGGGTTGTCAATCCCTTCACGGTTATTTGCAAGGATTAAATCCGATAGAGATAGATGTAACGAGTGCGGAAAGTAAAAGATAAATAAATTGCAGCAAAGTATAGATATGAAAATATATGATGGAAACTAAACCCGGGGGCCATAGGTTTCACTAGAGGCTTCTCTCTTGAAGGCAAATATCATGGTGGGTAAACAAATTACTGTCAAGCAATTGATAGAAAAGCGAATAATCATGTAGTTATCCAAGACAATGATCATGCATATAGGAATCACATCCATGACAAGTAGACCGAAACGATTCTGCATCTACTACTATTACTCCACACATCGGCCGACTCCTGCCGGCATCTAGAGTATTAAGTTCATGAAGAACAGAGTAACACATTAAGAAAGATGACATGATGTAGAGGGATAAACTCAAGCAATATGATGAAAACCCCATCTTGTTACCCTTGATGGCAACAATAAAATACGTGCCTCGCTACCCCTACTATGTCACTAGGTGAGGACACCGCAATATTGAACCCAAAACCAATCACTTCTCCCATTGCAAGAATTACGAATCTAGTTGGCCAAACCAAACCAATAACTCGAAGAGACTTGCAAGAATATAAAATCATGCATATAAGAAATCAGGGGAGATTCAAATAAGATTCATGAATAATCTAAACATAAACTCACAATTCATCGGATCTTGACAAACACACCACAAAAGAGGATTACATCGGATAGATCTCCATGAAGATCATGAAGAACATGGTATTGAAGATCAAAGAGAGAGAAGAAGCCATGTGGCTACTAGATATGGACCCATAGGTTTGTGGTGGACTACTCGTGCATCATCGGAGGGGTAATGGAGTTGACGTAGATGCCCTCCGTGATCAAAACCCCCTCCGATAGATTACTGGAAAAGGCTCCAAGATTGGATCTCTCGGGAACAGAGGCTTCCGGCGGTGGAAAAAGTTATTGTGTGTCTCTTTTTGATGTTAGGGGGATATTTGGGTAATTATAGGCCAGAGAATAGGGTTAGGAGACCTGCCAGGAGGCGACAAGCCTGCTAGGCGTGGTCAGGGGGCCCGCGCCTAGCAAGCTTGTGGCGCCCTGGCTCCTCCCCTAACGTGCACTCCAAGCTTGGATGACTTGTTTCCTTCGTGAGAAATTCCTTCCACAGGTTTTATTCCGTTTGGACTCCGTTTAATATTCCATATCTGCAAAACTTAAAAATAAGGAAAAAAACAGAAACTAGTACTTGGCTCTAGATTAATAGGTTAGTCCCAAAAATAATATAAAATAGCATATTAATGCATATAAAACATCCAAAATAGATAATATAATATCAAGCCATCATAAAAAATTATAGATACGTTGGAGACGTATCAGCATCCCCAAGCTTAATTCCTGCTCGTCCTCGACTAGGTAAATGATAAAAACAGATTTTTTGATGTGGAGTGCTACCTAACATATTTATCCAAGTAATATTGTTTATTGTGGCATGAATATTCAGATCCATAAGACTCAAAACAAAAGCTTAATATTGATATAGAAACAATAACATTCAAGCATACTAGCAAAGCAATTGTATCTCTTCAAAATATAATGGCAAAAGAAAGTTATCCCTAGAATATCATATGGTCTGGCTATGCTCAATCTTCCCCACACAAAGTACTTATATCATGCACAACCCCAATGAAAAGTCAAGGACTTGTTTTCACACCTTTATTTTCTCAAACTTTTTCAACTCTCACGCAATACATGAGCACGAGCCATGAATATAGCACTATAGGTGGAATGGAATATGGTGGAAGTTGTCAAGGAAAGGGAGAAGATACTCTCACATCAACTAGGCGTATCAACGAGCTATGGAGATGCCCATCAATAGATATCAATGTGAGTGGGTAGGGATTGCCATGCAACGGATGCACTAGAGCTATAAGTGTATGAAATCTCAAAAGGAAACTAAGTGGACGTGCACCATGAAGAAAAAATCCACTAGCTATATGAAAGTGACAAAATAGGAGACTCTCTATCATGAAGATCATGGTGCTACTTTGAAGCAAAAGTGTGGGAAAAGGTAGTAGCAATGTCCCTTCTCTCTTTTCTCTTTTTTTGTGGGCATCTAAGGCCTCATTTGTTCATTTTTTATTTGGGCTTCGCTGGCCTCTTTTATTTTTCAAAGAGTCCAAAATCTCATCCCCACTTGTGAGGGAATCATAGCTTCCATCATCCTTTCCTCACATGGGACATGCTCTAATAATGATAATCATCACACTTTTATTTACTTACAACTCAAAAGAAAATTACAACTCGATATCTATGACAAAATATGACTCTATATGCAATATGGAAGTGATGGTGCAAGTCATAAAAGGAAACAGTGGAAGTTGCATGGCAATATATCTCGGAATGGCTATGGAAATGCCATAATAGGTAGGTATGGTGGATGTTTTGAGGAAATATATATGGTGGCTGTTTTTAGGAAGGTATTTGGTGGCTGTTTTGAGGAAGGTGTTTGTTGCACCGGCAAAAGTTGCGCTATACTAGAAAGGATAGCAAACGTGGAATGATGTGATGGACAAGACCCAAACTATAAACGTAGCATATGATCGTGTCAGTTTATTGCTACAGTTTTCTGCATGTCAAGTATATGTTCCTATGACCATGAGATCATGCAACTCACTAACACCGGAGGAGTGCCTTGTGCGTATCAAACGTCGCAACGTAACTGGGTGACTATAAAGGTGCTCTACAGGTATCTCCGAGGGTGTCTGCTAGGTTGGCATGGATCAACATTGGGATTTGTTGCTCCGTGTGACGGAGAGGTATCTCAGGGTCCACCCGGTAATACAACATCACAATAAGCCTTGCAAGCAATGTGACTAAGTTTTAGCCACGAGATCTTGTATTACGGAACGAGTAAAGAGACTTGCCGGTAACAAGGTTGAACTAGGTATAGAGATACCGACGATCGAATCTCGGGCAAGTAACATACCGAAGGACAAAGGGAACATCATACGGGATTAAATGAATCCTTGACATAGAGGTTCGATCGATTAAGATCTTCATAGAATATGTAGGAATCAATATGGGCATCTAGGTCCCTCTATTGGTTATTTACCATAGAGGTGTCTCGTTCATGTCTACATAGTTCTCGAACCCGCAGGGTCTGCACACTTAAGGTTCGTTGATGTTTCGGTATAGATGAGTTATGTGTGTTGGTGACCTAAGGTTGTTTGGAGTCCTGGATGAGATCTTGGACATGACGAGGATCTCCGAAATGGTCTGGAGGTGAAGATTCATATATAGGACGTTCCGTGTTGGTTACCGGGAAAAGTTTGGCCGTCACCGATAACGTACCGGGGGTGCCGAGAGGGTCCCAGGGTTCCACCGGAAGGGGCACCAGCCCCAAAGGGCTACATGGGCTGTGAGAGAGGGCACACCAGCCCGTAGTGCGCTGGCCGTCCCTCCCACAAAGGCCCATGCATCTGGGGGGTTGGTGGGAGGGTCAACCCTAGGGTTGGCGCCACCTTTCTTGGGTGGCAAGCCACCCTAGGGCGCCTCCACCCATGGCCACCGCCCCAAGGGGGAAACCCTAGGGATTGGGCGCACCACCCCTCCCACTATATATATGTGAGAGGGAGGAGGGCAGCCGCACCCTAAGCCACGACACATCCCTTCCCCCCTCTCCGATAGCCTATCCTCTAGATTGATTCGGCGATGCTTAGCGAAGCTCTGCTGGATCAGCTCCACCACCACCGCCGCCACGCCGTTGTGCTGCCGGCGAACCCATCTACCTCTCTGCTCCCTCTTGCTGGATCAACAAGGTGGAGATCATCATCGATCTACATGTGTGTTGAACGTTGAGGTGCCATCCGTTCGGCACTTGCAAGATGGAGGAGAACGGGTCTATCAATGAATATATACTCAGAATGTTTGGGTATTCGACCCGTCTGGCGGAGTTAGGGATGCCCCTTCCACTGGAGGCGACCACTGACAGAGTTCTTCAATCATTGCCACCTAGCTACAAGACCTTTGTGATGAACCATAACATGCACGGGATGACCAAGTCAGTCGTCGAGCTGTTTGTGATGCTGAAAGTCACTGAGTCTAAAATCTAGAAACAACATCAAGTGTTGATGGTCAATAAAACCACTAGTTTCAAATGTTGGGGAACGTCGCATGGGAAACAAAAATTTTCCTACGCACATGCAAACCTATCCATGGTGATGAGCATCTACGAGAGGTAGAGTGGATCTACGTATCCTTGTAGATCGCTAAGCGGGAAGCGTTAAGAAACGCGGTTGGTGTAGTCTAACATCTTCGCGATCCAAATCGCCGAGCGTCCCGCGATCTCATCACGATCCGTCCCGCGATCCAATCACGATCCGTCCCGTGAACTCATCACGATCCGAACCGCGATCTCATCATGATCCGTCTCACGATCTTGATCACGATCTGTCCCGCGAACTCATCACGATCCGTTCCGCGATCTCATCACGAACCGTCTCGCGATCTCGATCACGGTCCTTCTGATCTAGCGCCGAACGGACGGCACCTCCGCGTTCAGCACACGTGCAGATTGATGACGATCTCCACAGTCTTGATCCAGCAAGAGGAGGTGGCGAGGAGAGAGAGAGTTCACCGGCAGCGTGACGGCGCTCCGGTGATGGTGGTGGAGTGATTCCGGCAGGGCTTCGCGTAAGCGCTGCGGAAAACCGATCTAGAGGAGAAACTGTGCACCGGTGAAACGGGTAGCACGTGGCCGGAAATTCTGTCCAAAAACTACCCAATCCACTAGTATATATAGGAGGAGAGGAGAGGAGAGGCAGACAAGGCCTTTGGGTCGGCCGAAATAGGAGGTGGAAAGCAATCCTACTTCACCTCCAATCCTAGTTGGAGTAGGATTGCCTCCTATTGGCTGATTTTCCACTTTTTGCTTTAGGACTTTCTCTCCAGCGCCATGGGCCTTTGTGGCTGTTTTCCCAGCCCACTAAGGGATGGTTAATACTCTCCCACAGCCCATGGACCTCTTGGGGTCGAAGTACCCCTCCCGGAGGTCTCCCGATACACTACCGGCACTCCCGGTACACTACCGATGAGCCCGAAACTTTTCCGGAAACCAAACTGGGACTTCCTATATATGAATCTTTACCTCCGGACCATTTCGGAGCTCCTCGTGATGTCTGGGATCTCATCTGGGACTCCGAACAAACTTCGGTCACCAGCATACATAACTCTACACTACCGAAACGTCACCGAACCTTAAGTGTGCAGACCCTGCGGGTTCGAGAACTATGTAGACATGACTGAGACACCTCTACGGTCAATAACCAATGGCGGGACCTGGACGTCCACATTGGTTCCTACATATTCTACGAAGATCTTTATCGGTCGAACCTCTATGTCAAGGATTCAGTTAACCCCGTATAACGTTCCCTTTGTTCTTCGGTATGTTACTTGCCCGAGATTCGAACGTCGGTATCTCCATACCTAGTTCAACCTCGTTACCGGCAAGTCTCTTTACTCGTTCTGTAATACAAGATCCCGCAACTAACAATTAGTCACATTGCTTGCAAGGCTTATTGTGATGTTGCATTACCGAGTGGGCCCCGAGATACCTCTCCGTCACACGGAGTAACAAATCCCAGTCTCGATCCATGCCAACTCAACAGACACCATCGAAGATACCTGTAGAGCACCTTTATAGTCACCTAGTTACGTTGCGACGTTTGATACACACAAGGCACTCCTCCGATATCTGTGAGTTGCATGATCTCATGGTCATAGGAACATATACTTGACATGCAGAAAACAGTAGCAATAAACTGACACGATCATATGCTATGTTTGTAGTTTGGGTCTTATCCATCACATCATTCTCCTAATGATGTGATCCCGTTATCAAATGACATCTCATGTCCATGGCTAGGAAACCTTAACCATCCTTTGATCAACGAGCTAGTCCATTAGAGGCATACTAGGGACATGGTTTTGTCTATGTATCCACACATGCATTTAAGTCACCGATCAATACAATTACAGCATGGATAATAAATGATTATCATGAACAAGGAAATATGATAATAACTAATTTATTATTGCCTCTAGGGCATATTTCCAACAGTCTCCCACTTGCACTAGAGTCAATAATCTAGTTCACATCACCATGTGATTCGCATTGTTATGAATCTAACACCCAATGAGTTCTGGGGCTCGATCATGCTTTGCATGTGAGAGAGGTCTTATAGTCAACGGGTCTGCGATATTCAGATCCGTGTGTACTTTGCAAATCTCTATGTCAAACCGTAAACACTGCTACCACACTCCACTTGGTACTATTTCCAAATGGCTACTCCACTATACGTATCCAGATTGCTACTACTAGTCATCCGGATAGGTGTTAAAGCTTGCATCGACGTAACTCTTCACGACGAACTCTTTATCACCTCCATAATCAAGAAACATTTCCTTAGTCCTCTGGTTACTAAGGATAATTCCGACCGCTGTCCAGTGATCCACTCCTGGACCACACTTATACCCCTTGACAGACTCGTGGCAAGGCACACACAGGTGCGGTACACAGCATGGCATACTATACAGAGCCTATGGCTAAGGCATAGGGGACGACGTTCGTCCTTTCTCTTCGTTCTGCCGTGGTCGAGCTTTGAGTCTCACTCAACTTCACACCTTACAAATCAGGCGAGAACTCTTTCTATGACTGATCCATTTTGAACTCTTTCAAAATCTTTGTCAAGGTATGTACTCATTGAAAGTCTCATCAAGTCATCTTGATCTATCTCTATAGATCTTGATGCTCAACAATTTGGTAGCTTTATCCAGGTCTTCCTTTGAAAATCACTTTCCAAACAACCATTTATGCTTTCCAGAAATCCTACATTATTTCCGATCAACAATATGTCATCCACATATACTTATCAGAAATTCTATAGTGCTCCCACTCACTTTGTTGCAAATACAAGTTTCTCATAAACTTTGTATAAACTCAAAAACTTTGATCAACTCATCAAAGCGTATATTCCAACTCCGAGATGCTTGCTTCAGTCCATGGAAGGATCACCGAAGCTTGCACACCTTTTAGCATCCTTAGGACTGACAAAACCTTCTGGTTGTATCACATACAGCCTTTCCTCAAGTAAACCGTTAAGGAAACGATGTTTTGACATCCATCTGCCAGATTTCATAATTGAAAACACACCAACTGCTAACATAATTCCAACAGACTTTAGCACCACTACGAGTGAGAAAGTCTCATCGTCGTCAACTCCTTGAACTTGTCAGAAACATCTTTGCAACAAGTCGAGCTTTACAAATAGTGACATTCACCATCAGTGTCTGTCTTCATTTTAAAGATCCATTTGTACTCAACGACCTGTTGTCCAACGAGCAAGTCTACCAAAGTCTACACTTGGTTTTCATACATGGATCCTATCTCAGATTTCATGGCCTCCAACCATTTGTCGGAATCCGGGCCCATCATCGCTTCTCCATAGCTCGTAGGTTCATCGTTGTCCAACAACATGACCTCCAAGACAGAGTTGTCGTACCGCTGAGGAGCAGTACACATCCTTGTCGACCTACGAAGTTTGATAGTAACTTGATCCTGAAGCTTCATGATCATCATCATTAACTTCCTCTTCAACTAACGTAGGCTTCACAGAAACATCTTTCTGCGCTGCGCTACTCTCTGGTTGAACAAAGGTTTAACAACCTCATCAAGTTCTATCTTCCTCCCACTCAATTCTTTCGAGAGAAACTTTTTCTCGAGAAAGGACCCAGTTCTAGCAACAAACACTTTGCACTCGGATCTGAGATAGAAGGCATACCCATCTGTTCTTAGGGTATTCTATGAAGATACATTTGTCCGCTTTGGGTTCTAGCTTATTACATGAAAACATTTTCCACACAAGCATCGCAGCCCCAAACATTAAGAAATGACAGCTTAGGTTTCTGTCAAACCATAATTCACACGGTGTCATCTCAACGGATTTAGATGGTGCCCTATTTAAAGTGAATGTAGTTGTCTCTAATGCATAACCCCAAAATTATAGTAGTAAAACGATAAGAGACATCATAGCACGCACCATATCCAATAGAGCATAACTATGATGTTCGGACACACCATCACACTATGGTGTTCCAGGTGGCGTTTAGTTGTGAAACAACTTTCACATTGTCTTAAGTTGTATGCCAAACTCGTGACTCAGATATTCACCTCCACGATCATATCGCAGTCATTTTTATCTTCTTGTCACGATGATCTTTAAACATCACTCTAAATTTGCTTGAACCTTTCAAACGATTCAGACTTGTGTTTCATTAAGTAAATATACACTATATCTACTCAAATCATCAGTGAAGGTAAGAAAATAACGATATCCACTGCACGCTACAAGACTCACTAGATTGCATACATCAACATGTATCATTTCCAATGAATCACTTGCCCGCTCCATCCAACGGGGTCCTTTAGTCATCTTGCCCAAGAGGCATGGTTCGCATGTCTCAACCGATTCGAAATCGAATGAGTCCAAATATCCATCACCAAGGAGTTTCTTCATGCGCTTTATACCAATATGACATTTTGCGGCAGTGCCATAAGTATGTGGTACTATCATTATTTAACTTTGTATCTTTTGACATCAATGTTATGAACATGTGTATTACTACGATCAAGATTTCAACAAATCATTCTCACTGGGTGCATGACCATTGAAGGTATTATTCATGTAACCAGAATAACTATTATTCTCTGACTTAAATGAATAACCGTATTGCAACAAACATGATCTAATCATGTTCATGCTCAACGCAAAACACCAAATAACATTTATTTAGGTTTGTCACTAATCCTGAAGGTAGAGAGAGCGTGCGATGTTGATCACATCAACCTTGGAAACATTTCCAACACACATCGTCACCTCACCCTTAGCTAGTTCTCCGTTTATTCTGTAGCTTTTATTTCGAGTTACTAACATTTAGCAACCGAACCGGTATCCAATACCCAGTGCTACTAGGAGTACTAGCAAGGTACACATCAATAACTCGTATATCAAATATACTTCTATCGATGTTGCTAGCCTTCTTATCTACCAAGTATCTAGGGTTGTTCCGCTTCAGCGACCTCTCACCTCATAATAGAAGCACTTAGTCTCGGGTTTGAGGTCAACTTTGGGTTGCTTCACTGGAGCAGCAACTGACTTGCTATCCATGAAGTTTCCCTCCTTGCTCTTGCCCTTTTCGAAACTAGTGGTTTGATTAACCATCAACACTTGACGCTCCTTTTTGATTTCTACCTTCGCGGTGTCAAACATCGCGAACAGCTCAGGAATCATTATTTCTATCCCTGGCAATTTATAGTTCATCACCAAGTTCTAGTAGCTTAGTGACAGTGACTTGGAGAACTATGTCAATCACTATCTTATCTGGAAGATCAACTCCCACTTGATTCAAGCGATTGTAGCACCCAGACAATCTGAGTACATGCTTAACGCTTGAGCTATTCTCTTTCATCTTGCAGGCAAAGAATCTTGTTGGAGATCTCATATCTCGCAACACGGGCACGAGCCTGAGATCCTAATTTCAGCTCTTAGAAACATCTCATATGTTCCGTGACGTTCAAAACGTTTTGGATCCTCAATTCTAAGCCGTAATGCATGATGCACTAAACTATTAAGTAGTCATCAGAACGTGCCTGTCAGATGTTCACAACATCTACAGACGACGCTAGAGGGGTCGGCGCACCAAGCAGTGCATTAAGGACATAAGCCTTCTGTGCAGCAATGAGGACAATCCTCAGATCACGGACCCAGTCCGCAATATTGCTACCAACATCTTTCAACTCTATTTCTCTAGAAACATATAAAAATTTAAGGGAGCTACAACGCGAGCTAGTAATCTACAACATAATTTGCAAAGACACTTTGACTATGTTCATGATAATGAGTTCAATTAATCATATTACTTAAGAACTCCCACTCAAATTGACATCCCTCCGATCATTCGAGTGATACATGATCCAAATTCACCAACTCAAGTCCGATCATCACGTGAGTTGAGGTGGCTGCAATGGTGAACATCATTATGTTGATCATATCTACTATATGACTCATGTTCGACCTTTCGGTCTCTCGTGTTCCGAGGCCATGTCTGTACATGCTAGGCTCGTCAAGTTTAACCCGAGTGTTCTGCGCGTGCAAATCTGGCTTGCACCCGTTGTATGTGAACGTAGAGTCTATCACACCCAATCATCACGTGGTGTCTCAACACGACGAACTTTCGCAACGGTGCACACTCGGGGAGAACACAATTTATCTTGAAATTAACTGAGGGATCACCTTATAATGCTACCGTCATCCTAAGCAAAACAAGGTGCATAAAAGGATTAACATCACATGCAAATCATAAGTGACATGATATGGCCATGAACTTGTGCTTTTGATCTCCATCTAGAAAGCACCGGCATGATCTCCATCGTCACCGGCATGACTCCATGATCTCCATCATCTTGATCTCCATCAACGTGTCGCCATCGGGGTTGTCACGCCCTGCATGCTTCTACTACTATTGCTACCGTAGAGATAAAGTAAAGCATTACATAGCGCTTAATGATTGACACGCAGGTCATACAATAATTAAAGACAACCCTATGGCTCCTGCCGGTTGCCGTACTCATCGACATGCAAGTCGTGATAATCTATACATCACATGACCATCTCATACATCACATATATCTCATCATGTAATTGGCCATATCACATCACAACATACCCTGCAAAAACAAGTTAGACGTCCTCTAATTGTTGTTGCATATTTTACGTGGTTGCTACGGGTATCTAGCAAGAACGATTCTCACCTACGCATAAACCACAACGGTGATACACTAGTTTGCTTTTCAACCTTGTCAAGGACCGCCTTTGTCGAATCCGACCCAACTAAAGTGAGAGAAACTGTCACCCGCAAGCCATCTAGGCAACAAGTTGCGTCGAGGGAACCGGTCTCTCGTAAGCGCACGAGTAATGTTGGTCCGGGTCGCTTCATCTCACAATCCCGCTGAACCAAAATACGACCAAGGGAGGAAGCAATCTAAGCATCAATGCCCACAAACCTTTTGTGTTCTACTCGAGATCTCATCGAACCATCAACCTAGCTCATGATGCCACTATTGGGTAACATCGCATGGGAAACAAAAAATTTCCTACGCACACGCAAACCTATCCATGGTGATGAGCATCTACGAGAGGGAGAGTGGATCTATGTACCCTTGTAGATTGCTAAGCGGGAAGCGTTAAGAAACGCGGTTGGTGTAGTCGAACATCTTCGCGATCCAAATCGCCGAGCGTCCCGCGATCTCATCACGATCCGTCCCACGATCCAATCACGATCCGTCCCGTGAACTCATCACGATCCGTCCCGCGATCTCATCACGATCCATCTCACGATGTTGATCACGATCTGTCCCGCGAACTCATCACGATCCGTTCCGCGATCTCATCACGAACCGTCTCGCGATCTCGATCACGGTCCTTCTGATCTAGAGCCGAACGGACGATACCTCCGCGTTCAGCACACGTGCAGCTTGATGATGATCTCCACCGTCTTGATACAGCAAGAGGAGGTGGAGAGGAGAGAGAGTTCACCGGCAGCATGACGGCGCTTCGGTGATGGTGGTGGAGTGATTCCGGCAGGGCTTCGCCTAAGCGCTGCGGAAAACCGATCTAGAGGAGAAACTGTGCACCGGTGAAACGGGTAGCACGTGGCCGGAAATTCTGTCGAAAAACCACCCAATCCACTAGTATATATAGGAGTAGAGGAGAGTAGAGGCATCCAAGGCCTTTGGGTCGGCCGAAATAGGAGGTGGAAAGCAATCCTACTTCACCTCCAATCCTAGTTGGAGTAGGATTGCCTCCTATTGGCTGATTTTCCACTTTTTGCTTTAGTACTTTCTCTCCTGCGCCATGGGCCTTTGTGGATGTTTTCCCAGCCCACTAAGGGCTGGTTAATACTCTCCCACAGCCCATGGACCTCTTGGGGTCGAAGTACCCCTCCCGGAGGTCTCCCGGTACACTACCGATGAGCCCGAAACTTTTCCGGAAACCAAACTGGGACTTCCTATATATGAATTTTTACCTCCGGACCATTCCGGAGCTCCTCGTGACGTCTGGGATCTCATACGGGACTCCGAACAAACTTCGGTCACCAGCATACATAACTCTACACTACCGAAATGTCACCGAACCTTAAGTGTGCAGACCCTGTGGGTTCGAGAACTATGTAGACATGACCGAGACACCTCTAAGGTCAATAACCAATGGCGGGACCTGGATGTCCACATTGGTTCCTACATATTCTACGAAGATCTTTATCGGTCAAACCTCTATGTCAAGGATTCAGTTAATCCCGTATAACGTTCCCTTTGTTCTTCGGTATGTTACTTGCCCGAGATTCGATCGTCGGTATCTCCATACCTAGTTCAACCTCGTTACTGTCAAGTCTCTTTACTCGTTCCGTAATACAAGATCCCGCAACTAACAATTAGTCACATTGCTTGCAAGGCTTATTGTGATGTTGCATTACCGAGTGGGCCCTGAGATACCTCTCCGACACACGGAGTAACAAATCCCAGTCTCGATCCATGCCAACTCAACAGACACCATCGAAGATACCTGTAGAGCACCTTTATAGTCACCCAGTTATGTTGCGACGTTTGATACACACAAGGCACTCCTCCGATATCCGTTTGTTGCATGATCTCATGGTCATAGGAACATATACTTGACATGCAGAAAACAGTAGCAATAAACTGACACGATCATATGCTATGTTTGTAGTTTGGGTCTTATCCATCACATCATTCTCCTAATGATGTGATCCCGTTATCAAATGACATCTCATGTCCATGGCTAGGAAACCTTAACCATCCTTTGATCAACGAGCTAGTCCATTAGAGGCATACTAGGGACATGGTTTTGTCTTTGTATCCACACATGCATTTAAGTCTCCGATCAATACAATTATAGCATGGATAATAAACGATTATCATGAACAAGGAAATATGATAATAACTAATTTATTATTGCCTCTAGGGCATATTTCCAACATCAAAAGCATGGCAAGGGCAAGAAGGGTAACTCCAAGAAGGGTGGCAAAGCAGTTGCTCCTCCCGTGAAGAAACCCAAGGTTGGACCCAAGCCAGAAACTGAGTGCTTTCATTGCAAGGGAACTGGTCACTAGATACGAAACTACCCCAAGTATCTGGCTGCCAAGAAGGCGGCCAACAACAAACTAGGTATATATGATATACATGTTATTGATGTGTACCTTACTAGCTCTCGTTGTAGTGCCTGGGTATTTGATACCGATTCGGTTGCTCACATTTGCAACTCAAAGCAGGACCTACGGAATAGATGGAGGCTGGCTAAGGACGAAGTGATGATGCGCGTGGGAAATGGTCCCAAGGTTGATGTGATCGCCGTCGGCACGCTCTCTCTTCGACGTGATGAACTTGAATAATTATTATTTAGTGCCCGCGTTAAGCATGAACAATATATCTAGATCTTGTTTATTGCGAGACGGTTACTCATTTAAATCAGAGAATAATAGTTGGTCCATTTATATGAGTAATATCTTTTATGGTCATGAAAGGGGTTTATTCATGTTGAATCTTGATAGTGATGATACACATGTTCATAACATTGATGCCAAAAGATGTAGAGTTGATAATGATAGTACCACTTTCTTGTGGCACTGCTATTTGGGTCATATTGGTGTAAAACGCATGAGGAAGCTCCATGCTGATGGACTTTTGGAGTCACTTGATTTTGAATCACTTGACACATGTGAACCATGCCTAATGGGCAAGATGACTAAAACGCCGTTCTCTGGAACAATGGAACGGGCAAGTGATTTATTGGAAATCGTACATACTGATGTCTACGGTCCAATGAACATTGAGGCGTGCGGTGGATATTGTTATTTTTCTCACCTTCACTGATGACTTAAGTAGATATGGCTATATTTATTTAATATAACACAAGTCTGAAAAGTTTGAAAAGTTCAAGCAATTTCAGAGTTAAGTTGAGAATCATCGTAACAAGAAGATTAAATTCCTTTGATCTGATCAAGGAGGTGAATATCTGAGTTATGAGTTTGGCAGTCACTTAAGACAGTGTGGAATTATTTCACAATTGACACCGCCTAGAACACCACAGCGTAATGGTGTGTCTGAACGTCGTAATCGAACCTTATTGGATATGGTGCGTTCTATGATGTCTCTTGCCGATTTTCCACTACCGTTTTGGGGTTATGCATTAGAGACAGCTGCATTCACTTTAAATAGGGCACCATCAAAATCCGTTGAGACGATGCCATATGAACTTTGGTTTGGCAAGAAGCTAAAATTATCGTTTCTTAAAGTTTGGGGATGTGATGCTTACGTCAAAAAGCTTCAGCCTGAAAAGCTGGAACCCAAAGCGGAGAAATGCATCTTCATAGGATACCCAAAAGAGACAGTTGGGTATACCTTCTATCTCAGATCCGAAGGCAAAGTGTTTGTCGCCAAAAACGGAACATTTCTTGAGAAAGAGTTTCTCTCGACAGAATTGAGTGGGAGGAAGATAGAGCTTGATGAACCTCTGGTTCAACCATAGAGTAGCACAGTGCAAAAAGATGTTTCTGTGGAGCCAATGACAGTTGAAGAGGAAGTTAATGATGATGATCATGAAACTTTAGATCAAGTTACTATTGAACCTCGTAGGTCGACAAGGGCGCGTACTGCTCTTGAGTTGTACGTCAACCCTGTCTTGGAGGTCATGTTGTTAGACAACGATGAACCTACGAGCTATGGAGGAGTGATGATGGGCCCAGATTCTGAGAAATGGTTAGAGGACATGAAATCCAAGATGGGATCCATGTATGAAAACAAAGTATGGACTTCGGAAGTATTGCCTTAAGGGCAAAGGCCATTCGGAACAAATGGATCTTTAAGAAGAAGACCGACGAGGACGGTAATGTCATCGTCTATAAAGCTCGACTTGTGGCAAAGGGTTTTTCACAAGTTCAAGGAGTTTTCTATGATGAGACCTTCTCACCCGTAGCGATGCTTAAGTCCGTCAGAATCATGTTAGCAATAGCTGCATATTTTGACTATGAAATTTGGCAGATGGAACATCGTTCCTTAACGGTTTCCTTGATGAAGAGTTGTATATGATGCAACCGGAAGGTTTTGCCGATCCAGAGAATGCTGACAAAGTTTGCAAACTCCAGCGATCCATTTATGGACTGTTGCAAGCATCTCGGAGTTGGAATAAGCGTTTTGATGAGGTGATCAAAGCATTTGGGTTTATACAAGTTTACGGAGAAGCTTGTATTTACAAGAAAGTGAGTAGGAGCTCTGTAGCGTTTCTAATATTATATGTGGATGACATATTGCTGAGGAAAGCATGAAGGAATATTTGAACAAGAGTTTTTCAATGAAGGACCTAGCAGAAGCTGCTTTCATATTAGGCATTAAGATGTATAGAGATAGATCGAGATGCTTGATAGCACTTTCAGAAAGCACATACCTTGATAAAGTTTTAAAGAAGTTCAAAATGGATCAGTCTAAGAAGGGGTTATTACCTGTGTTACAAGGTGTGAGTTTGAGTAAGACTCAATGCCGAGTGACTGCAGAAGATAGAGAAAAGATGAGTGTCATCCCCTATGCTTCAGCCATAGGCTCTATCATGTATGCGATGCTGTGCACAAGACCCGATGTTAGCCTTGCCATAAGTATGGTTGGAAGGTTTCAAAGTGATCCTAGAATGGAGCACTGGACGATGGTCAAGAATATCCTTAAGTACCTGAAAAGGACTAAGGAAATGTTTCTAGTTTATGGAGGTGATCAAGAGCTCGTCGTAAAGGGTTACGTCGATGCAAGCTTTGGCACTGATCCGGATGACTCTAAGTCGCAAACCGGATATGTATTTATTCTCAACGGGGGAACGGTAAGCTGGTGCAGTTCCAAGCAAAGCGTGGTAGCCGATTCTACATGCGAAGCGGAGTACATCGCAGCCTCGAAGGCAGCGAAGGAAGGTGTCTGGATGAAATAGTTCATGACAGATCTTGGAGTAGTGCCCAGTGCACTGAATCCAATGGCTCTGTTCCGCGACAACACTGGTGCCATTGCTCTGGCCAAGGAACCAAGGTTTCACAAGAGGACCAGACACATAAAGCGATGCTTCAATTCCATCCGGGATTACGTCAAGGAGGAGGACATAAATATTTGCAAAGTGCACATGGATCTGAATGTTGCGGACCCATTGACTAAACCTCTTCCAAGGGATAAACATGATCAACACCAGAACTGCATGGGTGTTCGATTCATTACAATGCAAATCACATAGTGATGTGAACTAGATTATTGACTCTAGTGCAAGTGGGATACTGTTGGAAATATTCCCTAGAGGCAATAAATAAAGTGTTTATTATTATATTTCCTTGTTCATGATAATCATTTATTGGCCATGCTATAATTGTATTGAATGGAAACACATTGCATGTGTGGATATATAGACAACACTTTGTCCCTAGTGTGCCTCTAGTAAGCTAGCTCGTTGATCAAAGATGGTCAAGGTTTCCTAGCCATTAACATGATATGTCATTTGATAACAGGATCACATCATTAGGAGAATGATGTGATGGACAAGACCCAAACTATAAACGTAGCATATGATTGCGTCAGTTTATTGCTATAGTTTTCTACATGTCAAGTATATGTTCCTATGACCATGAGATCATGCAACTCACTGACACCGGAGGAGTGCCTTGTGTGTACCAAACGTCACAACGTAACTGGGTGAATATAAAGGTGCTCTACAGGTATCTCCGAGGGTGTCTGCTGGGTTGGCATGGATCAACACTGGGATTTGTTACTCCGTGTGACGGAGAGGTATCTGAGGGCCCACACGGTAATACAACATCACAATAAGCCTTGCAAACAATGTGACTAAGTGTTAGCCACGGGATCTTGTATTATAGAATGAGTAAAGAGACTTGCCGGTAACAAGGTTGAACTAGGTATAGAGATACCGACGATTGAATCTCGGGCAAGTAACATACCGAAGGACAAAGGGAACATCATACGGGATTAACTGAATCCTTGACATAGGGGTTCGACCGATAAAGACCTTCATAGAATATGTAGGAATCAATATGGGCATCCAGGTACCGCTATTGGTTATTGACCGTAGAGGTGTCTCGATCATGTCTACATAGTTCTCGAACCCACAGGGTCTGCACACTTAAGGTCCGGTGACGTTTCGGTATAGATGAGTTATGTGTGTTGGTGGCCGAAGGTTGTTCAGAGTCCAGGATGAGATCCCAGACATGACTAGGAGCTCCGGAATGGTCCGGAGGTGAAGATTCATATATAGGATGTTTCATGTTGGTTACCGGGAAAAGTTCGGGCGTCACGGTAACATACCGGGGTTGGCGGGAGGGTCCCGGGGGTCCACCGGAAGGGGCCACCAGCCCCAAAGGGCTACATGGGCCGTGAGAGGGCACACCAGCCCCTGGTGTGCTGGCCGCCCCTCCCACAATGGCCCATGCGGCGGGGGGTTGGTGGGAGGGCCAATCCTAGGGTTGGCGCCACCTTACTTGGGTGGCAAGCCACCCTAGGGCGCCTCCACCCTTGGCCGCCGCCCCCAAGGGGGAAACCCTAGGGCTTGGTCACACCACCCCTCCCCCTATATATATGTGAGTGGGAGGAGGGCAGCCGCACCCTAAGCCACAGCGCAAACCTTCCTCCCTCTCCGGTAGCCTCTCCTCTAGATTGATTCGGTGACGCTTAGTGAAGCTCTGCCGGATCAGCTCCACCACCACCGCCACCATGCCGTCATGCTGCCGACGAACCCATCTACCTCTCCGCTCCCTCTTGCTGGATCAAGAAGGTGAAGATCATCATCGAGCTGCACCTGTGCTGGACGCGGAGGTGCCGTCCGTTCGACACTTGATCGGGAGTTCGTGGGACAGCTTGCGATTTGGATCGAGGAGACGTACGACTACATAAACCGCGTTCTTTAACGCTTCCGCTTAGCGATCTACAAGGGTATGTGAATCCAATCCATCCTCTCATAGATGCTCATCTCCTGGATTGTTCTTGGTGAAGCGTAGGATTTTTTTTGTTCCCCATGCAACGTTCCCCAACACCCCTATGCATAGATTACCCCAATGTGACCTCGGGAATCCGCAAGTTGAGTACTAAGACATAGATCAAGTGAATCACTTGAATACCCCAATGTCACTACGGGTATCCGCATGCAAGACATATATCAAGTGTTCTCAAATTCAATATTCAATCCAACTTAACGAAATCTCAAATGGAAAACTCAATTCATCACAACAAGATAGAGAGGGAAACACACCATATGATCCAACTATATTAATAAAGCCCGTGATACATCAAGATTGTGCCATCTCAAGAACACGAGAGAGAGAGAGAGATTGAACACATAGCTACTGGTACAAACCATCAGCCCCGAGGGTGGACTACTCCCTCCTTGTCATGGATGCCGTCGGGATGATGAAGATGGCCACCGGAGATGATCTACCCTCTCTAGTGGGGTACTGTTTTCTCTCCAGATTGTTTTTTTATACTAAGGCCTTGTAGTGGCGAAACGAGGAGTTTAGGATTATTTCTGATGGTTTCCATATTTATAGGAATTTTTGGCGTTGGTTTCACGCGGAGATGGGCCACGAGGTGAGCACCCTCCACCAGGGCACGGTTTGGGGGCCTGGCGCGCCCTGGTGGAGGGTGGCCACCTCATGAATCTTCTGGCCCTCGCGTGAAGCATCTAGTGCCTCTTTTGTTCCAAAAAACGTCAAAAAGTTTCGGGCGATTTTGAGAACTTTCATTATCAGCAAAAAAACAACACCGCGGTAGTTTTGCTGAAAACAGCGTCAGTCCGGGTTAGTTCTAAATAAATCATATAAAGTGCATCAAAACCATATAAAAAGTATTGTAAACATAGTTGAATTTGGCATGAATACTTCATAAATTATCGATACATTGGAGATATATCAAGGACCAAGGCCAGTATAAGAGGAGGGAACCGACCACCGTAGAAAGGATCGACCTTTGGTTAGCAAGAACGCGCCTTGTACCCCTCCCCTCCCCCAAGCAATCCAGACAAGAGGGAGTAGAGTTTTACATTGCGAGGTGGCCCGAACCTAGGTAAACCGTGGTATCCTTTGTTCGTCTTCCTTAGCTCGAGCCGTCGAAGAGTTGTCGTGAGGCTATGAGGCAGAGAGGGGCAGGAGAGCGAGCACACACCAGAGTTCGAACCTTTCTGGGTCCTCGAAGCCCCGATTCCGACAGATACATGAGCCCCGCAGGGTAGCTTGCATTATCGATAGGGCCTATGCCCCTCCATCCAACCGCCACTTCGAGCAGTTCTCTCTGGAGGTGAACGCGGCCCTCCCGGCGCTCGAATTCGCCAGCCACCTCAAGTGGTCTGAGTTCCCCATCGCCTTCGACGCCAACAACCATCCCAAGTCCATGAAGGTTGTGGGTGTCATCCCCCTGATGTGCACTCCTACTATCAGCAATGTGGCTGTCACCAAGACGCTCATCGACGTCAGTGCATGCCTCAATGTACTCTCTGTGGAGACCTTCAAGATGCTTCAAGTGCCTTACGAGCGCTTATGCCCATCAATCCCTTCTCGGGTGTCACCGACAGCTCCACTCTCCCCCCTGGGCAGGTGCATAGACCCCGGGGGCATAGTTTTCCCTAGTGACATCTCTCATGAAGTAGGCATACGGTGGGTAAACAAATTATTTTTGGGCAATTGATAGAAAAGCGCATAGTTATGAAATATTTATTCACGAGAATGATCATGTGTATATATGCATCACGTCCATAAGCAAATAGGTCGACTCCTGCCTACACCTATTACCATCACTCCATCCATCGACCGCTATTCAACATGCATCTAGAGTATTAAGTAAAATAAAGTAATGCTTGAAGAACAATGACATGATGTAGACAAAGAGAACTCAATCAACATGAATTAACCCCACTAGTCATTGACCCGTGCACCTACATGGCCTAGCTGTTATATGGATAGATGATTAATAATAATAATACATTAACATGTAAAATGAAAGATTTATCCAAACCATTTTAAACCAAAATAAACACATGTCTTATAAACTTCATTTTGGAAAGAGTGCATAGTATAAATCCAAAACAAACAACCATTACTCGTGTGAATGAAGCCTGCCTACCATAGTAGCAACATACAAATCCATGTGAATTTTATACAACCTAATAAGGGATGGATAATGTATGAATTAACTTGATATATATGTCAAGATAAACATCTTTGTGACTTATTTGATCAACATTGCAGCATATATAACATAACTCTACAAAGGTTGGGAGGAGGATACACTACACAGGCCCACTATTCACCAAAAAATGTAGCATGAAAGGCATATGCCGCATGCGATAGTTTTTTTCAAATACGATTTATATGTCAAGTATTTGCATAACCAATTTTTTTTGAAGCAGTATAGAGTTTTCTAAGAAAATTATATCGATTACTATTAAAATGGATATGTTTCTACTTACTGTTGGACTCCATCGTTTAAGATCGTCTTACTTTGTTGCCATCGGTGTACACCATGGGCCATAAATAATATGCTACACAAATCATTTATACTATATGTATTTATTCTTGATGCATCGGGCCATGATCATGCCTTAACTTCCAAATAAAATCATTTTTTACTTAATTGAGAATGTATCTATCAAGCATCAAACTAAAAAGGAGAATATCTGATAGTCATGGTACATGCATATGAAATTTAGAATGTATATATGTAGCATGAAATTAAACAGTGGAGTGTCTCATAATACCTGAGAATTGTTATAAACCTAAAATTCAATATTTTAATAGACGTGGTTGTGAAATAACCCTATTTGAAATAGTCAACTGTATGCCTTGACGACCCTAGCACAAAAGCCATGATGTTCGTTCAATTGCTATTAATTAATAGGTTTATGTTCGTATATGTCCTTTTTATGCATGACAAATGTATCCATATTTCCCTATTAAATTAATGACATTGATAGTGGTGATATAAGGGAGCCATTAGGGAGTGAGTTTTGTATGGCCGCATCTTCTCTTTATATGATGAGATTCAAAATATTTTCCAATCAGGCAATAGTTCATTCTTTTCAGCGTGAGTCTTTGGAGACTCCTTACTTTGAAGTGTCATTTTCGTTGTCCAATATCACATGCAAATGGTTTCTCTTTTCGTGAAAATTGGATATGGGCTCTCTAGTTTAGGGTGGGAATTGAAATGTACCCTAACATTAAATTAAATTGCAGAATACCTCATAATTCTTGAAAATTTCTCTACTCCTAAAAATTTAAAACATTGGATGTGGTTGTGAATACCCGAACTTAAAATACTCTATTGTTTGCCTTGCCAACCCCTATTACAAAGCAGTGATATTCTAAATATCCTTATTTGAGATACTCAACAATGTGCCTTGCCCACTTCTAGCACAAATGTAATGGTATGCCTGCAAATTATTTTATGAAAAAAATATAAAAATTGAGTTCACATATTAAATTAATAACCTTTGCAATGGTAATCGCTCTCGGGGACGGACACATTGTGCTCGGTTTTTCAAAATATCTGAGAATTTATTTTTACAACTAAAAAAATTCCCTTTTTTCTACATTCACATACACTACTGGGAGAAAGCCTATAGACAGGATTTTAGCAGTAACGTTAGATATAGGAAAAACACTATTGTTAGGTAGTAGCAGCGCTGGATACAAACCAACACTACAAGTAGAACCGTATCAGCAACGTTGGCTAGCTAACCAGCGCTACTGATAAGTGGTCCCGGTGCACCGCAAGTGGCTACCTGTAGTTGTAGCGGCTCTCCAAAACCAGCGCTACTACTACAGCCGTAGCAGCAGCGCTTGTCGCTGGACCACCACTACTGCTATGGTTGTACGGTGCCAGCAGGTGGGCCCTAATTAGCAGTAGCGCCTGGGCTCCGACCAACGCTACTGCTACCCGACCCCCACTATTGACTCCCACTTCCCATTTGATCCCCACGTCTTCCTCCCCATTCCATCCCTCTCCCTCTCATTAGTCCTCTCCCCCGACTGTCGTCGTCGCCGTCGCCATCGCCTCGACGCCGCCAGCATCACTCCTCGGTCCTCACTCACCGTCGCGCCCCCCTACCTTGCCGTCGTGCCCTCCCTCGCCGTCGCCCCCTCCCTCACCGTCGCGGCCTACCTCGCCATCGCCCCTCCCTCACCGTCATGCCCCCTCCCTCCGCAGGTAGCCCCTACTCCCTCCTTCGTCCCTCTTCCCTCTCCCCTCACTCCCTTCACCCCCTCTCGCATCCGGCCATTTTGTAATATTAGAGGGGTTAGGTTGATTCTAGGGTTAGGCTTGTTAGGTTGATTAGGGGGGTTAGGTTGATTCTAGGGATAGGTTGTTAGGTTGATTCGAGGGTTAGGTTGATTAGGGGGTTAGATTGAGGCAGAGGGAGCGGGCCCCCCGGAGGTGGTACATCACCATGTCAGGGAGGAGGACGAGCACGTTCGTCGCTATATGGCGGTGTTGGACGCCAGGTTCTTCAATACCTGGCAGGTTCTTTAGGGATCTCACCCGAGTTATGATCTGGTGATGGTTCCTTATCTTTGGGTGTCCATCACCAGCGACTCAGAGACCGCTAGTGAACCGAGTTCACCGTCCTCCACTTTGGATTCTAGGATATTTGATCTGTATTAGTAATCTTATATGATAATATTCGAGATGTATTAGCTAATATTTGATGATGCATTAACTGTATTAGTGATGGATTATTCGAGATGATATTATATGATGGATTATTCGAGATGATATTATATTCGAGTTCATTATAAATGTATTAGTGATATTTTATCGGTATAATGTGTGTGTGACTTTCGGTCTGTCGTTGCTCCTTGTGTGAATTTCATGTGTATTCTTTATGAAAGAATCCCGACTGTTGTCGTGGGGGGCGCCTCCTCATCTTCTCTTCTTTGCGATATATTCCTCGGCATAATGCGCAAGGAGAGGAGAGGGAGGCGTCTATCACCAACAGTCGAACTATTACTATGGGAGAGTGTCCACCAAAATATATACACTATCATATCGGTGTGAGAGAGTGTGCACCAACACACCATGAGATATGAGAGTTATTTAAGGAAAGCTCGATAGACCGAAAGTCAAACACGCATTATGATCCAAGTGTGTCGTAATTTTTGAATCATGAACACAGGAAATGTCGTCATCATTAGACGACGATAGGATCCAAGCGTGTGAATTTTGTGGTGAACATAAGGGTCTTTGCGACCAGCTTGGGTTGTGAGACGACATGTTCTTCACCATCAAGCGACAAGACCTTCGATATTTCTACGGTACGCAACAACGATAACAAGTGTTTTTTCGTAATTAAGCATGACTTCTGTTTCTTTGCTTAAACACGTAATTTCTATTTTATACAATTCGACTAGTTCATCCCCTATCATGCAAGACAGTATTTCTTGGAGAGGATCAGTTTCGAAGAGCACGAGAGTTTCGAGACGAGGACAACCAACCTGAGGACTAAACATGGTCACACATTTCTGGTGAAAGTAATGAATGCATTTAATAACACAGAATTAGGGTGCTCAAATTGGGAAGCTCTTTGCAAGTCATATGGATTTCAGGAGGATATGGAAATAACCTTCGATCTTCGTCGCGAAGATCATATTGAACGTAACATCGACATTTGGGTGGATGTCGATATGCTTCCTGTTTTACCTCCATGTGAGTTTGTCAACCATGCATATTTGTTAAGTAATTTGTATTCTATATTTAAAAATAGTTGGTGTTCATCCATACTAAATTTGTTAATTTATAATTTACAGTTTATTTTGTTTCTTCGAGTGAAACACAGCAAATAGTTGACAAGACACACTACACTTATGGATCACATCTAACTTGGGAGGAGAAGAATGTTTCTCTCAACTTTGTTATTGATGTCCTAGTTGGTAGGGAGACCTTTCCGTATAATTTGAGAACTGACCCAAATTATACACTTTACATGCCACTAGTGCATAGGTTGAGGACGGATGACATTCGCCGAAATGTCTTGGTAAGAATTATTAAGTATACTACTATTGCGTAAATGATGTTGATTACATTGCTAACTAGGCTATTATTATGTTCTTCAACAGAAACTACCAAATGAAGTTTTGCCTCCGTTGATGCATGGTGAAGGTAATATGACAATTAAAAGCCCTATGAGGCCCCAGTTCTCTTTTGCATACTCGAGTGAGCGCAAACCACCTAAGAAGCTCCAAATTGAAGCATGGAGAGAAATAAACAATGATCGCAAGCCAAAAATTGGAGACCGTTGGATCTCTTTGCTTCATCATGGATACATAGGTGTTATTTTGTTTTATGTCATTTTACCTAGGAGGGAGGACTAGGTCCTATGAGAGAAAAGTTTAGTTAACTTGTATGATCGATTAGGATGATTACTATTATGATGTTTTTCTGTATTATGAGATTTTTACTTGGTATGATTAAGATGATGATGAGTTGTTAGATGAGTAAGATGATGTTGAGTTATATGACATATATTTAATTAAGATGGATCGCAACATCACATTTTCCTTTAACACAACATGATCACTTATATCCATGCACTTTAATCTAAATGTAGTTGTTGGTACAATAATTATTGATGTTGTCATATGATGAAACTACTATATAGAGCATGGAAAAATACGTAGATGGGAATATAATCTTTGAAAGCAGGAATATTAGCAGTAGCGCTGATAGGCATCTAATGACAACGCTAGTTTATCATCAACGCTTGTTTTTTTCCAACGCTACTGCTAACCCTACTTACCAGTAGCGCTGGTTTTCCAGCGCTACTGCTACAACTTAGCTGTAGCGTCTTAGTAGTAGCGCTACCACCAGCGCTACTACTAAGGATAAGTCTAGCGCTACTACTAAGCTTTCTCCTAGCAGTGATATAGAAGTGTACTTTATCCATGCAAATTAAACCAAAATTTGTGTTTTTGTGTGAGAGATACAAAAATAAGAACACATGAAAAATCATCTTATTTTTTGCTACTTTTCCGGCCATCTTTATGTTCTTTTGCAGGGTATAATATAACATAGAGTATTTTTTAGCGAATTTTGACATTCACTTAGAGCGAACACACACACGTTTGTGTGTGAAAATATCCAAAAAAATTCTGGAACATTTAAGCACCAGGGTTTAGCATTTTTTTAAAGTTCATCTGACACAGCGCTCCAGAAATCCATTTTATGATATCTCGAAGCTATTAAGGAAATGTTTTAGTATGTTCGTGTCTGATTTATTTTAAGCTGGTCTTTTTTTCTATGATGTGATTGGAATTTTGTTTTCCTGCACGCATGGCTCGGTTTTATTAACGCGGCATTCTTTTTCTTTTTGAACACAGCACAGACGCAAGCGCTTATATACACGCGCATACACTTATTCCTATGAACGCACACACGCACATCCTACCTGACGAGGATACGTACCTAGGGTAGGGTCCTAGGCAAGGCCTACATACCCTACCTAAGGACACTACATGGAAGGACTTGAAGATCAATCATGAAGTTCCAAGTGGATTGCTGGAGACGTTCAAAGCCACTCGACAGATATCCACTCGGAGACTCCTTTCACTCGGCAGTCGCGTGTCACTCGAAAGACCTTGCTTTCACTCGACGCCAGAAGACCAGGAGCCATCATCAAGAGCCCAACGGGCAGACGTTGGTTCAATTGTCATTAGTAGCTTTTATTGCGTATGTTACCAATAACGACAAACTTTAACCCCATGATCGGACCCTTAGATGTTTGGTAATTATGAGGGGCAGCAAACTCTATATAAGCCGTCCCTCCCCTCCTGCACAAGGGTTCGCAACCATTGTAATATCTATATTCCACACGACATAAGCTCCCGAGCACTGAGACGTAGTGCTGTTACCTCCACGAGAGGGGCTTAAACTCATACATCCGTGTGTACATCCTCGTCGTAGCTAGGACTCTGCCCTCTCCTTTCGTACCCCTACCATCTACTGTCAGGCTCGTTCCCACGACAGTTGGCGCCCACCGTGGGGCAAGCGTCTAAGCGACTTCCGGCGAGGTTGCATTTTTCATCCTTCGACATGTCTTCCGGCGGTGTTTTTGTCCTGGGCCACGAGATCCATTTTGGAGCGCTCACCTTCATCGCCGATGATTCGACATGGCTCCGGGAAGCGCCTCTCGATGTCAAGGCGCTCCCGGTCCGCGGGGCCGCGCACTTCCGCGCGAGTTCCTGCAGCGTGTTGCTGCGTCAGCCTTCGACTCCTTATTCATCGGCTCCCCTCGCTGTCTGCGGTCGCAAGTGGTCCGGCCGCACGTGACTTCAGCGCTCGGTCAAACACGCAGTGGCGCGTCAAACTTCTCCGCAGATTGCAGCACTCGAGCCTGCTGAGTCCCTTCACGACGTGTTCGAGTCAGATTCCGATCCGTCCGACGTGCCTTCCAAGTGCGAAAGCTGCGATCCCGCAGCGTAGTCTTGATGGTGGGCTCCCATCAGAGTTCACCGCCTGTCTTTGGTTGTGGCAGGCGCGAGGCTAGAGGTCCGTCGAAAGAGCAGCCACGCCGCGAGGAGGAGGTTCTTCATACTCCCATCATCGGCGCGATTGCCGAGGCCCAAGCTTTGGAGGCCGTGCGCATTCGTCTGGAAGAACTCCATGCAGAGCTTGACGAGCGCGCTCGCCACGCCCCAGTCGACGTCAGCGACAACTGTTTCCGACTGGATCTCGTGACGACATTGAGGTATATCGAACTCCTGTGTTAAATGTTGTTGTTGCTGCTAGGATAGCAGATTCCATTTAGCCGTCCCGGTCAGAGGCTGGAAGAGGGTTGATGTAGATCAGAGCACTGTTAGATGCAGGGCAGCATCAGAATTCAGTAGTTTCTCAGTCCCGCAATAGGATACACAACAATTCGCCCAAGGCAGAGACCGTTCAGTCGGCACACAACCCCGGATCGCCTTTGCGCCATCGGGGCGGCGGTTTCCGTGAAGGGCAAGACAGAGATCAGTTTCACCGCGAAGACCACCGTCGAGTGCCCACTCCTCCGCGGAGTGGTCCGTACGCGCCCTAGCGCCAGGACGACATGCGCTCCTTTGGTGATGAGCGGAATGCGGGATTTGACGCCCGTGCCCTCCTTGTTCAGAAGCGGATCGATAGGGGCAGAGCCCACAGGGAAGGTTACGACATAGATTTTCCGAGTGGTAGCTCGGCCGTGGTTTCTGGTCATGAATGTTTCAGCAGAGCCATACGTTCTGTGGAGATTCCCTCCAACTTCAGGTTGGCGGCGGGAATTGGGAAGTTTTCTGGCGAACCAAAGCCGGAGTGGTGGCGGAAATGACAATGTGGCAATGAAGCACCTATCCCTGATGTTGGATGGTTCAGCTCGCGCTTGGCTGAATCGCTTGGCTCCTTCCAGTATACATTGTTGAGAGGATCTTGCCCGAGTGTTTGTCCGAACCTTTGAGGGCACTTGCAAGCGTCCGGCAGGTCTGGTCGACTTACAACACTGTGTCTAGAAGCCCAATAAAACTTTTTAAGGGATTATATTCAGCGATGGTCCACTCTGCATCATATAGTGGAGAATGTGTCGGAACATTAGGCTGTTTGTGCATTCAAGGCCGGTGTGAGATACAGAGAACTTTATCTGAAGTATGGGCAAATGGGTGATATTTCACTCAGCAAGATGATGGAAATCGCCACTCGGTATGCCAATGGCGAGGAAGAAGACCATCTCCGTAGTGGCAAAGGAAAGGTAGTCGCCAATGAGGCTGGCAGCAGCAACAATCAGAAACAGAAGCGAAAGGCTGAAGATCCGGTTCAGGCAGAAGCAGTAGCACTGGCGACTCAGTCGAAGAACAAGGGCAAAGCTAAGGCACATTATGCCCCCAAGAAAGGGAAAAACAGTCAGGAGCTGATATCATGGATCAGCCATGTGTAATACACACGAGGAAAGATGCGAAGGCAATCTAATTTTGCCCAAGCACACCACTCGACAATGTCGGACCCTTATTCAGCAATTCAAGGGAGACTAGCCGAGTGATAAATCTCCTGAGAAGGGAGATGAAGATGAGGAAAAGGAAACACTCCCAAATGTCACTGCTACACTGGGGATCTTTGCTGATGTCGAGAGCAAGAGCCATCTGAAAGTCATCAACAGAGAAATCAACATGGCTGTACCAGACACCCCCACCTACCTCAAATGGTCCCAATATGCTATCACATTCGACCAGACAGACCATCCTGCTCATGTGGCCACTCCCGGTCGACAGGATCTGGTAGTTGATCCGGTAGGGGGGGGGGGGACTCGACTTCGAAAGGTCCTCATGGACAGCGGTAGCGGCCTGAACATTCTCTATGCGGATACCCTGAAAGGGATGGGCATTCCGATGTCCCGTCTGAGTGAGAGCAGCATGCAGTTTCACGGGGTCATCCCAGGAAAGAAGGCCAAGTCACTCGGCCAGATAGCATTGGATGTGGCATTCGGGAATGACAAAAATTTCCAAAAAGAAAAGTTGACATTTGAAGTCGTGGATTTCAAGAGTGCTTACCACACCATTATGGGTCGACCCGCGTATGCACGTTTCATGGCCCGACCATGTTATGTGTATCTCAAGTTGAAAATGCCAGGCCCTAAGGGCGTGATCATGGTCACTGGCAATCGACAGTGGGCCGAAGAGTGCCTCCAACAAGGCTCCAAGATCGCCGATCACCAGATGGCCATGGTTGAGTTGGAGGAGTACAAGAAAACCGCCGACCCTGTCGACTTGCTCCGTGCAAAGAAGCCGGCTTCTGAGTCGGCATTTCAGCTGGCAGGGGAGGTGAACAAGGTACACATCCATCCGACGGATCCTACTGCTGCCTCGACGAATATCTCATCAACACTCGACAGCAAATAGGAAGCCAAGCTCATCCAGTTCCTCTATGAGAACTGGGATATCTTTGCATGGAAGCCTACTGACATGCCGGGGATTCCTAGGGAGCTGGCTGAGCACCGTCTGTGAGTGGATCCGAAAGCCAAACCCGTCAGGGAGCATTTGCGTCGCTCAACGGCGGAGAAGCGCAAGGCAATCGGAGAAGAAGTGGCCCGTCTCTTGCAAGCCAAGTTCATTCGGGAGATTTACCACTCCGAGTGGCTCTCGAATGTTGTGATGGTGCCAAAGAAAGATAAGTCGTTGCGCATGTGCATTGACTTCAAACATCTCAACAAGGTGGGCCCAAAAGATCATTTTCCGCTCCCCCGCATAGATCAAATTGTTGACTCTACAGCGGGGTGTGAGCGTTTATTGTTTTTGGATGCTTATTCTGGGTACCATCAGATCCGTCTGTATGGTCCGAACGAAATAAAGACAACCTTCATCACCCCATTCGGGTGTTTTTGTTACATCACCATGCCTTTTGGTCTCAAGAATGCCGACGCTACTTTTATGCGCATGATTCAAAAATGTTTACTCGACCAGATCCCTCGGAATGTCGAGGCATACATGAATGATATAGTGGTCAAGTCTCGCAAAGGTTCCGACCTACTGGCTGACTTGGCTGAGACATCCGCCAATTTGAGGCGATTCAACATAAAGCTGAATCCGGCCAAGTGTACTTTCGGCGTCCCTGGCCGCAAGTTACTCGGTTTTCTCGTTTCCGAGCGAGGAATTGATGTCAACCCCGAGAAAATCAGCACCATTACCCGTATGAAGACTCCCGTGCGAGTGCACGATGTTCAGAAGCTCACAGGTTGCTTGGCAGCCTTGAGTCGATTCATTTCTCGTCTTGGTGAGAAGGCTCTGCCTTTATATCAATTGATGAAGAAGTCCGACACGTTTGACTGGACTCCCGAAGCCAAAGCAGCGTTTGTTGAGCTCAAAGACCTGCTCTCCACCTAGCCAGTGCTTGCCGCTCCTGCCAGCAAAGAGCCCTTGCTCTTGTACATCGCGGCCACAAATCAGGTCGTCAGTACAATACTGACTATCAAGCGAGAAGAGGAGGGTAAAGCCTATAAAGTCCAACGGCCAGTTTATTATGTCTCGGGAATTTTGTCCCCCTCAAAGCAAAGATATCCACACTATCAGAAGCTGGTTTATGGTATTTACCTATCAGCGAAGAAGGTGGCGCATTATTTCCAAGACCACTCGATTTCAGTCGTTAGTGATGCTCCCTTGTCCGAAATTTTCAATAATCGAGACGCATTAGGTCGAGTGGCTAAATGGGCAATCAAGCTTGGACACTTTGAAATCAAATTCAAAGCCAAAAAAGCAATCAAGTCCCAAGCATTGGCGGATTTCATGGCCGAGTGGATCGAACAGCAACAGCCTATCCAAGTTCACTCGACGCATTGGACAATGTTCTTTGATGGCTCCAAAATGTTGAATGGGTCTAGTGCTGGGGTTGTCCTGATATCTCCTAGGGGCGACAAGCTCAGCTATGTCTTGCAAATTCACTTCGATTCCTCAGACAATGAGGCAGAGTATGAAGCACTGTTGTATGGGTTGCGCATGGCTATCTCACTCGGTGTCAAGCGCCTGATGGTTTATGGCGACTTAGATCTGGTGGTGAATCAAGTGATGAAAGAGTGGGGTGTTCGAAACCCCGCTATGACTGGATACTGTAATGCAGTTCGAAAGTTGGAGAAGAAGTTTGAAGGCCTAGACTTCATCATGTTCCTCGACTGAAAAATCAGGCGGCCAATGAACTATCCAAGATTGGTTCCACTCGTCGGCCTGTCCCCAACATGTGTTCTTGGAGCACTTACACACTCCTTCGGTTCAAGAAGATCCTTTCACCGAAGAGCCCCCACAGGCTTTGAGTTCCACTGACTCGATAGAAGTCGATGTCCCTGCAGTGATTGACCTGGTCATGGAAATTCTGGTTATCATTCCCGATTGGACCGTGCCTTACATTGCCTATATCCTCAGACAAGAGCTCCCTGAAGATGAAACAGAGGCTCGGCAGATTGTGCGCAGGTCCAAGGCTTTCACTGTGATGGGAGATCAGCTATTCAGAGAGAGTGCGACTGGTGTCACCCAACGCTGCATTTCCCCCGAGGAAGGTCGAACGATTCTAGACGAGATTCACTCGGGAACTTGCGGCCACCATGCGTCTTCAAGGACGATTGTCGCTAAAGCATACTGAGCTGGTTTTTACTGGCCACTAGCTAAAGAGATGGCTAAAGACATCGTTGATCATTATGATGGTTGCTAGTTCTATGCGAACCTATCACACAAGCCGGCGTCTGCTCTGAAGACAATTCCTCTTGCCTGGCCGTTTGCAGTTTGGGGACTCGACATGGTTGGCCCCTTTTGACCCGGAAAAAGAGGATTCACTCACTTGTTGGTAGCAGTCGACAAATTCATCAAGTGGATAGAAGCCAAGCCAATCAAGAAGGTGAACTCCCGTATGGCGGTCACATTCATGAGAGAGATAATTTATCAATATGGCATTCTGCACAACATCATCACGGACAACGGCACTAATTTTGACTCAGAAGAATTCAGGAACTTCTGTAACTCCCAAGGAACCCGAGTGGATTATGCATCTGTTGCGCATCCTCAAACCAATGGGCAAGTCGAGCAGGCTAATGGTCTCATCCTGCAAGGTCTGAAGCCTAGTCTCATGCGCGATTTGGATCATGCCGCCGGAGCCTGGGTAACTGAGTTGTCGTTTGTTTTGTGGGGTCTGAGGACAACGCCTAATCGGTCGACTGGACGAACTCCTTTCTTCCTTGTCTATGGTGCTGAAGCCATATTGCTGAGTGACTTGGCCCACAATTCTCCTCGAGTGGAGCTGTATTCGAAGGCTAAAGCTGAATAGGCCAGACAGCATGGTGTAGATCTTCTAGAGGAGGAACGAGAGATGGCTCTGATCTGGACTACTGCCTATCAGCACGACCTCCGGCGCTTCCATGATAAGAATGTCAAGAGTCGGTCGTTTCATGAGGGAGATCTGGTGCTTCGAGTAAATCAACACCGACCTCACAAGCTTGCTCCTGCTTGGGAAGGTCCTTTCGTTGTCACTAAGGTGCTAAACAATGGAGCCTATCACCTGTACAATCTCATGAAGCGGATAGACGAGCCACGAGCCTGGAATGCAGATCTGCTCCGGCGTTTTTATACTTGAGACAGGGATCTTCTGATGTAATAAGAATACTTCATCAATGCGATTCACATTTCTGCAATATATATCGTCGGTTCCAATCGTACAATCACATTCTTGGGGATACTTCGAGTGATGAGCAATCCTCACACTCGGAGGCTTAGCTGTGAACATGTTTCGCCTAAGTTAAAAACCCTATTGGGTGGATAGCTGTCCATTCACTCGACGGCCTATTTGCGAATCCGTCTTCGCTTAGGTTCAAAAATACTCTGAGTGATGAGCAATCCTCACACTCGGGGGCTTAGCTACGAAACACGTTTTGCCTAAGTTAAAAACCTCATCGGGTGGATAGTAATCCATTCGCTCGACAACTTAGCTGTGAATCGACATTCGCCTAAATTTGAAAATACTCCAAGTGATGAGCAATCCTCAGACTTGGGGGCTTAGCTGCGAAACACGTTTCGCCTAAGTTAAAAACCTCATCGGGTGGATAGTAATCCATTCACTCGACAACTTAGCAGCGAATCGACATTCGCCTAAGTTCGAAAATACTCCGAGTGATGAGCAATCCTCACACTCGAGGGCTTAGCTGCGAAACACGTTTCTCCTAAGTTGAAAACCTCGTCGGGTGGATAGTAATCCATTCACTTGACAACTTAGCTGCGAATCGACATTCACCTAAGTTCAAAAATACTCCGAGTGATGAGCAATCCTCACCCTCGGGGGCTTAGCTGCGAACATGCTTCCGCCTAAGTTAAAAACCCTGTCGGGTGGATAGTAGTCCATTCACTCGATGGCCTATTTGTGAATCCGTCTTTGCTTAGGTTCAAAAAAACATAACTTCGAGTGGTGAGCACCCCTCAAACTCGAGGACTTAGCTGCGAATCGACATTCGCCTAAGTTGAAAACTATTCCGAGTGATGAACAACCCTCACACTCGGGGGCTTAGCTGCGAACATGCTTCGCCTAAGTTAAAAACAAACTCAGTCGAACAGACGATTGAAAGCCAAATACAAATAAAATCCAAAGGGTAAACCGCGGATAAACGTTTCGTACGGAAGCAAATGTGCTCAGGCGTAAGGCCTGAATGAAGTTTTAAGGGATACAATTCCACTCGGCATACCGAGGCAAATATAAGTGTTTCTTCCAAAGACCAAGTTTTTTAAACGGGTGACGGGCTGGCAGGCTCGACAAAAGTGTCTAAGTCGATGCCGTCGGCGATTCTGGTGGCTACCTCAATGAAGGTTTCCATGAAGTCCTCAAACTGGAGTTTCTTCGTGTTTACCACCTAGAGCTCCTTCAGCTTCTCCTCCCTCACATCCTTGCAATGGACCCTAACAAGTGATAAGGCCACGTCGGCCCCACAGCGAGCAGCAGATTTCTTCCAGTCTTGCACTCGACTGGGAAGTTCATTTAGGCAAATCATTATAGAGTTGAGGTCGAGCTGAAGAGTGTCCTCAGGCCATAGCTCCTTGTCGATTCTCTCCATTGTAGATTTTAGTCGGGCAATATATGCTTGGACGCCTTGGAGCCGAAAGTTGAGTCTCAGCATGTTCATGGCCACTGCATCGACAACTAGTGACTTGGTGGGATCCAGATTGGGCTCAACCTCTTCTGTCTCCTTCTCAAAGTCTTGGCAGAATTCTGTTGAATAATGGAGAATGGGAGGAGAATCGGTGAACTACGACCCTCAAAATTTTTACAAACTTCAGTCGACAAGAAACACTCGTCGTCGAGCAGAATATACATCTTCCTTGAGAATTCACCCAAATGCTTCTCCAGGCCATTGCTCCTTTTGACGAGGTCCGCACGCTCCTGCTTCAGCTTGGTGTTCTCCTTCTCCAGCTTCTTCGCGGGCGCCAGCTTCCGATCTGCAGCTTCAGTCTTGTCCCTGGCCACTCGTTGGTCATCAGGAAGTGTCTTGTCCTTCTCCTCCAGCGCCTTCTTCATGGAATCTAAAGAAACAACATTGTTGAGTTGCGCTTGGAGTCGACGGTTTTCATTGCGTATGTCTGTTTGAGTGAGAGCACTCGGTTCAAAACATGAAGAATGAAGAGGGGAATGCGGAGAGTCAGCAGTAATTACCTCCCAAAGACTTCAGCTCGGCACGCGCTCGCTCCAGAGCGTTGTTGGAGACCGCTAGATCCACTCGTAGTCGGTTCCTTTCATCCTCCATGTCCTTGTAGTGCGTCCCAAGTTCACAAGCCCTTTGGAACCAACAAAAGACAGGAATTCAATCAGCAAGTGGTGCCTGGGATAGTTGACTGAGTTACGAACACCGGCGAATGACTATTTTACAACCTTGGAACAACCTAAGAAGAATTCAAGCAAAAAGTCCACTCGACATGTCGAGTGGCCTTGGCTCTCCGCGCACCGTAAACAAATTCAAAGTTGTCTCTATTAAGACCCCTACCAGTGCAAGCACTTGACAGCGGTCTCGGGGACTACACCTAGTGGGTGCACTAAGAGTGCCCCCACTAAGACGGTTAACTCTCGATCCATCGAGTAACTCGTCAAAAAAGCACTTGACATGTCGAGTGACTCTAGTACCACGCGTACGACAAGTTTTCAAGCCTACTGCTTATCGTCTGTGATTAACAGTAGCCTCGGGGACTACACCTAGTGGGTTCACTTAGCATGCCCCCACTGGTTATTAAAACATCGACAAGGCCAGCGCTGTCAAAACACTCGACCCGTCGAGTGACGCGCCTCCCTCCTCTGTGAAGTTCAATCTATCCTTATGCAGCGTCATATCATGGTTTGTCAATAATATCCATGAAACCTGTAAGGTAGCTACGGAGTGGCATGATCCAAGGCGAAATGTATCATGTATACAATAAACTCTAAGACCCTCGCCGGTGCAAGCACTCAACATCGGTCTCGGGGACTACACCCAGTGGGTGCACTTAGCGCGCCCCCACTGGATCTGCCGATTCTCGATCAGTCGAGCGACAGAAACATCCATCATTGGAATATCCATCACTCTGAGAAGTGCAGTCTATCCTTATGCAGTGTCATATCATGGTTTTTCAATAATATCCATGAAACCTACAGAGTAACTACGGAGTGGTGGGTATGACAAGCTCTAAGACCCCTGTCGATGCAAGCACTCGACAACGGTCTCGGGGACTACACCCAGTGGGTGCACTAAGAGTGCCCCCACTGAGACGGTTAACTCTCAATCCGTCGAGTAACTCGTCAGAAAAAAAAACACTCGACATGTCGAGTGACTCTAGTACCACGCGTACTATCGATCCCAATCCTACTCGACTACGATCCGATCTGTTCGAGTGGAGAAGTTTCAAACATTCTACAATAATCACCCATTGGGTGTACAACAGCCAAGAAAAGACAGGAATTCAATCAGAAATGTACTTACAATCGAACTTACTCGGACATTGGTGTGGAGGGCTGCGCTGATGTCATAAGCCAGCTTGCTGGCCTCATACGCCTCCTTGGTTCTCAACATGATCTGCTCCGCCTGGATCATGGCCTCCTTCGCAGCTCCGGTCTGATCTTTCGGAACGCGATGCAGAGAGAAGGCCGTCATAGGCGGGATCAGCGTGGTTGCTGGGGCATCTGAGGCAGTCTGAGTGGGTCTGGTTGGAGTTGACGTCGCAACGATCGAGACAGCTGGAGGAGCATGTAACAGAGGTGCTGCGGGTTCAGCTCTGAGTTGTGTCGAGTCGCCTATCCCCTGGGAGGACTCTCCAGTCGAGCGCTGAGTGCCTGCACAGATGAAGCTCTTCGGATACGAGTGCGCGAAGTGTCCAGGTGCTCCTCGTCATCCTCCACCTGAATGACCTCTGCAACAACAACCGACAATGTTAACATTTGCATGTGTCGAGTCCCATTCGGATGAATCAACAACTTGCTAACCTTTATGAGAAGTGGCAGCGTCAGCAGTGTCAACGTCCATCGCCTCCCCTCCATCTCGATGAGGCGAGGTTACGGACATAGCAGCTCTGACGGATTGAACAACACTCAGTCAGCTACAACTCAAGGCCACAGTCGACAAAAAGAATTCGAAAATAAATGCTTATGTGGAGACGACAGGTACGACCATCCTCATGCGAGGCAAAGCCTTGCGAGGTTTGGTCGTGACTTGCTTGGGCTGCTTGGCCAGCCTCTCACTCGACTCAAGAGTTGAAGGGCGACTCTGCTTTGGGTTTTTCTTGCTAGGGCCTGGAGCCCTGTCCTCAACAGCTGCCGGATCCTGACGGGACTTGGTGCGACCTTCGCGCTGGGAAGGTGACTCGACTTCTTCCTCTTTGTCGGAGTCCGCGTATTCATCTTCGGAGTCAAAGGGACCGTCGCCGTCCACGTTGCCGCCCTCGCTCACCACGCCATCCTCAGCGTGGTTCCCGTTGGGAACATGCAAGTGCATGTTCGTCCACTCCTACATGATTCAAGTGAGGAAGTCAGTTTATAAGTCGATGTATCACTCGACAGTACAAACACATCAGTCGACACCACACAACTCACCAGATTCTTCGGCGGATTTTCGGCCGAGTAAGGTCGGATCCTCTTGGCTCCCAAAGGATTGTCTCAAGCTCCAATGATGCTACGAAGCCACTGCTCGACAGTTTTCCATGGAACCTCTTCTAGATGCGTCCTGGTCGAGTCCTCAGGGCCCGCGTAGTGCCACATGGTGTGGTCTTTGGCTTGGAGCGGCTGAATACGTCGTCCGAGAAATGTCTCCAACAGATCCATACCAGTCACTCCACCCCGGATCAGCTGCACCACTGCTTCAACTAAGATACCCACTTGGACATGCTCCTCTTCGGTCACCCTCAGAGACTTGGGGACAGCTGGACGGTCAGGTGTATAGGGGAGAAGGCCAGTCGACATATTGGGTGATGCTGCATCTTTGCAACAGAACCAGGTCGACTGCCGGCCTCTGACAGACTTAGGAAAATTCATGGCAGGGAAGGAACTACGGGCTCTTTTCTGAACTCCTAACCCTCCACACAGCTGAAGCACATGAGTCTTCCCATCAGTGGGGAGAGCTTTCTTCATGGTCTGGGATCTGACCATAAAGAGGTGCTTGAATAGCCCCCAATGGGGAGAGCAGCCTAGAAAACACTCGCTCAAAGTGACGAAGGCAGACAAATATGCAACGGTATTCGGCAAGAGGTGATGCAGTTGGGCGCTGAAGAAATTCGAGAATCCCCTAAAGAACGGGTGGGGTGGCATGGAGAAACCTCTTTCAACGTGGGAGAGAAGGAGGATCCGCCCCCCGTCGCACGGCTCCGGCTCGCGCTCTTCCCTCGGCAGCCTCCAGGCGCCATCCGCCACTAGCCCGTCGGTGACAAGGCCCTCCATGTCCGTGCAAGTGACTACAGAGGGGAGAAAGTCCCCCTGCATCCATCTCGCCGGCGCGGTGAACTGAGCAGTCGAGGGCTTCTTGCCCTTGAGCTTCGTCGCCCCCTTCTTAGCTCGCTCCAGTAACGGGCCATCATCAAGAGCCCAACAGGCAGACGTTGGTTCAGTTGTCATTAGTAGCTTTTATTGCGTACGTTACCAGTAATGGCAGACTTTAACCCCACGATTGGACCCTTAGATGCTGGGTAATTATGAGGGGCAGCGAACTCTATATAAGCCGCCCTCCCCTCCTACACAAGGGTTCGCAACCATTGTAATCTCTATATTCCACATGACATAAGCTCCCGAGCACTAAGACGTAGGGCTGTTACCTCCACGAGAGGGGCCTAAACTCATACATCCGTGTGTACATCCTTGCCGTAGCTAGGACTCTGCCCTCTCCTTTCATACCCCTACCATCTACTATCAGGCTCGTTCCCACGACACTACCCCTATGAGCACCTTTGAGAGACTGAGCCGACATATTATCTTGAGATTTACGAAGTCACCAAAGGCGCCTCGTCGTCGACGGAAGCGTCTCCTCCCACTCAAAGGGTATTGCCGAGAATCCTGAAATAAATTCAGGAATAATGCAAGCATCAAGACTTGAACTCTGATGGGCTGGAAATACCACTGTCCCTCTAACCATCCAACCACAGATTGGTTTGCATGCGACATTCTTTTTAAACAAACGTGACCACTAGGGATCTTTATTTGTACAGATCTTATTTCTTTCTTCAAGAGAGATATACAGGTGCAACTGCAAAAATAAATAAATAGGTAGGTAGGTTTTTCATGGGTATAGGGTTGTGCGCTCTTCTTTTGGCATGGGACATGAAGATTTTTTTTCTTTTGACATTGCCATGAAGATCTTTTAGTTGGACGTGTCTCTTAATTTTTTCTTTTGAGAAATCTTAATTTTTATTTAGCATGGACAAGGCACGTACTTGGAACTTGGACGTGGGATTTGAGGACTCTTTTTATTGGGACTTTTTTTTGCACGGTTTGAGAATCTCTATCTAATCTTTTTTTTTGCTAGGATCTAATCTCTTACGTTCATGGTGAGAACTTTTTTCCCTTCTTTTATGTACATTCCGAGATATATCTTCAACAAGTCATATGATGTAACGGTGAAGGTTGCATGGCAATATATCTCGAAATGACTATGAAAATGTCATAATAGGTATGTATGGTGGCTATTTTGAGAAAGATATAAGGTGGCTTATGTGCAACATAGCGTATCATGTCATGGGGTTTGGAGCCTCGACGAAGGTTTCATCGATCCTCGAGGTGAGAATGGGCAATGCATGATACTGAAGAGGCTAGCAAATATGAGGTGATGAGAGTGCGTATATATCCATTGATTCACATTAGTCATAAAGAACTCACATACTTCAGGAAAACAACCAATGCAGTATCCTCTTGATATACCTTGCATGTGGATGTAGGTCTGTTACACCATTCATGTGTGACTTGCCAGTATATTCAACGTACTGACCCTTGTGGTTGTAACTTATCATGTTGCAAATTTTATACGACGAGTGAGTGATAAGATGTAGGGTTACGATGTCTATACTCAACAGTTGCATTTGGTGTTGATGGACTTCACGAAGATTTTATTTTCTTTCTTTGTTGTATTTTATTTGTATACTAGCCTTGAGCTATAGAGGTATGTAAAATTTAAATTTTGGATCTACGATGTAATATTATAACATGTGGTTTATTCTTGATATTACATCATGTACTGTGTGTGCTAGCTCTTGATCCAAGGACTAGCACAGTAAGCATAGAGACATCGAATCTTATTAGGTTCGGGTCGTTACACGCACCTCCTATTCTTCTTCGGGGGGGCTGATCTTGAGTCCGTTCGGGGCTTGTAACAGCCCGGGACCGACGCTCCAGAAGATTCCAGAAGATTCCCCTTTTATTTCCGTTCTTGTCATGTGTTCGTTTGGTTGTCGCATTCATCATCTCATCATTCGCATCATCTGCATATCATCGTCACCCATTTTTCGAAAACTCGCATCCGTTCATAGTTGCTGGTTCTCTCTGTTCTTGCTGTTGCCCGTTGAGACCAACCACACATGCACGCGCCCGCGGCACCATTTAAATAAAACCGTTTTTAAGTGCGCACAAAATATTTTCGGATTGAGTTGAAACTTGGCATGCGGTCTTGTTATGTCGTAGGTAGACCGCCGGTCGAATTTCATCGCGATCTGAGTTTGTTAGATACCCCGTCGGTCATCCGTAGCAGTGCGGTCATCGGTTATCGTCGGACGTTTTCGGTATTTTAAAACCTCTATGCCACGGGTCGCAAACCTCCCTCTCTTCCCCACCTAGCCATCTGCACAGCCCGCTAGCCCAACCTAGCCACTCCCTCCGTTCGTGGTCGTCAGATCTCGATCGGACGGACGTTGTCCAGCCACCCCTAGTGCCTTCCCTATATAAAGCCATGAAGAGAGCTCTCACTCTCTCTAGGGTTTTCCCCTCGCCAAATTGCAGCCACACCCCTAGAGAAACCCCACCTGCTAGCCCTCCTCCTCCAGATCCCGCAGTCCCATCCATCTGCCCATTTTCGGCCCTTGGATTAAAATCTAGAGGCCGAAAATCGCCCAGTTTCCCACCTACCGCACATGTCCGGCAGCCAAATTGGACATGTCCGGCCGACCGCAGTGCAGCCGCAGCTCCCGCAGCTCCTCCCATGGCTGCCCCGCTCCTCCCGAGTGCCCGCGCAGCTCCCACCGGCCGGCCTCGCCGGAGCCGCCGGCCGCCGTCTCCTTCCTTTCCCTCTCTCCTTCTCCCTCCTTCTTCTCCCTTTTCCTTCTCCTCTCCTCACCCCAAGCCTTCTCCTATGCAGGTCGCCCCCGGCCGCCTTGGCCTCGTCGAAGGAGCCCGCCCCCGCCCAGATCCGGCCGGCCTTTGCCGGATCCAGGCGGTCCTGCCCCGTTCCCGACGCCCTCCTTGGTCCCCGTCGCCGGGAGCCCGTCGTAGCTCTGCCATGGCGCCGGCTGCTACACGTCGGGAGGACGGGGGCGAGCCCCGTTGATCAGCGCTCGCCCGCACCTGGACCAGGCCCAGCTGCTCCCTGCCAGCTGCCACCGACCGGCCCATGTTGGCCCAGGGTGAGCAGCCCCCCCGCTTTGCGTTTTTTTTAATTTTAGGCCCAATGCATTTTAAAAAAAAGTTAATATTTTTTTAATCCTGCATCGGAATTAAATATTTAAAATATGTAAAATGTTTAGGAAAATGTGTGGATTATTAATATGTCAATATCATCCATGTTTTAAACATTTAACATACCATTTTCCTGCATTTCACATTATTGCCATTAATTGCATTGTCATATTATTTAACCGTGCATCGGAATTAATAAAACCATATATTAAAAATGTTCATAGCATCGGCATCACATTTTCATGCAGGATAAATTTTTTTACATGAGGTTTGCATTTTATTTGCATTAATGAATTGCTTTAAGGTGATTAGGCCTAATACTCAGATATTTAATTGTGATTAATTTTCTACTTGAACTTATGCATATTATATATGTTGTCGGGATAGAAAAATTCATAGGAATTATCTGTGCATTTAGTTTTGTCATTTGAGCATTTTTTGTGCACGTCATTTATGCCGTGATGCCCTTTTGTCATTTTCGTGCGATTTAATCAGTGCATGATATGAATTAATTTTCAACATGAAAAATGCCATTTGATATGTGTCCTAGCCCTTGGACATTTTTTTTCCATAGAAAAGCATGTTTAAGTGTTATTTTGTTGTTGTCAACTTGTATAAAATTCTGCTGTTTTGAGATGCTAAAATATTTCTAAGTCTGGAATCTGTTATATTTTGTTGCTGTCTTGCCATGTGATTTGCTAGTGATCTAGAACTCTTTTGTGATAGGTGTAATGGAGTTATTTGTTGTTGATATTATCCTCTAGCATGCTGTTAAGTTTCATGGCATTTCATGATTTGTAGCATATAGTTTTACTACTGTCAATGTGCCTTCGTGATAAAATCTGCACTGTCAAAACTGCTATTTTCACTAAGTCTGAAACTGTTTTCAAGTAGCCATCTTGTGAGCTTCCTACCGAGTGATCCATGCATGTTTTGAATATGATTTGTGAAGATGAAATGACGTGGATGTTGTATGATACTGCGCCATGCTTAGTTTGTGCATTTTGGAATATTGTAGCTTGTTGTTTTCATATGTTCAAAATGTCATGTTGCTGTTTTTGGCAGATTTCAACTAAAACTTGTTTTGTTGATTGTGGTTGAACCGTAGCTCCGTTGTGGGCATGTTGCATATGTAAATTGCTTAGAATCTCATGTAGTTTCATAATAACTTGCTGCATTCATGTTTTGAAATGTTGTGATTGTGTTTTCCTTGCATTTGCATTCATGACATGTGCATCTTGTGTTGCTCATATCTTTTGAACCGTAGCTCCATTTGAGATGTTCTATATATGTAAATCGACTAGAATGACATGTAGAATAACATGATATGCTTTATTCTATTGTTTAATGAATATAAAATATGAATAGTTCAGATCTGGACCAATTTCGAAATTAACATATGGGGTCGTTTCGGAAATGCTAAAAGTTATTTCCGGCCTCATTTAAGATGCCTAGTTAGTTAGTTTACTTATGCTTCATCTCTTGCCATGTTTAACAACATTTAATATTGTCGTGTACCTAACAAGAGTGAACTAAATAATTTGAACGTGGAGTTTCGTCAATATGCAACTCGTTGCATATTGAGCTTCACTTTAATGTGTAGAAGTTGTGTGATGTGAATTGTCATGCATTGCATATCAACCGGACATGCCTCATATTTGTTGTGCATCGTGTTTTGCATATGTTGTGGTGTATCTTGTGTTGATTTTTTGTTTTGGATTGCTTCTTCTCGATAGAGTTCCGAAAGCATTCGGAGTGTGAGGATTCGTTCGACTACGTTGGTTCGTCTTCTTCATGGACTCGTTCTTCTTCCGAGCGGGATCTCAGGCAAGATGACTCATTTCCTTGGATACCATTACTATCATTGCCATTCTAGTTGTCTCGTCTTTTATCGTTATGTCACGCTACCTACCACTTGTTTGATAAACCTCCCAACATTGCCATGAAAAGCCTCTAACCCCTTCACATCCCAGCAAAACCATTGTTTGGCTATGTTAACGCTTGCTCAGCCCTTCTTATAGCGTTTCTAGCTGCAGGTGAAATTGCTTCCATGTGTCAACATGGATATTCTTTTGTTATCACAATATTATTGCTATTTAATTTAATGCACTTATACACTTGGTAAAGGGTGAAAGGCTTGGCCTTATGCTCGGTGTTTTGTTCCGCTCTTGCCACCCTAGTTACTTGTGAACTGGTGTTATGTTCCATAAATGAGCGCTCCTAACATGCTCGGGGTTGTTATGGGGACCCCCTTGATTTTCGGGTTAGAATAAAACTTGCCTCGCAAGGCCCAACGTTGGTACTACATTTTCCTAATAATTAATGAACTTGCATAGGGGATTTTCTGGACCCCGTGGATAATTAATCAACCCCCGGGCCAGTGCTCCGCATGAGTGTTGGTCCAAAATGTGAACAGCCGGTGGCCACCAGGGGCAACTCTGTGTTTGGCCTACCGGAAGTTTGGACAATCCGTCGTGTCCTGAGACTGAGATACGCGGCTCTTATCGGGTTCGTCGACACGTCGGGAGGCCTTGCTGGATTTGTTTTACCTTTCTCGAACGTCTTGAGTGAGGAACTCTGATCTTCTTCGGGCTATCTCGAGGTGTCGGATTTCCTTTGGAATTGCCTAGGAAGATCACGAGATCCATGGTTGAGGCTATTCCCGCTGCGCGTGGTTAATTTGTGATGGATGAGTTGGAGCACCCCTGCAGGGTTAAATCTTTTTGAAAAGCCGTGCCCGCGGTTATGTGGCAAACTTGGATACTTTGTTTAACACCCGGTCATAGCAAACTTGAAGTAACTCTAATAAAATATACCAACTGAGTGTGTAACCATGACTGTCTCTTTTCGTGAGCTCTTATCCGAAAGAGAACACGGTGGGGTTATGTTTGACGTAAGTAGGTGTTCAGGATCAATTAGTTATCATTACTAGTTCACGTCCGTTATGCATAGACCATCATACTTTAATTTCTGTACTCGTAAGTTAGCCACTCAAATAAATGCTTAGTCGTTTGCTGCAGCCTCACCACTTAACCATCCTTCACCCATTAAGCTTTAATAGTCTTGATACCCTTGGAAATGAGATTGCTGAGTCCCTATGGCTCACAGATTACTACAACAACAGTTGTACGTACAGGTAATGCGATGATTGTGAGCGCGTTGCTTGATTTGACTTGGAGTTCTTCTTCTTCTTCTTCTTCTTCAATCTTGGATGGGTTCCAGGCGGCAGCCTGGGATAGCAAGGATGGATGTCATTTTATCGTTTGATTTCGTCCGTAGTGGGACCCTGCTCTTCTGTATGATGTTTGGGTATGTTGTTGTATTGAGGTGGCTTTGATGTAGCTTGTGGCGAGTGTAAGCCAATTCCATATACTCATCTCTTCTGTACATGTACTTGTAATGATATCCATTCTTGCAACACGACGAGATGCGCATCTATCCCTTGCGAGGCCCTCGTGCCTTAATATGGATAGGCGCGCATCTTGGGCGTGACAGGGCTCCAGAGAGGGGAATTCAACGTCGTCGTCATCACCAACCCTTCTTCATCAACAATTTCATGATGCTCACCATCTGAAGTGAGTAATTTATTTGTAGGCTTGCTCAACGGTGATGGGTTGGATGAGATTTGTCATGTAATTGAGCAAATTTGTTAGGGCTTGATCCCTAGTATCCACTATGTTCTCAGATTGATGTTGTATGACTTTGCTATGCTTAATGCTTGTCACTAGGGTCCAAGTGTCATGATTTCAGATCTGAACCTATTATGTTTCTATGAATATGAGAGTGTTTTGGATCCTATCTTGCAAGTTGTATGCACCTATTATGTGTTAGGATCTGTAGACCCCAAAGTGACAGAAGTTGGGATCATCCCCGATGATGACCGTAGTATGAGGAGTTCATGTATTCACCATGTGCTAATGCTTTGTTCCGGTTTTCTATAAAAAAAGGCCTTAATATCCCTTAGTTTCCCTTTGGACCTTGCTGCCACGGGATGGTAGGACAAATGATGTCATGCAAGTTCTTATTATAAGCATGTATGACTATATACGAAATACATGCCTACATTACATTTCTGAATTGGAGCTAGTTCTGGAATGTTTCTAGGTTGTGACTATACATTATGAATGTCATCCAACATAATTATCCATCATCAATCCAATGCCTATGTTTTTCGCATATTGATCTTCGCTAAGTTACTATTGCTAGTGTTGCTGTTACAATCAGTACAAACAGCTATTTTTCGATGTTCTTGTTACTATTGTTCCCATGCTACTAAACACTTTGATGTAGAAAGATATTTCCAGGTATGGTTGAATTGACAACTCAACTGCTAAGACTCATAAATATTCTTTGACCCCCTTATGTCGAATCAATAGAATTGGATGAAATACTACCCTCGAAGACTGTCGCGATCCCCTATACTTGTTGGTTATCACTTCCCACCAGTCTGCTGTTCTCCGGCGGCCCAATGTTGTTGCTTTGTGCCATCGTTGGTCTGGGTGAACGTTTGTTGCGTGGTCGTCTGGGTGTAGGGTTGCTGCTAGTATTTGCTGGACTGGGTGGAATTCGATCTTCCACCTGCCTGTCCTTATAGCCCCCTCTCCCTCCTCTTCCTCCATCGTGGATGATGTCGAACATCTCCTTGTCCGCGTTGTACACCGTCTCCCCGGCTCTAGGCATTGTAGCGAACAGCGTGCGGGCACCCATCTGCTTCCCGGGCGCCGACCTCGTCCGCTGCAGTTGCGGCGAAGAATACTCGAAGAAGAGCGACGCCGCGTTGACGTCGACGATGTAAGGCACAGTACCGACTGGTGTGTAGAGCTGCTTGGCAGCGTAGTAGTATGGCGGCTTGTAAGTCTTCGGCAACGACGTCATCTGCGTTGTGTGGCCACCCGTCTTCACGCGTCCGCCACGACCGTGCCAACCTCCACGATCTCCACGCCCATCGTCGCCAGCAGGCCCACCGGTGTCCAACCGCTTCTTGAGCTTCTCCTCCTTTGCGGCCTTCGCTTTGACGCGACAATCCTACCACGTCACGGAGTTGATCTTCCAGGCTAGCGCGACGCATAGATCCCCCGGACCTTCACCGGCTCCATCTCCGGCGGCTCCATGCGTCGGTGGCGGAAGGAAGGAGAGAAATGGGAAAAAAGAGCAGGAATTGGGCGGAGAACGGCGAGGATGAAAAGAGAGAAGTGAGGGATTTTGGCGCGGAAGCAGTGCTTTGCTACAAAAGCGCGGCTCCGCCTTCCTTTTGAGTGGGCCAAGGATAGATAGCGACATTTCTCGTGTTTGGACTCCCGCAAACCTCCCCACGCTTGTCTCTGATTTGTGGGAGAAATCGCGTTCGGATCGCTCCACGGACCGATACAGGTCGACGTTGGATGGCTTCCGCGGTCCGGGCCATTACGAGAGGTTTGGTCCGACTTGAAGATGCCCTAAGCGTCGTATCCCTAAACTTTAAAAGACAACAATTTATGTTTTTTGCAAAATCATAACTCATATAGTGTCCTCTCAACGTATATAGATGGTGCAATATATATAGCTTACTCCATGAAATCGCGGCTAATACCTCTGCGGGCCCACATGTCACTGGCACAGCGCTTGCTTTATCCGCCTTCGCAGTTCCTCTCCGCACGAGCCCCCACACGCTCTTACAGTCACACACTCCGAAACCCCCATGGCGTGCCACCTCGCCGCCGCCTGCGTCCCGCGCCTCGCCGTCGTGGCATCCTCCGCCTCCGGGGACCCTGTCCGCCGTATCCGGCGGCGCGCGCCGGGGTCGCGTCCCCAGAATCCTCCCACGGCGGCTCCACCCCAGCCGTCCGTCGCGGAGGTGCGGCGCGCCATCGGCGCCGCCGATGACCCTTCCGCCTCCGGGAGGGATAAGCAGTCCGGTTTCATGGAGCTTCTCGCCTCCACGCCGATCGGGCAGCCGGAGAGTGACGCCGAGCGCCGAATCCGCGAGGCCGCCGAGTGGGTGGTCGACAACACCGAGTCGCGCGCACAGGAAGGTGCTGCGCCACGCTGATTCCCTTCGGTTCATCATCCTAATCAACACTTATATTCGGTAGCTATTATGCGCTACGTTTACATTGCAATTTACATCCACGATTTTCACCATTTTTTACTGAAAAGGTCAAGTTTACTTTCTGATTCTGAATGATGGACTGCGTAAGGATTTCTGCATTACTAGGAAACCTAACTGATTATGTGCTGAATGATAAAGTGTGTAATCATTTTGAACAAGTTTTGAGTCACCCCTCATAAGCAATCCAACCTTTTTGCATCGTTCTAAACTTCTAATTTATGATGTGAAATTTGGGCTGAAATTCTCTACCGCTCTTCTCCTCAGGGCAAAAGTCTATCTTGGTGCTATGCATGAAGATCTTTCCTCTGTGGCTGTTCCTCATGCTTACTGCCCTTGGTGTTATAAAATTACCATTTGATATTCCCGGTCTGGATATGGATAATCTCTTAATGTAAAGTGTTAGATTGTTTCTTCTCCCAGCTATATGAGTCGCAGATACTTGAAAAGAAAAACAGTGATAGATATTGTTCACACTATTGAAGTTGCTTGTTTCGTAAGGTATGAATAAATTGTATGCCTGTTTCTCTTCTTTGCCTTATTACAGTTGGAAACTTGGAGTAACATGTTGGCACAGTGTATTTCTCTTCACTTGAAATGAGTAAAATTGATTTTCACAGGTGTGCTATTTATGAGATTAGCAGAACAATTGACTAAGTTTGTCTACGTTACATCCTATGTGCTAGAACTAGGAAGTAGGTACATAAGGCACATATGTGATCTCTGCACTTACTTTATTTGGCTGACAGATGTTTACGGATTTTAGATTTTGTGGACAGATGTGTACCCATTCCAGATTTTTTGAACAACTTACATAGTTGATTGACTACTTTTGGAATCATTTTCCGTGAATATTGTAGCTCTTTCAATTCAGGATAAACTTTTGGGTTGCCCAAAGTAACTCTCAAGGTTTCAGTGCTGTGATCCCTGCATAATATAAGCACATTAGCGTTGTGTGATGGTAATTGCCAAGTGCTTGTTACTATAACCTCACTAGGCAAAACCATAACACCTGGCACGTTGCTCTATCTCTTAGTCTCTGACTGATGTTAATAATGTTTGTTGTATGCCTTTAGATCTTCCCATACAAAAGCACCAACTGAGTAAGAAAAACAAGTAAAAAGAACGAACTGTTGAAGGCGAAGTCAACTCACAAAATATCCCCAAGAGCAGTGCACATAAGTAAATCCTACGTGGTTCCGTTCCTTGCCAAGGGGAGCTAGATTCTGTTGTTCAAATGGCTCATGATCATGGAACTCTACTGGGTAAGCTCGACAAACCAGAGAGCATTAATGTACGCGCTGCACCGTTAGCATCGTCATTCACATAGCTTTTGATGGTTAGACAGCTACTCCTGTCATGTATCTCTCATAGGCTAGGAAGCTACTTCTATCAGTATGTTCAAAATTGAACAACGCTGGATATTCCATTAGTGTTTTTGTTGCCTTACTCTTGTATGTTGCTGATCTGTACATGCTGTTCATTAATGAAGATAGAGAGATCATTTTTCACATACTTTATATCAGGTGGCAATTTCTTACTTTGTATGATATGTTTCATATAGCTTCCGTTGTAAGATTTAGTTTTTTGTTGTTGTTTTCTGTTCCTGGAACAAGGTTGTCAACAACGAAACTTTAAATTGTGACTGGTCATTTCTTCCAACTAAAAATGACGACATTGAAACTCTAAACTGTGACTGGTTGGGTATCTTTTAACTGAAAACAACCGGAAGACCTGATACAGTAATTTATTTGCTATTTTTGAGCTGTGAAATGGATGCCGCAGGGAGATGAAAAAAACGGATGATAATGAAGCAGACCTTGCAGTTTGCTCTGACTGTACAGGTAGGGATCCAAGAACCTTTCTTTTGTAACATACATGATACAATTATCCTTTAATTAGATGAAAAACCTAGACCTCCCTTACCGCTGATGTATGTACAATAAAAAAATCCAATACAAAGTGTTAAGTTAAATAGACAGAAAGAAGGCAATATTGCAATGTTTCTTCAGTGGTAGACTGGAGAATAGATTAATTTCACAATTTGCAAGTGCCCAACTGCACCTTGATGTCCCAGTTAGCTCTTAGCCTCTTTTTCTTAACACCTCCTGGACAAGGTGGCTCTCCTGCAGGTTTATATCAGCCTAAAATAACTCTGAATTTTGGCTGAAATGATGCAAGACTGAAGACAAATGCTGGCTGGCGAACACTTAGTCAGTCATGCCAACAAAAGGAGCCTGTCCAGAAAACAGCAGATGATATACATCTGAGCTTGACACTCTTCCGCTGCTCTAACGAACCTTCCCTTTATTATCTTTCCAGACATTAGCAGATGATGAATTAGAGTCAGTCATGCCAACAGAGGAGCCTCTCTGCTCCCAAGTCCACAAGGCTAAGTACAAATTATTTTGGTTGTTAAGAGTTTAAAGCAGATCATATGCTATAAAATTTGCTGATTGAGTCCGTGGAATCGGTTAGCATGTGAAGATATGGAGCCTTTATAGAGACACAAGGATGAGTTCACTCACATGCAAGTACGCAGCCAAGTTGAATAAATTGAGTATATAATTTAGGAGACAGACTTGTATTCTTTATGTATCTTCTTCTCTCTCCTGGAGTGCAATCATTTTGAGAGATGGAAATTGGCAATGGATTCCGAAACTTATAACATGGCTGAAGCGGCCATGAGTTGAGCAATGCACCAGACCATGTGAGCATCCATGATCTCACCAGCTTTTTGTTCAGGCATTTTGGATTGGGGCTAGAGGCAGACTTGTTTAAGCTCCTGCTTTTCATAAAAAGCCTTATAATATCATGCAAGTTGAACTGTGCAGAATTATTTTGTAGTTCCAATAGAGTTGCCACACAACACAAGAGTTCATTTATACCAGACAAGGATGTTCTTGAATAGATAAATATAAGTGTTTGTACGTTGAGTACTTTTAAGATCTCTTGCCTTCAATCTGTCTGACGGGTTGGTAGGATCTTATGCATCTTTGGTTAGTTTTGAGCAACTTTAATGATGTTGATCTGTTGGTTATTTTGTAGAAGAGCAAATGAGTTAAAAGCTAGTTCTGTTTAAATAACAAATATTGAAGAATCTGATCTTGTTTCCTTAGACTTGCAGAGGAGGCATATTGTTCCCGACTTATCTATCCTCTGAGCAATTTAGTTAAGCTGGACACTTGAGAATATGCCAATTTATCCAGAATTCCTAACTGTGACGTGTTCTCTTCATTTATGCATGCACTGGTCTTGTTCCACTTCAATTGGTTAGTGTTCTAGTGGTGCAATTTTCCTACTAATCCTTGTAACCACAACTTTGCTGAGCTTGGACATTAAATAATTTCAATAGCTAACTTCAGTTGCCTTGCTGGTTCTCGTTCTTTTCTGACTCTCATGCAGACAAGACAACCCATGCAACTCTGTACAGTTGTTGCATAACAGACTGACAAACCGGTTCACTGAAACAATAGTAGGGCAAGAATGGGAGCTATATGCAGAAGGGTTAATGGGCTCTATTATCTTTTCATGGTTGTAGTAATGGAACCTGTCTGGTCTTGTCCTTGCACTATTTCTAACCGCAACAACTTATATTTTCCCGACCATGCAAATGGTTGTCTATTACCTTGAGAGACCATCACTTAAAATCTTCCTCTCTTTCACTTAATAAAATAAAATGACAGAAATTTGTAACCTTCCTCTGATGGACCTTATATTCTCATTCTTAGTATGGGCACTGGATTCTTAATTGTAGATGTTGAGGAGAGAAAATGTTGACATCATCTGCTAATGGCTATACCAAAGGCACAACTACACACCAAAAATGCATTCTCCATATTGTGTGAGTTCATGTTGTCTGTTCGTGACTAGTCGCAGTTGCTGGGATTTGTTTCACTTCCTTATGCTTTATCCACCCCGAATAGGAGAAATATTGATACGATGGAGGTTTATGTAGAGATGATTTAATACCTGCATACCTCCATTGACATATATGTTACTCAGTAAAAAGTGTATTTTATCTGCATCTTTTTGTGGTGCTTTTGGATGCCCATAGTTTTTTTTTCCCAAAAGGAACAATTTATCTTACCCAAAAACATATGCTGTATCATTTGAAAAGTATTTCTTTGTGCCTCAAATTGTGAAAAAGGCACTGTCCTGTTTGTTGCAAGAGAATAATTATTCAAAATTTAGAGTAAATGGAAAACAATCTATATCTGATCATATCCAGAAAATCAGCTTTAGTGGTAATAACTGTACTTCCGTTACCAAGGATCCAGTTTATTTAGGTGCATATCATCTACTCCCTCCGTAAACTAATATAAGAGCGTTTAGATCACTAAAGTAGTGATTTAAACGCTCTTATATTAGTTTACAGAGGGAGTAATATTCTACTCCATCTGTTCCTAAATATAGATCTTTGTAGAGATTTCATTCCGGACTACACACGGAACAAAATGAGTGAATCTACACTCTAAAGTATGTCTATATACATCCGTATGTAGTCTGTAATGACATCTCTAAAAAGACTTATATTTAGAAACGGAGGGAGTAATGCATAAGTTAATTCTACTCTTATATGGAAATGGAGACTTAAGCTGGGCTAAAAGACAGATTGACGAGTGCACGTTAATTTTTGGCTCAGTTCTATCTGTTTATTTTCCTCTTCGATACCTTTTACTGAAAGTCATGATCTTTGAATAATGTTTCTTGTTGCTCACATGTTCATTTCGTTTTGCTCTCTAAGGTGTTTTGCTGTAAGTCTTTAAGTTCATCATTGTTAGCGAAAAAACGACAAAATTATTACTGCTTCAGTTGCCAGTCTAGCTCATTATTTATTACTGCTAATATTGTTATTAGCTTAGTGGTTGTCCCCTAATAATGCCTATGTTCATTGCATTTGCAGATTTTGTTGTGATATGCTCATGATTCCCAACATAAGCATTGAGCTGTTGAGATGTATTTTGAGTGTGGAATTTGTTTTTGTTGAGTTCATGAATTCTACTCCCTCCGTCCCACAATGTAAGACGTTTTTTAACACTAGTGTAGTGTTAAAAAACGTCTTACATTATGGGACGGAGGGAGTACATGTTATGCTAGGATCGACTTTGTTGAAGTGTTGAAGCACTAAAAGTACTTGTTCCAAGGCAAGTAGTACTTTACTTTTCCCTATCTAGTTGCAGTTGGCTTAGTTTAAGATTATTCTGCATATTGTAAACCTGAAAAATATTAAAATATAAAGTTATGCAGCAAATAATGGAGGCACATAATTTGTTCATTCTCCTGTAAGCACTTTAAATCTCTCGTTATATTGAGAAAAAAATATGCAGACTACAAAAAGGCACCTTTTAAATGATTTGAAAGGAAGGCCGAGATCATACTGAGATCATCCTTCAGTTAGGAAGTTTCGTTGTGATACCCTCATCTGCAATCCTCAGTTTTGTTCTGATATTAGGGCCTTAGTAGCATAACAGGTTCAGTGCATATGGAGATTTCCTTCTGATTTGATTCCATCGTACATGATTACTGTTCAGCCCTGCAATAACTACTGCTTTCCCTTGCAGCCTTTTTGTACTTAACGATGTCTTGTAGTGATTGCATAGATGATGTTTTCCTAGCTACAGGTGTCGAGTGAAGACGTATGTGGGATAGATAGGTGCATAGTCTAGGTACATAGCCGCACAGATGCATATATAACTCTGTTGCTAATGTGACATGGTTTCACACTAAACATATAATGCCTCTCCCTCTCTTACAATGGGGACATGTAAACGATATTTGCGGTAGTAAACAAAGAGAATTACCTTGATCTAGGGAACTTACTGTCAATCTAGTTGCTGTTTTGGGGACAAGAAATAAAGATAATTTATGGTCTTGTATTAAGGACCCTGTCATCTGACTAGAAGCCGATACAGAAACTTGGTTAATTCAAATCAACATGCCAATTCTGTGGACATGAAACTGTAACAAAAGATAGTATCTAGTTTTCATGGCACTAGAAAAGAAATATACTACTTTTATGTTCATTCAAAATTATTCAGTTCTTAAGATGCATCAACAAAACAACTTATTGTTTGAGTAAAATGACGTGAAGTACATGAGCACTAGTATGCTTGACTCTCCACTGAAAACAATCTTCTGAATCCAAGAATTATGATGTGTTCCTATCCTACTGCTGTCCTAAGCTGCCGACTTAATCGCTGTGACCAGGGTATGTATCAAGCACAGCTGTAATGACTAATGAAAGTACCACATTAGACATATATAACTCCATCCCACTGCATGGAAAGTGGAATCAGACAAGTCTCCTAGAAGTCCAAACTTTACTCCCAGGTTGAGTCCATTGTAGAGCATTTCATAAATGCAATACCACCAGGCGTTAACATCTGTCAAGAATAATTTGAATTAGTCAGAACTCCATGCCAATGCACGGAAAGTGGAACCAGACAAGTTTCATACAAGTCTTGAGTTTTACCCCTAGCTTCGTCGTTTGTGCAGAGCATTTCCTAATTGCCGAATCACCAGGTTTTAACACCTGTTAGCGGTAAGCTTAATCATCACTTGTATTCTATGCATCAAGGTGACCTTCCTGGAAGTTTCCCTCCAAGCATTGGTAGGATATATTTTGGAGTCCCTTTCTTGGAGTCACTAATTAAACAACATTTCATCTGCCTTTGTTGCATGGACGGATGGATGAGCACTTGATCTTGTCTGGTTTTACCGCTGTAATTCTCTGAGGTGGTCATGGCCATTGCATACTTTAAGCCTTTTGCTAGCTCCTAAGCTCCAAGCAAGTAGAATAATGAGTAGGATAAGTTTTGGGTCACAAGTGTGCCTCCTAGTGCGTAAACAAACTGCCTGCATGTGGGGGGTATGATGTCCTTTTGAATGGCATATCATACTTTGTGTGCCTCTATATAAAGCCCCCACTTAGCATCCCTCTCATCTCATACCACACTAGCCACCAGTCTACAAGCTGTCTGTCTAGCTGCACCCCTCCTCTCTTTGCCTTGCACCAAGCTTCCTGAGCATACCATGAAGATTGGAGGCCAAGGAAAGCTCAACAGGGCCTTCAGGGAGAAGAGGGCTAGGTTCTACATCTTCCGCCGCTGCGTCGTCATGTTGCTCCGATGGAGCGACTGATGGGTCTCCATGACGGATCTTGGTTTTCCTTCCATTCTAGGATTTTTCTTTTTTGGTGGCACTGCCATTTTCTGAGGGTTAGAGTAGTCTAGGTGTAGTTGCTCTGTATAGGCCAGACTTCATATGTTTGAGGTCCTTTTTTCTCTCCACGGTTGCCTGTTATTACAGGCAAAGGGTGAGAGATCCAACTCCGTGGTCCGAGACTGTTGTCATCTTCTTGTACGACTGGAGAAATTTAAAGATTGATGTGAAGATCGTTTCATACCTGTGCTTCAGCTCGATGCTATACTGTTGATGATAATTATTACTAATTGGCAAGTTCATGGCAATCACAGATTGGAACGATGGTACTTACTTCCACAAGCGAGCTATATATAATAATTTTGATAACGGTGTCAAGTGATCCGTATCTGATGCTTTGCACTTTTGATGGAAAGTTGGAATCAGCCTTTGAGAGGTGACTGACCTGTTGTTCTCTTGAACCTTGATATGCTGCTGCCTATGGTGCTCTTTTTCAGGAACTGAACTGTTTCATGCGAAACTATTGCGACCCAGCAGACCCTAAGCTTGGTGCACATATCTCGACCCAGCAGACCCTAAGATATTGTATATACCTGATACTTGAGTCTTTGCGAGAAAGAGAAGCACTACTCCAGCATGAGCAAAGGTCAGGGATCCACTATATGGAAGCTCTATACTCCACCTCAATACCTGAAATCTTGGCTCCAGTACCGGAAGACAATGACATGAATGTCGATGGATGAAAACTTGACTGGACCATGACACCGCAATATCCGTGTTATGCATTGCTCAGTGCTCAACAATTATCATCAATCATATGTTTTCTGGACCGCAAAATCTGTTTCCTGTGCTCACTTTGGCTTGAAAGAAAGAAAGAAAGAGGCTGTCTATTGTCTAATAAACGGGCTAGCTCCCTGGTCCCTGCCCTGGCCACAACTCACGGGATGTGAGTACTCCTGCATGTGCCTGCAGCTGCCTTGGTACGTGCGTGGGGTGCACATGCGCGCGTGCACGCGCGCACGACTGCTCGTGCGCTTGTCTCTTTGCCCAGCTGCTTGCTTGCTCCTGCCTGTGCTGCACGCTGCTCCGTGCTGTTTGTTTTGGTTTTCCTCCTCCTCCTCCTGGAGACATGCAGCAGGAGCTCCTCCCACAAGACAAGGCCCCCGTGTTCCCGGTGAGTTTTTTTTTCCCCCGTTTTCTCTAACGCACATCTTTGACTGCTTAACTAGCGACTTTGTCCTTTCTGCGGATGATTGATTCATAATATACACTCCTATGATATTATACCGTCTGATGGATGGCTGCTTTATTAGGCTCTAAACTAGCTGAGCTACGTGTGCAAAAGTTAATCCAGCTAGCTGCTACGATGCGTACGATGCAGTACACTACAGTACAAAAGGACAATCAAGGACTGCTCATAGCCTCTCTGGTAGCTAGGCTCCGTTGTTTGCTGCTTAAGACACTATGAAGCTGTTTTCTTATGCACTTCAACTCATCGTTTGATCTGGACAAAAATTCTGACAAAATCAATAAGTATATACGTATGCGGTTATTATCACCTTATTTAGTGCATTTGTGGACTTCCTCCTGTTCATTAATTCCCCACACTGTGCACCCCACCCCCACACACATACACATAATTATTTCTATAAAATATTGCAAGCTCCATAATATATATATAGCAAGGCATGCATTTCAGCATTAAAAGGTTCTTGACAGCTCGAGTTGTATCACCTCCACAGCCAGTTATTGTTCTTGATTGTTGAGGCCAGCAGCGGGGCCGCCCTCCCTCTTGTCCTTGCATTAAAAGGACAAGAGTGTTCATGTTCGACTTTGGTCCTTTCACTGAATCATCTCTATCAGACCAGTCATGGATACATTCAGCGGCGGAGCTATGTTGAGGCCAGCGGGGCGCCCTCCCTGTTTTTTTGTCTAGCTCCGCCACTGGGTACAATACACAACATGTCCAAGAAGATACAACAGGCACATATATATCCCACTGCCTAAGGGTCGATGGCAGATGAGGAAAAAGGTGGAGAATTTTTTTAGAAAAATAATACTAATAACTCATGGTGAAACAACTGATAGAATGTCTCGTCTAGCAAGCTTTCTTGAGAGCAATATGCCATGAGCATGGGAGTTCCTTCCTAGCTCTTCTACTTCTACTACAAAGTCCTAACTAACTGACAGTTCCTAGCTAAATGTGACTTCTCCATGCATGGACCCTTGATGGGTTCCATGGAGGAGAATGCAGCTTGGAGCTCAGTCATGCCAGCAAAGGAGCATGACGATGCACCTACGGATGATGTAGAGCCTGGCTCGGTGCTCTTTCAGAGCTCTGCTCATCCTCCCCCCTTGCTTGCCTTGGCTCCTCACACTCCCCATTTAGATTGATGAACTGAAGAGATGGGGTGCAAAGTAGGAGACTTTGCTGTCTGTGTGGTCTGATCCCTGCTTGGAGCTTGCTGTGGTGCGGAACTGGGAAGGCCGGGGTTGGGCTTTTATAGAGGAGGCGAGCATGCAGTGCCCCTCCTCCCATGCAACCACGCTAATTCTTCATTTCCTCTTTTTATTTAATCTCAGGGGACAAAATCTCTGCATCTGAATGCGGGTTATTGTTCCTGTCGCCGACAAAAAGCTTGATCTTATTGACGGATACGATCGTTTCGGATAACGGACAGCTCATCCTGCCGCATACGTGTTGAAATCTGCAGATTCAGTAGCGGTTCGGCATGGCTCCGATGAAGGTTCTTGGTATCTGGCACTACTGCTTGCGGCTGGTAACATAATTTATTCCCTTCTCTCTTTTTTTTTTCGCTTATCTATCTTGGTACTTGGATATCTCACACCACTGTAATTTGTCTGTTTGATCTTCCTTGGGAAAACACTAGGGATCTTCTTGCATTGCCAAGATCTTCTTGGACCTGATTAATTAACAGTATTGTACGTGGTAGCAGAGTACTCTAGTACATCCTCTTGTCGGTAGATTGTGCCGGTAAAGGGTTGGAAAGAGTTTGCGGAGATCTAATATTCAAGTGTCTTAGAGATTTCCTCATGTCGCCTCGATTCGTTCGGAAGCTGCTAGGAAGCAGGATGGAATGAGTAGTCGGATCATCCGTGCAGCCGGCGTATCTTTTGACTGGAAAGCACTTTTGATTGTACTTATTCCGAATGAGTAGATCATCTGTGTCTGTGTGTGTGCGCGCGCGCGCTTTGGTTGAGGTGCTTGTCTTATGGACATTGTAGCCGTTTGATGCTGCGCCCTTTACTGCATTTCCATGTATTTTGCCTAGTTTCCAGTCAAAACACAGGGCACTTTCTTGTGCAGGGGTTGTCTGCTGCCCCTGTGTGCCACTTTCTAGGGTTCGCCCCATGTTGAATTTCTGAGCCTCTCTGTTAACATGCTATATATGGTGATACAGTAGTTTTTTCCGCATCATCTGTTACGTGTTACTATGACTTAACTGTTGGTAAAACGGAAGTTTCTTATGTGCACTGTAACATATGCTTGGACTAATTAACTTGCCCAGGTTTATGATTGGTCATTATTGGCACATGCAACATTTGTTGACATAGTGTTGAATCTTCTGCCTGAGTGTCAGTCAAGCATGTGACAAATGATGTCTCAATGCTGGTCATGAAGCACACAAACACTGTCTCATGTTAGCCAGCATTTCTTTGGTCATGGTCAGTGAGTTGAACCTTGATATCATGAGCATCTTTAGTTCTTCTGCTCGCACCTTTGTCTGATCATTTGGTAATGAGGTTAATATAATTGTTAATATAGAACATGATGACTAACTTGTTTCTCCAGCAATATATAGAATCTGCATCTCAAGGAAAGAAAAAGCAAGCACATCTGTACTTGCAGGTATGAGCAAATATGATTCCATCACTTTATCTTTAGCTTTTCTTTTTCTTGAGAGAACGTAAAAGCCTTGCGTTTCGATACATCAGTAGGAAGAAGAGTTTGTACAAGCCCTAAGAAGGGAAACACCTGGTGATCACGACACGACACCTGATCTAGTCGCTAGACACTGCATGCCACCGTCGGAAGCAAAGCCGGCAGACCTCTCGCACCTTCCGTTGCCCATTGCGCGGCTTCCCTCTCGAACATGCCGAGGAGACGGGCTAAGCTCAGATGAGTTGTCAAAGATGGCCGTGTTACGAACTTAGAGTGCTTCCAGATGCACCAGGCCACCAATGTTCTAGCTGAGGAGGTGCCTTTGTGGACCGGGGTGGGGACGGAGCTGCAACTTTGTTGCCACCGGTCCACGAAGTCCTCGAGGGGGAGCTCAAGACTTCCAGTTGATCTTCAAGAGCTCGAACCTCCCGTTCCCTGAATTGATTCTTATTGTTTGTTCTCCTTCTCCATGATGGTTTAGGACAAACCGCTGCGTCTGAATGTTAGTGGTCTGTGCAAAGTGTGTTCCTGATCACGGTTACCATTGGTCGTTCGTTGCTAGTTGATTAGTTGCCTAATGTTTAGTACCCTATTGTTTAGCATAGTGAGTGTTCAATTTATCAGCTTGTCCCCTTTGCAGTGGCCAATCCGAGAGCAGTTGCATGGCTAGTGTAGGAGCCTTGATTGTGTCGCTTCAACAAGTTCAAAGGCCTACGTATTTAGGTTCTGTCTTATTGCATCAAGTTACTTTAGCCACCCCCATGATCGGGTCATTAGTGGCGCCTAGTGTCAACCCAAGCCCTGTTTGTTTGTCATGGAACGAGATCTGAAAGAATATGCAAATTCAAGCTTCCATCAGTATTGTGGTAAGCGCAATTTTTTTTTATTTTTTACTTTCGAGGTTATCGGTTGATTCATACAACAACGACAGCAAATTAAGCCTTTTGTCCGAAGCAAGTTGGGGTAGGCTCATTGGTTGATTCATCTATACCATTTCCCCCCACCAGATTGACAGATATGTACCAAGAGCTGCTTTGGCTTTGTGTTAGTATACAAATATGTATTCTTGTTAAGTTGTCGGAATACCCCGACCCGTCCTTTCATCCCCATAAAGGATAATATACATACTCTATATGCCAGTCTAGTCTAGTGTGAGGAAACCCTGACATTATCCTGAGAGACAGGGAGAGATCTAGCCAGCATGGATCTGATTAGTGCTGTTGTATCCAGTACAAACAATGCACATGACAAAACTGCCACCCAGTCCCTTCACTGGATTTCAGATGCCCTAACATGCTGCAGTGTGCCGGTGCCCTTTTAGCCGTTTTAAGGGCTAAGCAGCAGCAGCCCCAAACTGCCGTTTTTCTGGTAAGCTTGACTGCTTGAGGACCATGAATAGCCTTTCTTGGAGCCATTAAACAACCAACCCACGGTTGCCTTTCTTGCTTGCAGGGCATGTATGGCCACTTGATCCTGTCCGCGGCGCACGGTCCTCAATCATGCCCCCCTGACCCTGAGCACTGTGTTATCAAGGGTCCATCTATACATGATCACACTGGCGAGTGAGTATTCTTCTCCCCTCTTAGCCCTTTATAACATAATAAGCTAGTAATACAATAGTAGGGGCATGCATTTGGACTCACAAGTGTCCCTTCTAAGTCTCAAAAGTGTTGACTGCATGTGGGCTGGTTGGGGTGGGGTGGGGTGGGGGATGGGGGGCTGTCTTGAGATGCTGCAGCACATATCCTTGCCCCTTCTATTTAAACCAAGATTTGCACCGCAGCATCCCATCATACATACCACCATACCAGCATCATCTCAAGAGGAGAGCCCTGACCAGAACCAGAACCTAAACCTAAACCCTTTCGCATTGCTCCCGGTCTGGTGGATGCCATGGAGCTGGGGAAGAAGAAGCAGGCGGGGAGGCTGCAGAAGGTCCTGGGAGAGCAGAAGGCCAGGCTCTACATCATCCGCCGCTGCGTCGTCATGCTTCTCTGCTGGAGTGACTGATCTGGGGCTGGGCTCATCAGAGGCACGGCCACAATGTGCCTTCCCTTCATTGATTCTCTCCTGCTTTCCTCCCCGTGTTTTTTTTTTCGCATTGGCCTTTCCCTATGATGAAGGTTCTTTGTTTTTCTTCCCTTCCTTTCAATGGCAAGGGTGACTGATGTTGTAAAGTTGGAGGGGTGTTAATACGGACTAACGGTGCGCTTTTTCCTCTCGAACTCGATCTTTGCGGCTGCCTGAGCTTCACAAAGGCCTTGAGTTCAGAACATGGTGGTTCTAAAAATAGTATGTTCATATGAGAGCTAGCTACCTACTTGCATCTCTGGACTCTGAGTAGTACTCTTGATATAGTAAGCAGGCATGGTGCTCTGCCTTGGTTTAATAAAATAAAACATATGCTCTCTAGGGAAAGGTAGTGCATGTGCAGGGCTGAAAGAGGGGATGAAAGCTTAGGTTCCTTCTGATTAAACTACATAAAAACTACTACGCTATAAACTGAAAAAAAAAGTTTCATGTTGTCAATGCCAGCAAACAGTGCAAACCAGTGCTGTAAATTTTGTTTTATTAACGAGATGTTTTTTCTTGTCCGAAAATGAGGTTAATTATACTCTCGGCCTCTGCAACATCATGATGCATACAACCATTCTTAATAATTATTAAACAGAGTACAAAACAAATACAACTATAGCCGAGCCATTACAAGATATGAAGTAAACACCTACGACTAAGTCGACTTCTTCTGCGGCAATGCCTTTAAGAAGGAATAAACGTTATCGCGCCATCATCGTCACATCCAGTTGAAGGACTTACATCCTGGTTGCTGAGAGCACCCAATGAAGGTCAGGACAACAACAAGTTGACAACATCTTCAACAATATAATGACGCAATTTCGTTGCTGTTGTGCCCGGCCAACAAAGGACAGGACAAGAGCTTTCATTCAAGACGTGAAGCGGGTTTGAATCACAATCTATTAACCAAATGTGGTGGAAACCCATCTTCGGGACTCTCCCAAAACCACTCTCTCTCCCAAATCCCATCAAGGGTTAGGCCATCACCATCCTCTCCCTGGCGCCACCTAATCACCGTGTGGGCAGGGGGGGGGGGCGTTGCGGCGGTTCTCGTGCGGGCGTCTGGGTGGAGACGCCGGCGGCCTTGTCTGCCGACGCTGGCCCGTGGTGGAGGGTGGAGGGTGGTCTTGGGCGACTGCTGCTTGGCTTGGTCCACCAGTTGCTGGATGTTGCGGCGTTCGTAACGACGTCCTCGGGAGTGAGATCTAACCTGATCTAGCCGATTGGCTCTGTCGGCGGTGAGGTCAGTGGTTCCTACGTGGTGGTGGCGCCATCGTCGCTCAGAAAGTGTCTGCTTCGGTGGGTTTGCAGGTCGTCTGCACTTGCGGGTCTTCCTGCATTCATTCGATGGCGTGGGGGTGTAGAGGAAGATTTGCTCCGGGCGAAAGTCGACGACGCGGTGTCTGTGGACATCGCTCTCCTACTGGGGGTCGTCGTGGAGCTCTTCGACCTCCTCAGTTCTCGGGTCACATCTTCGGGTCAAGGCCTAGACCTTGTGGTGTAAGGTCGAACTACGGCGTCGATATAGCGTCACTTCCCATCCCGAGGGCGTCGTCTTGACGTTTGTGTTACCTTGGGTGCGTGGCGTAGTGGGGGTTCGATGAAGGATGCGTGATGATGGACGTGCGCAGGGCGGTGGCGTTGTTTGGCACAGTGGCAGCGTCGATGACTGGCTGGCCAGTCTGCCAAGGATGATGCGGATCTCTTTCCTGGAGATGGGTCAGCGGTTCGATGGTGGTGGTGGCGGTTTCTGGAGCGTGTGTATGTGGTGTACGCTTTGAGTTTGTTGCACTGGGTGTATGCTCCTGTACGTCATGCGGGCGGATCAGTGATGATCTCGGTTCTAGATGTGTGAGTGATGGTATTCTCCATTGTTGAGTTTGTAGATGTGAGTGGTGTTTTCTTGTTTGATGTATGTTCTTATCAAATCTTTGTTGAATAATTTAATGAAGATTTTGGTGCATCTACTGATGCAGAGACAGGGGTTTCGACCTCCTTTTGAAAGATAAAAAAAGATGTGGCTCACTCATTAAGTACTTCATGCTAAGCTATAATGAGTTGGGTGGAAGTTTTAAGAGGAGTGAAGTGCATCCTAGGTCCTCAAACTATATCGAAGGTGTCATGTAGGTCCTCAAACTATGGAAAGTGTTATCTAGGTCCTCAAACTATGAAAAGGGTCATCTAGGTCCTCGAAACTCCTTGAAGTGCAATAGGTGTGTATATATGTGACACCTCTCAAATAGTTTAAGGACCTACGTGACACCTTTGAAATAGTTTGAGGACCCGGATGATACAAATATTGCACTTTGAGGACCTAGATGACGAGTTTCATAGTGCGAGGACCTATATAACACCTCTAGAATAGTTTGAGGACCTACGATGCACTCCACTCTTTTAAGAGTATCTAAATCACTCAACTCCTTGCAAAGAACCCTTCGAAAATTCACTGGAAACACACGTATCATTGTGGGCATTTGATAAATGCGTTAATTACAGTGGCACAACGCTACAGCAAGAATCAAATGGTGCATTTAATCGATGAGCACGGCAATTTATCCAGGGTAGTTTTGGTTTCGCGGAGGCACGGGAGGAAGTGAGGAACAGTCGCATCTTCCAACACGAGAGCACCAGATTTATTTAGAGGATTCCGTAGTCCTGAATAAATTCAAATTCAAATTCGTAGCTTCTATATTTTGTGACATTGCAATTTATAACTTTTCAAACTTCGCAGTATGGACTGGTATACTCAAAGTTCCAAAATTTGAACTACTACAGTAGAGCTCTGTGGTTTCCTGCGAATCAACCTTGTCATCCTGGATTCCTGGAAATTAATGTGTTAACCAGTATTCAATCTGAGGAAAAAATAATGAGGGAATATGACTTATGAGATTACTATGATTCATTACCATGTCGACAGGATGGATGTATATGTTTTTTATCCCCTTGAGATGTTTAGTTTCGGTTAGCCGACCTTTCGATGGAAAAACAGTAGAAAGTAAGTTGCTTGAGGCTCACCACTTGTCACCCCCCATTATCATTTGGCTGCGAGCCCCATATGCACGAAAAGGCAATCTCGGCATTGCTGTTTTAAGAGCCACAAATATTTTGTTTCTGTGACTAGCTATTACTGGAGTGTTCCTGAAGATCTGATTTACAGAGATCCTATGCTGGCTCATCAGTGAATCCAAGGGGTTTCTTGGTTGCTACCTTATTTCCCATGAAAAGAGTTGCTTTGAGTTTACTTGCCTCACACAGCATAAAGCGCTCCGCCGTACCATTACCAATTTGATAACCCGTGATTAGACCCTGACTTTGCACTCATCAACCGTACTGCTCCACCGTACTATTCTCCATTTACTTTGCGGAGAAAGTTGAGAAGAAAGAAAAAAATATGCATGGCAGTAGATGGTGAGGTGCATGCATGGGTCACCATAGGCACAGGCTCTGCACCATTCACAATAGAACCGCCATGCATTTCAAGTAACAAGTTGTGAATTTGACTAGTCCCAGTTTCATCCCATTTCCCAAGAAGTGTTAGATACTGTCCCTGGCAACTAACACATTGTCCAAGCTACCTCTGAAGAAGAGTGTTAGATACTGTCCCTTGGTAGCACATTGTTGAAGCTATCTCATACAAGAACTAGGCTACGGATGAGCCGCGGCATCGATCTCCGTAAGTACATTGCACTTAATTCCTGGTTGATATGGTTGCAGATCAAATTTTCAGTTGCAAGGGGAAACGTTCGGCAATGCCCGGCCCCAAATAAACGGTCAGCCTGAGCCTGAAACATGCATTGCACCCACTGTTTTTGTGCCTTCGGTCTAGTTATTACAGACCGAACCAATGTGTTCCCGATGCGGCCAAGCAGAAGAGACCAGCGCCATGAGTTGAGTGCATGTTGTCAATGGATGCCTCCTGCAACCAGTATGATGTATCTGCATGTGGTCCATGCATGCATGCGTTCACGGTGCACCGAGCCCGGGAAACATTGCAGAACGAGCCGCGGCATACATGCCCTGCATCCTGTATGTGTCTGGTATGGAAGTGACATCTGCAGTGGGCATGGCTCCCTGCCTCCCTGATTGAACCTTGTGTCTTATTCTCTCACATATCTTATCTCTCTCCCTGTCTTATTCCCTGCACGACCCTCATTTTAGACGGTGCCCTGATTTTCTCTCTCTTTTGCTTCGTTTTCTATAATAATTAAGGAGAGAAAATTTGCTTCGTTTTCTATAATAATTAAGGAGAGAAAATTCGTTATGACCATCGTTGCTGCTGCACCCTTGCAACCGGTTACTTTTGTGTCCGGTTTGCTAACTGTCTGACTGACTGTTCCTGGGGCGTGCATCAAGGCTACAAAAGGCGTTCAAGAGGCGGTCAAACGATTCCCACGGTTTTGTTTGTGTAGTAACACGGAACTGATCACCGTTAGGCAGTGGTTTTGGGCCTTTGGGAATGGTAAATATGCTGCTTTATTGGGTCTGGGTCACCAGCCAAACCTGAACATCTCCCAAGAGACATGCAAGTGGGTTACACTGTCTGCAGATTTACTTACTGTAGGTCCGTCACTGTCTCCCATGGATCCCAGTCCATGCCTTGCAGATTTACCTACTGTTGTTTCTTTCATCATATATAGCAGTGCTCTATGATTCTGTCTCTTATTTAGGTAGATAAAGAAAACTATTTATTATATATAAAGATGTGGATGGTGATGTGGTTTCACCATTGCCACACCGAGTATCTTCCTTGGCCTTTCTGGATGTTGATGGGTTTTAGCACGTTACGAGATACTCCCTCCGTCCCATCACGTAGAATTAATGTAAGATGTTTTAATTAATGTAAGATGTTTTTTGACATTAGCGTAGTGTCAAAAAACGTCTTATATTATGATGGGACGGGGGAAGTAGCTCATAATCCATTACTGGATTGCTGATGCTCATAGTCCATTAGATGGTATCATTTCGCAAAGGGGTCAGATGTGCTGACAAAGATGCATCATCACACACTTTTACTGCATATCATTGGATCACCTATTGTGACCCGAATTGCAATAACTTTACTACCTGAAAAGAAATCGCACGTAACCGATGGTGATGTTATGTCATCTGATGTACTCCTCTCCCACAGTCCTACATATATTAAATCAAAATGTACCTGCCTATAGAAATATCTGAAAAGTAAAATTAAATGTGGAGGAGCACGATACAGGCCTTAACGGAGCTCGCTGGCGTGGTGCCAAAGGGCACACATTGTTCATGAAACCCGGCAGCAATGGCGTGACGTCAGACACATCGGAGTCTGGCTAAATGTCGCCCGGAGCCGAAGTCAGAGCATGGGCAAGGAAGATGATTCTTCTTATCAGTAACAAACAGTGAGGATGCCTTCCAAAGTCCCAATGCTATCTTGGGTCTCATCTAATGAAGCATATACTTCTGTGTGAAGCATTGTCCCCAAGGCTCTGCTAGATTGTGTTTAAGATTCTTTTGATCAAGAGCCAGAACGGTTTCATGGCAGGTAACTTGGAAAACTGAGCACCGGCCGACAGGTACATTGTACATGCCTAACTTGCAATTCAAATGGCCAATTTGTTTTTGTTTAGAGCTAGCTTGTCTTTCTTTGTCTGCCCAGCCGAGCCTGCCAGGGATGGTTAACATGGCGTGCTATTTTCCAGAGGGAGTAGTTTACCATGGAATGCTTTAGCTTAACTCAACTTGCCTTCCTGGTTGACATTGTAGTTTGTAATTCTAAACTGGTTGACTTTGGAGGTTAATGGATACACTGATACTCTACTCTTAAAACTTCCAATTTTATTCCTCTGTAAACAAAAAAAAAAAAAGATATTGGAACTAGGAGTCTCTTCCTCTTGAAGAGTTGCTGCAGCAAACACAAAGTTGAAGAAATAGTTAAAAAAAAACTGCATCCATTTCCGCTCCGAAACTGTCCCCAAAAAAAGATAGTTTCTGGGCTGTCCATCTCAGTTTCTGGTCCGGATAGGACAAAAATCTGTTCCATTCTCGTTCCTACTTTTCAACTAAAACAAGATAATTAGGGACCTTCCACCCCGATTCGACCTGCCACTCACCCTCTATCGTCATTAGGAGGAAGTGGCACATTACAAGGGCTGCCACCTATGAGGTATAAATGTGCATTGTACATTAACTTCTTTTTTCTCTCTTGAAATAAGTTAGGTGTAGATCTTAACTCTATCCATCTGTTTAAATTATGTAGTATCACTTTGCGAGGACAGAAAAGATGAACCACAAAATTGTGACCAATTTAATTCGAAGAAAAACAGGCAAGTCTTGTATACTACTCCCTCCGTTCACAAATATAAGATATTCTCTGTATTTCAACATGGACTACATATGGATTGAAATGAGTGAACAAACACACGAAAATGCGTCTATATACATGTGATTCAGAAAAAAAGTTAGAACATCTTATACTCCTTCCATTCCAAAATAAGTGTTGTGGTTTTAGTTCAAATGAAAGGAGGGAGTAGTTTGTATGGACAACTTTATTGCATATTTCACGTGAAGAAGTCTACTGCCATTGCTCTCCTAGATTGTGTTTAAGATTCTTTAGGTCCATACATTTTTTAAAGGAAAGGAAAACACCTGTTTTATTAGCAGCAGCAAACATGTAACTGACGAGCAGATTCGATGTACATAATCGGAGGGGTTTGTTTAGAGCTTATTTGCATCTGCTTGTCTTACAAGCTTGCCTTTTGGGAGCTTATTTACATGTTCAGGCTCTCCTAGTTTGCTTTAAGATTCTTTTGATCAGATCCACTTGTAGCTTCAAAAACTGAACACCGGCCGACAGGTACATTGTACTACATAACTTGTACTTGCTTCATATGGCCAATCTGTTTTTGTTTAGAGCGAACTTCTATTTGTCTTCCAAGCCTGCCAGAGATGATGGTTAACATAGTGTGCTACTTTTCAGATGAGGGTGTTTACTATGGAATGCTTTAGTTTGACTCCTTGCCATCCTGCTTGATATTCTAATTTGTTATTTTGAACAGGTTGACTTTGGACGTTGATGTGATACACTGATACTCTACTCTAAAAAAAACAGTTTTATTCTTTCGTAAACAAAAAGATATTGGGTCTCTTCCTATTGAAGTATTTTTGCAGCAAATATAAAATTGAAGAAGTAATGAGAAAACATTTCAAACTAAAGTCAAAGGCTTAAATATTTCAAACTAAGAGATCAGAAAGCCTGTACTACATTTGAGAAGTTTTAACAATCAACTGGTTCGTGGAAGTACTTCCAACTAATCAAAAAAAAAACCCTCCTAATCTCAAACTTTCGGACCAAAAAAGAGGATATAAATGGTTCATCACAAAGTACATAGCTCATCACGACCTAGAACTTCGTCACAGTAGTGTTTGCAACTGTTTATAGAGTTTTGTTTTGAGTGTTTTTTACATAACTAGTTCAAGCGTAATTCAAATTTAGTAACACCAACATCATTTATTTATTTATTGTGAATCCAACATGACTTAACTAACCCCCATGTTTGGTTGAAATATTTTTCTGTTATGGCTCAACAGGCTAAACATGTAATACAAGTAATCCATATTGCACTTGTCAGATCTTTGTTTTCATATCCCTTTCAACAAGCCATGGTTCCACATTCAGTTCCGTCTTCTACGGGAGAAAAATTGCATCCATTTCCGCTCCGAAACTAATCAAAAAGAGATAGCTCCGGGTTGTCTGTCTCAGTTTTTGGTCCGGATAGGACAAAAGTATCTGGTCCGCTCATGTTCATACTTTCAACTAAAACGAGATAATTATATTGGTAGAAATTTCAAGTAGGGTATGGGACCTTCCACCCAGATTTGACCTGTCATTGGGAAGAAGTGGCACATTACAAGGGCTGCCACCTATGAGGTATAAATGAAATGTACGTCTTAATTTGCCGCTATCTGTTTAAATTTTGCAGTATCGGTTTGCGTGGACAGAAACAAGAATTACAAAGTTGTGAAAAATCTAATTCGAAAGAAAACGGGTAAGTCTTGTATAGTATGTATGGACAACTTCATTGCAGAGTACGAACAAGTCTACTGCCATTGCTCCCCTAGATTGTGTTTAAGATTCTTTAGATCCAACATTTCTAAAAAGGGAAAGGAAAACACTGATTGATTAGCAGCAGCAGACATGTAACCGACGGGCAGGTTCGATGTACATAACCGGAGGGGTTTTTTAGAGCTTACTTGCATCTGTTTGTCTGCTATAAGCTTGCCCTTTGGGGAGATGGTTTCAGTTGACATTCACAACTGTGCTGACCTTGCATAACAAGTAGTAGTAGTTGACTATGGGAGCTATTGTGATACCCCTGTACAAGTCATTGGTGCTGACTTTTCTACCTCCCCAATCAAAATATAGCCTATGTTTGACATTGGCTTAGTTGAGTGTCCTACATGCTCTGTTTACGTCATCCCTAAACCAGACAACCCATGTTGTGTCAACAGAGCAAACATTGCAGATACATGCTGACCATGCTATGTTACTTAGTTTTGTCACCTATTGGTGGACAGATAGGTATGGTTTGCGCCGGCGATATTTTTGAGCTGTTTAATCCTTGAATGGAAAACTAAAATTAGGTAATATATGCACTATAAGCAATAGATTTCTTTGGTACCCATGGTAGTGGCTCTATCTGGTATCCCTTTCAGAGCTTAGTCATCCTTATCATAAACTTCTTTTATTTATCCACCGTGCGGTGCAGATGACGCCGCAATGCGATTACCCTATTATTTATCGTCGAGTCAATCTGGCGTCAGGAAGTTGAACTAGATTACTCCAGGATCACATAAGACTTTGTTTTCTTTATGCAGACATGGACGCAGCGATAAGTTAGTTTATGGAAATATGTGCACAAGCATGGCGTTGAAAGAACCCTCATCAGCTGACACAGCCCACATGGTAACTCCCTATATAAACCGTACTACTGCAAACTCCAAAAACCCAACACAAACCAGAGTCTGGGATTCCAAATCCAAGAGGCAGACACATTTATAGATCATCAAAAGATGAGGGTGGGTGCTCATGATCTGAAGCTCAAGGGGCTCAAGAGGTCTCTCAAGGAGCACAAGGCCAGGCTCTACATCATCCGTCGCTGCGTCGTGATGCTCCTAAGCTGGCATGATTGATCAAGCGATTAGGACTGAATTTCTTCACAGTTTCTCTTACTTCTCTATCTGACTGGCCAGCCTAGTGGCTGAAATTTTGGTCTCCATCTCTGATGTATGTAACAACTGTATATAACCTGTCAAAGTAGGAAGACTGGAAATGAATGGCAACTTCTTTCTTGATGTGGCATCTCTTGAAATTTTCTGAGATTTATACCCCTTTGGCCTTTTTGTTCGTCTAAAACAAATGATATGCATTTTGATGCCACGGATGCAGTGCAGGGAGGAGGTGAGAGCAGCAGATTTTGAGATGGAATTTGTCATCCCATCATTAGTTGGTACCATCTCCAAGTCTGAGGCTGATGGCTTTTGATGCTTGATGCTCAATGCACCGATTTCTCTGAATGTTGGCACTCACTCTCCTCTTATCAAACCTGCACCGAGCGCGATATCTCAGCGGTTTACATGACAGGATTGCGAGTTTAATTCCCACTTGGAAAGGATCCTGTTTAGGGGCTTTCGACGCGACCCTGATCGGCTTGCCCTGGCAGACTAATTAGCTTCCTACCCCAAAATTACAAAACAAGGGACGCGTCTGAGCAGCAGACACACATTTCTGTGCTTGGGCACAATAATATCCTAACCGCAATTGGAAAAGATCTCAAAAGCTGATCGGTGTGGAAGGGAGCACATAGCTTTTGGCAAAGCACAAAACAGTGCCTTCCTCGTTTTTGAAATAAAGCCTGATGGCGAAATGAACCATAGTGAAAGCTGATAACTGCTCTGACTGTTCCTTTTTGGTTCTTCTTTTGGGGGTTACACATCTTCTAGATCTTTCTTCACATGTTTGGTGTTGGCTTTGATTTTCTTGATTTCTCCCAAGAACTCTTCCGCTTTGATTTGATGCAACATTTGGCAGACACGAAAAGAGGGAAAACTGCGTCCGCCATCCTTCTGGTTCAGACCAGAGAAAGCTGAAATGTAAAGGCGTTCAGGAGGTTACAGAATCCTCGATGCCAAGCGATATCTTCCAGATAGCTGTTCTTTCCCATGAACAATACAAACTTGTCTTTGGCTTTGCCATGGCCACAATTATGCTTTCATTGTACATAGGCCCGGGTTTCCTTATAGAAGGGGCCTTCCATGAGGTTTTTTATCCTTTTTTTTTGTATAAAATGGATCAACTATTTTCTACTTAATGAGTTGCAGAGCTCCTGACCCTTTAGGTTTTCCGAGAACAATTGTGTTTTCAGAGGCATGACATCCAACACTGTTGGAATTTAGTACTCCCTAAAGTTGTACTAAAGCCGTGTCAATTAATTTAGATCAGAGAGAGTACATATTTGAGTCTCATGTGATTTTTTATCTGGCATATACATCTAAATGTGTGTCGTAAAAGAATTCTTAGTACTATAAAGGAAAATGCCATGGTTTCTTTATCGAAAAGGAGGTATCACCCTGGATGTCTGTATCGATTGACGCCTGCAGCCATAGGAGAACGACACAACGGCGAAAGTATAACAAGAAGAACCAAGAGCCAAAAACCTACAAACTGACAGAAAAAATAAAGCAAAGAAGCAAGCCTACAGAGCTAAGAAAGAAGAACCAAACTAAAGATCTAGGAACGAAATGCCAAAAAGCAGCTCCAGCTTAGGCATCATCAGGTGGTCCTGCATGCATTTATATGAATTTTGGAGGAAAGGAAACAAATCTTCAGTTATTTTAGGCAATCGAAGAAATATGGACTCTAGTGTGGCTTTGTTCCAAATATTATAGCCATGCTATATTACTAACATTATGTTGAGCAAACGAGTGCTTTTTTTCCCTGTGTACCTAACTTGTCACGATGGGGAGTAACACTTTGTTTGTAAAGGTAGCATTCGGTTCTGTACTGCCACGGAGGTCTCTGACCTTGATACCTTGGAGAAACACATATTTGCCCTGTCCATCGCAACTTTGTTAAAAGTTTGAAATGTGCTAGCATTGTAGTACACTGTTAAAAAAACAGATGCATACATTGCAGCTTTCCCTTTTATTGATTTTGTATCATCAGTTTCCTTTAGAAAAAGATATAAAGATGTGCGAAATGAGCGTACCTCATATGGTTAGGTTCCTCGTGGTGGAACCAGCCGTGCTTGTATTTTGCTGGATTTATTTCAGGTTTTCCAGCAAGGTATATGTGTTCATAGGGGTGGGTGTATGTGCATATATGTGAGCATATGTGATTGTACTATGTTAAAAAAAGATATAAAGATGCTATAGAGATATCATTTGTGTACACCAATAAATTTCTCCTGTGTATTTGGGAGCTGGCTATTCAGGTTAAAAATGAATCTTGGTCTCATGACTCTGGTTGGGGTGGCTGCTTTATGTTGAGTTATATGACTTTGTGGCAATGATGTTTTTGTAAGCAGAAAATTGCTGAACCCTTGCAGATTATACTCTCTTGTATGCTCTCTCTTT